>JAMWYP010000100.1:0-1200000 GCA_025563575.1 Acacia pycnantha
CACCCCACCACGTGCCTTGTGGTTAGGAAGAGTGAATTCAACAAAGAAATCACAAATTTAACGGGTACTTTTCATTTTGAGTAAGGGTGGTAAGGTTGGAACTTGCCCGGAACTAGCCCGGGAGGGTCCCAGGGCAAACCACCCCAAATCCGACCGTCACGAAACCTTGCCCGGACCCCGCCACCACGTGCCTTGTGGTTAGGAAGAGTGAATTCAACAAAGAAATCACAAATTTAACGGGTACTTTTCATTTTGAGTAAGGGTGGTAAGGTTGGAACTTGCCCGAACTAGCAGGGAGGGTCAAGGGCAAACCATTCAACCCAAATCGGGTACTTTTCGGAACTGCAGGAACTCAGGGTCAAGGGAAACCTTGCCCGGACCCCCCCACCACGTGCCTTGTGGTTAGGAAGAGTGAATTCAACAAAGAAATCACAAATTTAACGGGTACTTTTCATTTTGAGTAAGGGTGGTAAGGTTGGAACTTGCCCGGGACGGTCCAAGGGAAAACCACCCAAAATCCGGCCAGTCACGAAACCTTGCATGGACCCCTCACCACGTGCCTTGTGGTTAGGAAGAGTGAATTCAACAAAGAAATCACAAATTTAACGGGTACTTTTCATTTTGAGTAAGGGTGGTAAGGTTGGAACTTGCCGGAACTAGCAGGGAGGGTCAAGGGCAAACCACCCAAAAATCCGACCGTCCACGAAACGTTGCCCGGACCCCCCACCGCGTGCCTTGTGGTTAGGAAGAGTGAATTCAACAAAGAAATCACAAATTTAACGGGTACTTTTCATTTTGAGTAAGGGTGGTAAGGTTGGAACTTTCCGGAACTAGCGCAGGGAGGTCAAGGGCAAACCACCCCAAATCGGACAGTCACGAAACCTTGCCCGGACCCCCCGACCACGTGCCTTGTGGTTAGGAAGAGTGAATTCAACAAAGAAATCACAAATTTAACGGGTACTTTTCATTTTGAGTAAGGGTGGTAAGGTTGGAACTTGCCGAGGAACTAGCCGGGAGGTCAAGGCAAACCACCCAAAATCCAGCCGTCACGAAACCTTGCCAGGACCCCCCACCGTGCCTTGTGGTTAGGAAGAGTGAATTCAACAAAGAAATCACAAATTTAACGGGTACTTTTCATTTGAGTAAGGATGGTAAGGTTGGAACTTGCCCGGAACTAGCCCGGGACGGTCTAAGGGCAAACCACCCAAAATACGACCGTCACGAAACCTTGCCCGGACCCCCCACCACGTGCCTTGTGGTTAGGAAGAGTGAATTCAACAAATAAATCACAAATTTAACGGGTACTTTTCATTTTGAGTAAGGGTGGCGTACTTAGGAACTAGCAGGGAGGTCCAAGGGCAAACCACCAAAATCCGACCGTCAGAAACCTTGCCGGACACCCCGACCACGTGCCTTGTGGTTAGTAAGAGTGAATTCAACAAAGAAGTCACAAATTTAATGTGTACTTTTCATATTGAGTAAGGGTGGTAAGGTTGGAACTTGCCCGGAACCAGGAGGGTCCAAGGGCAAACCACCCCAAATCCGACAAATCCCGAAACCTTGCCGGACCCCCGCCACGTGCCTTGTGGTTAGGAAGAGTGAATTCAACAAAGAAATCACAAATTTAACGGGTACTTTTCATTTTGAGTAAGGGTGGTAAGGTTGGAACTTGCAGGAACTAGCAGGAGGGAAGGGCAAACCGCCCATCCGATGTCTCGAAAGCCGGACCCCCCACGGGCCAAGTGGTTAGGAGAGAATTCAACAAAGAAATCACAAATTCAACGGGTACTTTTCATTTTGAGTAAGGGTGGTAAGGTTGGCGAACTAGCCGGGAAGGTCCAGGCAAACCACCCAAATCCGAATCACGAAACCTTGCAGGACCCCCACCACGTGCCTTGTGGTTAGGAAGAGTGAATTCAACAAAGAAATCACAAATTTAACGGGTACTTTTCATTTTGAGAGTAAGGGTGGTAAGGTTGGAACTTGCCGGAACTAGCAGGGAGGGTCGAGGGCAAACCACCCAAAAATCGGCCAAATCACGAAACCTTGCCCGGACCCCCCCACCACGTGCCTTGTGGTTAGGAAGAGTGAATTCAACAAAGAAATCACAAATTTAACGGGTACTTTTCATTTTGAGTAAGGGTGGTAAGGTTGGAACTTGCCCGAACTAGCCCGGAGGAGTCAAGGGCAAACCGCCCAAACCCCCCACCACGTGCCTTGTGGTTAGGAAGAGTGAATTCAACAAAGAAATCACAAATTTAACGGGTACTTTTCATTTTGAGTATGGGTGGTAAGGTTGGAACTTGCCAGGAACTAGCCCGGGACGGTCCAAGGGCAAACCACCCAAAATCCATCCGTCAAGAAACCTTGCCAGACCCCGCACCTCGTGCCTTGTGGTTAGGAAGAGTGAATTCAACAAAGAAATCACAAATTTAACGGGTACTTTTCATTTTGAGTAAGGGTGGTAAGGTTGGAACTTGCCGGAACTAGCAGGGAGGGTCAAGGGCAAACCGCCCCAAAATCCGGCCGTCACGAAACCTTGCCGGACCCCCACGCGTGCCTTGTGGTTAGGAAGAGTGAATTCAACAAAGAAATCACAAATTTAACGGGTACTTTTCATTTTGAGTAAGGGTGGTAAGGTTGGAACTTGCCAGGAACTAGCCGGGAGGGTCAAGGGCAAACCACCCAAAATCCGGTAGATCACGAAACCTTGCAGGACCCCCACTGGCGTGCCTTGTGGTTAGGAAGAGTGAATTCAACAAAGAAATCACAAATTTAACGGGTACTTTTCATTTTGAGTAAGGGTGGTAAGGTTGGAACTTGCCGGAACTAGCCTGGCAGGGTCCAAGGACAAACCACCCCAAATCTGACCGTCACGAAACCTTGCCCGGACCCCACACCACGTGCCTTGTGGTTAGGAAGAGTGAATTCAACAAAGAAATCACAAATTTAACGGGTACTTTTCATTTTGAGTAAGGGTGGTAAGGTTGGAACTGTCCCGCAACTAGCCCGGGACGGTCCAATGGCAAACCACCCAAAATCCGACTGTCACGAAACCTTGCCCGGACCCCCCCACCACGTGCCTTGTGGTTAGGAAGAGTGAATTCAACAAAGAAATCACAAATTTAACGGGTACTTTTCATTTTGAGTAAGGGTGGTAAGGTTGGAACTTGCCGGAACTAGCCGGGGAGGGTCCAAGGGCAAACCACCCAAAATCCGACCGTCACGAAACCTTGCCCGGACCCCCCCACCACGTGCCTTGTGGTTAGGAAGAGTGAATTCAACAAAGAAATCACAAATTTAACGGGTACTTTTCATTTTGAGTAAGGGTGGTAAGGTTGGAACTTGCCGGAACTAGCCCGGGAGGGTCCAAGGGCAACCCACCCCAAATCGGACCATCACGAAACCTTGCCTGGACCCCCACCACGTGCCTTGTGGTTAGGAAGAGTGAATTCAACAAAGAAATCACAAATTTAACGGGTACTTTTCATTTTGAGTAAGGGTGGTAAGGTTGGAACTTGCCGGAACTAGCCGGGAGGGTCAAGGGCAAACCACCCAAAATCCGGCAGATCACGAAACCTTGCCGGACCCCCGCACGTGCCTTGTGGTTAGGAAGAGTGAATTCAACAAAGAAATCACAAATTTAACGGGTACTTTTCATTTTGAGTAAGGGTGGTAAGGTTGGAACTTGCCGAGGAACTAGCCGGGAGGGTCCAAGGGCAAACCACCCAAAATCCGACCGTCACGAAACCTTGCCCCCCCCCACCACGTGCCTTGTGGTTAGGAAGAGTGAATTCAACAAAGAAATCACAAATTTAACGGGTACTTTTCATTTTGAGTAAGGGTGGTAAGGTTGGAACTTGCCGGAACTAGCAGGGAGGGTACAAGGGCAAACCACCCAAATCCGGCCGTCACGGAACCTTGCCCGGAGCCCCCCTCACGTGCCTTGTGGTTAGGAAGAGTGAATTCAACAAAGAAATCACAAATTTAACGGGTACTTTTCATTTTGAGTAAGGGTGGTAAGGTTGGAACTTGCCGGAACTAGCCGGGAGGGTCAAGGGCAAACCACCCAAAATCCGGCCGTCACGAAACCTTGCAGGACCCCCACACGTGCCTTGTGGTTAGGAAGAGTGAATTCAACAAAGAAATCACAAATTTAACGGGTACTTTTCATTTTGAGTAAGGGTGGTAAGGTTGGAACTTGCCAGGAACTAGCCCGGAGGGTCAAGGGCAAACCACCCAAAATCCGGCCGTCACGAAACCTTGCCGGACCCCCACCACGTGCCTTGTGGTTAGGAAGAGTGAATTCAACAAAGAAATCACAAATTTAACGGGTACTTTTCATTTTGAGTAAGGGTGGTAAGGTTGGAACTTGCCGGAACTAGCCGGGAGGGTCAAGGGCAAAACCACCCAAAATCCGACCGTCATGGAACCTTACCCGGAGCCCCCCTCACGTGCCTTGTGGTTAGGAAGAGTGAATTCAACAAAGAAATCACAAATTTAACGGGTACTTTTCATTTTGAGTAAGGGTGGTAAGGTTGGAACTTGCCGGAACTAGCCAGGGAGGGTCAGGGCAAACCACCCAAAATCCGGCCGTCACGAAACCTTGCAGGACCCCCCCCACGTGCCTTGTGGTTAGGAAGAGTGAATTCAACAAAGAAATCACAAATTTAACGGGTACTTTTCATTTTGACCACGTGCCTTGTGGTTAGGAAGAGTGAATTCAACAAAGAAATCACAAATTTAACGGGTACTTTTCATTTTGAGTAAGGGTGGTAAGGTTGGAACTTGCCGAAACTAGCAGGGAGGGTCCAAGGGCAAACCACCCAAAATCCGGCAGTCACGAAACCTTGCCGGACCCCCACCACGTGCCTTGTGGTTAGGAAGAGTGAATTCAACAAAGAAATCACAAATTTAACGGGTACTTTTCATTTTGAGTAAGGGTGGTAAGGTTGGAACTTGAACTAGGGAGGGTCAAAGGGAACTAGCCAAAATCCGGCGGAGGGTCAAGAGGCAAACCACCCAAAATCCGGGAACTAGCCGGGAGGGTCAAGGCGAAACCCAAAATGCAGTCACAGGACCCCCCGCCACGTGCCTTGTGGTTAGGAAGAGTGAATTCAACAAAGAAATCACAAATTTAACGGGTACTTTTCATTTTGAGTAAGGGTGGTAAGGTTGGAACTTGCCGGAACTAGCCGGGAGGGTCAAGGGCAAACCACCCAAAATCCGGTACTTTTCGTAGCCGGAGGGTCCGAAACCTTCACGAAACCTTGCCGGACCCCCCCACCACGTGCCTTGTGGTTAGGAAGAGTGAATTCAACAAAGAAATCACAAATTTAACGGGTACTTTTCATTTTGAGTAAGGGTGGTAAGGTTGGAACTTGCCGAAACTAGCCCGGGAGGGTCCAAGGGCAAACCACCCAAAATGCGACCGTGACGAAACCTTGCCCGGACCCCCTTACCACGTGCCTTGTGGTTAGGAAGAGTGAATTCAACAAAGAAATCACAAATTTAACGGGTACTTTTCATTTTGAGTAAGGGTGGTAAGGTTGGAACTTGCCCGGAACTAGCCGGGAGGGTCCAAGGGCAAACCACCCAAAATCCGACCGTCACGAAACCTTGCCCGGACCCCCTCGTGCCTTGTGGTTAGGAAGAGTGAATTCAACAAAGAAATCACAAATTTAACGGGTACTTTTCATTTTGAGTAAGGGTGGTAAGGTTGGAACTTGCAGGAACTAGCAAAATCCGGGAGGGTCAAGGGCAAACCACCCAAAATCCGGCCAGTCACGAAACCTTGCAGGACCCCCACCACGTGCCTTGTGGTTAGGAAGAGTGAATTCAACAAAGAAATCACAAATTTAACGGGTACTTTTCATTTTGAGTAAGGGTGGTAAGGTTGGAACTTCCCGAAACAAGCCCGGGACGGTACAAGGGCAAACCACCCAAAATCCCACCGTCACGAAACCTTGCCCGGACCCCCCCACCACGTGCCTTGTGGTTAGGAAGAGTGAATTCAACAAAGAAATCACAAATTTAACGGGTACTTTTCATTTTGAGTAAGGGTGGTAAGGTTGGAACTTGCCGGAACTAGCAGGGAGGGTCAAGGGCAAACCACCCAAAATCCGGCCGATCCACGAAACCTTGCTGGACCCCCACCACGTGCCTTGTGGTTAGGAAGAGTGAATTCAACAAAGAAATCACAAATTTAACGGGTACTTTTCATTTTGAGTAAGGGTGGTAAGGTTGGAACTTGCCGGAACTAGCCGGGAAGGTCAAGGGCAAACCACCCAAAATCCAGCCGTCACGAAACCTTGCCCGGAACCCCCCACCACGTGCCTTGTGGTTAGGAAGAGTGAATTCAACAAAGAAATCACAAACGGGTAATTTTCATTTTGAGTAAGGGTGGTAAGGTTGGAACTGTCCCGAAACTAGCCCACCCCACCACGTGCCTTGTGGTTAGGAAGAGTGAATTCAACAAAGAAATCACAAATTTAACGGGTACTTTTCATTTTGAGTAAGGGTGGTAAGGTTGGAACTTGCCGGAACTAGCAGGGAGGGTCCAGGGCAAACCACCCAAAATCCGACCGTCACGAAACCTTGCCGGACCCCCCCACCACGTGCCTTGTGGTTAGGAAGAGTGAATTCAACAAAGAAATCACAAATTTAACGGGTACTTTTCATTTTGAGTAAGGGTGGTAAGGTTGGAACTTGCCGGAACTAGCAGGGAGGGTACAAGGGCAAACCACCCAAAATCCGAACCGTCACGAAACCTTGCCAGGACCCCCCATACCCCAACAAAGAAATCACAAATTTAACGGGTACTTTTCATTTTGAGTAAGGGTGGTAAGGTTGGAACTTGCCGGAACTAGCCGGGAGCGGTCCAAGGGCAAACCACCCAAAATCCAGCGTGCCTTGTGGTTGTGGTTAAGAGTGAATTCAACAAAGAAATCACAAATTTAACGGGTACTTTTCATTTTGAGTAAGGGTGGTAAGGTTGGAACTTGCACGGAACTAGCCCGGGAGGGTCCAATGGCAAACCACCCAAAATCGGACCGTCACGAAACCGTGCCCGGAACCCCAGACCACGTGCCTTGTGGTTAGGAAGAGTGAATTCAACAAAGAAATCACAAATTTAACGGGTACTTTTCATTTTGAGTAAGGGTGGTAAGGTTGGAACTTGCAGGAACTAGCCGGGAGGGTCAAGGGCAAACCACCCAAAATCCGGCCGTCACGAAACCTTGCCCGGACCCCCCCACCACGTGCCTTGTGGTTAGGAAGAGTGAATTCAACAAAGAAATCACAAATTTAACGGGTACTTTTCATTTTGAGTAAGGGTGGTAAGGTTGGAACGTTCCAGGAACTAGCCGGGGAGGGTCCAAGGGCAAACCACCAAAAATCGGACCGTCACGAAACCTTGCCCGGAACCCCCCACCACGTGCCTTGTGGTTAGGAAGAGTGAATTCAACAAAGAAATCACAAATTTAACGGGTACTTTTCATTTTGAGTAAGGGTGGTAAGGTTGGAACTTGCCCGGAACTAGCCCGGGAGGGTCCAAGGGCAAACCACCCCAAATCTGACCGTCACGAAACCTTGCCCGGACCCCCCACCACGTGCCTTGTGGTTAGGAAGAGTGAATTCAACAAAGAAATCACAAATTTAACGGGTACTTTTCATTTTGAGTAAGGGTGGTAAGGTTGGAACTTGCCGAAACTAGCCCAGGACGTTCCAAACCACCCCACCACGTGCCTTGTGGTTAGGAAGAGTGAATTCAACAAAGAAATCACAAATTTAACGGGTACTTTTCATTTTGAGTAAGGGTGGTAAGGTTGGAACTTGCCCGAAACTAGCCCGGGACGGTCTAAGGGCAAACCACCCAAAATACGACCGTCACGAAACCTTGCCCGGACCCCCCCACCACGTGCCTTGTGGTTAGGAAGAGTGAATTCAACAAAGAAATCACAAATTTAACGGGTACTTTTCATTTTGAGTAAGGGTGGTAAGGTTGGAACTTGCCGAAACTAGCCCGTGACGGTCCAAGGGCAAACCACCAAAAATCCGACCGTCACGAAACCTTGCCCGGACCCCCCCACCACGTGCCTTGTGGTTAGGAAGAGTGAATTCAACAAAGAAATCACAAATTTAACGGGTACTTTTCATTTTGAGTAAGGGTGGTAAGGTTGGAACTTGGAACTAGCCCGGGAGGGTCCAAGGGCAAACCACCCAAAATCCGGCCAGTCACGAAACCTTGCCCGGACCCCCCCACCACGTGCCTTGTGGTTAGGAAGAGTGAATTCAACAAAGAAATCACAAATTTAACGGGTACTTTTCATTTTGAGTAAGGGTGGTAAGGTTGGAACTTGCCCGGGACGGTCCAAGGGCAAACCACCCAAAATCCGACCGTCACGAAACTTGTCCCGGACCCCCCCACCACGTGCCTTGTGGTTAGGAAGAGTGAATTCAACAAAGAAATCACAAATTTAACGGGTACTTTTCATTTTGAGTAAGGGTGGTAAGGTTGGAACTCCCCCCACCACGTGCCTTGTGGTTAGGAAGAGTGAATTCAACAAAGAAATCACAAATTTAACGGGTACTTTTCATTTTGAGTAAGGGTGGTAAGGTTGGAACTTGCCGGAACTAGCCGGGAGGGTCAAGGGCAAACCACCCAAAATCCGGCCGTCACGAAACCTTGCACGGACCCCCACCACGTGCCTTGTGGTTAGGAAGAGTGAATTCAACAAAGAAATCACAAATTTAACGGGTACTTTTCATTTTGAGTAAGGGTGGTAAGGTTGGAACTTGCCTGGAACTAGCCGGGAGGGTCAAGGGTAAACCACCCAAAATCCGACCGTCACGAAACCTTACACGGACCCCCCACCACGTGCCTTGTGGTTAGGAAGAGTGAATTCAACAAAGAAATCACAAATTTAACGGGTACTTTTCATTTTGAGTAAGGGTGGTAAGGTTGGAACTTGCCGGAACTAGCCAGGGAGCGTCCATGGGCAAACCACCCAAAATCCGACCGTCACGAAACCTTGCCAGGACCCCCCCACCACGTGCCTTGTGGTTAGGAAGAGTGAATTCAACAAAGAAATCACAAATTTAACGGGTACTTTTCATTTTGAGTAAGGGTGGTAAGGTTGGAACTTGCCCGGAACTAGCCCGGGAGGGTCCAAGGGCAAACCACCCAAAATCCGGCCGTCACGAAACCTTGCCCGGAACCCCCCACCACGTGCCTTGTGGTTAGGAAGAGTGAATTCAACAAAGAAATCACAAATTTAACGGGTACTTTTCATTTTGCCCCCCACCACGTGCCTTGTGGTTAGGAAGAGTGAATTCAACAAAGAAATCACAAATTTAACGGGTACTTTTCATTTTGAGTAAGGGTGGTAAGGTTGGAACTTGCCGGAACTAGCCAGGGACGGTCTAAGGGCAAACCACCCAAAATACGACCGTCACGAAACCATGCACGGAACCCCCCACCACGTGCCTTGTGGTTAGGAAGAGTGAATTCAACAAAGAAATCACAAATTTAACGGGTACTTTTCATTTTGAGTAAGGGTGGTAAGGTTGGAACTTGCCCGGAACTAGCCGGGGAGGGTCCAAGGGCAAACCACCCAAAATCCACTTGCCGGAACTAGCTAGGAGGTCAAGGGCAAACCACCCCACGAAACCTTGCCTGGACCCCCACCACGTGCCTTGTGGTTAGGAAGAGTGAATTCAACAAAGAAATCACAAATTTAACGGGTACTTTTCATTTTGAGTAAGGGTGGTAAGGTTGGAACTTGCCCGGAACTAGCCCGGGAGGGTCCAAGGGCAAACCACCCAAAATCGGACCGTCACGAAACCTTGCCCGGAACCCCCCACCACGTGCCTTGTGGTTAGGAAGAGTGAATTCAACAAAGAAATCACAAATTCAACGGGTACTTTTCATTTTGAGTAAGGGTGGTAAGGTTGGAACTTGCCAGGAACTAGCCGGAGGGTCCAGGGCAAACCACCCAAAATCCGGCCGTCACGAAACCTTGCCTGGACCCCCCACCACGTGCCTTGTGGTTAGGAAGAGTGAATTCAACAAAGAAATCACAAATTTAACGGGTACTTTTCATTTTGAGTAAGGGTGGTACCCCCCACCACGTGCCTTGTGGTTAGGAAGAGTGAATTCAACAAAGAAATCACAAATTTAACGGGTACTTTTCATTTTGAGTAAGGGTGGTAAGGTTGGAACTTGTCCGGAACTAGCCCGGGACAGTCCAAGGGCAAACCACCCAAAATACGCCCGTCACGAAACCTTGCCCGGACCCCCCAACCACGTGCCTTGTGGTTAGGAAGAGTGAATTCAACAAAGAAATCACAAATTTAACGGGTACTTTTCATTTTGAGTAAGGGTGGTAAGGTTGGAACTTGCCCGAACTAGCCGGGAGGGTCAAGGGCAAACCACCCAAAATCCGACCGTCACGAAACCTTTTCCGGACCCCCCACCACGTGCCTTGTGGTTAGGAAGAGTGAATTCAACAAAGAAATCACAAATTTAACGGGTACTTTTCATTTTGAGTAAGGGTGGTAAGGTTGGAACTTGCCGGAACTAGCTCGGGAGGATCCAAGGGCAAACCACCCAAAATCCGGCCGTCACGAAACCTTGCCCGTAACCCCCACCACGTGCCTTGTGGTTAGGAAGAGTGAATTCAACAAAGAAATCACAAATTTAACGGGTACTTTTCATTTTGAGTAAGGGTGGTAAGGTTGGAACTTGCCAGGAACTAGCCCGGAGGGTCAGGGCAAACCACCCAAAATCCGGCCGTCACGAAACCTTGCAGGACCCCCGCCACGTGCCTTGTGGTTAGGAAGAGTGAATTCAACAAAGAAATCACAAATTTAACGGGTACTTTTCATTTTGAGTAAGGGTGGTAAGGTTGGAACTTGTCCGGAACTAGCCCGGGACAGTCCAAGGGCAAACCACCCAAAATACGCCCGTCACGAAACCTTGCCCGGACCCCCCACCACGTGCCTTGTGGTTAGGAAGAGTGAATTCAACAAAGAAATCACAAATTTAACGGGTACTTTTCATTTTGAGTAAGGGTGGTAAGGTTGGAACTTGCCGGAACTAGCCGGGAGGGTCAAGGGCAAACCACCCAAAATCCGGCCGTCACGAAACCTTGCAGGACCCCCGCGTGCCTTGTGGTTAGGAAGAGTGAATTCAACAAAGAAATCACAAATTTAACGGGTACTTTTCATTTTGAGTAAGGGTGGTAAGGTTGGAACTTGCCGGAACTAGCCGGGAGGGTCAAGGGCAAACCACCCAAAATCCGGCCGTCACGAAACCTTGCAGGACCCCCCCACGTGCCTTGTGGTTAGGAAGAGTGAATTCAACAAAGAAATCACAAATTTAACGGCCCCCCACCACGTGCCTTGTGGTTAGGAAGAGTGAATTCAACAAAGAAATCACAAATTTAACGGGTACTTTTCATTTTGAGTAAGGGTGGTAAGGTTGGAACTTGCCGGAACTAGCCAGGGAGGGTCAAGGGCAAACCACCCAAAATCCGGCCGTCACGAAACCTTGCCGGACCCCCCCACCACGTGCCTTGTGGTTAGGAAGAGTGAATTCAACAAAGAAATCACAAATTTAACGGGTACTTTTCATTTTGAGTAAGGGTGGTAAGGTTGGAACTTGCCGGAACTAGCCGGGAGGGTCAAGGGCAAACCACCCAAAATCCGGCCGTCACGAAACCTTTCCCGGACCCCCCACCACGTGCCTTGTGGTTAGGAAGAGTGAATTCAACAAAGAAATCACAAATTTAACGGGTACTTTTCATTTTGAGTAAGGGTGGTAAGGTTGGAACTTGCCGGAACTAGCCCGGGAGGGTCCCAGGGCAAACCACCCAAAATCCGGCCGTCACGAAACCTTGCCGGACCCCCACCACGTGCCTTGTGGTTAGGAAGAGTGAATTCAACAAAGAAATCACAAATTTAACGGGTACTTTTCATTTTGAGTAAGGGTGGTAAGGTTGGAACTTGACCGGAACTAGCCCGGGAGGGTCCAAGGGCAAACCACCCAAAATCCGTCCGTCACGAAACCTTGCCAGGACCCCCCCACCACGTGCCTTGTGGTTAGGAAGAGTGAATTCAACAAAGAAATCACAAATTTAACGGGTACTTTTCATTTTGAGTAAGGGTGGTAAGGTTGGAACTTGCCGAAACTAGCCGGGAGGGTCAAGGGCAAACCACCCAAAATCCGACCGTCACGAAACCTTGCATGGACCCCCACCACGTGCCTTGTGGTTAGGAAGAGTGAATTCAACAAAGAAATCACAAATTTAACGGGTACTTTTCATTTTGAGTAAGGGTGGTAAGGTTGGAACTTGCCGGAACTAGCCGGGAGGGTCAAGGGCAAACCACCCAAAATCCGACCGTCACGAAACCTTGCCCGGACCACCCCACCACGTGCCTTGTGGTTAGGAAGAGTGAATTCAACAAAGAAATCACAAATTTAACGGGTACTTTTCATTTTGAGTAAGGGTGGTAAGGTTGGAACTTGCCGGAACTAGCCGGGAGGGTCAAGGGCAAACCACCCAAAATCCGGCCAGTCACGAAACCTTGCCCGGACCCCCACCACGTGCCTTGTGGTTAGGAAGAGTGAATTCAACAAAGAAATCACAAATTTAACGGGTACTTTTCATTTTGAGTAAGGGTGGTAAGGTTGGAACTTGCCGGAACTAGCAGGGAGGGTCAAGGGCAAACCACCCAAAATCCGGCCGTCACGAAACCTTTGCCCGGACCCCCCACCACGTGCCTTGTGGTTAGGAAGAGTGAATTCAACAAAGAAATCACAAATTTAACGGGTACTTTTCATTTTGAGTAAGGGTGGTAAGGTTGGAACTTGCCGGAACTAGCCCGGAGGGTCAAGGGCAAACCACCCAAAATCCGCCGTCACGAAACCTTGCCGGACCCCCCCACCACGTGCCTTGTGGTTAGGAAGAGTGAATTCAACAAAGAAATCACAAATTTAACGGGTACTTTTCATTTTGAGTAAGGGTGGTAAGGTTGGAACTTGCCCGGAACTAGCCGGGAGGGTCAAGGGCAAACCACCCAAAATCCGGCCGTCACGAAACCTTGCCGGACCCCCCCACCACGTGCCTTGTGGTTAGGAAGAGTGAATTCAACAAAGAAATCACAAATTTAACGGGTACTTTTCATTTTGAGTAAGGGTGGTAAGGTTGGAACTTGCCGGAACTAGCTCGGGAGGGTCAAGGGCAAACCACCCAAAATCCGACCGTCACGAAACCTTGCCGGACCCCCACCACGTGCCTTGTGGTTAGGAAGAGTGAATTCAACAAAGAAATCACAAATTTAACGGGTACTTTTCATTTTGAGTAAGGGTGGTAAGGTTGGAACTTGCCGGAACTAGCCGGGAGGGTCAAGGGCAAACCACCCAAAATCCGACCGTCACGAAACCTTGCCGGACCCCCCCACCACGTGCCTTGTGGTTAGGAAGAGTGAATTCAACAAAGAAATCACAAATTTAACGGGTACTTTTCATTTTGAGTAAGGGTGGTAAGGTTGGAACTTGCCGGAACTAGCCGGGAGGGTCAAGGGCAAACCACCCAAAATCCGGCCGTCACGAAACCTTTGCCGGACCCCCCCCACCACGTGCCTTGTGGTTAGGAAGAGTGAATTCAACAAAGAAATCACAAATTTAACGGGTACTTTTCATTTTGAGTAAGGGTGGTAAGGTTGGAACTTGCCGGAACTAGCCTGGGAGGGTCAAGGGCAAACCACCCAAAATCCGGCCGTCACGAAACCTTGCCGGACCCCCCCACCACGTGCCTTGTGGTTAGGAAGAGTGAATTCAACAAAGAAATCACAAATTTAACGGGTACTTTTCATTTTGAGTAAGGGTGGTAAGGTTGGAACTTGCAGGAACTAGCCGGGAGGGTCAAGGGCAAACCACCCAAAATCCGGCCGTCACGAAACCTTGCCGGACCCCCCCACCACGTGCCTTGTGGTTAGGAAGAGTGAATTCAACAAAGAAATCACAAATTTAACGGGTACTTTTCATTTTGAGTAAGGGTGGTAAGGTTGGAACTGTCCCGAAACTAGCACGGGATGGTCCAAGGGCAAAGCACCCAAAATCACACCGTCACGAAACCTGCCCGGACCCCCCACCACGTGCCTTGTGGTTAGGAAGAGTGAATTCAACAAAGAAATCACAAATTTAACGGGTACTTTTCATTTTGAGTAAGGGTGGTAAGGTTGGAACTTGCCCGGAACTAGCCTGGGAGGGTCCAAGGGTAAACCACCCCAAATCGGACCGTCACGAAACCTTGCCTGGACCCCCCACCACGTGCCTTGTGGTTAGGAAGAGTGAATTCAACAAAGAAATCACAAATTTAACGGGTACTTTTCATTTTGAGTAAGGGTGGTAAGGTTGGAACTTGCCGGAACTAGCCGGGAGGGTCAAGGGCAAACCACCCAAAATCCGGCCGTCCCCCCACCACGTGCCTTGTGGTTAGGAAGAGTGAATTCAACAAAGAAATCACAAATTTAACGGGTACTTTTCATTTTGAGTAAGGGTGGTAAGGTTGGAACTTGCCGGAACTAGCCGGGAGGGTCAAGGGCAAACCACCCAAAATCCGGCCGTCACGAAACCTTGCCGGACCCCCCCACCACGTGCCTTGTGGTTAGGAAGAGTGAATTCAACAAAGAAATCACAAATTTAACGGGTACTTTTCATTTTGAGTAAGGGTGGTAAGGTTGGAACTTGCCGGAACTAGCCGGGAGGGTCAAGGGCAAACCACCCAAAATCCGGCCGTCACGAAACCTTGCCGGACCCCCCCACCACGTGCCTTGTGGTTAGGAAGAGTGAATTCAACAAAGAAATCACAAATTTAACGGGTACTTTTCATTTTGAGTAAGGGTGGTAAGGTTGGAACTTGCCGGAACTAGCCCGGAGGGTCAAGGGCAAACCACCCAAAATCCGGCCGTCACGAAACCTTGCCGGACCCCCACCACGTGCCTTGTGGTTAGGAAGAGTGAATTCAACAAAGAAATCACAAATTTAACGGGTACTTTTCATTTTGAGTAAGGGTGGTAAGGTTGGAACTTGCTCGGAACTAGCCGGGGAGGGTCCAAGGGCAAACCACCCAAAATCTGACCGTCACGAAACCTTGCCTGGACCCCCACCACGTGCCTTGTGGTTAGGAAGAGTGAATTCAACAAAGAAATCACAAATTTAACGGGTACTTTTCATTTTGAGTAAGGGTGGTAAGGTTGGAACTTGCCGAAACTAGCAGGGAGGGTCAAGGGCAAACCACCCAAAATCCGGCCGTCACGAAACCTTGCCCGGACCCCCCCACCACGTGCCTTGTGGTTAGGAAGAGTGAATTCAACAAAGAAATCACAAATTTAACGGGTACTTTTCATTTTGAGTAAGGGTGGTAAGGTTGGAACTTGCCGGAACTAGCCGGGAGGGTCAAGGGCAAACCACCCAAAATCCGGCCGTCACGAAACCTTGCCGGACCCCCCCACCACGTGCCTTGTGGTTAGGAAGAGTGAATTCAACAAAGAAATCACAAATTTAACGGGTACTTTTCATTTTGAGTAAGGGTGGTAAGGTTGGAACTTGCCCGGAACTAGCCCGGGAGGGTCCAAGGGCAAACCACCCAAAATCCGGCCGTCACGAAACCTTTGCCCGGACCCCCCACCACGTGCCTTGTGGTTAGGAAGAGTGAATTCAACAAAGAAATCACAAATTTAACGGGTACTTTTCATTTTGAGTAAGGGTGGTAAGGTTGGAACTTGCCTGGAACTAGCCCGGGACGGTCGAAGGGCAAACACCCAAAATACGCCCGTCACGAAACCCTTCCCGGACCCCCCCACCACATGCCTTGTGGTTAGGAAGAGTGAATTCAACAAAGAAATCACAAATTTAACGGGTACTTTTCATTTTGAGTAAGGGTGGTAAGGTTGGAACTTGTCCGGAACTAGCCTGGGAGGGTCAAGGGCAAACCACCCAAAATCCGGCCGTCACGAAACCTTGCCGGACCCCCCCACCACGTGCCTTGTGGTTAGGAAGAGTGAATTCAACAAAGAAATCACAAATTTAACGGGTACTTTTCATTTTGAGTAAGGGTGGTAAGGTTGGAACTTGCCGGAACTAGCCCGGGAGGGTCCAAGGTCAAACCACCCCAAATCTGACCTTCACGAAACCTTGCGCAGACCCCCCACCACGTGCCTTGTGGTTAGGAAGAGTGAATTCAACAAAGAAATCACAAATTTAACGGGTACTTTTCATTTTGAGTAAGGGTGGTAAGGTTGGAACTTGCCGGAACTAGCTCGGGAGGGTCAAGGGCAAACCACCCAAAATCCGACCGTCACGAAACCTTGCCGGACCCCCCCACCACGTGCCTTGTGGTTAGGAAGAGTGAATTCAACAAAGAAATCACAAATTTAACGGGTACTTTTCATTTTGAGTAAGGGTGGTAAGGTTGGAACTTGCCATAGCCGGGAGGGTCAAGGGCAAACCACCCAAAATCCGGCCGTCACGAAACCTTGCCGGACCCCCACCACGTGCCTTGTGGTTAGGAAGAGTGAATTCAACAAAGAAATCACAAATTTAACGGGTACTTTTCATTTTGAGTAAGGGTGGTAAGGTCCCGGGAGGGTCCAAGGGCAAACCACCCAAAATCCGACCGTCACGAAAACTTGCCCGGAACCCCCCACCACGTGCCTTGTGGTTAGGAAGAGTGAATTCAACAAAGAAATCACAAATTTAACGGGTACTTTTCATTTTGAGTAAGGGTGGTAAGGTTGGAACAAAACCTTGCCCGGACCCCCCACCACGTGCCTTGTGGTTAGGAAGAGTGAATTCAACAAAGAAATCACAAATTTAACGGGTACTTTTCATTTTGAGTAAGGGTGGTAAGGTTGGAACTTGCCGGAACTAGCCGGGAGGGTCAAGGGCAAACCACCCAAAATCCGACCGTCACGAAACCTTGCCGGACCCCCCCACCACGTGCCTTGTGGTTAGGAAGAGTGAATTCAACAAAGAAATCACAAATTTAACGGGTACTTTTCATTTTGAGTAAGGGTGGTAAGGTTGGAACTTGCCGGAACTAGCCGGGAGGGTCAAGGGAAAACCACCCCAAATCTGACCGTCACGAAACCTTGCCGGACCCCCCCACCACGTGCCTTGTGGTTAGGAAGAGTGAATTCAACAAAGAAATCACAAATTTAACGGGTACTTTTCATTTTGAGTAAGGGTGGTAAGGTTGGAACTTGCCGGAACTAGCCGGGAGGGTCAAGGGCAAACCACCCAAAATCCGGCCGTCACGAAACCTTGCCCGGACCCCCCCACCACGTGCCTTGTGGTTAGGAAGAGTGAATTCAACAAAGAAATCACAAATTTAACGGGTACTTTTCATTTTGAGTAAGGGTGGTAAGGTTGGAACTTGCCGGAACTAGCCGGGAGGGTCAAGGGCAAACCACCCAAAATCCGGCCGTCACGAAACCTTGCCGGACCCCCCCACCACGTGCCTTGTGGTTAGGAAGAGTGAATTCAACAAAGAAATCACAAATTTAACGGGTACTTTTCATTTTGAGTAAGGGTGGTAAGGTTGGAACTTGCCGGAACTAGCCGGGAGGGTCAAGGGCAAACCACCCAAAATCCGGCCGTCACGAAACCTTGCCGGACCCCCACCACGTGCCTTGTGGTTAGGAAGAGTGAATTCAACAAAGAAATCACAAATTTAACGGGTACTTTTCATTTTGAGTAAGGGTGGTAAGGTTGGAACTTGCCGGAACTAGCCGGGAGGGTCAAGGGCAAACCACCCAAAATCCGGCCGTCACGAAACCTTGCCGGACCCCCACCACGTGCCTTGTGGTTAGGAAGAGTGAATTCAACAAAGAAATCACAAATTTAACGGGTACTTTTCATTTTGAGTAAGGGTGGTAAGGTTGGAACTTGCCGGAACTAGCCCGGGAGGGACCAAGGGCAAACCACCCAAAATCCGGCCGTCACGAAACCTTTGCCTGGACCCCCCACCACGTGCCTTGTGGTTAGGAAGAGTGAATTCAACAAAGAAATCACAAATTTAACGGGTACTTTTCATTTTGAGTAAGGGTGGTAAGGTTGGAACTTGCCCGAACTAGCTCGGGAGGATCCAAGGGCAAACCACCCAAAATCCGACCGTCACGAAACCTTGCATGGACTCCCCCACCACGTGCCTTGTGGTTAGGAAGAGTGAATTCAACAAAGAAATCACAAATTTAACGGGTACTTTTCATTTTGAGTAAGGGTGGTAAGGTTGGAACTTGCCCGGAACTAGCCCGGGAGGGACCAAGGGCAAACCACCCAAAATCCGGCCGTCACGAAACCTTTGCCGGACCCCCCCACCACGTGCCTTGTGGTTAGGAAGAGTGAATTCAACAAAGAAATCACAAATTTAACGGGTACTTTTCATTTTGAGTAAGGGTGGTAAGGTTGGAACTTGCCAGAAACTAGCCGGGAGGGTCAAGGGCAAACCACCCAAAATCCGGCCGTCACGAAACCTTTCCCGGACCCCCCCACCACGTGCCTTGTGGTTAGGAAGAGTGAATTCAACAAAGAAATCACAAATTTAACGGGTACTTTTCATTTTGAGTAAGGGTGGTAAGGTTGGAACTTGCCGAAACTAGCCCAACGGGTACTTTTCATTTTGAGTAAGGGTGGTAAGGTTGGAACTTGCCGGAACTAGCCGGGAGGGTCAAGGGCAAACCACCCAAAATCCGGCCGTCACGAAACCTTGCCGGACCCCCACCACGTGCCTTGTGGTTAGGAAGAGTGAATTCAACAAAGAAATCACAAATTTAACGGGTACTTTTCATTTTGAGTAAGGGTGGTAAGGTTGGAACTTGCCTGAAACTAGCCCGGGACGGTCGAAGGGCAAACACCCAAAATACGCCCGTCACGAAACCCTTCCCGGACCCCCCCCACCACGTGCCTTGTGGTTAGGAAGAGTGAATTCAACAAAGAAATCACAAATTTAACGGGTACTTTTCATTTTGAGTAAGGGTGGTAAGGTTGGAACTTGTCCGGAACTAGCCTGGGAGGGTCAAGGGCAAACCACCCAAAATCCGACCGTCACGAAACCTTGCCGGACCCCCCCACCACGTGCCTTGTGGTTAGGAAGAGTGAATTCAACAAAGAAATCACAAATTTAACGGGTACTTTTCATTTTGAGTAAGGGTGGTAAGGTTGGAACTTGCCGGAACTAGCTCGGGAGGGTCCAAGGGCAAAGCACCCAAAATCCGACCGTCACGAAACCTTGCCGGACCCCCCACCACGTGCCTTGTGGTTAGGAAGAGTGAATTCAACAAAGAAATCACAAATTTAACGGGTACTTTTCATTTTGAGTAAGGGTGGTAAGGTTGGAACTTGCCGGAACTAGCCGGGAGGGTCAAGGGCAAACCACCCAAAATCCGGCCGTCACGAAACCTTGCCGGACCCCCACCACGTGCCTTGTGGTTAGGAAGAGTGAATTCAACAAAGAAATCACAAATTTAACGGGTACTTTTCATTTTGAGTAAGGGTGGTAAGGTTGGAACTCTATCGAAACTAGCCCAGGATGGTCCAAGGGCAAACCACCCCAAATCCGTCCGTCACGAAACCTTGCCAGGACCCCCCCACCACGTGCCTTGTGGTTAGGAAGAGTGAATTCAACAAAGAAATCACAAATTTAACGGGTACTTTTCATTTTGAGTAAGGGTGGTAAGGTTGGAACTTGCCGGAACTAGCCGGGAGGGTCAAGGGCAAACCACCCAAAATCCGGCCGTCACGAAACCTTGCCGGACCCCCCCACCACGTGCCTTGTGGTTAGGAAGAGTGAATTCAACAAAGAAATCACAAATTTAACGGGTACTTTTCATTTTGAGTAAGGGTGGTAAGGTTGGAACTTGCCGGAACTAGCCGGGAGGGTCAAGGGCAAACCACCCAAAATCCGACCGTCACGAAACCTTGCCGGACCCCCACCACGTGCCTTGTGGTTAGGAAGAGTGAATTCAACAAAGAAATCACAAATTTAACGGGTACTTTTCATTTTGAGTAAGGGTGGTAAGGTTGGAACTTGCCGGAACTAGCCGGGAGGGTCAAGGGCAAACCACCCAAAATCCGGCCGTCACGAAACCTTGCCGGACCCCCCCACCACGTGCCTTGTGGTTAGGAAGAGTGAATTCAACAAAGAAATCACAAATTTAACGGGTACTTTTCATTTTGAGTAAGGGTGGTAAGGTTGGAACTTGCCGGAACTAGCCGGGAGGGTCAAGGGCAAACCACCCAAAATTCGACCGTGAAGAAACCTTGCCGGACCCCCCCACCACGTGCCTTGTGGTTAGGAAGAGTGAATTCAACAAAGAAATCACAAATTTAACGGGTACTTTTCATTTTGAGTAAGGGTGGTAAGGTTGGAACTTGCCGGAACTAGCCGGGAGGGTCAAGGGCAAACCACCCAAAATCCGACCGTCACGAAACCTTGCCGGACCCCCCCACCACGTGCCTTGTGGTTAGGAAGAGTGAATTCAACAAAGAAATCACAAATTTAACGGGTACTTTTCATTTTGAGTAAGGGTGGTAAGGTTGGAACTTGCCCGAACTAGCGGGAGGGTCAAGGGCAAACCACCCAAAATCCGGCCGTCACGAAACCTTGCCGGACCCCCACCACGTGCCTTGCCCCCCACCACGTGCCTTGTGGTTAGGAAGAGTGAATTCAACAAAGAAATCACAAATTTAACGGGTACTTTTCATTTTGAGTAAGGGTGGTAAGGTTGGAACTTGCCGGAACTAGCCGGGAGGGTCAAGGGCAAACCACCCAAAATCCGGCCGTCACGAAACCTTGACCGGACCCCCCACCACGTGCCTTGTGGTTAGGAAGAGTGAATTCAACAAAGAAATCACAAATTTAACGGGTACTTTTCATTTTGAGTAAGGGTGGTAAGGTTGGAACTTGCCTGGAACTAGCCCGGGAGGGTCCAAGGGCAAACCACCCAAAATCCGACCGTCACGAAACCTTGCCCCCAAGGGCAAACCACCCAAAATCCGACCGTCACGAAACCTTGCCCGGACCCCCCCACCACGTGCCTTGTGGTTAGGAAGAGTGAATTCAACAAAGAAATCACAAATTTAACGGGTACTTTTCATTTTGAGTAAGGGTGGTAAGGTTGGAACTTGCCCGAACTAGCCGGGAGGGTCAAGGGCAAACCACCCAAAATCCGGCCGTCACGAAACCTTGCAGGACCCCCACCACGTGCCTTGTGGTTAGGAAGAGTGAATTCAACAAAGAAATCACAAATTTAACGGGTACTTTTCATTTTGAGTAAGGGTGGTAAGGTTGGAACTTGCCGGAACTAGCCGGGAGGGTCAAGGGCAAACCACCCAAAATCCGGCCGTCACGAAACCTTGCCGGACACCCCCACCACGTGCCTTGTGGTTAGGAAGAGTGAATTCAACAAAGAAATCACAAATTTAACGGGTACTTTTCATTTTGAGTAAGGGTGGTAAGGTTGGAACTTGCCGGAACTAGCCGGGAGGGTCAAGGGCAAACCACCCAAAATTCGACCGTGAAGAAACCTTGCCGGACCCCCCCACCACGTGCCTTGTGGTTAGGAAGAGTGAATTCAACAAAGAAATCACAAATTTAACGGGTACTTTTCATTTTGAGTAAGGGTGGTAAGGTTGGAACTTGCCGGAACTAGCCGGGAGGGTCAAGGGCAAACCACCCAAAATCCGACCGTCACGAAACCCCCCACCACGTGCCTTGTGGTTAGGAAGAGTGAATTCAACAAAGAAATCACAAATTTAACGGGTACTTTTCATTTTGAGTAAGGGTGGTAAGGTTGGAACTTGCCGGAACTAGCCGGGAGGGTCAAGGGCAAACCACCCAAAATCCGGCCGTCACGAAACCTTGCCGGACCCCCACCACGTGCCTTGTGGTTAGGAAGAGTGAATTCAACAAAGAAATCACAAATTTAACGGGTACTTTTCATTTTGAGTAAGGGTGGTAAGGTTGGAACTTGCCCGAACTAGCCGGGAGGGTCAAGGGCAAACCACCCAAAATCCGGCCGTCACGAAACCTTGCCGGACCCCCCCACCACGTGCCTTGTGGTTAGGAAGAGTGAATTCAACAAAGAAATCACAAATTTAACGGGTACTTTTCATTTTGAGTAAGGGTGGTAAGGTTGGAACTTGCCGGAACTAGCCGGGAGGGTCAAGGGCAAACCACCCAAAATCCGACCGTCACGAAACCTTGCCGAGACCCCCCCACCACGTGCCTTGTGGTTAGGAAGAGTGAATTCAACAAAGAAATCACAAATTTAACGGGTACTTTTCATTTTGAGTAAGGGTGGTAAGGTTGGAACTTGCCGGAACTAGCCGGGAGGGTCAAGGGCAAACCACCCAAAATCCGACCGTCACGAAACCTTGCCGGACCCCCCACCACGTGCCTTGTGGTTAGGAAGAGTGAATTCAACAAAGAAATCACAAATTTAACGGGTACTTTTCATTTTGAGTAAGGGTGGTAAGGTTGGAACTTGCCGGAACTAGCCGGGAGGGTCAAGGGCAAACCACCCAAAATCCGGCCGTCACGAAACCTTGCCGGACCCCCACCACGTGCCTTGTGGTTAGGAAGAGTGAATTCAACAAAGAAATCACAAATTTAACGGGTACTTTTCATTTTGAGTAAGGGTGGTAAGGTTGGAACTTGCCGGAACTAGCCGGGAGGGTCCAAGGGCAAACCACCCAAAATCCGACTGTCACGAAACCTGTCCCGGACCCCCCACCACGTGCCTTGTGGTTAGGAAGAGTGAATTCAACAAAGAAATCACAAATTTAACGGGTACTTTTCATTTTGAGTAAGGGTGGTAAGGTTGGAACTTGCCGGAACTAGCCGGGAGGGTCAAGGGCAAACCACCCAAAATCCGGCCGTCACGAAACCTTGCCGGGACCCCCACCACGTGCCTTGTGGTTAGGAAGAGTGAATTCAACAAAGAAATCACAAATTTAACGGGTACTTTTCATTTTGAGTAAGGGTGGTAAGGTTGGAACTTGCCGGAACTAGCCGGGAGGGTCAAGGGCAAACCACCCAAAATCCGGCCGTCACGAAACCTTTGCCCGGACCCCCCCACCACGTGCCTTGTGGTTAGGAAGAGTGAATTCAACAAAGAAATCACAAATTTAACGGGTACTTTTCATTTTGAGTAAGGGTGGTAAGGTTGGAACTTGCCGGAACTAGCCCCAAACCACCCAAAATCCGGCCGTCACGAAACCTTGCCGGACCCCCCCACCACGTGCCTTGTGGTTAGGAAGAGTGAATTCAACAAAGAAATCACAAATTTAACGGGTACTTTTCATTTTGAGTAAGGGTGGTAAGGTTGGAACTTGCCCGAACTAGCCGGGAGGGTCAAGGGCAAACCACCCAAAATCCGGCCGTCACGAAACCTTGCCGGACCCCCACCACGTGCCTTGTGGTTAGGAAGAGTGAATTCAACAAAGAAATCACAAATTTAACGGGTACTTTTCATTTTGAGTAAGGGTGGTAAGGTTGGAACTTGCCGGAACTAGCCGGGAGGGTCAAGGGCAAACCACCCAAAATCCGGCCGTCACGAAACCTTGCGGGACCCCCACCACGTGCCTTGTGGTTAGGAAGAGTGAATTCAACAAAGAAATCACAAATTTAACGGGTACTTTTCATTTTGAGTAAGGGTGGTAAGGTTGGAACTTGCCGGAACTAGCCGGGACCCCCCACCACGTGCCTTGTGGTTAGGAAGAGTGAATTCAACAAAGAAATCACAAATTTAACGGGTACTTTTCATTTTGAGTAAGGGTGGTAAGGTTGGAACTTGCCGGAACTAGCCGGGAGGGTCAAGGGCAAACCACCCAAAATCCGGCCGTCACGAAACCTTGCCGGACCCCCCCACCACGTGCCTTGTGGTTAGGAAGAGTGAATTCAACAAAGAAATCACAAATTTAACGGGTACTTTTCATTTTGAGTAAGGGTGGTAAGGTTGGAACTTGCCGGAACTAGCCGGGAGGGTCAAGGGCAAACCACCCAAAATCCGGCCGTCACGAAACCTTGCCGGACCCCCACCACGTGCCTTGTGGTTAGGAAGAGTGAATTCAACAAAGAAATCACAAATTTAACGGGTACTTTTCATTTTGAGTAAGGGTGGTAAGGTTGGAACTTGCCGGAACCCCCCACCACGTGCCTTGTGGTTAGGAAGAGTGAATTCAACAAAGAAATCACAAATTTAACGGGTACTTTTCATTTTGAGTAAGGGTGGTAAGGTTGGAACTTGCCGGAACTAGCCGGGAGGGTCCAAGGGCAAAACCACCCAAAATCCGACCGTCACGAAACCTTGCCGGATCCCCCCACCACGTGCCTTGTGGTTAGGAAGAGTGAATTCAACAAAGAAATCACAAATTTAACGGGTACTTTTCATTTTGAGTAAGGGTGGTAAGGTTGGAACTTGCCCGGAACTAGCCCGGAGGGTCAAGGGCAAACCACCCAAAATCCGGCCGTCACGAAACCTTGCCCAAACCCCCCCACCACGTGCCTTGTGGTTAGGAAGAGTGAATTCAACAAAGAAATCACAAATTTAACGGGTACTTTTCATTTTGAGTAAGGGTGGTAAGGTTGGAACTTGCCGGAACTAGCCGGGAGGGTCAAGGGCAAACCACCCAAAATCCGGCCGTCACGAAACCTTGCCGGACCCCCCCACCACGTGCCTTGTGGTTAGGAAGAGTGAATTCAACAAAGAAATCACAAATTTAACGGGTACTTTTCATTTTGAGTAAGGGTGGTAAGGTTGGAACTTGCCGGAACTAGCCGGGAGGGTCAAGGGCAAACCACCCAAAATCGGACCGTCACGAAACCTTGTCCGGAACCCCCCACCACGTGCCTTGTGGTTAGGAAGAGTGAATTCAACAAAGAAATCACAAATTTAACGCCCGGAACCCCCCACCACGTGCCTTGTGGTTAGGAAGAGTGAATTCAACAAAGAAATCACAAATTTAACGGGTACTTTTCATTTTGAGTAAGGGTGGTAAGGTTGGAACTTGCCGGAACTAGCCGGGAGGGTCAAGGGCAAACCACCCAAAATCCGGCCGTCACGAAACCTTGCCGGACCCCCACCACGTGCCTTGTGGTTAGGAAGAGTGAATTCAACAAAGAAATCACAAATTTAACGGGTACTTTTCATTTTGAGTAAGGGTGGTAAGGTTGGAACTTGCACGGAACTAGCCCTGGAGGGTCAAGGGCAAACCACCCAAAATCCGGCCGTCACGAAACCTTGCCGGACCCCCCCACCACGTGCCTTGTGGTTAGGAAGAGTGAATTCAACAAAGAGCCCCCCACCACGTGCCTTGTGGTTAGGAAGAGTGAATTCAACAAAGAAATCACAAATTTAACGGGTACTTTTCATTTTGAGTAAGGGTGGTAAGGTTGGAACTTGTCCGGAACTAGCCGGGAGGGTCCAAGGGGAAACCACCCAAAATGTGACCGTCACGAAACCTTGCCCGGACCCCCCCACCACGTGCCTTGTGGTTAGGAAGAGTGAATTCAACAAAGAAATCACAAATTTAACGGGTACTTTTCATTTTGAGTAAGGGTGGTAAGGTTGGAACTTGCCGGAACTAGCCGGGAGGGTCAAGGGCAAACCACCCAAAATCCGACCGTCACGAAACCTTGCCGGACCCCCACCACGTGCCTTGTGGTTAGGAAGAGTGAATTCAACAAAGAAATCACAAATTTAACGGGTACTTTTCATTTTGAGTAAGGGTGGTAAGGTTGGAACTTGCCGGAACTAGCCGGGAGGGTCAAGGGCAAACCACCCAAAATCCGGCCGTCACGAAACCTTGCCGGACCCCCCCACCACGTGCCTTGTGGTTAGGAAGAGTGAATTCAACAAAGAAATCACAAATTTAACGGGTACTTTTCATTTTGAGTAAGGGTGGTAAGGTTGGAACTTGCCGGAACTAGCCGGGAGGGTCAAGGGCAAACCACCCAAAATCCGACCGTCACGAAACCTTTTCCGGACCCCCACCACGTGCCTTGTGGTTAGGAAGAGTGAATTCAACAAAGAAATCACAAATTTAACGGGTACTTTTCATTTTGAGTAAGGGTGGTAAGGTTGGAACTTGCCGGAACTAGCCCGGGAGGGTCCAAGGGCAAAACCACCCAAAATCCGACCGTCACGAAACCTTGCCGGATCCCCCCACCACGTGCCTTGTGGTTAGGAAGAGTGAATTCAACAAAGAAATCACAAATTTAACGGGTACTTTTCATTTTGAGTAAGGGTGGTAAGGTTGGAACTTGCCGGAACTAGCCGGGAGGGTCAAGGGCAAACCACCCAAAATCCGGCCGTCACGAAACCTTGCCGGACCCCCACCACGTGCCTTGTGGTTAGGAAGAGTGAATTCAACAAAGAAATCACAAATTTAACGGGTACTTTTCATTTTGAGTAAGGGTGGTAAGGTTGGAACTTGCCGGAACTAGCCGGGAGGGTCAAGGGCAAACCACCCAAAATCCGACCGTCACGAAACCTTGCCGGACCCCCCCACCACGTGCCTTGTGGTTAGGAAGAGTGAATTCAACAAAGAAATCACAAATTTAACGGGTACTTTTCATTTTGAGTAAGGGTGGTAAGGTTGGAACTTGCCGGAACTAGCCCGGAGGGTCAAGGGCAAACCACCCAAAATCCGACCGTCACGAAACCTTGCCGGACCCCCACCACGTGCCTTGTGGTTAGGAAGAGTGAATTCAACAAAGAAATCACAAATTTAACGGGTACTTTTCATTTTGAGTAAGGGTGGTAAGGTTGGAACTTGCCGGAACTAGCCGGGAGGGTCAAGGGCAAACCACCCAAAATCCGGCCGTCACGAAACCTTGCCGGACCCCCACCACGTGCCTTGTGGTTAGGAAGAGTGAATTCAACAAAGAAATCACAAATTTAACGGGTACTTTTCATTTTGAGTAAGGGTGGTAAGGTTGGAACTTGCCGGAACTAGCCGGGAGGGTCAAGGGCAAACCACCCAAAATCCGACCGTCACGAAACCTTGCCGGACCCCCCCACCACGTGCCTTGTGGTTAGGAAGAGTGAATTCAACAAAGAAATCACAAATTTAACGGGTACTTTTCATTTTGAGTAAGGGTGGTAAGGTTGGAACTTGCCGGAACTAGCCGGGAGGGTCCAAGGGCAAACCACCCAAAATCCAACCGTCACGAAACCTTGCCGGGACACCCCCACCACGTGCCTTGTGGTTAGGAAGAGTGAATTCAACAAAGAAATCACAAATTTAACGGGTACTTTTCATTTTGAGTAAGGGTGGTAAGGTTGGAACTTGTCCGGAACTAGCCCGTTAGGGTCCAAGGGCAAAACCACCCAAAATCCGACCGTCACGGAACCTTGCCCGGAGCCCCCCACCACGTGCCTTGTGGTTAGGAAGAGTGAATTCAACAAAGAAATCACAAATTTAACGGGTACTTTTCATTTTGAGTAAGGGTGGTAAGGTTGGAACTTGCCAGGAACTAGCCCGGAGGGTCCAAGGGCAAACCACCCAAAATCCGACCGTCACGAAACCTTGCCGGAACCCCCCACCACGTGCCTTGCCCCCCACCACGTGCCTTGTGGTTAGGAAGAGTGAATTCAACAAAGAAATCACAAATTTAACGGGTACTTTTCATTTTGAGTAAGGGTGGTAAGGTTGGAACTTGCCGGAACTAGCCTGGGAGGGTCAAGGGCAAACCACCCAAAATCCGACCGTCACGAAACCTTGCCGGACCCCCACCACGTGCCTTGTGGTTAGGAAGAGTGAATTCAACAAAGAAATCACAAATTTAACGGGTACTTTTCATTTTGAGTAAGGGTGGTAAGGTTGGAACTTGCCGGAACTAGCCGGGAGGGTCAAGGGCAAACCACCCAAAATCCGACCGTCACGAAACCTTGCCGGACCCCCACCACGTGCCTTGTGGTTAGGAAGAGTGAATTCAACAAAGAAATCACAAATTTAACGGGTACTTTTCATTTTGAGTAAGGGTGGTAAGGTTGGAACTTGCCGGAACTTGCCCGGGAGGGTCCAAGGAAAAACCACCCAAAATCCGACCGTCACGAAACCTTTCCCGGACCCCCCCACCACGTGCCTTGTGGTTAGGAAGAGTGAATTCAACAAAGAAATCACAAATTTAACGGGTACTTTTCATTTTGAGTAAGGGTGGTAAGGTTGGAACTTGCAGGAACTAGCCGGGAGGGTCAAGGGCAAACCACCCAAAATCCGGCCGTCACGAAACCTTGCCGGACCCCCCCACCACGTGCCTTGTGGTTAGGAAGAGTGAATTCAACAAAGAAATCACAAATTTAACGGGTACTTTTCATTTTGAGTAAGGGTGGTAAGGTTGGAACTTGCCGGAACTAGCCGGGAGGGTCAAGGGCAAACCACCCAAAATCCGACCGTCACGAAACCTTGCCGGACCCCCACCACGTGCCTTGTGGTTAGGAAGAGTGAATTCAACAAAGAAATCACAAATTTAACGGGTACTTTTCATTTTGAGTAAGGGTGGTAAGGTTGGAACTTGCCGAAACTAGCCCGGGAGGGTCCAAGGGCAAACCACCCAAAATCCGACCGTCACGAAACCTTGCCGGACCCCCCCACCACGTGCCTTGTGGTTAGGAAGAGTGAATTCAACAAAGAAATCACAAATTTAACGGGTACTTTTCATTTTGAGTAAGGGTGGTAAGGTTGGAACTTGCCGGAACTAGCCGGGAGGGTCCAAGGGCAAAACCACCCAAAATCCGACCGTCACGAAACCTTGCCGGACCCCCCCACCACGTGCCTTGTGGTTAGGAAGAGTGAATTCAACAAAGAAATCACAAATTTAACGGGTACTTTTCATTTTGAGTAAGGGTGGTAAGGTTGGAACTTGCCCCGAAACCTTGCCGGACCCCCCACCACGTGCCTTGTGGTTAGGAAGAGTGAATTCAACAAAGAAATCACAAATTTAACGGGTACTTTTCATTTTGAGTAAGGGTGGTAAGGTTGGAACTTGCCGGAACTAGCCCGGGAGGGTCCAAGGGCAAACCACCCAAAATCCGACCGTCACGAAACCTTGCCCGAACCCCCCCACCACGTGCCTTGTGGTTAGGAAGAGTGAATTCAACAAAGAAATCACAAATTTAACGGGTACTTTTCATTTTGAGTAAGGGTGGTAAGGTTGGAACTTGCCCGGAACTAGCCCGGGAGGGTCCAAGGGCAAACCACCCAAAATCCGACCGTCACGAAACCTTGCCGGATCCCCCCACCACGTGCCTTGTGGTTAGGAAGAGTGAATTCAACAAAGAAATCACAAATTTAACGGGTACTTTTCATTTTGAGTAAGGGTGGTAAGGTTGGAACTTGCCGGAACTAGCCGGGAGGGTCCAAGGGCAAACCACCCAAAATCCGACCGTCACGAAACCTTGCCCGGACCCCCCCACCACGTGCCTTGTGGTTAGGAAGAGTGAATTCAACAAAGAAATCACAAATTTAACGGGTACTTTTCATTTTGAGTAAGGGTGGTAAGGTTGGAACTAGCCCGGAACTGGCCCGGAGGGTCCAAGGGCAAACCACCCAAAATCCGACCGTCACGAAACCTTGACCGGACCCCCCACCACGTGCCTTGTGGTTAGGAAGAGTGAATTCAACAAAGAAATCACAAATTTAACGGGTACTTTTCATTTTGAGTAAGGGTGGTAAGGTTGGAACTGTCCCGGAACTAGCCCGGGAGGGTCCAAGGGCAAACCACCCAAAATCCGACCGTCACGAAACCTTGCCGGATCCCCCCACCACGTGCCTTGTGGTTAGGAAGAGTGAATTCAACAAAGAAATCACAAATTTAACGGGTACTTTTCATTTTGAGTAAGGGTGGTAAGGTTGGAACTTGCCAGAACTAGCCCGGGAGGGTCCAAGGGCAAACCACCCAAAATCCGACCGTCACGAAACCTTGCCGGAACCCCCCACCACGTGCCTTGTGGTTAGGAAGAGTGAATTCAACAAAGAAATCACAAATTTAACGGGTACTTTTCATTTTGAGTAAGGGTGGTAAGGTTGGAACTTGCCCGGAACTAGCCCGGAGGGTCCAGGGCAAACTACCCAAAATACGCCCGTCACGAAACCCTTCCCGGACCCCCCACCACGTGCCTTGTGGTTAGGAAGAGTGAATTCAACAAAGAAATCACAAATTTAACGGGTACTTTTCATTTTGAGTAAGGGTGGTAAGGTTGGAACTTGCCGGAACTAGCCCGTTAGGGTTCAAGGGCAAAACCACCCAAAATCCGACCGTCACGGAACCTTGCCCGGACCCCCCCACCACGTGCCTTGTGGTTAGGAAGAGTGAATTCAACAAAGAAATCACAAATTTAACGGGTACTTTTCATTTTGAGTAAGGGTGGTAAGGTTGGAACTTGCCCGAACTAGCCGGGAGGGTCCAAGGGCAAACCACCCAAAATCCGACCGTCACGAAACCTTGCCGGACCCCCCCACCACGTGCCTTGTGGTTAGGAAGAGTGAATTCAACAAAGAAATCACAAATTTAACGGGTACTTTTCATTTTGAGTAAGGGTGGTAAGGTTGGAACTTGCCGGAACTAGCCCGGGAGGGTCCAAGGGCAAACCACCCAAAATCCGACCGTCACGAAACCTTGCCCGGACCCCCCCACCACGTGCCTTGTGGTTAGGAAGAGTGAATTCAACAAAGAAATCACAAATTTAACGGGTACTTTTCATTTTGAGTAAGGGTGGTAAGGTTGGAACTTGCCCGGAACTAGCCCGGGAGGGTCCAAGGGCAAACCACCCAAAATCCGACCGTCACGAAACCTTGCCGGATCCCCCCACCACGTGCCTTGTGGTTAGGAAGAGTGAATTCAACAAAGAAATCACAAATTTAACGGGTACTTTTCATTTTGAGTAAGGGTGGTAAGGTTGGAACTTCCCGAAACTAGCCGGGAGGGTCCAAGGGCAAACCACCCAAAATCCGACCGTCACGAAACCTTGCCGGACCCCCCCACCACGTGCCTTGTGGTTAGGAAGAGTGAATTCAACAAAGAAATCACAAATTTAACGGGTACTTTTCATTTTGAGTAAGGGTGGTAAGGTTGGAACTTGCCCGGAACTAGCCCGGGAGGGTCCAAGGGCAAACCACCCAAAATCCGACCGTCACGAAACCTTGCCGGACCCCCCACCACGTGCCTTGTGGTTAGGAAGAGTGAATTCAACAAAGAAATCACAAATTTAACGGGTACTTTTCATTTTGAGTAAGGGTGGTAAGGTTGGAACTTGCCGAAACTGGCCGGGAGGGTCCAAGGGCAAACCACCCAAAATCCGACCGTCACGAAACCTTGCCCGGACACCCCCACCACGTGCCTTGTGGTTAGGAAGAGTGAATTCAACAAAGAAATCACAAATTTAACGGGTACTTTTCATTTTGAGTAAGGGTGGTAAGGTTGGAACTTGCCGGAACTAGCCGGGACGGTCAAGGGCAAACCACCCAAAATCCGACCGTCACGAAACCTTGCCCGGACCCCCCCACCACGTGCCTTGTGGTTAGGAAGAGTGAATTCAACAAAGAAATCACAAATTTAACGGGTACTTTTCATTTTGAGTAAGGGTGGTAAGGTTGGAACTTCCCGGAACTAGCCCGGAGGGTCCAAGGGCAAACCACCCAAAATCCGACCGTCACGAAACCTTGCCCGGACCCCCCCACCACGTGCCTTGTGGTTAGGAAGAGTGAATTCAACAAAGAAATCACAAATTTAACGGGTACTTTTCATTTTGAGTAAGGGTGGTAAGGTTGGAACTTCCCGGAACTAGCCCGGGAGGGTCCAAGGGCAAACCACCCAAAATCCGACCGTCACGAAACCTTGCCTGGACACCCCCACCACGTGCCTTGTGGTTAGGAAGAGTGAATTCAACAAAGAAATCACAAATTTAACGGGTACTTTTCATTTTGAGTAAGGGTGGTAAGGTTGGAACTTGCCCGGAACTAGCCGGGAGGGTCCAAGGGCAAACCACCCAAAATCCGACCGTCACGAAACCTTGCCCGGACCCCCCCACCACGTGCCTTGTGGTTAGGAAGAGTGAATTCAACAAAGAAATCACAAATTTAACGGGTACTTTTCATTTTGAGTAAGGGTGGTAAGGTTGGAACTTGCCCGGAACTAGCCCGGGAGGGTCCAAGGGCAAACCACCCAAAATCCGACCGTCACGAAACCTTGCCCGGACCCCCCCACCACGTGCCTTGTGGTTAGGAAGAGTGAATTCAACAAAGAAATCACAAATTTAACGGGTACTTTTCATTTTGAGTAAGGGTGGTAAGGTTGGAACTTGCCCGGAACTAGCCCGGGAGGGTCCAAGGGCAAACCACCCAAAATCCGACCGTCACGAAACCTTGCCCGGACCCCCCCACCACGTGCCTTGTGGTTAGGAAGAGTGAATTCAACAAAGAAATCACAAATTTAACGGGTACTTTTCATTTTGAGTAAGGGTGGTAAGGTTGGAACTAGCCCGGAACTAGCCCGGAGGGTCCAAGGGCAAACCACCCAAAATCCGACCGTCACGAAACCTTGCCCGGACCCCCCACCACGTGCCTTGTGGTTAGGAAGAGTGAATTCAACAAAGAAATCACAAATTTAACGGGTACTTTTCATTTTGAGTAAGGGTGGTAAGGTTGGAACTGTCCCGGAACTAGCCCGGGAGGGTCCAAGGGCAAACCACCCAAAATCCGACCGTCACGAAACCTTGCCCGGACCCCCCCACCACGTGCCTTGTGGTTAGGAAGAGTGAATTCAACAAAGAAATCACAAATTTAACGGGTACTTTTCATTTTGAGTAAGGGTGGTAAGGTTGGAACTGTCCCGGAACTAGCCCGGGAGGGTCCAAGGGCAAACCACCCAAAATCCGACCGTCACGAAACCTTGTCCCGGACCCCCCACCACGTGCCTTGTGGTTAGGAAGAGTGAATTCAACAAAGAAATCACAAATTTAACGGGTACTTTTCATTTTGAGTAAGGGTGGTAAGGTTGGAACTTGCCCGGAACTAGCCCGGAGGGTCCAAGGGCAAACCACCCAAAATCCGACCGTCACGAAACCTTGCCCGGACCCCCCCACCACGTGCCTTGTGGTTAGGAAGAGTGAATTCAACAAAGAAATCACAAATTTAACGGGTACTTTTCATTTTGAGTAAGGGTGGTAAGGTTGGAACTGTCCCGGAACTAGCCCGGAGGGTCCAAGGGCAAACCACCCAAAATCCGACCGTCACGAAACCTTGCCCGGACCCCCCCACCACGTGCCTTGTGGTTAGGAAGAGTGAATTCAACAAAGAAATCACAAATTTAACGGGTACTTTTCATTTTGAGTAAGGGTGGTAAGGTTGGAACTTCCCGGAACTAGCCCGGAGGGTCCAAGGGCAAACCACCCAAAATCCGACCGTCACGAAACCTTGCCCGGACCCCCCACCACGTGCCTTGTGGTTAGGAAGAGTGAATTCAACAAAGAAATCACAAATTTAACGGGTACTTTTCATTTTGAGTAAGGGTGGTAAGGTTGGAACTGTCCCGGAACTAGCCCGGGAGGGTCCAAGGGCAAACCACCCAAAATCCGACCGTCACGAAACCTTGCCCGGACCCCCCCACCACGTGCCTTGTGGTTAGGAAGAGTGAATTCAACAAAGAAATCACAAATTTAACGGGTACTTTTCATTTTGAGTAAGGGTGGTAAGGTTGGAACTTGCCCGGAACTAGCCCGGAGGGTCCAAGGGCAAACCACCCAAAATCCGACCGTCACGAAACTTGCCCGGACCCCCCACCACGTGCCTTGTGGTTAGGAAGAGTGAATTCAACAAAGAAATCACAAATTTAACGGGTACTTTTCATTTTGAGTAAGGGTGGTAAGGTTGGAACTTGCCCGGAACTAGCCCGGGAGGGTCCAAGGGCAAACCACCCAAAATCCGACCGTCACGAAACCTTGCCCGGACCCCCCCCACCACGTGCCTTGTGGTTAGGAAGAGTGAATTCAACAAAGAAATCACAAATTTAACGGGTACTTTTCATTTTGAGTAAGGGTGGTAAGGTTGGAACTTGCCCGGAACTAGCCCGGAGGGTCCAAGGGCAAACCACCCAAAATCCGACCGTCACGAAACCTTGCCCGGACCCCCCCACCACGTGCCTTGTGGTTAGGAAGAGTGAATTCAACAAAGAAATCACAAATTTAACGGGTACTTTTCATTTTGAGTAAGGGTGGTAAGGTTGGAACTTGCCCGGAACTAGCCCGGAGGGTCCAAGGGCAAACCACCCAAAATCCGACCGTCACGAAACCTTGCCCGGACCCCCCACCACGTGCCTTGTGGTTAGGAAGAGTGAATTCAACAAAGAAATCACAAATTTAACGGGTACTTTTCATTTTGAGTAAGGGTGGTAAGGTTGGAACTGTCCCGGAACTAGCCCGGGAGGGTCCAAGGGCAAACCACCCAAAATCCGACCGTCACGAAACCTTGCCCGGACCCCCCCACCACGTGCCTTGTGGTTAGGAAGAGTGAATTCAACAAAGAAATCACAAATTTAACGGGTACTTTTCATTTTGAGTAAGGGTGGTAAGGTTGGAACTTGCCCGGAACTAGCCCGGGAGGGTCCAAGGGCAAACCACCCAAAATCCGACCGTCACGAAACCTTGCCCGGACCCCCACCACGTGCCTTGTGGTTAGGAAGAGTGAATTCAACAAAGAAATCACAAATTTAACGGGTACTTTTCATTTTGAGTAAGGGTGGTAAGGTTGGAACTTCCCGGAACTAGCCCGGAGGGTCCAAGGGCAAACCACCCAAAATCCGACCGTCACGAAACCTTGCCCGGACCCCCACCACGTGCCTTGTGGTTAGGAAGAGTGAATTCAACAAAGAAATCACAAATTTAACGGGTACTTTTCATTTTGAGTAAGGGTGGTAAGGTTGGAACTTGCCCGGAACTAGCCCGGAGGGTCCAAGGGCAAACCACCCAAAATCCGACCGTCACGAAACCTTGCCGGATCCCCCCACCACGTGCCTTGTGGTTAGGAAGAGTGAATTCAACAAAGAAATCACAAATTTAACGGGTACTTTTCATTTTGAGTAAGGGTGGTAAGGTTGGAACTTCCCGGAACTAGCCCGGAGGGTCCAAGGGCAAACCACCCAAAATCCGACCGTCACGAAACCTTGCCCGGACCCCCCCACCACGTGCCTTGTGGTTAGGAAGAGTGAATTCAACAAAGAAATCACAAATTTAACGGGTACTTTTCATTTTGAGTAAGGGTGGTAAGGTTGGAACTTGCCCGGAACTAGCCGGGAGGGTCCAAGGGCAAACCACCCAAAATCCGACCGTCACGAAACCTTGCCCGGACCCCCCCACCACGTGCCTTGTGGTTAGGAAGAGTGAATTCAACAAAGAAATCACAAATTTAACGGGTACTTTTCATTTTGAGTAAGGGTGGTAAGGTTGGAACTTGCCCGGAACTAGCCCGGGAGGGTCCAAGGGCAAACCACCCAAAATCCGACCGTCACGAAACCTTGCCGGACCCCCCCACCACGTGCCTTGTGGTTAGGAAGAGTGAATTCAACAAAGAAATCACAAATTTAACGGGTACTTTTAATTTTGAGTAAGGGTGGTAAGTTTGGAACGTCCCGGAACTAGCCCGGAGGGTCCAAGGGCAAACCACCCAAAATCCGACCGTCACGAAACCTTGCCCGGACCCCCCCACCACGTGCCTTGTGGTTAGGAAGAGTGAATTCAACAAAGAAATCACAAATTTAACGGGTACTTTTCATTTTGAGTAAGGGTGGTAAGGTTGGAACTTGCCGGAACTAGCCCGGGAGGGTCCAAGGGCAAACCACCCAAAATCCGACCGTCACGAAACCTTGCCCGGACCCCCCCACCACGTGCCTTGTGGTTAGGAAGAGTGAATTCAACAAAGAAATCACAAATTTAACGGGTACTTTTCATTTTGAGTAAGGGTGGTAAGGTTGGAACGTCCCGGAACTAGCCCGGAGGGTCCAAGGGCAAACCACCCAAAATCCGACCGTCACGAAACCTTGCCCGGACCCCCCCCACCACGTGCCTTGTGGTTAGGAAGAGTGAATTCAACAAAGAAATCACAAATTTAACGGGTACTTTTCATTTTGAGTAAGGGTGGTAAGGTTGGAACTTGCCCGGAACTAGCCCGGAGGGTCCAAGGGCAAACCACCCAAAATCCGACCGTCACGAAACCTTGCCCGGACCCCCCCACCACGTGCCTTGTGGTTAGGAAGAGTGAATTCAACAAAGAAATCACAAATTTAACGGGTACTTTTCATTTTGAGTAAGGGTGGTAAGGTTGGAACTTGCCCGGAACTAGCCCGGAGGGTCCAAGGGCAAACCACCCAAAATCCGACCGTCACGAAACCTTGCCCGGACCCCCCCACCACGTGCCTTGTGGTTAGGAAGAGTGAATTCAACAAAGAAATCACAAATTTAACGGGTACTTTTCATTTTGAGTAAGGGTGGTAAGGTTGGAACTTGCCCGGAACTAGCCCGGAGGGTCCAAGGGCAAACCACCCAAAATCCGACCGTCACGAAACCTTGCCCGGACCCCCCCACCACGTGCCTTGTGGTTAGGAAGAGTGAATTCAACAAAGAAATCACAAATTTAACGGGTACTTTTCATTTTGAGTAAGGGTGGTAAGGTTGGAACTTGCCCGGAACTAGCCCGGAGGGTCCAAGGGCAAACCACCCAAAATCCGACCGTCACGAAACCTTGCCCGGACCCCCCCACCACGTGCCTTGTGGTTAGGAAGAGTGAATTCAACAAAGAAATCACAAATTTAACGGGTACTTTTCATTTTGAGTAAGGGTGGTAAGGTTGGAACTTCCCGGAACTAGCCCGGAGGGTCCAAGGGCAAACCACCCAAAATCCGACCGTCACGAAACCTTGCCCGGACCCCCACCACGTGCCTTGTGGTTAGGAAGAGTGAATTCAACAAAGAAATCACAAATTTAACGGGTACTTTTCATTTTGAGTAAGGGTGGTAAGGTTGGAACTTCCCGGAACTAGCCCGGAGGGTCCAAGGGCAAACCACCCAAAATCCGACCGTCACGAAACCTTGCCCGGACCCCCCCACCACGTGCCTTGTGGTTAGGAAGAGTGAATTCAACAAAGAAATCACAAATTTAACGGGTACTTTTCATTTTGAGTAAGGGTGGTAAGGTTGGAACTAGCCCGGAACTAGCCCGGAGGGTCCAAGGGCAAACCACCCAAAATCCGACCGTCACGAAACCTTGCCCGGACCCCCCCACCACGTGCCTTGTGGTTAGGAAGAGTGAATTCAACAAAGAAATCACAAATTTAACGGGTACTTTTCATTTTGAGTAAGGGTGGTAAGGTTGGAACTTGCCCGGAACTAGCCCGGGAGGGTCCAAGGGCAAACCACCCAAAATCCGACCGTCACGAAACCTTGCCCGGACCCCCCCACCACGTGCCTTGTGGTTAGGAAGAGTGAATTCAACAAAGAAATCACAAATTTAACGGGTACTTTTCATTTTGAGTAAGGGTGGTAAGGTTGGAACTTGCCCGGAACTAGCCCGGAGGGTCCAAGGGCAAACCACCCAAAATCCGACCGTCACGAAACCTTGCCCGGACCCCCCACCACGTGCCTTGTGGTTAGGAAGAGTGAATTCAACAAAGAAATCACAAATTTAACGGGTACTTTTCATTTTGAGTAAGGGTGGTAAGGTTGGAACTTGCCCGGAACTAGGGAGGGTCCAAGGGCAAACCACCCAAAATCCGACCGTCACGAAACCTTGCCCGGACCCCCCCACCACGTGCCTTGTGGTTAGGAAGAGTGAATTCAACAAAGAAATCACAAATTTAACGGGTACTTTTCATTTTGAGTAAGGGTGGTAAGGTTGGAACTTGCCCGGAACTAGCCGGGAGGGTCCAAGGGCAAACCACCCAAAATCCGACCGTCACGAAACCTTGCCCGGACCCCCCCACCACGTGCCTTGTGGTTAGGAAGAGTGAATTCAACAAAGAAATCACAAATTTAACGGGTACTTTTCATTTTGAGTAAGGGTGGTAAGGTTGGAACTTGCCCGAACTAGCCCGGGACGGTCCAAGGGCAAACCACCCAAAATCCGACCGTCACGAAACCTTGCCCCCCCCACCACGTGCCTTGTGGTTAGGAAGAGTGAATTCAACAAAGAAATCACAAATTTAACGGGTACTTTTCATTTTGAGTAAGGGTGGTAAGGTTGGAACTTGCCCGGAACTAGCCCGGGAGGGTCCAAGGGCAAACCACCCAAAATCCGACCGTCACGAAACCTTGCCCGGACCCCCCCACCACGTGCCTTGTGGTTAGGAAGAGTGAATTCAACAAAGAAATCACAAATTTAACGGGTACTTTTCATTTTGAGTAAGGGTGGTAAGGTTGGAACTTGCCCGGAACTAGCCCGGAGGGTCCAAGGGCAAACCACCCAAAATCCGACCGTCACGAAACCTTGCCCGGACCCCCCCACCACGTGCCTTGTGGTTAGGAAGAGTGAATTCAACAAAGAAATCACAAATTTAACGGGTACTTTTCATTTTGAGTAAGGGTGGTAAGGTTGGAACTTGCCCGGAACTAGCCCGGGAGGGTCCAAGGGCAAACCACCCAAAATCCGACCGTCACGAAACCTTGCCCGGACCCCCCCACCACGTGCCTTGTGGTTAGGAAGAGTGAATTCAACAAAGAAATCACAAATTTAACGGGTACTTTTCATTTTGAGTAAGGGTGGTAAGGTTGGAACTTGGAACTAGCCCGGAGGGTCCAAGGGCAAACCACCCAAAATCCGACCGTCACGAAACCTTGCCCGGACCCCCCCACCACGTGCCTTGTGGTTAGGAAGAGTGAATTCAACAAAGAAATCACAAATTTAACGGGTACTTTTCATTTTGAGTAAGGGTGGTAAGGTTGGAACTTGCCCGAAACTAGCCCGGGAGGGTCCAAGGGCAAACCACCCAAAATCCGACCGTCACGAAACCTTGCCCGAACCCCCCCACCACGTGCCTTGTGGTTAGGAAGAGTGAATTCAACAAAGAAATCACAAATTTAACGGGTACTTTTCATTTTGAGTAAGGGTGGTAAGGTTGGAACTTGCCCGAACTAGCCCGGGAGGGTCCAAGGGCAAACCACCCAAAATCCGACCGTCACGAAACCTTGCCCGGACCCCCCCACCACGTGCCTTGTGGTTAGGAAGAGTGAATTCAACAAAGAAATCACAAATTTAACGGGTACTTTTCATTTTGAGTAAGGGTGGTAAGGTTGGAACTTGCCCGAACTAGCCCGGAGGGTCCAAGGGCAAACCACCCAAAATCCGACCGTCACGAAACCTTGCCCGCCCCCCCACCACGTGCCTTGTGGTTAGGAAGAGTGAATTCAACAAAGAAATCACAAATTTAACGGGTACTTTTCATTTTGAGTAAGGGTGGTAAGGTTGGAACTTGCCCGGAACTAGCCCGGGAGGGTCCAAGGGCAAACCACCCAAAATCCGACCGTCACGAAACCTTGCCCGAACCCCCCACCACGTGCCTTGTGGTTAGGAAGAGTGAATTCAACAAAGAAATCACAAATTTAACGGGTACTTTTCATTTTGAGTAAGGGTGGTAAGGTTGGAACTTGCCCTAACTAGCCCGGAGGGTCCAAGGGCAAACCACCCAAAATCCGACCGTCACGAAACCTTGCCCGGACCCCCCCACCACGTGCCTTGTGGTTAGGAAGAGTGAATTCAACAAAGAAATCACAAATTTAACGGGTACTTTTCATTTTGAGTAAGGGTGGTAAGGTTGGAACTGTCCCGGAACTAGCCCGGGAGGGTCCAAGGGCAAACCACCCAAAATCCGACCGTCACGAAACCTTGCCCGACCCCCCCACCACGTGCCTTGTGGTTAGGAAGAGTGAATTCAACAAAGAAATCACAAATTTAACGGGTACTTTTCATTTTGAGTAAGGGTGGTAAGGTTGGAACTGTCCCGAAACTAGCCCGGGAGGGTCCAAGGGCAAACCACCCAAAATCCGACCGTCACGAAACCTTGCCCGAACCCCCCACCACGTGCCTTGTGGTTAGGAAGAGTGAATTCAACAAAGAAATCACAAATTTAACGGGTACTTTTCATTTTGAGTAAGGGTGGTAAGGTTGGAACTTGCCCGAAACTAGCCCGGGAGGGTCCAAGGGCAAACCACCCAAAATCCGACCGTCACGAAACCTTGCCCGGACCCCCACCACGTGCCTTGTGGTTAGGAAGAGTGAATTCAACAAAGAAATCACAAATTTAACGGGTACTTTTCATTTTGAGTAAGGGTGGTAAGGTTGGAACTTGCCCGGAACTAGCCCGGAGGGTCCAAGGGCAAACCACCCAAAATCCGACCGTCACGAAACCTTGCCCGGACCCCCCCACCACGTGCCTTGTGGTTAGGAAGAGTGAATTCAACAAAGAAATCACAAATTTAACGGGTACTTTTCATTTTGAGTAAGGGTGGTAAGGTTGGAACTTGCCCGGAACTAGCCCGGAGGGTCCAAGGGCAAACCACCCAAAATCCGACCGTCACGAAACCTTGCCCGAACCCCCCACCACGTGCCTTGTGGTTAGGAAGAGTGAATTCAACAAAGAAATCACAAATTTAACGGGTACTTTTCATTTTGAGTAAGGGTGGTAAGGTTGGAACTTGCCCGGAACTAGCCCGGGAGGGTCCAAGCGCAAACCACCCAAAAAGCCGACCGTCACGAAACCTTGCCCGAACCCCCTACCACGTGCCTTGTGGTTAGGAAGAGTGAATTCAACAAAGAAATCACAAATTTAACGGGTACTTTTCATTTTGAGTAAGGGTGGTAAGGTTGGAACTTGCCGGAACTAGCCCGGGAGGGTCCAAGGGCAAACCACCCAAAATCCGACCGTCACGAAACCTTTTCCGGACCCCCCACCACGTGCCTTGTGGTTAGGAAGAGTGAATTCAACAAAGAAATCACAAATTTAACGGGTACTTTTCATTTTGAGTAAGGGTGGTAAGGTTGGAACTTGCCCGGAACTAGCCCGGAGGGTCCAAGGGCAAACCACCCAAAATCCGACCGTCACGAAACCTGTCTCAGACCACCCCACCACGTGCCTTGTGGTTAGGAAGAGTGAATTCAACAAAGAAATCACAAATTCAACGGGTACTTTTCATTTTGAGTAAGGGTGGTAAGGTTGGAACTCTCCCGAAACTAGCCCAGGACGGTCCAAGGGCAAACCACCCAAAATCCAACCGTCACGAAACCTTGTCTCAGACCTCCCCACCACGTGCCTTGTGGTTAGGAAGAGTGAATTCAACAAAGAAATCACAAATTTAACGGGTGCTTTTCATTTTGAGTAAGAAATCACAAATTAAGGTATTTATTCATTTTGACTTAGGGTGGTGAAGGTTGGAACTTGCCCTAACTAGCCCGGAGGGTCCAAGGGCAAACCACCCAAAATCCGACCGTCACGAAACCTTGCCCGGACCCCCCCACCACGTGCCTTGTGGTTAGGAAGAGTGAAATCAACAAAGAAATCACAAATTCAACGGGTACTTTTCATTTTGAGTAAGGGTGGTAAGGTTGGAACTGTCCCGAAACTAGCCCGGAACGGTCCAAAGGCAAACCACCCAAAATCCGACTGTCACGAAACCTGTCTCAGACCTCCCCACCACGTGCCTTGTGGTTACGAAGAGTGAATTCAACAAGGAAATCACAAATTCAACGGGTACTTTTCATTTTGAGTAAGGGTGGTAAGGTTGGAACTTGCCGGAACTAGCCCGGGAGGGTCCAACGGCAAACCACCCAAAATCCGACCGTCACGAAACCTTTCCAGAGCACCCCCACCACGTGCCTTGTGGTTAGGAAGAGTGAATTCAACAAAGAAATCACAAATTTAACGGGTACTTTTCATTTTGAGTAAGGGTGGTAAGGTTGGAACTTGCCCGCAACTAGCCCGGGAGGGTCCAAGGGCAAACCACCCAAAATCCGACCGTCACGAAACCTTGCCCGGACCCCCCCACCACGTGCCTTGTGGTTAGGAAGAGTGAATTCAACAAAGAAATCACAAATTTAACGGGTACTTTTCATTTTGAGTAAGGGTGGTAAGGTTGGAACTTGCCCGGAACTAGCCCGGAGGGTCCAAGGGCAAACCACCCAAAATCCGACCGTCACGAAACCTTGCCCGAACCCCCCACCACGTGCCTTGTGGTTAGGAAGAGTGAATTCAACAAAGAAATCACAAATTTAACGGGTACTTTTCATTTTGAGTAAGGGTGGTAAGGTTGGAACTTGCCCGGAACTAGCCCGGAGGGTCCAAGGGCAAACCACCCAAAATCCGACCGTCACGAAACCTTGCCCGGACACCCCCACCACGTGCCTTGTGGTTAGGAAGAGTGAATTCAACAAAGAAATCACAAATTTAACGGGTACTTTTCATTTTGAGTAAGGGTGGTAAGGTTGGAACTTGCCCGGAACTAGCCCGGGAGGGTCCAAGGGCAAACCACCCAAAATCCGACCGTCACGAAACCTTGCCCGGACACCCCCACCACGTGCCTTGTGGTTAGGAAGAGTGAATTCAACAAAGAAATCACAAATTTAACGGGTACTTTTCATTTTGAGTAAGGGTGGTAAGGTTGGAACTTGGAACTAGCCCGGGAGGGTCCAAGGGCAAACCACCCAAAATCCGACCGTCACGAAACCTTGCCCGCCCCCCCACCACGTGCCTTGTGGTTAGGAAGAGTGAATTCAACAAAGAAATCACAAATTTAACGGGTACTTTTCATTTTGAGTAAGGGTGGTAAGGTTGGAACTTGCCCGAACTAGCCCGGAGGGTCCAAGGGCAAACCACCCAAAATCCGACCGTCACGAAACCTTGCCCGCCCCCCCACCACGTGCCTTGTGGTTAGGAAGAGTGAATTCAACAAAGAAATCACAAATTTAACGGGTACTTTTCATTTTGAGTAAGGGTGGTAAGGTTGGAACTTGCCCTAACTAGCCGGGAGGGTCCAAGGGCAAACCACCCAAAATCCGACCGTCACGAAACCTTGCCCAAACCCCCCCCACCACGTGCCTTGTGGTTAGGAAGAGTGAATTCAACAAAGAAATCACAAATTTAACGGGTACTTTTCATTTTGAGTAAGGGTGGTAAGGTTGGAACTTGCCCCGAGCCCGGAGGGTCCAAGGGCAAACCACCCAAAATCCGACCGTCACGAAACCTTGCCCGACCCCCCCACCACGTGCCTTGTGGTTAGGAAGAGTGAATTCAACAAAGAAATCACAAATTTAACGGGTACTTTTCATTTTGAGTAAGGGTGGTAAGGTTGGAACTTGCCCGGAACTAGCCCAGGAGGGTCCAAGGGCAAACCACCCAAAATCCGACCGTCACGAAACCTTGCCCAAACCCCCCCACCACGTGCCTTGTGGTTAGGAAGAGTGAATTCAACAAAGAAATCACAAATTTAACGGGTACTTTTCATTTTGAGTAAGGGTGGTAAGGTTGGAACTTGCCCGGAACTAGCCCGGGAGGGTCCAAGGGCAAACCACCCAAAATCCGACCGTCACGAAACCTTGCCCCCCCCCCCACCACGTGCCTTGTGGTTAGGAAGAGTGAATTCAACAAAGAAATCACAAATTTAACGGGTACTTTTCATTTTGAGTAAGGGTGGTAAGGTTGGAACTTGCCCTAACTAGCCCGGAGGGTCCAAGGGCAAACCACCCAAAATCCGACCGTCACGAAACCTTGCCCGAACCCCCCACCACGTGCCTTGTGGTTAGGAAGAGTGAATTCAACAAAGAAATCACAAATTTAACGGGTACTTTTCATTTTGAGTAAGGGTGGTAAGGTTGGAACTTGCCCTAACTAGCCCGGAGGGTCCAAGGGCAAACCACCCAAAATCCGACCGTCACGAAACCTTGCCCGAACCCCCCACCACGTGCCTTGTGGTTAGGAAGAGTGAATTCAACAAAGAAATCACAAATTTAACGGGTACTTTTCATTTTGAGTAAGGGTGGTAAGGTTGGAACTTGCCGAATCTAGCCCGGTACGGTCCAAGGGCAAACCACCCAAAATCCGACCGTCACGAAACCTGTCTCAGACCCCCACCACGTGCCTTGTGGTTAGGAAGAGTGAATTCAACAAAGAAATCACAAATTTAACGGGTACTTTTCATTTTGAGTAAGGGTGGTAAGGTTGGAACTTGCCCTAACTAGCCCGGAGGGTCCAAGGGCAAACCACCCAAAATCCGACCGTCACGAAACCTTGCCCGACCCCCACCACGTGCCTTGTGGTTAGGAAGAGTGAATTCAACAAAGAAATCACAAATTTAACGGGTACTTTTCATTTTGAGTAAGGGTGGTAAGGTTGGAACTTGCCGAAACTAGCCCGGGAGGGTCCAAGGGCAAACCACCCAAAATCCGACCGTCACGAAACCTTGCCCGCACCCCCACCACGTGCCTTGTGGTTAGGAAGAGTGAATTCAACAAAGAAATCACAAATTTAACGGGTACTTTTCATTTTGAGTAAGGGTGGTAAGGTTGGAACTTGGTAACTAGCCCGGAGGGTCCAAGGGCAAACCACCCAAAATCCGACCGTCACGAAACCTTGCCCGGACCCCCCCACCACGTGCCTTGTGGTTAGGAAGAGTGAATTCAACAAAGAAATCACAAATTTAACGGGTACTTTTCATTTTGAGTAAGGGTGGTAAGGTTGGAACTTGCCCGCAACTAGCCCGGAGGGTCCAAGGGCAAACCACCCAAAATCCGACCGTCACGAAACCTTGCCCGAACCCCCCACCACGTGCCTTGTGGTTAGGAAGAGTGAATTCAACAAAGAAATCACAAATTTAACGGGTACTTTTCATTTTGAGTAAGGGTGGTAAGGTTGGAACTTGTTGCGAAACTAGCCCGGGAGGGTCCAAGGGCAAACCACCCAAAATCCGACCGTCACGAAACCTTGCCCAGAACCCCCCACCACGTGCCTTGTGGTTAGGAAGAGTGAATTCAACAAAGAAATCACAAATTTAACGGGTACTTTTCATTTTGAGTAAGGGTGGTAAGGTTGGAACTAGCCCGGGAGGGTCCAAGGGCAAACCACCCAAAATCCGACCGTCACGAAACCTTGCCCACAGCACCCCCACCACGTGCCTTGTGGTTAGGAAGAGTGAATTCAACAAAGAAATCACAAATTTAACGGGTACTTTTCATTTTGAGTAAGGGTGGTAAGGTTGGAACTTGCCCGAAACTAGCCCGGGAGGGTCCAAGGGCAAACCACCCAAAATCCCACCGTCAAGAAACCTTGCCCAAACCCCCCACCACGTGCCTTGTGGTTAGAAAGAGTGAATTCAACAAAGAAATCACAAATTTAACGGGTACTTTTCATTTTGAGTAAGGGTGGTAAGGTTGGAACTTGCCCCGCCCGGAGGGTCCAAGGGCAAACCACCCAAAATCCGACCGTCACGAAACCTTGCCCGAACCCCCCACCACGTGCCTTGTGGTTAGGAAGAGTGAATTCAACAAAGAAATCACAAATTTAACGGGTACTTTTCATTTTGAGTAAGGGTGGTAAGGTTGGAACTTGCCCGGAACTAGCCCGGAGGGTCCAAGGGCAAACCACCCAAAATCCGACCGTCACGAAACCTTGCCCGGACCCCCACCACGTGCCTTGTGGTTAGGAAGAGTGAATTCAACAAAGAAATCACAAATTTAACGGGTACTTTTCATTTTGAGTAAGGGTGGCCCCCCCACCACGTGCCTTGTGGTTAGGAAGAGTGAATTCAACAAAGAAATCACAAATTTAACGGGTACTTTTCATTTTGAGTAAGGGTGGTAAGGTTGGAACTTGCCCTAACTAGCCGGGAGGGTCCAAGGGCAAACCACCCAAAATCCGACCGTCACGAAACCTTGCCCAAACCCCCCCACCACGTGCCTTGTGGTTAGGAAGAGTGAATTCAACAAAGAAATCACAAATTTAACGGGTACTTTTCATTTTGAGTAAGGGTGGTAAGGTTGGAACTTGCCCTAACAAGCCCGGAGGGTCCAAGGGCAAACCACCCAAAATCCGACCGTCACGAAACCTTGCGCAGACCCCCCACCACGTGCCTTGTGGTTAGGAAGAGTGAATTCAACAAAGAAATCACAAATTTAACGGGTACTTTTCATTTTGAGTAAGGGTGGTAAGGTTGGAACTTGCCCTAACTAGCCCGGGACGGTCCAAGGGCAAACCACCCAAAATCCAACCGTCACGAAACCTTGCCCGGACCCCCCCACCACGTGCCTTGTGGTTAGGAAGAGTGAATTCAACAAAGAAATCACAAATTTAACGGGTACTTTTCATTTTGAGTAAGGGTGGTAAGGTTGGAACTTGCCCGACCCCCCCACCACGTGCCTTGTGGTTAGGAAGAGTGAATTCAACAAAGAAATCACAAATTTAACGGGTACTTTTCATTTTGAGTAAGGGTGGTAAGGTTGGAACTTGCCCTAACTAGCCCGGGACGGTCCAAGGGCAAACCACCCAAAATCCGACTGTCACGAAACTTGTCCCGGACCCCCCACCACGTGCCTTGTGGTTAGGAAGAGTGAATTCAACAAAGAAATCACAAATTTAACGGGTACTTTTCATTTTGAGTAAGGGTGGTAAGGTTGGAACTTGCCCGTAACTAGCCCGGAGGGTCCAAGGGCAAACCACCCAAAATCCGACCGTCACGAAACCTTGCCCGACCCCCCCACCACGTGCCTTGTGGTTAGGAAGAGTGAATTCAACAAAGAAATCACAAATTTAACGGGTACTTTTCATTTTGAGTAAGGGTGGTAAGGTTGGAACTTGCCCTAACTAGCCCGGAACGGTCCAAAGGCAAACCACCCAAAATCCGACTGTCACGAAACCTGTCTCAGACCCCCCACCACGTGCCTTGTGGTTAGGAAGAGTGAATTCAACAAAGAAATCACAAATTTAACGGGTACTTTTCATTTTGAGTAAGGGTGGTAAGGTTGGAACTTGCCGAAACTAGCCCGGGAGGGTCCAAGGGCAAACCACCCAAAATCCGACCGTCACGAAACCTGTCTCAGACCCCCACCACGTGCCTTGTGGTTAGGAAGAGTGAATTCAACAAAGAAATCACAAATTTAACGGGTACTTTTCATTTTGAGTAAGGGTGGTAAGGTTGGAACTTGCCCGGAACTAGCCCGGAGGGTCCAAGGGCAAACCACCCAAAATCCGACCGTCACGAAACCTTGCCCGCCCCCCCACCACGTGCCTTGTGGTTAGGAAGAGTGAATTCAACAAAGAAATCACAAATTTAACGGGTACTTTTCATTTTGAGTAAGGGTGGTAAGGTTGGAACTTGCCCGAAACTAGCCCGGGAGGGTCCAAGGGCAAACCACCCAAAATCCGACCGTCACGAAACCTTGCCCGAACCCCCACCACGTGCCTTGTGGTTAGGAAGAGTGAATTCAACAAAGAAATCACAAATTTAACGGGTACTTTTCATTTTGAGTAAGGGTGGTAAGGTTGGAACTTGCCCGGAACTAGCCCGGAGGGTCCAAGGGCAAACCACCCAAAATCCGACCGTCACGAAACCTTGCCCGGAGACCCCCACCACGTGCCTTGTGGTTAGGAAGAGTGAATTCAACAAAGAAATCACAAATTTAACGGGTACTTTTCATTTTGAGTAAGGGTGGTAAGGTTGGAACTTTCCCGAAACTAGCCCGGGACGGTCCAAAGGCAAACCACCCAAAATCCGACTGTCACGAAACCTGTCTCAGACCTCCCCACCACGTGCCTTGTGGTTAGGAAGAGTGAATTCAACAAAGAAATCACAAATTTAACGGGTACTTTTCATTTTGAGTAAGGGTGGTAAGGTTGGAACTTGCCCTAACTAGCCCGGAGGGTCCAAGGGCAAACCACCCAAAATCCGACCGTCACGAAACCTTGCCCGTAACCCCCACCACGTGCCTTGTGGTTAGGAAGAGTGAATTCAACAAAGAAATCACAAATTTAACGGGTACTTTTCATTTTGAGTAAGGGTGGTAAGGTTGGAACTTGCCCGAACTAGCCCGGGAGGGTCCAAGGGCAAACCACCCAAAATCCGACCGTCACGAAACCTTGCCCGAACCCCCCCACCACGTGCCTTGTGGTTAGGAAGAGTGAATTCAACAAAGAAATCACAAATTTAACGGGTACTTTTCATTTTGAGTAAGGGTGGTAAGGTTGGAACTTGCCCTAACTAGCCCTGAGGGTCCAAGGGCAAACCACCCAAAATCCGACCGTCACGAAACCTTGCCCGACCCCCACCACGTGCCTTGTGGTTAGGAAGAGTGAATTCAACAAAGAAATCACAAATTTAACGGGTACTTTTCATTTTGAGTAAGGGTGGTAAGGTTGGAACTTGCCCTAACTAGCCCGGGAGGGTCCAAGGGCAAAACCACCCAAAATCTGACCGTCACGAAACCTTGCCCGGTCACCCCCACCACGTGCCTTGTGGTTAGGAAGAGTGAATTCAACAAAGAAATCACAAATTTAACGGGTACTTTTCATTTTGAGTAAGGGTGGTAAGGTTGGAACTTGCCCTAACTAGCCCGGGACGGTCCAAAGGCAAACCACCCAAAATCCGACTGTCACGAAACCTGTCTCAGACCTCCCCACCACGTGCCTTGTGGTTAGGAAGAGTGAATTCAACAAAGAAATCACAAATTTAACGGGTACTTTTCATTTTGAGTAAGGGTGGTAAGGTTGGAACTTGCCCGAACTAGCCCGGAGGGTCCAAGGGCAAACCACCCAAAATCCGACCGTCACGAAACCTTGCCCGTATACCCCCCACCACGTGCCTTGTGGTTAGGAAGAGTGAATTCAACAAAGAAATCACAAATTTAACGGGTACTTTTCATTTTGAGTAAGGGTGGTAAGGTTGGAACTTGCCGAAACTAGCCCGGGAGGGTCCAAGGGCAAACCACCCAAAATCCGACCGTCACGAAACCTTGCCCGAACCCCCCACCACGTGCCTTGTGGTTAGGAAGAGTGAATTCAACAAAGAAATCACAAATTTAACGGGTACTTTTCATTTTGAGTAAGGGTGGTAAGGTTGGAACTTGCCGGAACTAACCCGGGAGGGTCCAAGGGCAAACGACCCAAAATCCGACCGTCACGAACCCTGTCTCAGACCCCCACCACGTGCCTTGTGGTTAGGAAGAGTGAATTCAACAAAGAAATCACAAATTTAACGGGTACTTTTCATTTTGAGTAAGGGTGGTAAGGTTGGAACTTGCCCGGAACTAGCCCGGAGGGTCCAAGGGCAAACCACCCAAAATCCGACCCCCCCACCACGTGCCTTGTGGTTAGGAAGAGTGAATTCAACAAAGAAATCACAAATTTAACGGGTACTTTTCATTTTGAGTAAGGGTGGTAAGGTTGGAACTTGCCCGGAACTAGCCCGGAGGGTCCAAGGGCAAACCACCCAAAATCCGACCGTCACGAAACCTTGCCCAAACCCCCCACCACGTGCCTTGTGGTTAGGAAGAGTGAATTCAACAAAGAAATCACAAATTTAACGGGTACTTTTCATTTTGAGTAAGGGTGGTAAGGTTGGAACTTGCCCGCAACTAGCCCGGGAGGGTCCAAGGGCAAACCACCCAAAATCCGACCGTCACGAAACCTTGCCCAAACCCCCCCACCACGTGCCTTGTGGTTAGGAAGAGTGAATTCAACAAAGAAATCACAAATTTAACGGGTACTTTTCATTTTGAGTAAGGGTGGTAAGGTTGGAACTTGCCCGGAACTAGCCCCGGAGGGTCCAAGGGCAAACCACCCAAAATCCGACCGTCACGAAACCTTGCCCGTACACCCCCACCACGTGCCTTGTGGTTAGGAAGAGTGAATTCAACAAAGAAATCACAAATTTAACGGGTACTTTTCATTTTGAGTAAGGGTGGTAAGGTTGGAACTTGCCCTAACTAGCCCGGAGGGTCCAAGGGCAAACCACCCAAAATCCGACCGTCACGAAACCTTGCCCGACCCCCACCACGTGCCTTGTGGTTAGGAAGAGTGAATTCAACAAAGAAATCACAAATTTAACGGGTACTTTTCATTTTGAGTAAGGGTGGTAAGGTTGGAACTTGAACTAGCCCGGGAGGGTCCAAGGGCAAACCACCCAAAATCCGACCGTCACGAAACCTGCCCGACCCCCACCACGTGCCTTGTGGTTAGGAAGAGTGAATTCAACAAAGAAATCACAAATTTAACGGGTACTTTTCATTTTGAGTAAGGGTGGTAAGGTTGGAACTTGCCCTAACTAGCCCGGAGGGTCCAAGGGCAAACCACCCAAAATCCGACCGTCACGAAACCTTGCCCGGTCACCCCCCACCACGTGCCTTGTGGTTAGGAAGAGTGAATTCAACAAAGAAATCACAAATTTAACGGGTACTTTTCATTTTGAGTAAGGGTGGTAAGGTTGGAACTTGCCCGAAACTAGCCCGGGAGGGTCCAAGGGCAAACCACCCAAAATCCGACCGTCACGAAACCTGTCTCAGACCCCCCACCACGTGCCTTGTGGTTAGGAAGAGTGAATTCAACAAAGAAATCACAAATTTAACGGGTACTTTTCATTTTGAGTAAGGGTGGTAAGGTTGGAACTTGCCCTAACTAGCCCGGACGGTCCAAGGGCAAACCACCCAAAATCCGACCGTCACGAAACCTGTCTCAGACCCCCACCACGTGCCTTGTGGTTAGGAAGAGTGAATTCAACAAAGAAATCACAAATTTAACGGGTACTTTTCATTTTGAGTAAGGGTGGTAAGGTTGGAACTTGCCCGTAGCCCGGAACGGTCCAAAGGAAAACCACCCAAAATCCGACTGTCACGAAACCTGTCTCAGACCCCCCACCACGTGCCTTGTGGTTAGGAAGAGTGAATTCAACAAAGAAATCACAAATTTAACGGGTACTTTTCATTTTGAGTAAGGGTGGTAAGGTTGGAACTTGCCCGGAACTAGCCGGGAGGGTCCAAGGGCAAACCACCCAAAATCCGACCGTCACGAAACCTTGCCCGGACACCCCCACCACGTGCCTTGTGGTTAGGAAGAGTGAATTCAACAAAGAAATCACAAATTTAACGGGTACTTTTCATTTTGAGTAAGGGTGGTAAGGTTGGAACTTGCCCTAACTAGCCCGGAGGGTCCAAGGGCAAACCACCCAAAATCCGACCGTCACGAAACCTTGCCCAGACCCCCCACCACGTGCCTTGTGGTTAGGAAGAGTGAATTCAACAAAGAAATCACAAATTTAACGGGTACTTTTCATTTTGAGTAAGGGTGGTAAGGTTGGAACTTGCCCGGGAGGGTCCAAGGGCAAACCACCCAAAATCCGACCGTCACGAAACCTTGCCCGGACCCCCCACCACGTGCCTTGTGGTTAGGAAGAGTGAATTCAACAAAGAAATCACAAATTTAACGGGTACTTTTCATTTTGAGTAAGGGTGGTAAGGTTGGAACTTGCCCTAACTAGCCCGGAGGGTCCAAGGGCAAACCACCCAAAATCCGACCGTCACGAAACCTTGCCCGAACCCCCCCACCACGTGCCTTGTGGTTAGGAAGAGTGAATTCAACAAAGAAATCACAAATTTAACGGGTACTTTTCATTTTGAGTAAGGGTGGTAAGGTTGGAACTTGCCCTAACTAGCCCGGAGGGTCCAAGGGCAAACCACCCAAAATCCGACCGTCACGAAACCTTGCCCGAGCACCCCCACCACGTGCCTTGTGGTTAGGAAGAGTGAATTCAACAAAGAAATCACAAATTTAACGGGTACTTTTCATTTTGAGTAAGGGTGGTAAGGTTGGAACTTGCCCGGAACTAGCCCGGAGGGTCCAAGGGCAAACCACCCAAAATCCGACCGTCACGAAACCTTGCCCAAACCCCCCACCACGTGCCTTGTGGTTAGGAAGAGTGAATTCAACAAAGAAATCACAAATTTAACGGGTACTTTTCATTTTGAGTAAGGGTGGTAAGGTTGGAACTTGCCCGGAACAAGCCCGGAGGGTCCAAGGGCAAACCACCCAAAATCCGACCGTCACGAAACCTTGCCCGTCAGCCCCCACCACGTGCCTTGTGGTTAGGAAGAGTGAATTCAACAAAGAAATCACAAATTTAACGGGTACTTTTCATTTTGAGTAAGGGTGGTAAGGTTGGAACTTGCCCTAACTAGCCCGGAGGGTCCAAGGGCAAACCACCCAAAATCCGACCGTCACGAAACCTTGCCCAGACCCCCCCACCACGTGCCTTGTGGTTAGGAAGAGTGAATTCAACAAAGAAATCACAAATTTAACGGGTACTTTTCCCCCCCACCACGTGCCTTGTGGTTAGGAAGAGTGAATTCAACAAAGAAATCACAAATTTAACGGGTACTTTTCATTTTGAGTAAGGGTGGTAAGGTTGGAACTTGCCGAAACTAGCCCGGAGGGTCCAAGGGCAAACCACCCAAAATCCGACCGTCACGAAACCTTGCCCGAACCCCCCACCACGTGCCTTGTGGTTAGGAAGAGTGAATTCAACAAAGAAATCACAAATTTAACGGGTACTTTTCATTTTGAGTAAGGGTGGTAAGGTTGGAACTTGCCGGAACTAGCCCGGGAGGGTCCAAGGGCAAACCACCCAAAATCCGACCGTCACGAAACCTTGCCCGAACCCCCCACCACGTGCCTTGTGGTTAGGAAGAGTGAATTCAACAAAGAAATCACAAATTTACCCCCCACCACGTGCCTTGTGGTTAGGAAGAGTGAATTCAACAAAGAAATCACAAATTTAACGGGTACTTTTCATTTTGAGTAAGGGTGGTAAGGTTGGAACTTGCCCGGAACTAGCCCGGAGGGTCCAAGGGCAAACCACCCAAAATCCGACCGTCACGAAACCTTGCCCGGACCCCCCACCACGTGCCTTGTGGTTAGGAAGAGTGAATTCAACAAAGAAATCACAAATTTAACGGGTACTTTTCATTTTGAGTAAGGGTGGTAAGGTTGGAACTTGCCCTAACTAGCCCGGAGGGTCCAAGGGCAAACCACCCAAAATCCGACCGTCACGAAACCTTGCCCGAACCCCCCACCACGTGCCTTGTGGTTAGGAAGAGTGAATTCAACAAAGAAATCACAAATTTAACGGGTACTTTTCATTTTGAGTAAGGGTGGTAAGGTTGGAACTTGCCCAGAACTAGCCCGGGAGGGTCCAGGGGCAAACCACCCAAAATCCGACTGTCACGAAACTTGTCCCGGACCCCCCACCACGTGCCTTGTGGTTAGGAAGAGTGAATTCAACAAAGAAATCACAAATTTAACGGGTACTTTTCATTTTGAGTAAGGGTGGTAAGGTTGGAACTTGCCCTAACTAGCCCGGAGGGTCCAAGGGCAAACCACCCAAAATCCGACCGTCACGAAACCTTGCCCGAACCCCCCACCACGTGCCTTGTGGTTAGGAAGAGTGAATTCAACAAAGAAATCACAAATTTAACGGGTACTTTTCATTTTGAGTAAGGGTGGTAAGGTTGGAACTTGCCCGAACTAGCCCTGAGAGGTCCAAGGGCAAACCACCCAAAATCCATCCGTCAAGAAACCTTGCCCAGACCCCCCACCACGTGCCTTGTGGTTAGGAAGAGTGAATTCAACAAAGAAATCACAAATTTAACGGGTACTTTTCATTTTGAGTAAGGGTGGTAAGGTTGGAACTTGCCCCGCCCGGGAGGGTCCAAGGGCAAACCACCCAAAATCCGACCGTCACGAAACCTTGCCCGAACCCCCCACCACGTGCCTTGTGGTTAGGAAGAGTGAATTCAACAAAGAAATCACAAATTTAACGGGTACTTTTCATTTTGAGTAAGGGTGGTAAGGTTGGAACTTTCCCAGAACTAGCCCGGGAGGGTCCAAGGGCAAACCACCCAAAATCCGACCGTCACGAAACCTTGCCCGGACCCCCCACCACGTGCCTTGTGGTTAGGAAGAGTGAATTCAACAAAGAAATCACAAATTTAACGGGTACTTTTCATTTTGAGTAAGGGTGGTAAGGTTGGAACTTGCCCTAACTAGCCCGGAGGGTCCAAGGGCAAACCACCCAAAATCCGACCGTCACGAAACCTTGCCCGAACCCCCCACCACGTGCCTTGTGGTTAGGAAGAGTGAATTCAACAAAGAAATCACAAATTTAACGGGTACTTTTCATTTTGAGTAAGGGTGGTAAGGTTGGAACTTGCCCGGAACTAGCCCGGAGGGTCCAAGGGCAAACCACCCAAAATCCGACCGTCACGAAACCTTGCCCGAACCCCCCACCACGTGCCTTGTGGTTAGGAAGAGTGAATTCAACAAAGAAATCACAAATTTAACGGGTACTTTTCATTTTGAGTAAGGGTGGTAAGGTTGGAACTTGCCCGAAACTAGCCCGTGAGGGTCCAAGGGCAAACCACCCAAAATCCGACCGTCACGAAACCTTGCCCGGACCCCCCACCACGTGCCTTGTGGTTAGGAAGAGTGAATTCAACAAAGAAATCACAAATTTAACGGGTACTTTTCATTTTGAGTAAGGGTGGTAAGGTTGGAACTTGCCGGAACTAGCCCGAGAGGGTCCAAGGGCAAACCACCCAAAATCCGACCGTCACGAAACCTTGCCCAGAACCCCCCACCACGTGCCTTGTGGTTAGGAAGAGTGAATTCAACAAAGAAATCACAAATTTAACGGGTACTTTTCATTTTGAGTAAGGGTGGTAAGGTTGGAACTTGCCCGAACTAGGGAGGGTCCAAGGGCAAACCACCCAAAATCCGACCGTCACGAAACCTTGCCCGACCCCCCACCACGTGCCTTGTGGTTAGGAAGAGTGAATTCAACAAAGAAATCACAAATTTAACGGGTACTTTTCATTTTGAGTAAGGGTGGTAAGGTTGGAACTTGCCCTAACTAGCCCGGGAGGGTCCAAGGGCAAACCACCCAAAATCCGACCGTCACGAAACCTTGCCCGAACCCCCCACCACGTGCCTTGTGGTTAGGAAGAGTGAATTCAACAAAGAAATCACAAATTTAACGGGTACTTTTCATTTTGAGTAAGGGTGGTAAGGTTGGAACTTGCCCGGAACTAGCCTGGGAGGGTCCAAGGGCAAACCACCCAAAATCCGACCGTCACGAAACCTTGCCCGGACCCCCCACCACGTGCCTTGTGGTTAGGAAGAGTGAATTCAACAAAGAAATCACAAATTTAACGGGTACTTTTCATTTTGAGTAAGGGTGGTAAGGTTGGAACTTGCCCGGAACTAGCCCGGGAGGGTCCAAGGGCAAACCACCCAAAATCCGACCGTCACGAAACCTTGCCCGGACCCCCCACCACGTGCCTTGTGGTTAGGAAGAGTGAATTCAACAAAGAAATCACAAATTTAACGGGTACTTTTCATTTTGAGTAAGGGTGGTAAGGTTGGAACTGTCCCGAAACTAGCCCGGGACGGTCCAAGGGCAAACCACCCAAAATCCGACCGTCACGAAACCTTTCCAGAACACCCCCACCACGTGCCTTGTGGTTAGTAAGAGTGAATTCAACAAAGAAATCACAAATTTAACGTGTACTTTTCATTTTGAGTAAGGGTGGTAAGGTTGGAACTCTCCCGAAACTAGCCCAGGACGGTCCAAGGGCAAACCACCCAAAATCCAACCGTCACGAAACCTTGCTCAGACCCCCCACCACGTGCCTTGTGGTTAGGAAGAGTGAATTCAACAAAGAAATCACAAATTTAACGGGTACTTTTCATTTTGAGTAAGGGTGGTAAGGTTGGAACTTGCCCGGAACTAGCCCGGGAGGGTCCAAGGGCAAACCACCCCAAATCCGACCATTACAAAACCTTGCTTGGACACCCCACCACGTGCCTTGTGGTTAGGAAGAGTGAATTCAACAAAGAAATCACAAATTTAACGGGTACTTTTCATTTTGAGTAAGGGTGGTAAGGTTGGAACTTTCCCGGAACTAGCCCGGGAGGGTCCAAGGGCAAACCACCCAAAATCTGACCGTCACGAAACCTTGCGCAGACCCCCCCACCACGTGCCTTGTGGTTAGGAAGAGTGAATTCAACAAAGAAATCACAAATTCAACGGGTACTTTTCATTTTGAGTAAGGGTGGTAAGGTTGGAACTGTCCCGAAACTAGCCCGGGACGGTCCAAGGGCAAACCACCCAAAATCCAACCGTCACGAAACCTTGCCCGGACACCCCCACCACGTGCCTTGTGGTTAGTAAGAGTGAATTCAACAAAGAAATCACAAATTTAACGGGTACTTTTCATTTTGAGTAAGGGTGGTAAGGTTGGAACTTGCCCGGAACTAGCCCGGGAGGGTCCAAGGGCAAACCACCCCAAATCCGACCGTCACGAAACCTTGCCAGGACCCCCCCACCACGTGCCTCTTGGTTAGGAAGAGTGAATTCAACAAAGAAATCACAAATTTAATGTGTACTTTTCATATTGAGTAAGGGTGGTAAGGTTGGAACTTGCCCGGAACTAGCCCGGGAGGGTCCAAGGGCAAACCACCCCAAATCCGACCGTCACGAAACCTTGCCCGGACCCCCCCACCACGTGCCTTGTTGTTAGGAAGAGTGAATTCAACAAAGAAATCACAAATTTAACGGGTACTTTTCATTTTGAGTAAGGGTGGTAAGGTTGGAACTTGCCCGGAACTAGCCCGGGAGGGTCAAAGGGCAAACTACCCAGAATCCGACCGTCACGAAACCTAGGCCGGACCCCCCAGCACGTGCCTTGTGGTTAGGAAGACTGAATTCAACAAAGAAATCACAAATTCAACGGGTACTTTTCATTTTGAGTAAGGGTGGTAAGGTTGGAACTCTCCCGAAACTAGCCCAGGACGGTCCAAGGGCAAACCACCCAAAATCCAACCGTCACGAAACCTTGCCTGGACACCCCCACCACGTGCCTTGTGGTTAGTAAGAGTGAATTCAACAAAGAAATCACAAATTTAATGTGTACTTTTCATATTGAGTAAGGGTGGTAAGGTTGGAACTTGACCGGAACTAGCCCGGGAGGGTCCAAGGGCAAACCACCCCAAATCCGACCGTCACGAAACCTTGCCCGGACCCCCCACCACGTGCCTTGTGGTTAGGAAGAGTGAATTCAACAAAGAAATCAAAAATTTAACGGGTACTTTTCATTTTGAGTAAGGGTGGTAAGGTTGGAACTTGCCCGGAACTAGCCCAGGAGGGTCTTATGGCAAACCACCCAAAATCCGACCGTCACGAAACCTGCCCGGACCCCCCACCACGTGCCTTGTGGTTAGGAAGAGTGAATTCAACAAAGAAATCATAAATTTAACAGGTAGTTCTCATTTTGAGTAAGGGTGGTAAGGTTGGAGCTTGCCCGGAACTTGCCCGGCAGGGTCCAACGGCAAGCCACCCAAAATCTGACCGTCACGAAACCTTTCCCGAACCTTGTCTGTGGTTTGCCCACACTTTCAGGACCTTGCTCAAGGGTCCACGGTGATTGCCCGAACTTGCGAGGACCTTGCTCAAGGGTCCACGTGGATTTCCGGAACCTGCGAGGAGGTTGCCCGAGGGCCGATGGGGATTGCCCGTACTTGCTAGGACCTTGCCCAAGGGTCCACACGGATTGCCCGCGCTTGCGAGGACCTTGCTCAAGGGTCCACGCGGATTGCCCGGACTTGCCACGACCTTGCCCAAGGGTCCACGCGCATCCGCTCAGCACCTTGATCCTTGCACACGCGCACGCGCAAGTGCCAAGTGCCAAGTGCCAAGTGCCAAGTGCAAAGTGCCAAGTGCATGTGCTAGTGCTAGTGCTAAAGAAAGGATGCACGTGAGGGAGGTTCACCCCCTATAGTGCAATCCGTGCAATCTCAAGAGTTCCACCAACGGGGGTCGTTTTTCACGAAACGACACCGCTAACCTCTCCCACCCCCTAAAGAGCAATTCGTGCAATCTCAAGAGTTCCACCAACGGGGGTCCTCTTTCACGAAACGACTCCGCTAACCTCCCCCACCACCTAAAGAGCAATCTGTGCAATCTCAAGAGTTCCACCAACGGGGGTCCCTTTTCATGAAACGACCATCCCCCTAAAGAGAAATGCGGGCAATCTCACAAGTTCCACCAATGGTGGTCCTTTTTCACGAAACTACACCGCTAACCTCCCCCATCCCCCTAGAGAGCAATGCGGGGTATTTCATTGTAAAGCTTCACATGTGTACTATAAGTCTGCCAAATATAATAGTTAGAGGAACTCATTTGTACTGTTTTTACCCTACATGGACATGAGCCCCAAATCTAGAAAAACAAGTCTTTCCAGTTTGTCCCGCGCAGCTTGGAAAATTCACAACTCACTTTTTACCAATTCAAATGACCTAAATGACAAATAAATTAAATCTTATAAGGTACACTACATGCTTACCAAAGTTCACAAACAAAAAGGGTCATTAACTTGGTCAAAAACACGCATGAAAATGGGTTCTCAAATCTAGAAAGCAGAGTTTTACAGTTTTCCTTTCCTATATTTGAAACATCATGACTTAATCTAAATAATAATAATTGAAGTGGTTCCAGATGTTAAATGACCCTTATTAAGTCCAAACTTAAGGAAAAATAATGACCCTAGCCAATTGGACACACAACATTCCAGAATTCCTCAATCAACCAAACAACCCAAAATTCATTCCAGTTTTAGTGTCAAAACGTCAAAAATTCACAACTATTAATATAAAATTCCAATCAGCCCATATCATATATCAAATTAAAGATTAGGATGTCTACTACAATCCTGCAATGTTTCGGGGCCATTGGATATCATTTGATTAGTCAAAAACATGACACAAACATATTGCTTCTAGAAAACAAATCTAGTAGCACTGAATTCCTTGGATCGGCTCAATGAAGCAGTCGTGTCATCCTATCTATTTAAAGTTTGAGAATAGGTCGAGGGCTTTGCAACCCCGATGCCTCTAATCATTTGGCTTTACCTGATAGAAATCGTACTTGAGCTCCAGTTATCATTAGGGAAACCTCGAAGGGAACCAGCTACTAGACTGTTCGATTAGTCTTTTGCCCCTACACCTAGGTCAGATTAACCATTTGAACTCAATATCACAACGGCCCTCCACAAGAGTTCCTCTTGCTTTGCCCCGCTCAGGCATAGTTCACCATCTTTCAGGTCCCAACATGTATGCTCTCACTCAAACCCTTCACAAAAGAGCAAGGTCGATCAGCTATGCAACCCACAAAGGGATCCCGCCAGTCAGCTTCCTTGCGCCTTACGGGTTTACTCACATGTTGGCTTTCAAACATGTCAGACTCCTTGATCTGTGTTTCAAGACGGGCCAAATGGGGAGCTCAAAGGCCAACGCCGGAAGTGCACATGTTCCGAGAAACGCTGTGATGACACGCGCTACAAGGCACAATCACTGCAATGAATGTCTGCAAGAATATCCTCAACCCAGGCTAGGGCCATCGTTGCAATCTGTGTCGGTTCACACCCTGAGTCAATCGGCGGACCGGCTCGACTGTTCCACATTTGACCAGGGCACAGCAATATCTCCTATCCATTCCCCACCCGATAATTTCAAGCACTCTTTAACTTTCTTTTCAAATTCCTTTTCATTTTTCCCTCGTGGTACTTGTTTGCTATCAATCTCTGGCTAGTATTTAGCCTTGGACGGAATTTACCACTCGATTGGTGTTGAATTCCCAAACAACCAGACTCGCTGATAGCACCTCATGGTGCGACAGGGTCCAGGAACGACGAGGCTCTCACCTTTTACGGTGCCCCTTTCTAGGGGAGTTGGGCCCTATTCGTCGCTGAGGACGCTTCTCCAGACTACAATTCAAACACTGAGGGTGAACAATTCTCAGGGTAGGCTGCTCCCGGTTCGCTCACCGTTACTAAGGGAATCTCATCAGTATCTTTTCCTTCGCTTATTAATATGCACAAACTAGGTAGCCCCACCTAACCTAGGGTTGCGTACGAGCGGAGGGCGGTGTGTGTTGCGCATGCCCTAGCCAATAAGCCCTCAATGTGGGACGACACAAGAACGTCTTGGCCTCAAGCTTATGTTCACTCAACAAGTGTGGATCATGACAATCATAGCGTTGGGCCCCTTTTTTGGCCAACTGGGAGGTGAGGCCCCCGGGAGTCCATCTTATGCCACGCCCAAAGGATTGGGTATTGGTGATTCTATATGAGACCCAGGCAGAATTTCCCTCAACCTAATGTCTTTGAGCACAACTTGCATTCAAAGACTTGATGGTTCATAGGATTCTACAATTCACACCAAGTATTTCATTTGACTACGTTCTTCATCGATGTGAGAGCCGAGATATCCGTTGCCGATAGTTGTTTCAAGTGCAAATGGCATGCGACGCAATGCTAGTGATCGATGTTGTTCTCATGCCGTTAGTGAGCGCGCTTTGCTTTGTTTTGGTTCGTTGGCACCTGAGGCACTAGGATTTAGTTGCCAAGGAGGCCTCATGCCCGCCCCGCCCTCCCCCTTCTTATTACAACATTTATCCAAGTATTATAGCCCAACATAGTGGGCAAAACAGAAACAGCATAGTATACTGATAATTAAAATACTCGGTTACATAATAGGAGCTCCCCATAGGGTTCGTACAAAATAATACAATAATCTTGAAAGACTTGGCCATCACCCAAGAGGGGGGTGAATTGGGTGTTTGATTAAAAACTTAGAACTTTAAGAAACTTTCTGCAACTTATTGAAAGTAGTTTGAATGACAATGATAAGTTATAAAGTGATAAGCAATCATTCAAATATATATGCTGGAATGTAAGATATAAGGGAAGAGAATATGCAAACTATGATTTATCATGGTTTGGCCCAATCCTTGACCTACGTCCAGTCCCCAAGCTCCACTTGAGATTTTCAATCCACTATCTTCTTTCAACTTGATTACACGTTCTGTACTTGAAGTAATCCTCTCACTAGGATTCACTCCCCCTTACAAACTGTAATCAATACACTTGTTTGATTACACACTCTGCACTCGAAGCAATCCTTCCCTCTCAAGATTACCCAATCTTGAGTAACTCTAAGGTAGAATGATAGAATGGTTACAAATGAATCTTCTCTCTTTCAGAAGTGAATTGATAAAAACTGAAGTACTATGACAACTCATTTCACTCTCTAAGATATGTAGACATTGAAAATCAGAGAGTAAATGGTAAGAATATCAGAGTATAGGCATTCTGAATATGCAGACTTGTGTCTCTGCGTTTTCTGTTCTGTGTGTGCTCTTATCTCTTCTCTTGTGTGTTTAGACTTCAAAACCTCTGGGTATTTATGCTGGTTGAAGTCATGAACGTTGGGAAGGCACTAAGATTCGAACTCAATGGAGAATATAGCTGTTGTGAGTGCTTCTGCAAGAATCTTGATGCTGTTGCTTGAATATAGCTGTTGGGAACATTTCAGGTTTGAATATTTGAATATTTGGCTGCTCAAGAATGTCTCCCATGATGATGTTCAGCTTTTGTGAATAGGCTCCTTGTCTTCTGCATAGAGTTATGGTTTTGTCTCTTTCCAGGCTGTCACCAACTTGTCTTGCTTGATAGGATATATTAAAATAAAGCATTGAGTTGCTTTATTGGACTTTGAAGCAAATTCAAATCTGTCATAACAGATCCTTTGAATGTGGAATCCGTTGGAGCTTCTATTTCATCTTCTGAACGTTTGAATGTATTGGAGAAGCATTACAGTTGAGCATTTGTCCAAGTTCCTCATTCAAATCTGTCATCTTTTCATTTCTGAAAATGTGCATCAAAGTTCATCTTCTAGATCTTGATTTCTGTCAAGATTGATGTTCTCTCAAGCTTTAATAATCTGAAACATGTACACAAATGATATAAATAATGTTAAGAATAAGTATAAGTCATTTGGGTAATCATGTGGATGTTCTTTGATGAGAAATGAGACTTTCGGAATGATGATTTTCTACATCAGGGACGTGAACTCGAGTTTGGATAAGTAGGCTCGAGTTTCCCTTTGTTGAAGAAGGCCAAATTCCTCTCTGACTGAGCTAAACTCGAGCTTGTAAGTTTTAGGCTCGAGTTTGGTTCTCTCCAAAACCATATTTAGCTCTCTGTCTTGTCTAAACCTGAGGTTCTCACTTATAGGCTCGAGTTTGGATGATTTTCGAGACCTGGTAGCTCTCTGTAACTCGCGAACTCGAGCCTGCCAACTAATAGGCTCGAGTTTGGCTTTTTCGCAAAAGTTCCATTTCCTCTGAATCTCCCGAACTCGAGCTTGCCAACCAATAGGCTCGAGTTTGCTTCTCCTGCTAGCAAACCTCCAACATCCTGAAAATACAGTCCACTTTCGAGGGCCATATCTTCCTGGTCTGAACTCCGTTTTTGTTGTTTCACCTATCGATGGAAAGCCCTTTGAGTCTACTTTCCAATGCCACAAATTTCAGCTCCATTGTATATTCCGTTTGTGAGATACACTCAAACCATTGAAGGTTGGTCATTTGTGTGACGTGAATTTCACTGTCAACTTCATAAATTCATATCTCCTTCATCTTAACTCCTTTTGGCTTGAACTATATATCCAAATGACGCATTGGGTGTCTAGTTTCATATGCCACTGGTTTCACCTCAATCAAAATATATAGCCAAAACATATCGCATACAAACTCCAAACAGTAATATCAAAACTAAACAACAAATAACCATTCCTAACTATTGATCATTACTGCAACCATTAGTTGTCTATGTATGTTGCCTTGCCCTTGGAGCCATGTCCACTACACTGTCTCATCCTGGACTTTGAGAAATGTCTGAGATTCAAATTAAATCTCAGAGTAACAGTTAATCTCACATAGAATGTATAAAGCGTACATTATAATTGACCACAAATAGAACAGTCCACAACAACATAAACAACATTCAGAAATCACATAACACAAATCATATTCTGTAACAACTGCAAATAAAGATCACATAATCCAAGCCACAGCGTTGGCCATTCGATTGGGCAACAATCCATGTCGTCTGAATGCTACTAGGTTTTCGACCCAAGGACCACTGTTCACTAGGCCCTACTGCCTAGCCACCAAAAAGATACCCCATGGTTAGTTCTTCTAGCCAATTGACACATGAGTGGTACTGGACTTTACAGGCGGGACTTTCACAAACATGGATCAAACATGCATATACAATCAACCATAATATGTGAGAGTAGAGCTACTACCTGATTGCTTTTCAAATCTTCGACTTGACTCCAAATTCTTTGGTTGCTCCAGGCAAGCATCAATTCCTATGCTTAATCATTTGCGGACAACACGTTATTACTTATTCAAAACTCTTCACATTTCTAAAGTACTAGGGTTAGTTATCACACTATGCCCAATATGAAGCTAAAGGACCTATACTAACTCCAAGAGCTCATTTCAACTCTTGAAAGTTGGATTAGTTACCATTGGTCTTTACTTTTCTCATTTTCGCACCTTATCCAAAAACTGACAGAATTTTCACCTTACTTTGGAAATTCACACTAGTGCAAAAAAGGGCTTTAAGACCGTCTCATTTAGACCGGATTATAGAGAATCAGGTCTTAAAAATATGACCGGTGGCAGTTTCGTAAATATAAAGAACTTTTTGGACCGGATTATAAAAGATCCGGTCTTAAAAATATGATCGGTGGCACTTTCAGAATATATAGAACACTTTTAAGACCGGACTATAAAAGATCCGGTCTTAAAAGTATGACCTATGGCAATTTTGTAAATATATAGAACACTTTTAAGACCGGCTATAAAATATCCGGTCTTAAAAGTATGACCGGTGGCAATTTCGTAAATATTGTGAGAAGACGCTAATCAAGTCCGAGAATGCGATGATTTATTCCTTCGCTTAATTGGAATTATATACCGATGCTAATAAGTAAATAAACCTAGGCAGCTTCCTATAATTTAGGGATTACAATCAGAATATAATTACGAAATTCATAAAACCATGATCTCGCTAACTTAATTCCAAAAATCTTTCTAACATCTTAATTAAGATGATTATAATCAAGAATTTAATTACGAAATTCAAAAATCATGATCTCGCTAACTTAATTCCTAAAATCTCTCTAACAACTTAATTAAGATGATTACAATCAGAATTTAATTACGAAATTCAAAAACCTTGATCTCGCTAACTTAATTCCTAAAATCTCTAACAACCTTAATTAAGATAATTGCACAATATAATCGTATACGCTAACTAATTAAATAAATAGAACACTTTTAAGACCAACTGCTTTCAAATAGACGGTCTTAAAAGTATTTTTAAGACCGTCTGCTTGAAACAGACGGTCTTAAAAGTGTAAAAAATTATATAGAACACTTTTAAGACCTAATGTTTCAAATGCAGACGGCCTTAAAAGTGTAAAAAAAATTATATAGAACACTTTTAAGACCTATTTGTTTCAAACAGACGGTCTTAAAAGTGTAAAAATTATATAGAACACTTTTAAGACCGGTTGTTTCAAACAGACGGTCTTAAAAGTGTTCTATATATTTACGAAATTGCCACCGGTCAAATTTTTTTTTTTTTACACTTTTAAGACCGGTTGTTTAAAACAACCGGTCCTAAAAATAACTTTTAAGACCGGTTGTTTCAAAAAAAACCGGTCTTAAAAATGTTAAAAAAAACTACATTCGCTAAACCTGTTAAGTCCGTGAGTTTGCTTTGTCTTCTTGGTGATATAACATTTTCTTAGTTATAGATTCAACGAGTGTCCCAAGAGCCTCACGGGCAAATCCTCAAGAAGAATGTCATCCTCTTCCTCTAACCTACTCGCAATCTTCGTAAGTCATCATAAGAGTCGCACAATCAAATCCTTGGCAACGTTGGCGGTGAGATGCTTCGAGGGTTTTGCGATGGCGTCGACTCCAATCCTCGGCAACAATAAAGCGTACTACTTTGAGGATTCTCGGACGACGGCGGCTCCTTCCTCTTCGATCTATGGGTCCTTCCACGCCGCCTTCGTATAGATCCGGTTTGAAATCAAACCCGATATCTTCTTGCTTAAGTCCGTTTATTTCCTACATTGACCGCTCCCGCTCGTATCCGGACTTCGATTTTGGTTGCTTGAAGCTTTGCTAGCACCGACAAGAGGATCCTGCCGATTTGGTTGCTTTAAGCTTGTGATTTTTTTGTAGATCCGGACTTCAAATTCGATTTTCCGGTGAATGATTTCTGTTTCTTGTTATTTTTGTTTATTTCTCGGACTTTGTAATCATCTTTTTGTTTTTCTTGTTGTTGTTGTTGCTTCCAATCTTCTCTTGGTTCTCCGTCGTTGATGACGGAGGGACATTCAAAATGTTGCCAGATCTGGTGATTTGGGACCGATTGTTTCATTTGAGTTTTTTCTTTTTATTATTATTATTTTGAAACACTTTTAAGACCGGATGTTTAAAATGTCCGGTCTTAAAGAAACTCTTTAAGACCGTGTAAAAGTCCGGTCTTAAAGGTCGACTTTTAATACCTCCTGGAACAAGACTGGTCGCGGGTCCGGTCCTAATGTACCTGTTTTGTCCGGTCTTAAAAGCCTTTTTTCCACCCGTGTCATAACTCATTGTACAAATGTCTAATTACAGTAGTTCCAAAGGATATGTAACCATTGTTGAGTATATTTTCAAATGAAAATTCCTCCCACAATCACACACACGAATATTGTTCCAGTTTCAACAATCATTACACACTGTCCAAAAAGGCGTTCCAGATTCAATGATTAACTTCAAAATTCATAACTCAACGTGTATAGGTCCAAACTATCCAAATGACCTGTCAAATTAAAGTTTGTCATGTCTACTTTAAATCTGGAAAATTCCATATCCATTGGATACCATTTGCTTAACTAAAAACACGTCATAAGTGGATTGCTACACAGAAAATCAAAATTGCCAGCATTAGGGTTTTGATCCAATTCAATTATAATGATTCCAAAATCACTTCCTTATCACTATCCTGCACAATTTTCCATTTTAAACTCATTGGAAACATCAAAACGATCAAAATCTCATTCCTTATGCTTGTTCTATTATGGCCGAAATCATGACTAGAGGAAGACAAAATTGATTTTACAAATTTCATTTCATAAACATCATGGATTAGCCCGCTAATCACCTTCTAGATTAAGGTTTAAGCCTTAATCATGCTTTAACCCTTTTTTTTTCAAATTGGACAGAACCTCCCCTTAGCCTATAAGGCTTCCAAATTCACAAGATTCAAGAAGAAATCGATTCTAACATCACTTACCTTGGCTTTTCTTTTGTCTTCTTGCAGATTTCCACCTTCCTTGGCCTTCTGGGGTTTCGGTCCAACACCATAAACACCATGCCAAGAGAGCTAATTAGGGCTAGGGATTGGCAAGATGGAAGAATTAGAAGAGATGAAGGTCATAGCTTCCACACTCACCTTGTTCCTCTTGATTTTTCCTTCCTCTTTCTCTTGGTGTTTCGGTTAACTCTTCCTTTGGTGTGCTTGTGCTTGAACCGACCTTGGGTGCATGAAAGAAGAGATTAGAGTGTGTTAAAGTTACTTGGAGAGCAAGCTCATGGGCCCCACACTCCCTATGGCCGACTCTCTTTTTATTTTTTATTTATTTTCATCATGTGCTAAAATTCATATGTTCATACTCCCTCTCTTTCTCATCCACTTGGTTGAAGATTAGGGCTTGTATGGAAGGCTTATAGATTACACATGTTGACTAATTGCACATGCTCATATGATTACTTGAATTCCCAATTTGTTAGTCAAGTTTGACATGTGGCAACAAAATAGGCAAGAGGTAATTGATGACAATTTGACAATTAGGCATAGTCATTAATGAAAAATCCATTTGGCCACATTTCCTTCCCCTTTAGCCGAAATTATGGCCCTAATAAATTAAATGGATGTTTATACCATGTAGTTCATTCTTATGCCAACATGTGTCCCATAATTTTGTGTTCGATAAAATCAAGCACTTGACCAAAATTTATTGTTTCATTCCATTGAATACACCTCTTGTACAAGGAATTTTTGATGAAGTTCAGGATTTTACAAAAATTTCTTCTACAAGAGGTGTGCCTTTTTTATCTTTCCTCCCTCCACAAATTTCTTTCTGCTACATTGTACACGGATTCATCAATAACGATTCTTTGATTTTTTGTCTTGTTCAGTTTCTACCTTATTTTCTCATACTTTTTGCTTATAATCCTTACGATGCCAGTACCTTTCAAAAATCCTAAATACAGAAATTTGGCTCTCCAGTTTTATCGTCATCTTTATCATTATTATTTTTTTGGCAATTGTTGAACATGGCATTTGTAAAATAATGGTTAGGTTTAATACTTTAAGAGTAAATACCCCTTCTGGTCTCTGACAAAAAACAAAGACCCTATTTTGGTCGACAAAAAAAAGACCCTTATTCGTCCTTTTTATAGGATTAAAAATGATCTTTTGGAAATTTGTGAGTGATCAAAATGCCCACCAATCGACTCTTATTCGTCCTTTTTATGGACTTAAAAGGATTTTTTTTTTGTCATGGACTAAAATAGGGTCCATGTTTTTTGTCGGGGACCAAAAAGGATATTTACTCAGTATGAGTCGTGAAATTGGTGATATCACTTCATTTGTCTTTGATTAGCAAATCACAACCATTAGAACGAATTATTCTCTACAGAAATAGAAATTTCACAAAATATTAATCTAAATAAATTTATGGCATGACAATTTTAATGGTTCACATAGTTTATCATCATTTGCCGTTGTTCAATTTTGTATTATATCAAACACATCAAACAATAAGTAGCGCTCCGTGCATTGCACAAGGGATATGGTACTAGCTAGGATTCACTCTATACACGTCATTTAAAGTCCAAAAATAAGCAAAGTACAACTCTTTATCATCAATATTAATATAAAACTTCTATCAAGTCTGTGTATGACTTGTAGGTAGGGAGACCCCATTTCAAAATTTGCAAAATTTATGGGGACCCACCTAGTTATGATTATAACATAATAAAATTAATATAACAAAGATGTACTAAAATTTAAATCCAAGTCAGTAGATAGATATTTAGAAAGGTGAAGTTGAGTGCCAGCAATTGTGGAAAAGTATTGCTGTTCACAGACAAATTGTACTTACTTACACCTTTCTTTAATTTAAAGGATAACTACACTAAATAAATCATTTGCCAAGTGCACAAGCAACCAGCTTGAACAACAAAAAGAACTGCTTTACAACTTTGATATCAACTTCACATTAACAAAAAGTATAAATGCTTTACACCTTCCTACCTTCGTTTTCAAAAACATAGCGCTACCATCATTGTATTCCAACTGCCTAGGTACATGATTCCAAAAGGATCTGCAAGTCAAACAGCTCAAGCTTGTAAAACTTGAAAATAACATATACGTCACCTCTTTGCAATTGCATTATAACTAAGTGAAGAAGCCTTTGCAGCCTTCCATCGCACTAAATACATGCACCCGTAGTCTCTTTGCTGAGATTGTATTAAAAAAAAATTGATGGCCTAAGAACTATAATACAGTCTATGTTATATGCGAAGCACAGGACTCATTTAAAGTAGACCTAAGAATGTAAAACTTCAAACAGAGAGAGATACAAGAAGAGAAGACTTTGATATGTTCATGGATTCTCGATGGCCTAAGAACTATAATACAGTCTATGTTATATGCGAAGCACAGGACTCATTTAAAGTAGACCTAAGAATGTAAAACTTCAAACAAAGAGAGAGATACAAGAAGAGAAGACTTTGATATGTTCATGGATTCTCTAAAATCGAATCAAAAGTGTACTAAAACTTGAAACCAGAAAGGAAATCCCAATTAAGAGAATCTTTCATATTAAGCATACAGAAAACAGAAGTAATAATATCAAAGGAATTCCCATTAAATCTTTTATAGAGAAACATGATCCTTACTTTTGTTTAAAGCTAGCATAGGTCTTTTGTTCCCTATTTGGGTGTCTAGGTATGAAATAAAGAATGATGAAACAAGAGAAAGGAATATTTGGATCATAAATGAGATAATTTTTAGTTGCTTGGAATTTATACATTTTTTCCGCAACATTAAACTTCTCTTCAATTGACGTTCTGATAAAATAAGGACTATTCAGCAAACAAGATAAATATTTGAGGACATTTGAGTTTTTCTTTTCCTCCCTCTTCCCTACTACTTTCAGCAGCTCGCCTTATGCCAGAGTGAGCATGTTAGAGTCTTGCGCAGGTATGAATTCTGGTCTGGAAGAATTAGTAAGAACCCTACTAATTCTACTAGATCAGCCGCTCTCTTAGTAATTAGGAAAGGTCAGAATCTGAAACCCTTTCTAACTAACCAAGCCCTAGAGATTACTCTGATATTCTTTCTCTGAAAATCGTTATGTTTTATTCATAGGCTAAGAGCCTTTAAATAGGACTAGGTTTACAGAGAGACTCTAATAAGGAATTCAAATAGATAATGATAAATCTAAATCATAACAACTAAATCTATCTAGTTGTTATGATATTTCCTAAAGATAATAATAAAGATAACAAAAGATAATTGAAACAGACTCGATTAATTAAATAATCAAAATAAACTTAAATAATAATGAATTAATTCCTAATTAGTTTATTCTTCCTAGAATAAACTAATCCATAATGGTTTGGGTCTCTATCATTTCTCCCCCCTTGGAAAAACGACTTGTCCTCAAGGCGAAGGTCAGGAAATTGTGTAGCGACCCGATCATACTCTTCCCAGGTAGCGTCTTCCTGGGGGTGGTCCTCCCATTGTATGAGGATTTCCAGTTGTTGGGCTGGGGTCCAGCGATGTTAAAGCACCTTGGAGGGTGTGCAGAGGAATTCCATATCGTCTGACAGGGGAAGTGGTGGCGGTGGGTGGACAGCTTGAAGTCCTGGTGCCGGGCGGAGTAAAGAGATATGGAAGACCGGGTGGATCTTGGCGGTAGAGGGGAGTGCTAACTCGTAGGCCACCTTGCCTATACATCGCAGAATCTTGAATGGTCCATAAAAACGTGGGGATAGTTTCTCACAACGGGTGCGAGATAGGGATTTCTGACGGTAGGGGTGAATTTTTAACCATACCGCGTCGCCCGGTGTGAATTCGAGATCCCTGCGATGTTGGTTTGCGTGTAACTTCATACGGTGTTGAGCTTTAAGAAGGTTACCTTTTAGGACCTGAAGCATGGAATCCCGAGTCTCAAGTTGGTCCTCTAGTTCAGCTACTAGTGTTTCTCCCCGCACATAGGGAATTAGTGGAGGAGGTTCACACCCGTAAACAATCTTAAATGGAGTTGTGTTGGCGGCTGTATGGTATCCTGTATTGAAGGAGAATTCCGCCCAACACAGAAATGTACTCCAGCGTCATGGTTGCTCATGTGCGAAACATCGTAGATAAGTTTCAAGGCAACGGTTGACTACTTCTGTTTGTCCATCAGACTGTGGGTGATATGCCGTACTCATGTTCAGATGGGTTTGGCTTAATCGGAACAACTCTTTCCAAAAGTGACTGAGAAAAAGAGAATCCCTGTCTGATACAATCGATCGGGGCATACCATGTAGGCGAACAATCTCTTGGCAGAATATGGATGCAACGGATTTTGCCGAGTATGGGTGAGCAAGGGCGATAAAGTGGCTGTACTTGCTGAGGCGATCAACTACTACCAGGATCACAGAGTAACCTCGAGACTTGGGCAAACCTGTTATGAAATCGAGGGAGATGTCCTCCCAGATGCGTTCTGGGATTGGAAGAGGTTGGAGGAGCCCTGCTGGGGCTAGGGTCTGATATTTATTCTGTTGGCACGTCTGACATTGTTGGATGTAGCACTTGACGTCGTTCTTCATCCCCTTCCAATACACTTGATCACGTAGTCGGCGTAAAGTTTTGATGAATCCACCATGACCTCCCGTGGGAGTGGCATGAGCCTCCGCTAATAATTTCTCTCGTAGCTGGGATTGGTTTGGGATGACCAATCGAGATTTGTAAATCAAACGTCTGTTTACCAGGTGAAAGGGAGAATGAATATCTGGATTCTGCTGTAGTGCGGAAACGAGGCTACTGGTTTCCGGGTCTTCAAGTAAGGCTTGAGGTAGTCGGTCAAATTCGTTGGCCAAGGGAATGACCATTTGAAAGAAATCTGCCTGTTGTGGCCTTCTTGAGAGGGAGTCTGCGGCGACATTCTCTTTTCTGGTTTGTAAAGGATGGTAAAGTTAAATGGGAGTAATTTTACCAAGAGACGTTGTTGTGAGTTTGTGACGATCTTCGGTCCATAAGATGCTTTAAAGCTGCGATGATCGGTTTGCACCACAAAAGGGTGTCCTAAGAGGTAATGGCGCCACTTATCAAGAGCTAGGACCGGGGCAAGCAATTCGCGGTCATAGGTGGACTTAAAACGGTTGGAGAATGAGAAACCTTTGCTAAAATAGGCGATGGGATGCCCATTTTGCATAAGAACCGCTCCAATCCCATCCATGGATGCGTCGCATTCGACTGTGAATGGTAGCTGGAAGTTGGGTAGGTGGAGGACGGGTGTAGTTGTGAGAGCAATCTTGAGTGAATCAAAGGCGGCTTGAGCTTGTTCCGACCATTTGAAGGCATCCTTCTTTGTTAGGTCCGTTAAGGGACGAGCAATTACCCCATAGTCTTTAACAAACCGTCGGTAATACCCTGTGAGGCCTAAGAATCCCCGGAAATCTTGTACTGATGAGGGGGTAGGCCAATGAGCAACAGTCTTAATTTTTTCAGGTACCACCTCAACCCCACGGCTAGTCACAATGTGACCCAAGTAGTCAATCCGAATTTGTCCCAAAAAGCACTTCTTGCCGTTGGCATAGAAGGAGTGGTGCTGCAGGGTCTGGAACACTGTGGTGAGATGTTGGATGTGCTCTGCGGCCGTAGCACTATATATTAAAATATCGTCGAAAAGACGAGTACAAACTTCCGCAGATAGGGGCGAAAGAGGTCATTCATGATGGCTTGGAATGTTGCCGGGGCATTGGTGAGTCCGAAGGGCATAACGACAAACTCGTAGTGTCCGGAAGGCGGTTTTGTGGATATCAGTTGGGAGGACCCGGATTTGGTGATAGCCGGATCGTAGATCGATCTTTGAAAAGTACTGTGCGCCTTGTAACTCATCTAAGAGCTCATCAATGTTTGGGATAGGGTACTTGTCTGGTACCGTAATTTTGTTGAGACGGCGATAATCAACACATAAACGCCACGTGTCGTCCTTTTTCTGACCAACAATCTTGGGCTTGCAAAAGGGCTGGAACTTGGCCTAATAAATCCACGAGCTAGCAAGTCATTTATCTGGGCCTCGATCTCGTCTTTTTGACAGTGAGGAGAGCGGTAAGGCCGTAAATTAGGTGGTGCCGAACCTTGTACCAGTGGGATCTGATGGTAATGCCCACAAGATGGGGGTAGTAAGGTAGGTTTGGCAAACACAGGAGAAAAGTCATGGTAGATCTGAGTCATGTCGAGTGCCTCCCTTTTGGCTGTTTCGGTTTGGTAGAACTCATAACTTTGTAGGCTTATTGGAGATTGAAAGCTCTGTAGGTATGATTGGGGAGTATTAGGAATTTCGCCTTGCAATCGTATCTTTTCCATTCAGCTTGAAAATTAGGAACATTTCGTTCCAGTTGACTTCGACAGTGTTGAGAGAAGCCAGCCATTTGATGCCTAATACGAAATCCGATCCTGGTAATTTAAACGGGAAAAAATCCTGAGTGATAATTATCCCGGTAATTGGACTTCTAAATTTTGGCAGATCTGGTTACATTTGACCATACTGCTATCGCCCATTTGTACGCCAAAATAGGGGACTGTTTGTGTGGGCAAGTCCAATTTTTCAATTAATGAGTTGGAGATAAAATTGTGAGTGGACCCACTATCCACTAACATCATTACTGTGGCCCCCTTAATATTCCCTTTGATTTGCATAGTGGATGCTGATCTGGACCCTAGAATTGCATTGAATGAAACTGGTGGGTCAGCCCCTTCTTGGTCATATTCGACAATTTCGTTGGAGGGGTCCAGTATCGGGTTCCCGTCTTCGTCGATCTCCATCAGGGAGAACGAAGGCGACGCGCAGCGGTGGCCAGGCCTGAACGGCGCCGCACATCGGAAGCAGAGGCCCTTATCGCGCCGCCGCTGGCGTTCGACGCCTGAGACGGAGAGGCGGCTGGAGGCGATGGGGGTCGTCGAGGCCGAGGAAGCAGATGGTGACAGCTTTCCGGCGCTGGAATAGGCCGTGAGCCGGTGGGGGTAGCGGTTGTCGGTCTTTGTCTCGGGTGGCGCGACGTCAGAGTGGTCGGGCCGACTTTGCCGGTGTGGGAGTCGCCCATGACTTGTGTCCTTGATTGTAGTGGGATTGTTGCTCGTATTCCACTGCAAGGCTAGCGGCCCTGTACACGCTTCGTGGTTTCTGGATACGGACCTCCGATCGGAGTTCCTCCCGGAGACCCATCAGAAAAACGCCTAGTAGACAGTGTTCTGGCCATGCTGACACCCGTGCGACTCGTTTCGCCCATTCCTGGCGGTATTCCTGAACGGTGCCGGTTTGCCGGATTGAACTCAGATGCTCATCAGGATTTAGGTATTCCGGTGGGCCAAAATGTTCTTGGAATGCTTTAACCAAATCCTCCCAATAATGCACTGTTCGCTGTGAGGTAGAGCTGGGAATCAGGGCCGGCCCGGCCCGATAGGGCCTGGCCCTACAGGGCCTGGGCCCTACAGGGTCTGGGTCCGATAGGGCCTGGCCCTACAGGGCCAGGGCCTGACAGGGCCGGCCCTACAGGGCCTGGAGAAAGGAAAACATCTGTTTTTCAAAGCCCGGCCCTACAGGCTGAAAATTACTATTCCAAATTTTAACTAATTTTCCTTCAATTTTTTTTAAAGAAATATAATTGGTAAATTGCAACCATTAAAGTTCTAATCTATCAAATAAATGTTATCAACATTAATATCTAAACAATATAAATCATTCAACAAATAAACACATTCATTAACTCGTGATAAAAAATAAATAAACACAAAGAATATGTTTTTTTCCTTTTTTTCAAAAAATATTAAACAAAGATATTGCTTTATGTATGCCCACAACAAAATTCTTTTCCCTCTCGTAATTTTGTGTGTGTCTGTAGATTCCTTCGATCATGTATGATTTTACTGACAGGTAAAAATAATTATACTTATTTTATACAAAATATATTTATAATTTATTACATATATAATATTGTAATACCAAAGTATGTGTTTTATTTAATATGAAAACATCCCTTCTTTAAAATTTATAATAACTAATTATGTGTTTTAATATAGAATAATAATAAACATAAAAAAGGGTTATATTTTAAACTAAAAAATCTAAGTAATTACAAATAAACACATTTATTAAGTGGAAGTCTAGGTAATTATTTTTTTTTTTTTAAAGCTACAGTTAAACGGGAACTCGCAGGTGGCCCGAGGCCTACAGGCCGGCCCGATTAAGCCCGAGGCCCTACAGGGCCGGCCCTGCAGGGCCAATTTCAAATTCCTGGCCTATTTTTCAAGCCCGAGCCCTGCAGGGCCAGGGCCTAAACGGGCCGGCCCGATGGGCTTGGCCCGATTTCCCGGCTCTACTGTGAGGAGAGCCAAGAGAACAAATCGAGTGCATCTCCCTCAAGGTACAAAGCTGCAACATCGACTTTTTCCTCTTCTGGTGTGTGATAATAGTTGAAAAATTTCTCCGCCTTAAGAACCCAACCCCGTGGATCCCCATTCTCAAATTTTGGGAAATCTAGTTTCGCATAGGGTCTTCGGTTATGCCGATGTGGGTCGTTTTCTCCTTCATTGTCTGGGTTGTAGTTCCTGGGTTGGTGGTTTGGTTGTGGTGGGTTGGCTGCTCGTGTCTCCAAGGCTTCAAGCCGTGTGGCGATGGCGGCCAGAGAATCTGAAATTGCGGAAGCGGTGGTGTCGGTGGTACTTGCCATTGGTGGATTCGTTTGTTTCCCAGATCGCGTTTCAACCATATGAAGGAAGAATGGCTCTGATGCCAAATGTTAGAGTCTTGCGCAGGTATGAATTCTGGTCTGGAAGAATTAGTAAGAACCCTACTAATTCTACTAGATCAGCCGCTCTCTTAGTAATTAGGAAAGGTCAGAATCTGAAACCCTTTCTAACTAACCAAGCCCTAGAGATTACTCTGATATTCTTTCTCTGAAAATCGTTATGTTTTATTCATAGGCTAAGAGCCTTTAAATAGGACTAGGTTTACAGAGAGACTCTAATAAGGAATTCAAATAGATAATGATAAATCTAAATCATAACAACTAAATCTATCTAGTTGTTATGATATTTCCTAAAGATAATAATAAAGATAACAAAAGATAATTGAAACAGACTCGATTAATTAAATAATCAAAATAAACTTAAATAATAATGAATTAATTCCTAATTAGTTTATTCTTCCTAGAATAAACTAATCCATAATGGTTTGGGTCTCTATCAGAGCAGCAGTTTTCTCTCAACAGGTTCAACTCTTTTCTCTTGGAGAAACAATGCGAACTCCTTTTTTACAAAATAAATTGATTCTTCGAATTGAAAACAAATGAATTCAACCAAAAATGGATATACAAGAGCTGAATACAAACAATTCAGACTAAAAAACCATCGCATAACCGTTAAAAGAATTCTTAACAAGTAACTAATGTCAAAGATCTCAGAAAGGATAGCAATAATATATACGCTAAATCAGCTTACTACCTCTTTCGTTCAGCACCTTCATTCTAGCGTTTGCAACCACCAATTATGGATAAAACTCTTTCCTTGACCTTACCTATACTCTGCAGATGGGAGAACCCCCAAAAAAACAAAGGAAAGGTCAATCAGTATAGGATGGAGTTGAATCAAGCAGAACATGTCATAACATGGCAGGGTTTGTGATGTACAAAGCTAGAATTGTTCGCCCATATTTTGATTGAGGATGCAGCATGCCTGAGGTGAGAGATGTGCGGGGAATCAAAAGTCAAATGATAAGTCGAATTTTCAGTGGCTTCAGCAACCCAGATATGGTTGTTGTGATCCTTTTCTTTTTTGGTGAGGTTACAGAAGCCAACCTGCATATAATGGAAGATATAGGATTTATCCACCTTAGGAACTAATGCAATTTAACTTGAGACATTTCTTGAACACTAACATAGTCAAGATATATCGGTAGTGGGGAGAGTTCAAACCTTCTAGTACACCAAAACAGACCGTGATCTCAATAACCAATATTATATATTACTTACCGTAGATCCAGCAAGGTTATAGTTGATTGGCGGGGTCAACTCATATTCTGTGGACCGTGAGCAAAAGCAGATGGCAAGCAAACTGATTGAATTTCCAAATCTTACATTAGATTTCGATCCATCAATTACAAAAACCCATTGTGTCTTTCGATGTCCAGATGTCTGAACCTCTCCTACATGCACAACATGGGCAGCAGTATCGAACTCACTGTATGCAATAAGTATACAAGGATAGCATGTCATGTTATGTTCGTTTTTATCATTGAGTGTGAGCAGAAAGACATATATAAAATATTGAGGTAACATACCTGGAAAGGGGGATGTCACTCAAACTTGACAGTGAGATCGATTTCCGACAGTTGAAAAAAGGCCTACAACAGAAAAACCGTTAGTTGGGTTTATGAAGTCAATATAACCATATAAACCCATTATGAAATTCTATTTATCCTTTTTCATTGGAAATACCTACTTAAAATGTTCCCTGGCACTGGAAGACAAAGGCAACCATTTGGTAGAAGATCCTCTTGCTTGCAAATGAAGGACATTTGAATCAGAACGTGAAGGTGTAAGACCTGCAATTAAATATGCTTGACCCTCCACCAGCCCCTGTCGCTGTCACATTGGTAGCACATGGAAACTAGTGAGAAGTCTTGATGACATCCACAATTAACGTGCCCAGCATAGGGTCATAGAAGAACTAAGAGAAAGCAGACACCTATGAAAGAATAAATTCGCACAGCCAGAACCACACAAATGCTGAAAAATGTATATAAAAGTCAATGATACTATTAAAAGTGGCCCACCTGATTCTCTGTTGGGTTCCAGATCGTTATTAAGCCTTCTCTAGGCATGTCATTTCTACTTTTCTTTATCAAACCAACTACCCTCACCCTCATAAACTGGGTGACGTTTCTTTTACCCAAGCCAGCATCTTTCAAAGCTTTCTCAATTGATTTTTCCATGTTTGATTGCCTGGTTGCCTGAAGACCAACTATAAGTAGTCAACACTTCTTTCCACACACAGAATTCTCTTAAAGCAGGAATATTACCCTACCTTTAGTTTTGCTTTGTAAGCGGAAAAAGAAGTAAGTTGCTCATAACTCATATCAGCCATTAGGTATCCAGGATCCTCAGCTGTCTCCAGCATGATATAAATCTTAGCTCCTTCGCTACCATCATCATAAAACTGTAAACCTTCTGTTTCTTCCTGAAGGTTGGAAGTGACGCCTTCAATAACATCGGTGCATCTACAGCCATAAAGGAGATGAAAAATAGCTATAGAAACAAAATACACATATTAACCTAAAAAACCATTGACGGATCATATCAACAGAACTAGCATAGACAAATGATACTGATATGACCTGCTAACAATATAGCAAAAATTAATAGCTACAGAAGTAAACAAAGGGGAGATCCTAAGGTTTCTAATATTGATAACAAAAGAAACCAAATCAGTTTTACAAGGGAGCCTCAATGACTATGTCTCAAACCCTATTCCCTCGGTACAATCAGTTTTGGGTATAATTGCTTGTGATGAAAGGATGTTTTGTGGCTCTACCAAAATGTTCTATCTTTGAGGTTCATTAGTAGAAAAATACCAAGCAGAAATATTGCTAGAAGAACTGCCAGAACTAGAACCATAGGTCATAGATAATATTCATGTTAAGCGGAAGTAATAAGTTACAAACTTAGTAGGAAAAATAGAACACGCACTCGCATATCCTCACAGTACTTACATCTGATATTAATAAGAGTCGGATATAACTATGACACTTAATCTGGCATATCCATGCAATCTTGCTTCTCATGAATAAATAATGCAAGATACATTATATGTTCTTGGAAGAGAACAAGAATTTACCAGCAACGGTGAACAAAGAAGTCTACCTTTGGTTGTACAGTTCTATCATGTTAGCCTCCATCTTCTCTGATCTTACAACATTTTCTCCATTGCTTAACCTAATGGAGGAAGCAATTATTACCTTGGTTTACTATAAAATAAGACCTAGTTTTGAACAAAACAAAATATAGACATGTATTTCAAGTAAAAAAAATTCAGGAACATCGAAGTTACCTTTCTTTGTACAGTAAAGGATATATACGGGTAATTCCAACCAAAGTTTGAGGGATTGAACCACCGTTGTCTTTTATACATCTGAATGCTAGAGGTGGACCAGCACGCTTACCTGTTGTGTTAGACTTGAATGCATAAGATAGGCAAAAAGAAATAGATGCTTCCTTAAAAATTGAAAAGATTGAAATCCACTTAATATAGGATGCTTACACAATCCTAACTTTTCTGCCCAATGTACTCTATATGTTCCATTCATATGCAGCACTAAACAAACTGATGTCGACACCTGAAATTAGAAGTCAATCTGATTATAGACGTCAAAGGTTAAAAAGAGAGATATATATGAACTTTCAACTATAATCCCAAGACTCAAACCTCAAGAGGTGAAACTGGCTCAGTCCAGCCAGATAATTCAGCTCCCCAGATCTGTGACAAAAAAAAAAAAAAAAAGCACTGACTGCAAATTTATTTGTGTATTATGATTAAAGAAGGTAAAAATAAACAATACAGACCAACATATTACCCGTAATTTCTGTCCCACAAATAATTTTCCAGCAGCAAGCTTCTTTGACAACGGCACATCCAAAATGGCATTTATAGAATACCTGAAAAGAAAGCCTTGCTACATGCCAAGGAACCTCAAATATATTTCAAGGAGACAAGCATGAAATTGGGATTTCTTACCATCCATCAGTTAGTTCAACTTTTATCGCCCCACTGCTCTCAGGCCCTTGTAGTCTCCTCTCAGAAGGGCCCTCAATTTTCAGTCCTTGATTGGGGTGAATGGCCGAAATGCACAGAATCATCATTGAAGAACAGGATGCATCCCCTTCCAAAAATTTTTTAATCACGGACCGCTGGCCATGATTTACTTCTCTTTCATATCTGCAAGCCAAGAGTTCTCAGTGGTTTTATAGATCAAACAAATTTTGCTAGAGTAGTTACTTACCTATACTTCAATTCCTCAAGCACATTTGATGCAGTTAGAAATTTTCCAGTAGATCCACCTGGGTAACATCTCTCATAACAAGAAAGTTTCCAGACAATCCACTTGTAATGATTTGAAACCCACCTGGAGGGATGAAGAATAAAGATGCACGATTATGATAGAAAAGGACTAGAGTCTAACCTATAAACTTTGAATCCAGGATAAAGTTAATAATCTTTTAATACGTCAAATAAATACAAATGAAGGGAAGTAGCACATAGTTTTCTCTCATCCCTCAACTAGCTAATTGATATAACTTTTATAGACCACGGAATCATATAGCAATGTAATTCCTCAACAAATTCCATAGAAACCAAAAGCCAAAAATTTAGAACAGAAGAAATTTACTCTTTAGAAGCATAATGTGTGGAAGCTCCACTCTCAGCCAACATATGAAAGAAAGCTTCTGACCCCATAGTATTGACACCAGAACCATCATCAAGCATGTACTTTTCTGCATTACCTGATGTCACCTGACTTGACTGGTTGGGATAAAGCTCCAACTGAATCAATCGTGGTGCAGAAATCGATATCAGGGTGAGGGACAAAAACTGTCTTAGGAGTTGGGAGAATATGAAACCTACGTAGGCCCTATTATTTATGAGTATTACACTCACCATTTTCTGCTCTGATAGAGGCATTCCAAAAAATTCCCTGATGTTCATTCTTGGATTCTGAAAATGATATCGAGTAGAAACCTTTTTCTTGCAGCCAATATTACTGGAGGATAATTTAAAAGAGCCTGCAGACCAGTTGCTTCAAATGAGTAGAAAGCTTTTTAAATATCAAAAAGATACTGAAGTAGTTAGAAGCCTTGAACTAAATTTACCATCAGGAAATACTGAAACATCCTGCTTCAAAGGAGCAGAAAATCTGGTACTGCGGGGCTGTTTAAAGGAAGAAACATTAACACGCGGTCCGAGCCTCCGTTTTCCACATACAGGTTGCCTATTGTTTGCATATGATGTAACCATGGTATTTGAAATTTCAACAAAAGTCTGACTTGATGACTTTCCAAGTGGATCCCTTCTTGAAGAGAAACCATTAGATGAAGAAGTGGATACAGTTGTGTCTGGCACTTGGTTTTTGTTATTTAAAGGTGTCTGCTGACAACTGATGCTACTTTGCAAGAAATCAATTTCCTTTCCCACGGCATTGAACTTTGTCATTAAGTTACTTCCAGAACCTACACTTGGAAATTTGGTTGAATACTCAATATGACCAGAAGATTTCATGGGCGATGTGAAACTTTGAGTCATATACTTGCTCTTGTCTTTTATATGATGGTACAGAGGAGTACGAGGATCATTTTCCACATAAGATGCATTACTATCAGATTGCCTCTGCTTTGAAAACGAGAAGATTGCATTACCTGCATCCTGTTCATCAAATAAACCTCCCAGGTCAGGGTCACCAAGAAGATTCCTGGCCCGTTGAAGTGCATCATTAGAAACAGATAAAGATCTTCCACCGGCAGTTAAAAATTTAACTGATCCTTCTTTGCAAGTGGAATCATATCTTTCAGGTTGAACAGGGTTTATTTCAGAGCAATTCTTTATCGTATGAGTACCCCCGACTGACTTGGTGTTATTAATTAAAGATGGGCTTGAACGGGACAATGAACTTAAACTGGACCCCACATTCATCATCCCACAACTGCTATCATGCTTATCTAAATGTGCCTGAGATGAGTGCTGCAGTTCATGTGCTTCACCAATGACACACAAATTTGTTGTTTTCTGAAGGCTTTGGGAATTACAATCAGAGGCATCTTCTTTGAGTCCCAGTAATGTCTTAGCTCCAGCAAGAGCATTAGAAGATACATTGACCGTTTTTCCAGTGCCTGTTTTAAACAGAGAATTTGAGAAGTGGTAACCATCATCCATTCCAGGTTCTTTTCCTTCAGCATGGTTGTCCAAACCGCTACCACCAACTGATTTAGTGTTATTAATTAATGATGGACTTGAACGGGACAATGGACTTAAATGGGGCCCCATGTTCATCATCCCATAACTGCTGACACCCTTATCTAACTGTGCCTGAGATGAGTGTTGCAATTCATATGCTTCACCAATAGCACACAATTTTGATGTTTGCTGAAGGCTTTTAGAATTACAATCAATGGCATCTTGTTCGAGTCCCAGGAGTGTCTTAGCTCTAGCAAGTCCATTAGAAGATATATTAACCCTTTTTCCAGTGCCTGTTTTAAACAGAGAATTTGACAAGCGGCAATCATCATCCATTGCAAGCTCCTCGCCGGCAGAATAGTTGTTCAGACTGGTGCCACCAACTGATTTAGTGTTATTAATTAATGATGGACTTGAACGGGACAGTGGACTTAAACGGGGGCCCGCATTCACCATCCCATAACTGCTGGCACCCTTATCTAACTGTACCTGAGATGAGTGTTGCAGTTCACATGCTTCACCAATAGCATAGAATTTTGTTGATTTCTTAAGGCCTAAGGAATTACAATCAATGGCATCTTCTTTGACTCCCAGTAATGTCTTAGCTCTAACAAGACCATTAGAAGATATATTGACTCTTTTTCCATCGCCTGTTTTAAACAGAGAATTTGAGAAGTTGCAATCATCATCCATTGCAAGGTCTTCCCCTGCATAATAGTTGTCCGGACCAGACCACAAAAGGAATGTATATATTTGTCAAAATGCAAATGATATTCAAATTACATATTCAATGAGCACAGCATTCCTTCAGTAGCTTGGAAAGCAGATCTTCAGAGACTGGAAGACAGATTTAGAAATGTTAATGTCTTCTTAGAAAGAAAGTACCCCCAATTGAAATGTTTCGAGGATTAAAATACTTTTGGGGTAACAATCTACTTCAAAGAAATATAAAGCAACAAAAAATCATTTTAATTGTTGCCATACTTAAAATGCAGAGATAAAATTATAAAATGAAAAATCACCTAGGACCGCATGAGATTATGCATAAGCTATTAGCATATTATTATTGTACTATGACATTTGAAGAAAATAGCTGCCAAACATTGATAAAGCCAAAGTTAATATTAAAAAAAATAATAATAATAATAAAAAAAGGAACTTTGAGGATCTAATACCTGCACCAGCGTAAGCATCCTCACCGAGAACAGACGATGCTTTAGCAATGGAAGATTGATTGACGGAGACCGGTATTCCGAGCCCAGTTTGAAAGGTGGGAGTGCCCTTCACTCCTTCATTACGGTTCTCCGAAAGAACTGAGCATCCTGTGGTGGACCAAACACATTGGCTTCCATAAGATAATTGTACGACAATGCATTGGCTTCCATAAGATGATTGTACGACAATACATGGGTTGGTTTTATGGGTATAAGGATGGATTACCTTGAAGCAAAACATCAGACATGGAAGGAAGAGGAGAGCTTGAAGCATTCGAAGCAACATTTGGTTTGAAATGGCAATTCTCCCACTGGAAATTGTCGTTGTCGGATAACATCTGCCATGAAGACATGAGTGTGCTATGCAATTAGGGCTTTGGATTTCTGACTACTGATTGTTTTATACTGTTTTAGCTCAGAATTTGGACCAATTTCGCTATTTCTTTGCGCCAAGGCGGGAAAGGATTTCGTCTACTTTCATAACCGCGGTAAAAGTCCAGATATTTTTTTTTAAAAAAAAAAACATATCCAAAACGTGTTCAAAATAATTAAGGGAGAATTACACTCAGGTCCCAAGGAAGGAAAAAAATTACAAAAAAGCCCCTTGAAATCATAAAATTACAAAAAAGTCCCAAGAGAATTTTTGTTGTAAATACATACATTTCGTGTTGTAAATACATACAAATATTTACAACACGAAAAGTATATATTTACAACAGGAAAAGTATATATTTACAACAACACGAAAAGTAATTTTCATTCCGTACAAATAATATCAAAAAAGTCTCAAACCATTTACAACAGGAAAAGTATATATTTACAACAATATTTAAACACCTGACCATTTACAACGAAAAAGTATGTATTTACAACAACATTTAAAAAATTACGTACAAATAATATCAAAAAGTCCCAAACCATTTACAACAGAAAATGTATGTATTTACAACAGGAAATGTATGTATTTACAACAAAAATTTCCTTAGGACTTCTGGGTAATTTTGTGATTTCAATGGACTTTTTTGTAATTTTTTTCCTTCCTTGGGATCTGAATGTAATTCTCCCAATAATTAAAGTAAATACATTTTCTGGTCCTGACAAAAAAACACGGACCCCATTTTGGTCCCTAACAAAAAAATGTCCTTTTTAGTCCATAAAAAAGACAAATAAGGGTCGATTGGTGGACATTTTGATCCCTCACAAATTTCCAAAAGGTCATTTTTAGTCCCATAAAAAAGACGAATAAGGGTCGGTTTTTTTGTCAGGGACCAAAATGGGGTCCATGTTTTTTGTCAGGGACCAGAAAAGGTATTTACTCAAATAATTACTTAATTAGCTCAAAGAAAATAGGGAAAATTCATATATGGACCCTTTTTGGCCCAAAAAATCCAAAAAAGGCCCCAACACTCAGAAAATGCTCCAGGGCTCTTTTTGACATTTGAATATTAAATGAAATGACAAAAACACCCTCAGTTTTAGTTTCACTTTCCTCTTTCCTCCTCAGTTTTTGACATCTGAATATCAATATTCTCTCTCTTCTCTTGCTCAGTTTTCCGGCAATGGAGGAGAAATCTGTTTTCCGGTGAAGGATGAAGAAGTAGAAGAGTGAAAGGAAAAAATATCTCTGCTTATTCTTCCATCCAACGTCCAAGGGGGATGTTTCATTGTTAATGACCATGCTACTTCGTTTTTAATCATTATAGGGTTGGGTTAGTAAAATCTTGCTCTGTTTTTTGGCATGGAAACAGAGGAAAAGATCTGTATTTGAGTGGGAATGGTTGAAAGTGATCAAGGAATGAAGGCTAAAAAAACGCTGAAATTTGATAGTTGTTAAAGGGGGTTGTTCCAGTTGTTAATACATTCAGTTTTAGTTGTTAATATGGCTGATGTAGTTGTTGAAGAGGGTTGCTTTAGTTGTTAGAGGGGGCTGATGTAGTTGTTAGTGGTTACTGATATTGTTGTTAATGGGGGCTGATGTAGTTGTTGAAGAGGGTTGCTTTAGTTGTTAGAGGGGGCTGATGTAGTTGTTAGTGGTTACTGATATTGTTGTTAATAGGGGCTGATGTAATTGTTAAAGGGGGCTGCTTTAGTTGTTAGAGGGGGTTGATGTAGTTCTTAGTGGGGGCTAATGTAGTTGTTAATGGGGGCTGATGTAGTATTTAGTGGTTACTGATATTGTTGTTAATGGGGGGCTGATGTAGTTGTTAAAGGGGGCTATTTTAGTTGTTAGAAGGGGGCTGATGTAGTTGTTAGTGGGGATTGTTAGTGGTTGCTGATATTGTTGTTAATGGGGGGCTAATGTAGTTGTTAAAGGGGGCTGTTTTAGTTGTTAGAGGGGGCTGTTTTAGTTGTTAGAGGGGGCTGATGTAGTTGTTAGTGGGGGTTGTTAGTGGTTGCTGATATTGTTGTTAATGGGGGGCTGATGTAGTTGTTAAAGGGGGTTGTTTTAGTTGTTAGAGGGGGTTGATGTAGTTGTTAGTCGGGGCTGATGTAGTTGTTAGTGGGGGCTAATGTAGTTGTTAATGGAGGCTGATGTAGTTGTTAGTGGTTACTGATATTGTTGTTAATGGGGGGCTGATGTAGTTGTTAAAGGGGGTTGTTTTAGTTGTTAGAGGGGGTTGTTTTAGTTGTTAGAGGGGGCTGATGTAGTTGTTAGTAGGGGTTGATGTAGTTGTTAGTGGTTATTGATATTGTTGTTAATGGAGGCTGATGTAGTTGTTAAAGGGGACTGTTTTAGTTGTTAGTGGGGGCTGTTGTAGTTGTTAATGGGGGCTGATGTAGTTGTTAGTGGGACTAATATAGTTGTTAATGGGGGCTGATGTAGTTGTTAATGGGGTTGATATGGTTGTTAATGGGGACTGATATGGTTGTTAATGGGGGTTGATGTAGTTGTTAATGACTAGAGACGCAAGAAACAATTGTCGTTCTCATTCATATGAAAATGTCATGTCACCTACATTAGAAAATTTACAAAACATAGATGCAGGAAAAAAATATTCTTCTCATTGATATTAAAATGTACAAATGAACCTTCCCATAAAAGCACATTCTACACAACTTTGTCATAAATACATATTCAAGTGTACATCATCAGTCAACTTCCTCGAATTTAAATACAATAGATATCAGAATAGATTCAAGAACATAGATCTCCACATCTCTCACAACGTCTCCTTCATGCGCAAAATCGTTTGTATTAAGTGGATTTTCACTCAATCTTTCTGAATTTTGTAAGCTTGAGTGTTGCATTTTTCCATTCAATTTATAGTCATGATTCTCCCTACTAACTTCAAATGTGCCTTCTTCTTGACTCAATCAAAGACAACACTTTGTGATAGTGTACAAATGAGCCTCTGCCTTTTCCTTTCTCTTCTGCTCTTTCTCTTCTTGTTATTTATGTAACCTTATCTGCATAGTGATTCTAAAGTTAACCATGCTTGCATGAAAATATCAGATAAGCATTATATCATAATCAGCATATCAAATATCTTACTCTAATGTGTTCAGCAATGTCCTCCTCATCCACAATACAAATAATATTTTCCTTGTCACTTTCTGGTATATAAACAAGCATGTAAGCATTTGAGATCTTTGTAAATTTGCCATGAGAGTTGTTGAACCCAAGATTTGAATGAGGTAACTATAGAGGACAAGGTAAAATAAAGAAAACAAGACAAAGGTTGAGAATGATCATATTAAAAGAAAATTTTCTTTAAGACACATAAAAGTGCAGCTGAACACAAAGTGCAACACACGAGAACAAGCAAGAATACTAATGAGTAGTACTGATAAAGCAAACAAGAAAATAGACAACCAACCAACAAAAGCTAATGATGCAACCTGTAGCATACTAGCATGTTAAAACATAATAAAAGACACTCAATTGATTCAGTCATGACACACGAAATATATAGATAAATAAATAACTCTTTCAGAAGTTATAATGAAGTTGTGTTGAAATTGGGAAATTAATCAGGCCAATGGCCTTCAAAACAAAATGATTGTCACACTCAAAGCTAATAAATCATTCAAGTCATCATCATCAAAGCCATTATGCTCCACATGATCTACAACTACATCATGATGCATGGCAACTTCTCTTTCTCTTCTATCAACCTCATTGTCAAACTCAAAATTAGGAATCACCATATCATTTACAAAGGCACCAATATCACCAATGTCATCCTCTCCTCCCACTTATGAAGTGTTGTCTGCACATAGTATAGCACTTATGAAGTGTTTTTGCTATTTTTTCAGTAAAAATCAGGGCAGATGACACAAAGCATTGATTGATGAGTAACGGAAGCACATTTGAGGAAGGGACCCCATTGTGAGCCCTATTTTGCATTATTTTCCCCTTCCTGTTCTCAGTTTCTACAATGCAAAGTCTACTTTCCAACCTGAATTAACACCACTATCTTTTGTTTATTTACAATTCTCATCAGTAAAGCAGTAAACATCTCATATCAGCATTTTTTTTAACAAAAATAAGAAGTTTCAAAACACAAGCTTATGACTGAGCATTTTGGCAGAAAGGAGGACTATCCCTTTCCCTTCTCTACCATGGAGACATAACAAAGATGAATGACTAAATGATAGTCTGAATGATGCCAATTTTTAAACCCACAAGCAAGATTACCTCTCTTTTTAGAGAATTTGATGTGATTGAATACGGAAATTCATAGAAATTCGATTGAATTTCAATCTCATTACAAATTTTGAAACATTCGGTACCAACCGACAGAGAGAAGGGACAATGGAGAGGAAAAGGGGATTGAATAGAAAATCACAGGTCCATGTGTTGCTAACTTAGATTTAAGAGAACCATTGCAGAAAAGGGCTAGTGATGGGAAACACATTATATTACTAATTAGCATAATCAATAATGAGAATTAAAGAAAGAAAATGAATCAGTGCAAACCCAATCAAGAACCGAGTGATATTGCAGGAAGAAAGCAAAGCGAGAGAAGTACAGAACAAACCTCAAGAATTAGAAACCCTTAGAAACATTGCTAAAAACCTTGAGATCCACGAGAGCAGAGAAGGATCTACAGTGCTTGATACTCGCAACAAATATCAGACGATCAGACGACAGCTAACGAGACAAGGTGTGAGTGAGATTGTTGCTAATCGAAGAAAGGAAGACGATCGAAGAGCGGTGCACCTCTGCCTCTAGAGTGGACTCTTCTACCTAAGTGCTTTTGCCTCTGGAGTTTAGGGTTTTTCATCATTTTACACAACAATTGAATGTCAGAAAAGGCTCTAGGGCCTCTTTTGGGATTGGCAGAGTGTTAGGGCCTTTTTTGGGCCAAAAAGGGCCCATATATGGATTTTCCGAAGAAAATATATGAAAGGTTAATGGCACTACGAATTGAAGCCTCCAAATTATTTTTTTCCCATCAAATATGCTAATTTGAGTTGTCGTTGGAAAAGTACGTTCACGTCAGTCGAGATAAAACTATTTTTACAAACTTACTCCATCAAAAGTCGAGACAAAACTATTCTCACAAACTTATTTCCTAAACTATAAATCTCATTGGAAAAGCAGGTTCTACCGCTAATCCAAACGGATACTACAACAACAGTACATTGAAAATAAAATAATAATAATAATTTCTACTATTATGGAGTTCTTCACTAAGATAATAAAAAGTAGCTCAACAAAACGGAAATATTCAGAATTTTGATTATTTCTATGACATTGAAGTTAATAATAAAAAATATTTGCCAATACTTTTACAATGATATTAGTTAGAATAAGGAAAAAGACATAAAAAAAACCTTGGAAATAGCAAAAGAACAAATGAGGGTGTTGAATTTTAATATCTCCAAATCAGAAGTTTTTGGTTGACTTCCTTTGAATTAAATCTATTGGAAGAGCAGCTTCTAGTTAGGGAAAAGAAACATTAATCCCTTTGCAACGTGTAGAGAATGATTGTCCAAAAGTATGCAAGTTTTCTGGACATTGCATTTAATGTGATGATGTCACTTTTTGCTTTAAGCTAAATCTCTATTTAATACTCTTTAAATCATCTGAAACTCACTAACAAACTGATTAAACATAGTTAAGAATAGTAATGAGTGATGATAAGAAGTATCTAGATCAAACATGAAGATGTCACAAAATCGTGCAATTCGATTTTCAAACTTAGCGAATAAAACTCGAGTTTGTTCAAACAAACTAGAGTTTGCAATTCTTCTTCAGGAACCAAACTCGAGTTTCCTCCATCCAGAGAAGAATGTCGCGATTTGAACTTTGAAAAATATTTTGAGCAAGAGAGCAAACTCGAGTTAATAAGTGACAAACTCGAGTTTGGGACTTTTGAAATGAAAATAACTTTAAGTCCTCAAAGCTCTAAACTTGAGTTTTCAAAAGACACAAAATAGTTGGGTGTTCTCTGGTTGGCACAAACTCGAGTTTGCTCACTCAAACTCGAGTTTCCTTGAAAGATGAAAAATCTTGAAAAACTCTCTGCTAAGAGCAAACTTGAGTTTGTAAATTCAAACTCGAGTTTGCCAAAGTTAGGAACCTTTGAAAAAAAAAACTCTTTGTTAAGACTAAACTCAAGTTTACTACGCTAAACTCGAGTTTTCCAAAACATGGAAAACTTTGAAATCTCTTGGCCAAGTGCAAACTTGAGTTTGGCATATCAAACTCGAGTTTTCTTTAGTTGAAAAAACATTAAGAGTCTTGGCCATGCACAAACTCGATTTTACCAAAACCACACTCGAGTTTGATTAAGTTCATAATTCCTTGGAAGCTCTGTGAGTAATACAAACTCGAGTTTCTCTTTCCTTGAAAAACTTTGATTGCTCTTTGTATGACTCAAACTCAAGTTTACCACTTATTAACTCGAGTTTGCCTAAGTTTTCAAAAACTGTAGCAACTCTCTATCTCGACCAAACTCGAGTTTGAGAAACACAAACTTGAGTTTGCCTTTGACAGTAAGTTTTTCAACTTCAAAGATAGACTTCCATTTAAGTTTACAGTTGCCAGTTATCATCAAAACACATAGAGAACTAACAAATTTATCGTTGGTCGACAGATCTGTCTCGAATTCAAGCTCATCTGCGGAGGTCATGGAGGAGGAGGACGAACGAGCTGACAACGTTGTCACTGACACTACTAGCACAACCTTTCCTCGGTTTCCCTGGGTAGAAAATCAAAGTGGAAGGGAAATAAAATTAAAGAACGAACGAGTTTGTGCGTTCCAAGGAAGAGGATGATGAATAGTGTAACATCCTTAAATTGCAAGGCTTAGAGTTAATTGTAGCTTAAGTTTTAGAGTAAATACCCTTTTTGGTCCCTGGAAAAAACACGGATGCCCTTTTTGGTCCCTGAAAAAAAATAAGTCACTTTTAGTCCCTAAAATGGAAAAATAAGGTCCCTTTTAGTCCTTTTGATCATTTTTTTGCACATTTTAATCCTCGAAATTCCCAAAAAGGTCCTTTTTAGTCCCTAAAAAGGACCAAAATGACATTTCTTTTACTCAGGGACGAAAAAGGGTCAAATGTGTTTTTCCAGGGACCAAAAAGGGTATTTACTCTAAGTTTTATTTAGCTAAAGAGTTAGAATAAGTTAATAATTTAAAATGTGGAATCGAGTTCAAAAAAAAAATTTAAGTCTTTAAAATAATTCTTCTAAATATATGGTTGTGTATGTAAATATATCTTAGTATTAGAATAAATAATATAAAAAAATGTTGTCATATATTACTAATATTTTTATTTTGATTTATTTAAAAAAAAAACATATTATTAAAACTCTAACCATACTCCTATAAAACCCCCTTTACTTCCCATATCTCCTGTACACTCCGACACCGCACAAAGGCACAAGAGCTCTTCTTCCTCCCTCCATTTTTCTTATTCGTTAATATGTGCATTTCCTGTCAAACAATATTTTTACATGGTTCCTTCTGATGGTTTCTTCTGAACTTGTCATATCTATATTCCCTTCAACCTCTTTTTACTGTGGAAGTGAGTATTTCAAGAATTTACTCTCTAAAAAATGACGGTTTCTTTCTAAATATTGTCATTTTTGCTTTTCTCCTTCACTGTTGAGTAGGTGTAGGTATGCTTTTTATTTTATTTTTTTGTTGCTTCAGATACCACTTGCCTATCTCTATTACTGTGTGGTCTCTTCAACGTTTCAAAATGCACAAGTCCTCCATAATATTTTCTTGTCAATCTGCATATTTTACTCTCTCTCTCTCTCTCTCTAGACTGTTCATCCAACTTTTGTGTGAGATTTATTCACAATTTATGAACCGTTCCTTTCTTTTGGGTGATCTTCTGTGTGAGTGTTGGTTGTGAAATTTATTTATTTTTCTCTCTTCCTTTGACCCATTTATTTCCCATTTCATTTTACTTATGGTGTGTACCTATATTCATACTGTTGGAAATTATGTCCTAGGGGCCAATCATTGTATTTTAAACATTATTGTTAGGTCCCTGACAAAAAACACAGACCTTATTTTGGTCCCTAACAAAAAAAATGTCCTTTTATGTCCTAGGGTCGATTGGTGGACATTTTGATCCCTCACAAATTTCCAAAAGGTCATTTTTGAGTAAATACCCTTTTTGGTCCCTGGAAAAAACACGGATGTCCTTTTTGGTCCCTGAAAAAAAATAAGTCACTTTTAGTCCCTAAAATGGAAAAATAAGGTCCCTTTTAGTCATTTTGATTATTTTTTTGCACATTTTAATCCCTCAGAAATTCCCAAAAAGGTCTTTTTTAGTCCCTAAAAAGGACCAAAATGACATTTCTTTTACTCAGGGACGAAAAAGGGTCAAATGTGTTTTTCCAGGGACCAAAAAGGGTATTTACTCGGTCATTTTTAGTCCCATAAAAAGGATGAATAACAGTTTTTTTGTCAGGGACCAAAATGGGATCCGTGTTTTTTGTCAAGGACCAAAAAGGGTATTTACTCTTTAAAGTATTTTTCCATTTTTGTTATCATATCATTTGCAAATTTATTATGATGATTCTATCCTTGGATGTATCATAACGATTGTCCTAAATGTCCCTGGTCAGTCATCTATGCGGGAAATAAGACCAGTATGACTTTGATAAGATAGAGTAAATACCATTTTTGGTCCCTGGAAAAATGTACGGACCCCTTTTTGATCCCTAACTAAAAATAACTCATCCCGTCATCCCTGGGAAATCAAAAAAATCCCACGTTAGTCCTTTCGTCAGTTAGCTCCTAACGACGTCACTAACGTTGCTGATGTGTAACGTGAGTTGGTCCAGTCACATGCCACGTAGGAAGGCCAAAACGACATCGTTTATAATTTCATGAGTAAATACCCTTTTTGGTCCCCTGGAAAAAAGTGCGGACCCCTTTTTGATCCCTAACTAAAAATAAATCGTCTCGTCATCCCTGGGAAATAAAAAAACATCCCACGTTAGTCCTTCCGTTAGTTAGCTCCTAACGGCGTCACTAACGTTGCTTATGTGTAATGATGTCTATGGTCGTCAAATATAAAGAGATCACGCTTGTCTATTGATGCCCCAAATCTCAAGCCCAAGCCCGAGCAGAAGCCTTCTTCCCCCGAGAAGAAACTGGCATCTCCAGATAACTCCAAGGTAACGAAGCACCCTGCACCAACTCACGTTACACATCAGCAATGTTAGTGACGCCGCTAGGAGCTAACTGACGGAAGGACTAACGTGGGATTTTTTTGATTTCCTAGGGATGACGGGACGAGTTATTTTTAGTTAGGGATCAAAAAGGGGTCTGTACTTTTTTCCAGGGACCAAAAAGGGTATTTACTCATGAAATTATAAACGACGTCATTTTGGCCTTCCTACGTGGCATGTGACTGGACCAACTCACGTTACACATCTGCAACGTTAGTGACGCCGTTAGGAGCTAACTGACGGAAGGACTAACGTGAGATGTTTTTTGATTTCCCAGGGATGACGGGACGAGTTATTTTTAGTCAGGGATGAAAAAGGGGTCCGTACTTTTTTCTAGGGACCAAAAAGGGTATTTACTCGATAAGATATGGAGATACAAATCAAAATCTTAGGCACTTGTAAGAGTACAAGGTGCTAGACCGACCCACTATGAGAAAGCTGCATGGATTAAGTCATAAGCTTATCTCATGTATAACCACGTCACAATGCCCTTTGACCTAAGATCATCATGGATTCTTACACGAGAGTCGCTAATCTTTGACCTAGTCAAAAGTCACATTTGACTGGGTGATGATAAAGGCTTCGATCGGGATTATTGGGTTTCAAGCAGAGGAATGTGAATGGTCAAGATGAGATTTCTCCCTCACATTTGTAGAGAGATATTACTAGGCCCCTAATGAGTAAGTCTGAGAAAAGTATGACTATATTACGATGGAAAGGAGTTTTCATTTCAAATGTTAGCTACACAAGAATCGAGAAAGTAATGGTTAAGAACAGGAGGATGACACTATCCATGCTTCATCCTTGACCAAATTATCGCGTGACAAAAGGGACGTGTCATGATTGTATGATAGGTTGCATCATACCATCGACCCTCATATGAATTGGGTAGTCGTAATGTCCTGTTAGAGGCCGCTTGCGACTTGTGGGCTGGTACAGTGTTGGCCCGCTGCCAATTTCATGTGGACCTACAGGGTTGCACACAAGAATGGCCCAACACGAGCTATAATGTCTAGATGCATTGAATCTAAGATATGTTTAAAATTTAGTGAATACAACGTTTAATCTAGGGAGGATATATATATATATATATATATATATATATATATATATATATATATATATATATATATATATATATATATTCAAAAATAATAATAATATTATATATATAGATAATAATATTATTATGTAGTATTTGTTTTGTATTTAATTTATTTGATAAATTAAATAACTAAAACTAATAGAGATCGATATCGTATCTCAGATTTAATTTATGAAGATAAATTAAATTAGCTGGCTTTTAATTCGTTTAAATAAATAGATTAGATTAAATCTATTGGACATATCTAATTAATATTATTTTAATTCAATTCAAATTTCAAAAATAATTAAGATTAATTTTGAATATATAATACGACCCATTAGAGTTGGAAAACCCTAAGATAGTGAGGAAGATGTATTAGAAAGGCCACAAGAGAAACCCTAGAGAATTGAGAGGAAAACGTTAGAGGTGCTAGCATGCTGCCTGTGTCGGGGTCCTGTTCGTGTGGATACCAATAGAGGGAGCTGATTCGTTCAGTTGGCTCCTAGTTATCGAACAAGACGCATACAAAAGGTACAATTCTGACGACTCGAATTAAATGTCATTGATAGATCCATGATTGGGATTCAATGTTTCTTTTGGTAAATTTCTTCCGCTGCTTGTACGAATCCCAACACATACTTCATTTTCTTTCTTCATAAGCCACCAGCTCCCAAAGGAGGAAAAAAAGCGTTATGGGCGTTTGCTCACACTTATACACACACACACTTCATATCCAAGACCTACGATGCTTTTCTTTTCGATTTGTGTGTGTGCTTCTCTCTTATAACATATTAGCCCCTAGTACCTACATAGTGATGGAGCTAGGATTTTTTATTTGTGTTTGCACAATTAGTAAGTGGGATTCAGGGGTTCAGGGGCAGCGGCCCCAAATTTTTTTTTAAAGGAAAGTTTTAAATGCATTAAAAAACAAAAGAATATAAACAAGAAAAGAAAAGAAAAATTCAACTTAAATGTGTCAAGAGTTCTCTAAGATCATGTAAGGTGAGTTTGAAATGTCTATAATAAGAGAATTAAATTTCTTTTTAGGATTTCAAATCAAGCAAAAGAAGAATGGAATATTTATTTTCTAAACAAATACCTGCGAGAATTAAATATCTAATAATCTGATTGTACCCTGAATAACCATCTAGAAAACAAAAGAACTCCTGGCCAGCTACAAACCAATAAGTAAAAGAGAAGATCAAATGTTTTAAGGCTCATTTACTTAATATAATTACTCAACAATTTATCAACATGCACCGGCAATCCCAGAACCCAATTTCTCAAGCAAGGCCGAAAACTCTGGTAAAGCTTGAAATATTATAATGAAGAGAGGCAAATATCCAGAAATAAATATCATAATGAAGGTAAAGGCACTACTACAAAATATGACTTTTACTTTCCTAATTGGCGTCCTATTTTAAAAAACGGAAATTAAAAAAAAAGGCGATGGTATTTTTGTAATTATATGTGAGAAAATTTGACTTTTGGCATCTAACTTTTATAATTAAACGCCAAAAGCAACACTTTTGGCATCTAAGTTAAAGATTTAGATGCCAAAAGTGGACCCTAGCACCTAAAATATGCAGCCCTGGCGCTAAAAAGCAACACTTTTGGCGTCTAAGTTAAATATTTAAACACCAAAAGTCGCCTAAAATAAACCAAAAATTAGCCCTAGCGCCAAAATTAACACTTTTGGCGTCTAAGTAAAAAATTAGGACGTGGGGTTTTGAATTTCAACCTATCTTTTCACATCCACTCTCTCTTTTCAGTTTTCACACCCATCCCCATCACCTATACGGACCCATCCACTCTCTCTCTCGTTCGCTCGATCTCTCGCTCTGAGATATCGCTCAGATATGTGCCTTCCTTCTCTCTCGCTCTTGCTCATATCTGTGTCTTTGCTCTCTCCCTCACTCAATCTGTGCCAGAGGTGCTGTTAGGGTGATAGCACAACGAGAACGTAGATCTGTGCTGAGAAGGATCTAATGAGGAAGATGATGTATAGGGATGCGTCCAGGCGATTATCCACAAAGCAAGCCCTGAGTATGTTTTATATCTCTCTCTTCCGTTTTGTTTTAAGTATACTTTTGGAAAATTTAATTAATCAGGTAATTTTGGTTCAATCTGTTTTACCAATTTTTGTTTTATACCTCGTAACTCAACTGGATAGCATCAGGAATCAACATCTTCGTCGTCGTCTCTTATCTCCGATTTGTTTGGATCGGTCTTCATCTCGCTTAGCTTTGTCTTTATCTCCGTCTCCTCTGGTTCGTCTCTCTTCCTTCCCTTTTCACACTACCCACTCACTCCTTTCTCGTTGTCAATCCCCAAAATAAGAACATAATATGATTGACTAATTTTTTAGGGCAAATGTCATCAAGAATGTGAGTGTGATTTTTTTCTTCTTAATGCCATTTAGTGTTTCTTCTAATCACGTTGTGAGAAAGAGTTGGCAATTAGCTAACTAGAATGGTTCATTTTGCTAGCAACCACCCAATCTTCTTGACAGCTTTTTAATTATATTTAGTAGCAAGGAGAATCCTAACTCCCCGATATCTAGGATGACCTCCGCATATGGTTAGGTAGTTAGGATCTTGGGCCGGATATCACGCTAGGCTACCTAAGGTACACTCTATAAATACTGAGGTTGAACCCTAAGGTACACACGTTCTAACCCTGAACTATTTACATACAGTCATATTGTGCACACACCCCACCCCCTTGGCTAAGAACCTGGTTGTGTACAATGATCCCATCTCCGACTGAGTGCTTCCCTCATAGGCATTCAGGAAGGGACCTTTGATCCAACATCAACACACCAGCCCACTCGGCTGGACATCTGTGTTCTACACCAGAACAATGGCGCCGACCGTGGGGACCGTAAATTTTGATCCCCGTGATCAATGAGGGTTAATACAAGAAGTACTAGCCACAGGCAGCCGGAGACTAGACTTCCGCCCAACCAGCCGGCGCAACCACAGGAAAAGGATTCGATCGACCCCGTCCATGGTAACGGACACACTGGGGAAGACCAACCCTCGCCGCCGCGACAAGACGAGCCAGTCAACTCCGTGCTAAATAATGGGCATCTGGCCGACGACCCATCAGATATTGAGTCCTCGGCATCACGAAACCCTAGACGGACTGACGTCCATCAAGAACACCAAGAAGGTATCCCGGAAGCTTTCCCCATCGGACATCCTGAGATCCGACGCATGCAGGTCACTATAGCTTTGTTGCTGAGACGTATAAAGACCTCGGAACACCGACACGCCCTGCATATACAGAAAATCGAGAAACGACTAGGGCGGAGGGACTCCGCGTCGAGGGATTCCGCGACAAAGAACTCCACGACGAAGGAATCTTTACAAAAGAATCCGCGTCAAGGGAATCTGCATCTTCCAAAAGGGACCGGGGAGACAGGAACCGAGAAAGAACTCGAGATGGAGAAACTTCCTATGACGGGCAGGGCAGGACCAGGATGGAAAACGGCCGAGGTCGTGACTCGAGGAACACTGGCAGAAAGTTGGACCGAGAGGATGAAAGCCGAGGAGGTAGACCTCCACGGCCTCCACCGAAAAAGAATCCACGGAGGAGATACGTCGGGGAGGACAATGACAGTCCTTGCTCAGATGATGTTTTCAACGCACCTTATCCGGACGAACTCGACCTGGCCGACCTCACTAAATACGACGGAACTCAAGACTCGGCAGACCACGTCGAGGACTTTGTTGTTACTATGTGCTTAAGAAAGCTCAAAGAGCCCGTCATCACTCGAATATTTTCCAGAACTCTTAAAGAAGCAGCCTTAAAATGGCTCCATACCTTGCCCACAAGGTCGATCCATACTTTCGACCAATTGTCCGAGGCGTTCGAGTTGCATTTTGTTACCAGCAAGCAATAACCAAAGTCCCAATACATTCTAGACAGAATTAAGCAGCGGCCCGGGGAAACTCTTTAGAGTTATCTTGATCGGTTCAGGGACGCTGCTTTGCAAGTTCGCGGGCTAAATGAAAAGGTCCATGTACACTTGCTGGCCGCCGGCCTCGACAACGAATCTCACCTGGCCGAATCATTCTTTAAAGAGTCGGCCAAGACCCTGAACGAGTTCATAACGCGATCAAAGAAATATCTGGAAATGGAGCAAATGTGCCTCGTAAATGCTCCTCGAAGAGATCCGGATAGGAGGACGCCGCCAAAGGACAAGAATCAGTCCGACGGCCGCAAGCTAGATCGTCGTGGAAGAAACTCAGACAGTAAGCCCCCTGGTGCAAAACCCGAGGTGAATGGGAAATATGATAAATATACGCCTTTGAACGTTTCCCGCTCTCAGTTATGGAAGGAGGTAGCATCGAATGAGATGTAGAAGATTGAGAGACCTCGGCCTCTCCAAAAACGAGCCAGTACAGACTAGACCCGTTTCTGTGCTTTTCACGACAGTCCGGGGCATACCACTGACCAATGCTACGAACTCCGGGATACCATCGAGAAGTTCGTCAGAGAAGGGAAGTTACGCCAGTACGTAATCAAAACTCAAGGACGAAAGAGAGATAAGCGAAAACAATCCAACCGATATGACAACCCGGTCCCCGAGAGAAAGAAAGATGAAAAGCGTTAGAGGCCGGGGTCCGAGGACGATGAATTTCCTGAGGCCGATTTCGATTGCAACGTGATCAGTAGGGCCTTTGGAGGAGGCGGGGACACGGCAAGCCAGCGGAGGAAATACTTAAAGGAGGTCCTCTAAGTTAGGGACCGACCTAAATTCAAAGAAGACCCGGAGATGACGGGTAGGGTAGAACGACCTCAGCTCTCCTTCACAAAATAAGACATGAAGGACGTCGTAGCCGGCCATCAAGACGGCCTGGTGATCACCGAAACCCTAGTCAACTACCAGGTCAAAAGAATATTCATAGACACCGGAAGCTCGGCTAATATCATTATTTGGGATGCCTTCAAAAGGATGAACCTCGATAAAGAAGACCTGAAACCTTGCAAAACCACCTTGGTCGGTTTTAATTGAGAAATCTCCCCTCCCAAGGGGTACATCGACCTTAGATTGACTCTAGGCACGAAGGAAGGTTTTAAGACGGACCGGGTAAGGTTTATTGTCGTCGAGTTCCCTTCCCCGTATAATGTAATACTAGGCAGACCAACGATCCACAAATGGTATATGCTGGTGTTGACCAAGCACCAGAAGCTGAAAATGGTGAGTAACGCCAACCAAGTCCTCACCATCAAGGGTGATCAGAAGGAGTCCCGACAATGCTACTTCGAGATGATCAAGGAAGGCGAAAACGCAGTCCCAACTCGTTCCCAGATCCGGGATTTCCACTCCGAGTCGAAGGACCAAGGAAGGGAAAAGGTCAGCCATCCAATTAATATGGTGGAATTGGACCTGCGAGACGAGCCTGAGGTCCCCCGGCCGGAACCAGAAGGAGAGTTGAAAGACCTCATCGTCGGAAACGGGCCAGACCAAATCACCAAGATAGGCAGAACCCTGAAACCGAGCTTGAGAATGAGGTTAGAGGAATTCTTAGGAATAAACAGAGATGTGTTTGCTTGGAGCCCGACCGAAATACCAGGGATCGACCTCGAATTTTGTTGCCACAAGTTGGCTATTCGGCCAGAGTCGGCACCAGTGGCCCAGAAGAAAAGAAAAAAGAGGACCAGATAGGCAACTAGCTCTGGACAAACACGTGGACGAACTGTTAGAAGCAGGTTTCATCCGAGAAATTCAATACACCACATGGCTATCCAACGTGGTAATGGTCCTGAAACCAAACGGAAAATGGAGAGTCTGCACGGACTATACCAATTTGAATAAGGCATGCCCCAAAGACGTGTATCCGATGCCCAACATCGACCAACTTGTGGATAACTCATCCGGATTCCAGTTGTTGTCTTTCATGGATGCCTACTCAGGGTACAACCAAATCGCCATGCACCCCGATGACCAAGAGACCAAGACCTTCATCACCGAAAAAGGAAACTACTGTTATAACGTCATGCCCTTCGGTCTAAAGAACGCAGGGGCAACGTATCAGAGGATGATGAACAAGGTGTTCGAGGACCAGCTCGGCCAGAACATAGAGGTCTACATTGACGACATAATCGTCAAGTCATACGACCCCGAGAACCACATCCGAGACTTAGAGCAAACCTTCAACAAACTCAGGAAGTACAGAATCCGGCTAAATGTGCTTTCGGGGTCCTCGCCGGAAAGTTCCTTGGGTTCCTGCTAACCAGTCAAGGAATTGAGGTCAACCCGGACAAATGTAAGGCCGTGCTAGAGATGAAAGCACCTAGGAACAAGAAAGAAGTCCAACAACTAACAGGAAGGATGACGACATTAACCAGGTTCTTGCCGAGATCAGCAGAGAATGCCCTTCCCTTGTTCAAATTATTGAAAAAGGAGACAACTGGGGACTGGACCCCGGAGTGTGACACCGCATTTGACAAAATCAAAAAATGCTGGGAAACTCCTCCGGTTTTATCCAAACCACAGCCCGGTGAGACTCTGCTCCTCTACCTGTCGATCGGTGAAGAGGCGGTTAGCTCGGTACTAGTCCGAGAAACCGAGAACGATTAGGAACCGATATACTTTGTAAGTAAAGCCCTGCAGAGCTCGGAGCTAAGGTACCAGAAGCTGGAAAAATTGGCTTTCGCCATACTCACAACGACAAGAAGGCTCCGCCCATATTTCCAAGGACATAAAATCGTGGTTCGGACCAGCCAACCGATCCGACAGGTGCTGCACAAGCTCGATCTGGCCGGCAGGATGATCAGTTGGGCAATAGAATTATCCGAGTTTGACATAACCTATGAGGCACGACACGTCATTAAGTCACAAGCCTTGGTGGACTTCCTACGGGAACTGACCCTGACCAGGAAGGACATCGGCGACCTTGACCTCTGGAAAGTATACGTAGACGGCTCGTCGAACTCCAAGGGAAGTGGGGCCGGAATAATCATCGAAAGCCCTGAGGGAATTGCAATTGAGCATTCCTTGCAGCTAAACTTTCCCACCTCAAACAACCAGGCCGAGTACGAGGCACTCCTTGTCGGGCTCCAACAAACTAAGGAAATGGGAGCACAGAGAGTTACGGTTTTCACCGACTCTCAACTGTTGCCGCCCAGGTAGACGGGACGTACCAAGCTAAGGGCCCCCTAATGGAAAAATACCTAAATAAGGTCAAAGAGGTACTATCGAACTTCGATGAAGTGATGGTCACGCATATCCCAAGAGGAGAAAACGTCAGGGCCGACATCCTCTCTAAGCTAGCCAGCACTAAAGGCACGGCGAACCACAGGACCGTGGTCCAATAAAAGCTAGAGGAACTGACCTGCGTGATGGCCATATCCACGTCCATTGACTGGAGGAAGCCACTCAAAGATTACCTCGAGCGAGGAATTCTCCCGCTCGAGACCACCGAGGCCAAGAAACTCATTCGCGAGGCCGCGGTTTACACAATGGTGGAAGATCACCTCTACCGAAAAGGCCTACATACCCCAATGCTAAGATGTTTGAACACGAACTAGAGCAAATACGTTCCGACAGAAATCCATGGTGCAATTAACGGGCAGCATATGGGGGCAAAGGCATTGGCAAGAAAGACGCTACGGACCGGATACTATTGGCCGACCTGGAGGCGGATTCCAAGGAATTCGTCAAAACGTGTGACAGCTGCCAAAAACATGCCAGAATTATCCGGTCCCCTCCGTCGGACATGGAATACATCTCGGCCCCATGGCCATTCTACAAGTGGGGGATGGACCTTCTGGGACCATTTAAAGCCGCTCCCGGGCAACTACGATGGTTAATAGTGGCGGTGGATTACTTTACAAAATGGATAGAGCCGAGCCACTAACCACGATCACCTAGGCAAGGGTGTGGCGCTTCGTCTAACAAAACATTTTATCCCGCTTCGGAGTCCCGACCGAGGTCGTGACCGACAACAGCACCCAATTCACTGACAGGAACTTCAAGGGCATGATGGTTGACCTCAACATCACACACCACTTCACCTCTGTCGAACCCCGTCAGTCGAATGGCCAAGCCGAGGCGGAAAATGAGGTAATCTTAGACGGCATATGAAAAAAGATGGAGGACGCCAATTCCAATTGGGTTGAACAGCTCTATAACGTCTTATGGGGCTACCGAACCACCATTCAATTGGCTACTCAAGAAACACCCTTCCGCATGACCTACGGATGCGAGGCCATGATCCCCGTCGAGATAGGCCAACCATCATGGCGAAGGATGAGAACCCTTGAAGGAGGGGAAGAGGTAAACAACGATGTGTTGGCTACCGAATTAGATTTGGTGGACGAGGTAAGGGTCACGGCACACTGTCGCGATATGGCGGCAAAACAACGAATCGCGGCCAAGTATAATCGAAAGGTTAGACCCCGGTCTTTCGACAGGGGCAACCTAGTGCTCAGAAGAGCCGACGTTGGCAACAAAAACACCAGCGATGGCAAGTTAGCTGCGAATTGGGACGGACCGTACCGGGTCAAGGAAAAGCTTGACTGAGGAGCCTACATTCTCGAAACCTTGGCAAGGAAGCCAATCAAAAGGACTTGGAACGCCGACAAGTTAAGGACCTACTATAGTTAGGCCTAGTTACGGCAACCCTCCCACGACGGACACATCACGTCCGAGTTAGTCTTCACTTTAATTATTCCCATTTGACTTTTGGTTTCAGTCTTATTCATCTATGCAGTTTTTCATCTTAAGTTGTTAGCTCTTTAGAGCGAATCATTTCTAAAATTAATAAACGGTTCTTTAACCGAAATTCAATTTCAAGAATACTCTGTGACCTGCTGACTACCTATAAGGAATCGGACCACGACTAGGGTAGCCTGATCCAGTCATAACTCCATCCTTAGGTACCAATCCGACACCGGGGCCGCAAACCAGGAGTACTTTGAAACAATGAAAGGCCGCTTTTATCAGCCCCTTCAATCATTTTGATACATCAAAAATAACAACTAGATAAGAAGGCGAATAGTCATAACTGACCCTAATCAGGTCAAAACGTTTAAATATGTGTCTCCACGACCACGCCTGAGCATGTGACAGTTTGTCCTTATCATGGCTAAAATACTGGAAAACCACTCCAGAACATCGTAGTTGGTTAATTTGGAAAACCCTACCCATACACCTAGTCTATTACACAAGAAGAGTACTAGCGGACTCTACTTACTAAGACCTTGGCCTGGTCAAATCTACACCGACATGTAATTTGCGTGTAACGTTAAAGAAGCACATGATGAAACACTTAATTGAACTTTCATTTATAAAAAGTCAAGATACAGGAAAATTACTTGCGATTACAAAAGACCGGTATCAGACACCGGATAAAATATAAAAGTAAAACTATTCTCAGCTTGTAGGGGCCGCTTCCCCTCTGGGCGCCCCATCCTCCAGAGCAGGGTCCACGGACGAAACCTCTTTGGCACCCTTGCCTCCTTGACCCTTATCCGCAAGGGACACGGACTCCTCTTCAAGAGTGGGGGGCGGCGGGACCAAAGCGCCATCCTTGAAGAAAGACCGGAAGTCATAGCCAGCAAGGTTCAGCTCCACCCCAGGGTTGAGGTGTCGGATCTGCGCAAGAGCCATCTTAAAGCAGTCTGCCGCGGTTTCCTTCACCGTTGCCACTGCCTTATGGTAGGCATTCCTCTGCTCTTCGAGGGCACCCCGGGTCTCTTCAAGACCCCGAGCCAGATCGCTCCGCTGCTGTGTCAGGGTCTTCACAACGTCCATGCTCAGGGAATTAGCCGAGCGCAAGTTAGCCAGCTCGGATTGGCTTTGATCCAAGGCGGCCTTGGTGAGCAGAAGCTCCTCGGTCGCCTTACCAGCAGCAGCCTCGGAGCGACCGAGCTCTTCCTCAGCGCGCCATTTCTCCTCCTCAGCTCGGCGTGCTGCCTCCTCGGCTCGCCCTTTCGCCTCCTCTGCTTGCTGCTTCTCCTCAGCAAGCCTCTTGGCCTTCTTTTGAGCCATCTCCAAGTCTACGCTCAAACGCTTTACCTCACCTGCGGACCCGACATATTGTCCTTGGAGGTGCAGATAGGCGTAAGACACCCCGACTACCTTGCAGAGGTAGTTCACCACCCTATGGACCTCGGCTTCATCGACTGGAGCGAGGGGCAGAGAGCTCATAAATTGATGAGGCGGGAGGAAGGCAAGACTTAGTTCCTCTGTGATGCCCTTCTCCCAGGCCAGACCACAGGTAAATTCGCAGGCTGAAGGAGCGGCAGTGGGAGGAGCGGCAGTGGAGGGCTGACGACGGGGCGAGTCAGAGGCCAGGACTTCTTTTCCCTTGTCGACCGTTGGAGAAGTTAGGCCGCTGGACTGGGACGGAGGGGGTACTTGTTTCTCCCCAACCTTGGCCTTTTTATCCGAGGTCTCTTTAGAAGCCACGGCAGCAGCTTCAGTGGCCTTCTTCTTCTGGGGCTCGGCGGCTGCCCATTTTTAGGGTGCCTTCTTCGGTGGCGCCTCGACCCCCGGCCTCACATAGGAGAGATAATCAGGGTTCTCCTCCATGCGTTGATCTGCAAAGATAGCAAGAGCGTCAGAATTCACAATAGAAGATAAAGAATATGGCAAAGGAAAATAGCATGTAAGAAAGCGCCAGGCTAAGCAAAAAGGGTCGTACTGGATCCTGAGCCCGACCCAGCACCAGCGCCGGCCTACTTAATATAAAAGGTCGCGCTCTTCACTCCGTTCTCGGCAACGAAGGAGGCTATCCTAGCTACCGCGACCTCTTTCTCCACCAGAAGATCTTTGGCGTTGACTTGATAGGACGAGGAGCTGAGGCTGTGATGATCGGTGGACTAGTACAATGGAAACCGCCACTCCACGTCGGGGCCCTCAGGGCCGCTCAGGAACCAAGGCTGCTCACCAAAATTGGCGGCCACCTTGAAAAAGGAGGTTTTAAAGTGTTTAAAAGAATCAGAAAAGGAGGTAAAGATTTTCTTGTTGGGGTCACTCCTGAGAGAAGTCAACCCCTTCAAGGTAGGCAGCTCCCTACCCGAGCGAGGGGTGAAGGGGCCAAAGAAATAGAAGAAAAAGGCTAGTGCTACAAGGAATGACAGGGTCAAACGAGCTGCAAAGATGCTCAAATGCCGCAAGGTAAGCCCACCCATTAGGGTGAAGCTGAGAAGGGGCTAGATTAAGGTGGTTGAGAGCGGATATTTGAAACTCGGTAAATGGGAAGCGAATACCGAGCCGGGAAAGACATTCCCTGTAGAAGAAAAAGAAATTTGTATACCCGGTCTCCCGAGTAGAACAGATCGGCTCATCCTCATCAGGAGGACCCAGCACACATCCGGGCAAGGGCGGCAACTTTAGCCGAGCTATGTCTGCTTCCGTCATCAGGGAACGCGTTGACAGCACTTCATGCGTCACCCACGGATATTTGGCCCTAAGAGCCGGGGAAGGACTACCGGAATCCGCTTCCGCGTCGGATGTAGAAGGACGAAGAGGAGACGAGAATTCCATTTACCTATAACAAAAAAGAAAAAACTATGGTCAGAGCTAAGATGTCAGGTGATTACCTCAACAGTAGCTCAATTCTTACCCCTACAACAGAAAATGTATGACATATTGAATGATTACATTTGTTCTTTGTTGTCAGGTGATGCGGTAGAGTACTTTAGTTCCAACTCTATAAGTCGTACAGAAAATGTCAAATGTAGGTCTCTACCTTCCAAGTCCAATCTTTTCATATGGGCAATTATATGTTGCACTATCTAGGGTCAAGAGTTTCAAGGGTTTGAGAATACTTATATTTGATGAATTCAATAAATCCAATAGTACTACAACAAATGTTGTGTATAGAGAAGTTTTTCAAAACTTTGATTTGAAATAATATGAGATTCAAAACCGTTTTGATAATCTCAATTAATTCAAGACAATAATGAATGTTGAGTATCACCATTTCCCACTCTTATCTCACCAAGATAACTCTAATACATCCACTTTGGTGGAACATACAAATGGGCGATCTAGGTTTTGACAAGTATTCATTAATTGACGACATTACGACTTAAGATTTTATTTAGAGGGTATATTTGATATAGTCTAATTAATCCTATTAATTCTACTTATATGAATGCAATCAATATTGTATCTCATATCATGCAGTGATCAAATCAAAACATAATTACAAACCGTGACACAACATGGCTCACCTAACCTAAAATCCTCTCAAGCCAATGGGAGGACTTCTCTAAATAAGAAAAGAGAAATACATCAGGAGAAACCTCATTTAACATACGAGGGGAGTGAGATGAGAGGAGAATGTACATCAAGAATATTTAGAGAAAGGCATGGCTCGCAGGCCATATTTAATAATACAACACTTGTAAATTCTAGAGCCATGTTGTTCACCATACCCAAACAACTTTGAATAATTAAGAGTAAATACCCTTTTTGGTCCCTGAAATAACACGCGATACCCATTTTGGTCCCTGAGTAAAAAAAATGTCATTTTTAGTCCTTAAACAGTAAAAAAAGGTCCCTTTTAGTCCTTTTAGTCATTTTTTGTGGGCATTTTAATCCCTCACAAATTCCCAAAAAATCCTTTTTAGTCCCTAAAAATGACCGAAAATGACATTTTTTTTTACTCAGGGACCAAAATGGGTAGAGCGTGTTTTTCCAGGGACCCAAAATGGTATTTACTCAATAATTAATCACAAAAAATATTAATTCATACAATATGAAAGAAAACAATTGAGTTTATATTATATTATATAGATTGCTTGATTGAATTTAATATGATGAATCATATTCATTTCTTATCAACCAAGTCACATTAAATTCACATATTGATTGAATTTAGAGTAAATACCCTTTCTGGTCCCTGACAAAAAACACGGACCCCATTTTGGTCCTTGACAAAAAAACCGACCCTTATTCGTCCTTTTTATGGGACTAAAAGTACCTTTTAGAAATTTGTGAGGGATCAAAATGTCCACCAATCGACCCTTATTCGTCCTTTTTATGGACTAAAAAGGACATTTTTTTTGTCAGGGACCAAAATAGGGTCCGTGTTTTTGTCAGGGACTACAAAGGGTATTTACTCTTGAATTTAATGTGATGAAGAGTAAATACCCTTTTAGGTCCCTGGAAAAACACGTTCTACCCATTTTGGTCCCTGAGCAAAAAAAATGTCATTTCGGTCCTTTTTAGGGACTAAAAATAATTTTTTGGGAATTTGTGAGGTTTAAAATGCCCACAAAAAATGACTAAAAGGACTAAAAGGGACCTTTTTTTTACTGTTTAAGGACTAAAAATGACATTTTTTTTACTCAGGGACCAAAATGGGTAGCGCATGTTATTTCAGGGACCAAAAAGGGTATTTACTCATGTGATGAATCATATTCATATCTTGATTGTTGGATAGCATTTAAGATGATGGATCAAATTTATTTCCTTTCCTTTCTTCAAAAAACGTCCATAAAAATGACACATAAGAAATTAACACTTTATAAGAGTCTAACCCTAATTTAAGTGCTCACAAGAAAGGTCCAATCCAAACTTGAATTGGAAAATCCAAATCATAATGAATTAAATTCATAATCTATAATATAATATCATGATTTAAATTTATATCGCATTACGAACAATCAGTCGGTCCCTACGGCGGTCCAAACTTGAATTGAAAACATCATATTGTTTTAGAAAGATTGCTTTATAAAAAATAAATTTCAAGAAATTTCAAGCCCCCAAAGACGACGTTGTTTTGTCCTATCGTTACCAACGATTGAGTCACGTGATCAAGAACACAACATCGTCGTCTTATCACGTGTCTGACCTAAACGTCCGAACGTGATTGACCCCAATGTGACCAAAACGCGAGCAAGATCGATGTCTGATTTGAACGCTTCAGAACATGACCAATCCGCGAGCGTTATCAATGTCCATCCTTAACGATTCAGTTTGAACGTGCGATTTGAACGCGTAACAAATTCGATTAAACAGATTTAATTAAATAGAAAGATATCATATCTTAGATTTAATTTATAGAAATAAATTAAATCAGCAGGCTTTGAATTTGGATTAAATAAATAGATTAGATTAGATCTGATGGACAAATTTAATGAATGCTATTTATATCTAAAATTTGAATTCAAGATTAATTGAGATTAATCTTGAATATTTTAATACGGCCCAATTAAGGTTTTAGAAGCTCTATAATGAGGAGGAGCAAGAGGAAGAAGATGAAGACACTTTATTGGCTAATGACCATGATTAGAATGGTAGTGATGCAGATGACGAATATCATGGTAATGTCATGTCACATCAGACTGGTATTTACAATCATCAGGTTGGTTAGAAGTGTTAATATTATATATTTTTTCTTATTAGTTACCATGTTTTCGCATAAACTGTATTATGTGTGAATATGCAGATATTACACCAGTTTGGAATAAGATTCTGCATTATGAGGTTGTTGATGAAGATTACCTGCATGAGGATATACTAGATGTTGAAGGCTTGTACCGGGTTCCGTGGGCAAGAGGAGATAGATTATATCTGAAACAAGAGTTCGAGTCCAAAAATGATGTGCAAACCGCAATAAAACATTATTGCATGAAGGAACATCATGAAGCTGTAGTGGTTGAAAGTAATACAACCAAGTTGTCAATGAAATGTCGGAATCATGAACAAGGTTGCAATTAGAGAGTAAGAGCAACTAAACTAAAGAATAGCAACACTTGGGGGTAACTAAATGGGTTGGAAATCATAGTTGTGTGAGCAAAATTCTCTCCCAATATCACAAACAACTTGATTCTGAAATTATTTTCGAGGCCATAAAAGGTACGATGAACAATACCATTTGATAATTTGTGAATTTATATGTGTTTATCAGTGAACATAAATAACATTCCTAGTGTACACTTTTTGTGATTGGTGTTGCAGACATGGTCAAGGAAACACCTTCAAGAGTTGTGATCATGATACTGTTAGATATGATTAGTTTTGATGATGTCTTATATAGATGTCCTTATTAAGAGCAAAAAGATTGTATAATATATTTATCTCCTACATTGACTAACTACTATGTATTTAATGTAGATTAGTTCAAGAAGAATTATAGAGATTAATCAAGAAGGAGATAAAAGATTACAAAAAGAAGAAATTACAAAAACTGTCAAGGAAGCAAGAAGTTATCAAAGTGTTTTGGGAATAATCAAGAAGAAGAGGAAATATTGAAGAAGGAAGAACTCACAAAGAATGATTAATTAGTTCAAATTAAATTATGAAGAATGATGAAGAGAAGAGAAGAGAAGAGAAGAAAGAAAGAGTTAAATTATGGAGAATGATCAAGAGAAGAAGAAAGAAAGAAGAACTTGTTAAATGGGATGAGAAAATCATTATACAAGTTTGAGTAAATACCCTTTTTGGTCCCTGGAAAAACACATTTGACCCTTTTTCGTCCCTGAGTAAAAGAAATGTCATTTTGGTCCTTTTTAGGGACTAAAAGGACCTTTGGGAATTTACGAGGATTAAAATGTGCAAAAAAATTGATCAAAAGGACTAAAAGGGACCTTATTTTTCCATTTTAGGGACTAAAAGTGACTTATTTTTTTTCAGGGACCAAAAAGGGCATCCGTGTTTTTTCCAGGGACCAAAAAGGGTATTTACTCTACAAGTTTTTAGATTGATTCTAGAATTCTCCACGATGATATGGAAGTTTGAATGACTCAAATCGAGGTTAAAATAAGCTACAATTGCATTCCTGAAGTCATGCTCGAGCACACCAAAGTCATGCTCGAGCAAGGTACACTTCCAGCCACTATTCTCACAAAAACCCGCTCTTGCTCGAGCATAAAAATGCCTGCCCGAGCAGCATGCTCGAGTAGAGAAGAATGTCTGCTCGAGCAAGGTCGATTTTCAGCACTCTATTCACCTCTGCTCCGCGTTTCACTTGGCGACCTCTGGTAATTCGACGATATCTCTCAAACCAGAAGTCTGATTGAGGGGAAATCAATTTTTTTGGAAACTAGACTTCCAATGCGTCATTTTGACATAATATTCAATCCAAAAAGAGGTAATATGAGAGAGCTATGAATTTTTGAAGATGACAGTGAAATCAACGTCACAATCTAGAACAAGCTTCGGTATTTTGAGTGTATCTCTCAAAATAAAAATCCAAATGATCTGAAACCAGTGCCATTTTAAACTAGAGTCAGACAGATTTCCAGAAATAGTTGAACACACCAAAACGAAGTTCATAATAGGGAGATATGTCCCTCGAAAGTGGACTGTCTGTTCAAGATGCTACAAAATCACTGGTCAAGAACAACCTCTGATGATAATGGACGAACTACAATGAGTTTGGAGCTGATTCTTCTTGCATTGGAAATAATACTAGAAGAGCTTTATGAGCATGGGTGGTTTTCCAAAATTGAAGCTATATCGAAGATGTTACGCTCACAGGAAATTGACTACTATGCTGTCAATATTCTTGTTTCCTAAAAGTCTCTTCATTCTGGAAGTTGAGCTTTGTATTGGAGATTATTATACTTATTCACACATGATCAGAAGCTTCAAAGACAGAAGCTTACCCGAGCAAGATGTTCTAGAGTGTCTGAGCATCATTGAGCAAAACAAGGAAATATCAAAGTTGAAGAGCCTTGCCCGAGCAGAGGCACAAGGCTGCTCGAGCAACATCGAGTCTCTTCTCATTTTTAGTCTCTGGAGAACTCTTGCTCGAGCATGAAAAAGGCATGCTCGAGCATCATGCTCGAGCAGAGGTAAAAGAGTGCCCGAGCAGACCAAGCCCCTTCTCATTCTTCGCCTATGGAAGACGTTTGCCCGAGCATGACAATGTCATGCTTGAGCACCATGCTCGAGCAGAGGAGAAAGCGTGCTCGAGCAGCATCACTGAATCAGTAACTCTTCGTCTCTGTATGCCTTATGCCCGAGCATGAATGAAAAGTTGCTCGAGCAAGCATGTGTCTAAAACTCAAATTGCTCTCTGTCTCAACGTTGCCTGAGCACAACATCTAGCATGCTCGAGCATCAACGATAGAAATTATTTTCTTAAAATGCATCAGAAGAGGATTGCCCGAGCAAGCTTAGATTGTTGCCCGAGCATAAGACGATGATCACCTCTTTCAACATATTTACATCTTGGTTGCTCGAGCATACAAACAAGGATGCTCGAGCAAGATCATCATTGTTTTCAAAATCACCGTCTCCGAGAATTCAGACATCTCTCTTATCAATTGATTTCTACTTGCTATACTTCTCAATGTTATTAATCATGTTTGTTAGCAAGTTTCAGATGATCAAATGAAGGATAAACATTAGATTATCAAAAAATGAATGATTACGTCAGAGCTCCAACGGTAACTTAGAGCAAGTCACAACGGTAATATTTTAAGAAGCTCATCTGAAGAATTGCTCTAACGGTCGAATGCTATTGGTTAGCTATAAAAAAACAAGCATTAAAACTTCAAGAAGAGACAAGAGTTTGTACTGTCGAAATGCCAACGTTATGAATCCAACGCTCAGTTCATATACTCTCTGTTTCGTAATGTTTTATAGTTTTCAATAGAGAGTGTGATGATCAATTATGTACTTCAATGATAATTATTCATCTTCTTTGTTAGAGAGTCTAAACACCTATTTGATTATCCATTTAGTGATTAAAGCTTAAGGTTGTGGAACCCTTGAGTGTGGGTGTATAGTTACAGCTTGTAAGGGGGAGTGAGTCCGGTTGTGAAAGGATCGTCCTGAGTGTAACACCCCAAAATTCAACCCCCAAAATCTTGGCCAAAACACTTGAAATAGCTCTAACAAGGATGTTCAACATCCAAATCATTAAAATACGTAACTAAATCCATTCAAAATGTATTTTTGAGTCAACATAAATTCCCAAAAATATTTAATAATAAAATACAAAGCGGAAGTCTTTTAGTCATGGCAAATAGAATAACATAACATAAGTTCTAGGAGCACAACCGAGCCTTCAAGGCTCACTCCATAGGTTCTTTCCCTTGCTCCCTACTTGAACAATCACCTGAAGATTTTTAATATAGGGTGAGATTTACATCTCAGTAACTACTGAAAGTTTCTACCGTACACAAGTAAGTCATATATGACAAAAACGCAGGAGCTGATTACATATATATATTTGTATATACCATAATTTCATCCAACATAAATTATCAATATGTCAATGTGAAACGTACTATTATACAGTATGCAGTATGCAGCCTCCCCTATACACCGTCCATCCTCAACCGCGAACTGGAGCCATAGGCTAACACATAGTCCAATAGAAACTCATCCGTGTGACTGGATTGTCCCAAGCTCACCAAAACTTAAGATACACCCGGCCAAAGGTATAGAGCTTAAGCATGGACTATGGCCCCTCCTTAAAAGAATACAACTAAGGAGGTGTCCCATGTCCCACACTCCAATGCAATCCCGGCCAAAGGAAAACATGGAAGAAGGGGCCACGACAAGTGTCATCCACGTGCACCGAGTGATGACATACCACGTGGTAAAAGATCTCAACATACAAATCCCTCCTTACTCCAACCCATCACAAATACATCCGCCATGACAAATATGTTCAGAAACAATAAATCATGCTTCATTTCGTATAAAATATCAATTTACAATACATACACATATACATATGATTCAGTCCTTTAATTTTTAAATAAAAGATGAGTAAATACAATAACACGCGCTACCCACGAGTAAAAAAATGTCATTTTTAGTCCTTATGTCTCTTTTAGTCCTTTTAGTCATTTTTGTGGGCATTTTAATCTCTCACAAATTCCCAAAAATCATTTTTAGTCCCTAAAAGGACCAAAATGACATTTTTTTACTCAGGGACCAAAATGGGTAGAACGTGTTTTTTTAGGGACCAAAAAGGGTATTTACTCATAAAAGATAGTTACTCACAATCACATACAATTTACAAGGAGTAAATACCCTTTTTGGTCCCTGGAAAAACACATTTGACCCTTTTTCGTCCCAAAAAATGATCAAAAGGACTAAAAGGGACCTTATTTTTCCATTTTAGGGACTAAAAGTGACTTATTTTTTTTCAGGGACCAAAAAGGGCATCCGTGTTTTTTCCAGTGACCAAAAAGGGTATTTACTCATTTACAAGTATATGGAAGAATATTCAGAGTTACCTGTTACTCTCTAATTACAGGTAACACACACAAGTGTCACTCCAAAGCTCTTAATGAGAGTCTACAAAATCACACACATAAATTTATATTAACATATTACTCGAACTATTCTAAAACCTTAAACTCCCCTTTATTATTTATTATTAATTCCCTTTTTAATTTATCACTTATTTCCTTTTCTAACAATAACAATAATTTTATTTATTTACTTTATTATTATTGTTGTTGTTTTACTATCTATTGGTATTTCTCTATAACTATTTTAAACTCTCAGAGGCTATCTCAATACCTTAAATTAGGAGTTAATTAATATCACTACTACGTAAAATATGCTTCATATAATTTTGAGATAAGTATTATCACTAATTAAAATATGACTTTTATTTATATATATATAACTTGACACAGTGATTATTCCTCTCCTTCAATCCACGTACACCACCTCCATATATATTTATAGAACCCCTTTTCTTTTTCATTCATTCCCTGTACAATGTACAACGATGTGTATATATATATAAGACCACCTCTCATGCAGCCATATAACTTCTGATATCTATATATTTATACATCCTTGGTTTATATATATACATATATAAATCTTCCTTTTCTTCTTACATATATACAGCACTAATATACGCACACATATATATAAACTATCCTATTAGTTTTTAGGACTTGAGTGCAGCGATACACACACGTTTATATATATACAAACTCATAGTAGCTTTCCTTCTCTTTTATATATATATGCAGTGACAAATGTATATTTATATATATACAGTAAGGTTTTGCTCTCTTTTCTTCCCTTCATTCTAATGCACTAGCTAGATCAATATATATATGTGTGTGTAGCTAGAGTATATCAGCAAATGTATTTTTCCCAATGTTTATATGTGCAACGAAATATTTATATGTGCAGTGGAAAGTGCAGTAAACTATATATATATCAGCTTTTCTTGTCTCATTCCTATTCAGCAAAAATATGACAGCAAGCTTATATATATTGTCCTAACTATATATACATATATATCACATCAAAGCTTTCTCCTTTTTCTTCCCAGTACCACGTTGAGTTTATATATATGTATATAAGGTAATAGACGAACCCAAGGTAAAGGTAGCAACTCCCACACATTTATATATCACCTCTCAAGTCTTATTAGCTTTCAAACCATATATAACAGCCAAGATCTTAACACACACACGAATAGTAGTGTCACCTGTATATATATATATACACCCTACATATGACAGCAACTATGGGAGCAAAGACCTAACCATTTACCTCAGTTTTCAAGCTTGAATGTAGTGGTTTCTGTCAACACCAAACTCCCCTGTTCGGTTTATCTAAGACGGAGCAACACCAGTTGTGTTTCTGTCTCCTGATCTTTCTCTCTCTCGGCCTCCTTCCCACTCTCGGCCTCACACTCTTTCTCAGCTCTCACTCTCTCGGACTCAACTAGGTCGAAGGAATGAATGCATAAGGAGCACGGTTACATACATATAGGGAACCTCGGACCAGTCCGAGACAAAGAATGCCGGACCTGAGGAGTATTACACAACGCTGGGCTCGAGGGGGTATGGTCGTCTGACTCTGTTGCGCCGCTGGAGTAAATCTTTTACTGTGATTCCTTTTCTTTTCTTTTTCAGCGGTTACGTGTCTGCAAGAACCTGATACAGCCGATATGGTTGTTTTGCTGCTCTGCTGCTGCGGTTTGGGTTTTTAAGGGGATGGATAAATATTATGCCAATCTAATGGATATTGCTTGGTCAAAGAAGTAGAAGGAAAAATGGGCTGACGTGTGGATTTGAATGTTGGGCCAATGGGATTAATTGATTGGGCTACATAATGGAGTAATAGAGGAGTATGTATAGATAAATATATCCTGCTACGTTTTGGTGGTGCTATGGCTAATGTATATAAACTTGGTGTCTCCATTAATAATAAGCGGGTGTGTGTTTCAAAATTATTTCTGGTAGATTGGATAAACATTAAAATTCAATCCTTAATTCCTTTTAAGGATTTTCTTTCTCAACTAAATTTCTTTTAGGCCTTAAAATATTATCTCTAAAATATTTATGCCAAAAAATTATTCCTTAATTATTCGTCCTTAAAATATGGGAAAATATGCCTTAATTTCCAATAATTAATTTCATAATTATTTTAGGCCGAAATTTCATAATTAATTCCCACAAAATATTTCAAATTTCAAATCCCAAAATATGGGATGTTACATGAGTACAGAGCATGTAATTGTATCCTTACAGTGTGTAAGGGGGAGTATCTCGGTAAGGTTGTAAAGGATGCACAAGTGCCCGGATAAACTTGTGAGGTTGTAAAGGCTTTTCTCTTGTGCCTGGTTAAACAAGGAGATAGTGGAAAATCTCAAGTGTAGCTTGGGGACTGGACGTAGGTCAAGGATAGGGCCGAACCAGTATAAGTCTCTGTTTGCATATTCTCTTCCCTAAACTCTTATATTCCAGCATATATGTTTTGAATGACTGTCTATTGGTTCATAAATTATTACTGTCATTCAAACCTCCTTCAGTAAGTTGTGAAAAGATTTTCTAAGTTTTTGAAAATTTTATCCGACACCCAATTCACCCCCCTCTTGGGTGATAGCCAGGTCTAACATTTGGTATCAGAGCTAGGCTCTTGTTTAAAGGACTTAACAGTCTCAAGAGTTTTCAATGGCTGACTTGGGGTGTTGTTCGTTTTCGGAAGGTTTTGATTATACTGTTCCACCGTTTTTTGAAGATATTGATTTTTCGTTTTGGAAAGCTAGAATGACTAGTTTTGTTAAAGTATTTGATTTTGATATGTGGAATGTTTTTATAAATGTATTTGATTTCAAACCAAGAAAGGATTGGACAAAAAAAGAAAAGAAAATGTTTTCTTTGAACATTAGAGCAATGAAAGTTTTGTATAGTGCTTTAACCAAAATTGATTTTGTGAAAATCAAATTTTGCTCTAGTGCTAAAGATATATGGGATACTTTTGATTCTATATATGCTTCTAACGAATATGTTGAAGTTGATATTGTTGGCAGTTCATATGAAACTATGAGTTGTATATCCACGATTGATGAACAATTGGAAGTTGAGGATGAAGATGGAGAAATCTTAGAACACTTCCATGATCCAGTCAACATGAAAGAACAAGAGAATGTTGATTTCCAAGAAGATCTCATCATGCACGAATATGGTAAAACATTATCTTGAGCTCAAAATGCACATTTGGTAAACAACTCCAACCCTTCCTCTGTAGTTAAGAAAAGTGATTTTGTACATTTTCATAAAATTGTTTTTCAACCGATTACTGACTCTATTTTGAAAAGCAAAACTGTTTTCAATCATGCTGGAAAATCTTGTGGGAAGAAAGTATTTACAAATATGGGTCATTTGATATTGCATCCTCTTGACCAGCCCAGTTCTTGCAAAATAGTTCATAATAAGCATCATTCAGTTATGTGCAATTATTGTAGAAAATCTGGCCATATTTCTCACACATGCTATATTAGAAGAAATTTTAATGTGAGAAATAAATATGTTTGGGTTTCTAAAGGATAAGCAAGGTCCAATACTAATGATCAAGGACCCAAGTATAAGTGGGTACCAAAATGTCTATCTAGTGCTTTATGTTGTGTACAGGATGATTTGAAAATCAATGGACATATGGGTACAGAGAAGATGAACAAGAATCCAATAGTTTCTCATGCACCAACGAAGAAGATCATAGCATCTATATCAAATAGGAGAACTCTCAGAGGAGTACCCATTGCTGGAATTACAAAGTCAAATCATAAGAAGCAATGGCTACAAGCAAAAGGACTACCTTCTACCTCAAGAACAAATTACCATAGAGTACCGTTCAATTATCTTGAGGAGAACATGAAGAGGAGAATCTCTCAAATATCAAACAAAAGACTATTGAAGTCTATATCCTTTGAGAGAGTTTTGCCGACAACCATAAGAAAAGAGTAAATACCCTTTTGGGTCCCTGGAAAAACACGCGCTACCCATTTTGGTCCCTGAGTAAAAAAAATGTCATTTTTGGTCCTTTTTAGGGACTAAAAAGGATTTTTTGGGAATTTGTGAGGGATTAAAATACCCACAAAAAATGACTAAAAGGGACATTTTTTTTACTTTTTAAGGACTAAAAATGACATTTTTTTAACTCAAGGACCAAAATGGGTAGAGCGTGTTTTTTCAGGGACCAAAAAGGGTATTTACTCATAAGAAAATATATGAAGAATCAGTGGTAAGCAAAAATATCCTTAAGTACTTAAGAAGGACTAAGGACTTATTCTTGGTATATGGTGGTTTGGAAGATGAGCTCTGTGTAACTGGTTACACAGATGCGAGTTTCCAAACTGACCAAGATGATTCAAGATCGCAATCAGGATATGTATTCCTGTTGAATGGTGGTGCGGTGAGCTGAAAGAGCTCTAAGCAGAGCATTGTAGCTGATTCTGCAATAGAAGCTGAGTATATAGCAGCATCAGATGCAGCTGAGGAGGCCTTTTGGATTACTAAGTTCATTAATGAACTAGGGGTGGCTCCTACCATCTCAAATCCAATAGACTTGCTCTGTGACAATAGCGGCACTATTGCGCAGACCAAGGAGCCTAGGTCACATCAAAGGACCAACCATATACTCAAGCGATTTCATCTTATCGAGAAATCAATGATAGAGGTGATACAAAAAGAAATTATTATGCAAAGTACCGGAGAAAGCAAGTCATTATACTTTAGACGATTTCATTATTTAATAAAGTATTCTCCTTTTAGTTATCTTTTCGTTTGCATGTTTACATTGATAACTGTATCCCTGGATATATCTAATAGATTATCCTAAATGTCACTGGTCGGTCATCTACGCAGGAGCAAAGATGAGATAAGACCAGTGTGACTTTGATGAGGTATGGAGATACGAATCAAAGTCATAGGCACTTGAAAGAGTACAAGGTGCTGGACCGACCCACTATGAGAAAGCTGCATGGAATAAGTCATAAGCTTTTCTCATGTATAATCACACACAACGCCCTTTGACTGAGATCATCATGGATTCCTACATGATGAGTCGCTGTCTTTGACCTAGTCAAAAGTCACCTTTGACCAGGGTGATGATAAAGGCTATGATCGGGATCGGTGATTTTCATGCGGAGGAATGGGCCCCTCGATGAGTGAGTCTAAGAAATGTATGGCCATACTACGATGGAAATGAGTTTCCATCTCAATTGTTAGACTACTCAAGAATCGAGAAAGTAATGGTCAAGAACAGGAAGTTGACATTTTCCATGCCTCATCCTTGACCAAATTATCGCGTGACAAAAGGGATGTGACATGGTTGTACGATAGGTTATATCGCATAAACAATGACGTTGATCCTCTTACTAAGCCGCTTGCACAAGTGAAACATGAGCGTCATGTTAGGGCAATGGGAAAAATTAATGATTGCACCTAGTGCAAGTGGGAGTCTGTTGGAAATTATGCCCTAGGGGCAAGTCATTGTACTTATCAACGATCCCCATATGAATTGGGTAGTCGCAATGTCTTGCTAGAGGCCGCTTGTGACTTGTGGGCTGCTACAGTATTGGCCCACTGCCAATCTCATGTGAGCCTACAGGGTCGCACACAAGAATGGCCCAACACGAGCAAGAGTGTCCAAATGCATTGAATCTTAAATGTGTTTAAGATTTAATGAATACTTATTTAATCTAGGATGTGTGTGTGTGTGTGTGTGCGCGCGCGCGCGCATATATAAATATATTAAATTCGAAAATAATAATGATATTATTTATTGACAATAATATTATTATATATAGTATTTAATTTATTTGATAAATTAAATGACTATAATGAATTGAGATATTGTATCTCAGATTTAATTTTCGAATAAAGATATTGCATATCAGATTTTAATTTGAACTGAGATATCGCATCTCATTTTAAATTAAATATAACGATATCATATCTTGATTTAATATATAATATAAATTAAATCAGAGGGCTTTTAATTCGGATTAAATAAATAAATTTGATTAGATCTATCAGATAGATTTAATTAATATATTTTTTAATCCATATTCAAAATTGGTTTTGAATTTAATACGTCTGCTAGGTTTAGAAAAACCTACGGGACTTTTAGTCGAGCGTATTAGAAAGCCGCGAGAAACCCTAGAAAGAAAAAGAGAGAGACGCAAGAATACTGAGGCGCTAGCACGCTGCCGTCAGTGTTGGAGGCCGTTCGTGTGGATACCGGTAGAGGAAGGCGATTCTAAAGAGTCGGCTTCTGCTGATCGAGAAGGTAGCCCACCAGTTCACATTGTTCTGCAAAGGTACTGTTCGGAAACCCTAAATCCATATTTAAACGCTATTGAGCGATCCGCCTAAGGGATTCGTTAAAAATTTTATTCCGCTGCGTGTACGAATCCCAACATCCGTATCATGTACAAACAACTAAATGTATATAATTAATTACATAAAAAATAAAACATACTTGGAGTCTCTTCATGCGAGACACGTGTCAGAAACCTGCACGCATAAGGTGCTACTGCAAATCTAGTGGGATGAGATCTGGGTGATGGACATCTCCCAAAGATCCTTGTGAGGCTCGCCTCACTCTCAAAGACGGGCAATCTCCTGTGTTTCACACAATTTTCGATTGGTGTGACTGCTGCACCACCTTAATAAGTAGAGTAAATACCCTTTTTGGTCCCTGAAATAACACGCGCTACTCATTTTGGTCCCTGAGTAAAAAAAATGTCATTTTTAGTCCTTAAACAGTAAAAAAAAGGTCCCTTTTAGTCCTTTTAGTCATTTTTTGTGGACATTTTAATCCCTCACAAATTCTCAAAAAATCCTTTTTAGTCCCTAAAAAGGACCGAAAATGACATTTGTTTTACTCATGGACCAAAATGGGTAGAGCGTGTTTTTCCAGGGATCCAAAAGGGTATTTACTCTAATAAGTACTCCCCACTCTTTGGGGTCGGGCTCAATATTGCAGGCGCATTGATCATCCATTTGACTAATAAAAATTTACAATAACACAACACATTATTAAGTTACTAATTATCATTCTCTAAATAATTAATTAGTGAATTGATTATTTGACTAATTATTATTCTCTATTTAAGCTTATCTTATCTATCTTAGGGTATTATAAATAATAATATACAACATATTTCACAAAATATTTTTATTAATTCACTAATTATTATTCTCACAAATTTTTTTAATTAAATTTAGCTAATAATAATAATATTTTACAGTTTATATAACAAATTATTAATTTACAAAATGTTAAATAATTAGTCATCTATCTTAAGGTTTATAATTAACATACAAAATAAATAAATAATTCACTAATTAATTAATTTACTAATTAGTCTTGTATCCTAAGGTTTATAATAAATTTTAAATATTTTAATTCCCTAAATTATTAATTATAATTATCATTTACTCTTTTTATTATTTATAATTTTTAATAATTTTTAAGTAATTAAGCTTCTATCCTACCTTTATACATTTATTAAGCATCTATAATAAATAAAAGTATATAATTAAAAGCTAAATCAAATTATTAAACAATAAACATAACAAAAAAAATAAAATGTTACCTGTGCAAACGTGAAGTCAGGAGTGAGAGAGAGAGAATTTGAAAAAATCGAGTTCTCTACTGTATCCACTTATCATTTATCCCTATGAAATACCAAACGAAATAGAACGATCTTAGAAGGGATATAATGAAATTCGTTGATTGCTTGTTCCTAGAGAAATGATCCGTTTTATTTGACTTGACTGATGGGGACAACAAAAAATTAATTAAAAAATGAATTAACTATACTATAATACTAGAACTACTATAATAGTATAAACTAAAAATAGTATAAACTAAAACTAGAATATAAATAAAAAAATCGAATACTATACTAATAAATAATAATAAAATAATAAACAGAATAATAAAAAGAGTGCTCTTATTCAAAACGCCCTGTGATCTTCAACCAATTTTGCGCTTCAATATAATTACCAGGGGTAAGGGCTATAGCTTGTTTCCAATACTCAGCGGCTTGATCAAACCAAGCCTCCGCAATTTCCGAATCTCCCTGTCGAATGGCCTGTTCTCCGCGGTCGGAATAGGTGAGTAAATTCCCTTCCCTTAGAACCGTACTTGAGAGTTTCCTGCCTCATACGGCTCAGCAGTTAATTCTTTTCGTGCCCCATTTTTTTTTATTAGATCTATTCTATTCTTTTTTTTTTTCTCGAGTTAACAAAAAAAAAGAGGATAATTACATGAGTTTCAAACTTGAATTTGGATTAATAAAAAAAGGAATCCGCTTTCTAGTTTTATCTTTTCTCCTACCTTCAGAAGAATAAAGCATCGGCATTTACACTCTCATTATAATTTTCTGAAAGGTAACTATCTCGGTTTCCTATATCATATACTTTCATATATGATATATAAATCTTTATAGAATCTGTGAAAAAGACTTTTCTTCATAAAAAAGAAAAGACTTACTATCTTTGGGATCTGATACTACACCGCTGCTCAAAACTTTAGGGGATCAACTCTATTACATAAGTGGATTCCTAACCTTTCTATCATGATATAAGTAAGCAGTTCTTCTTGTATTGGCCCAAAACCTCGCTAATTGATCTTTACGGTGCTTTCTCTATCAATTAGATCTTTTATCCATAGAAAAAAAAGGTATCTAGGCATATCGATTTCTTCATATTTCAACTTCTATGAAGTTTCTTTCTTTTTCTTTGCTACAGCTGATAAAAATCGTTGTTTTGGACGATATATATGTAGAAATCCTTTTTTTTTTTCTAGTATTTATTAGCGGATTTGCTCTTTCTTTTCTTTTTTCTTTCTATAGTGGAGATAGTCGCACGTAATGACAGATCACGGCCATATTATTAAAAGCTTGTGGTAAGAACGGGTTTCGTTCTAGTGCCCGAAAATAATATTCCAAAGCTTTCGTATGTTCTCCGTTACTTGTGTGGATAAGGCCTATGTTATAAAGTATATAACTTCGATCATAGGGATCAATTTCCAGTCGCATAGCTTCATAATAATTCTGTAAAGCTTCCGCATAATTTCCTTCGGATTGAGCCGACATCCGTTACGGTCGTCATTCGGTTCAAAGAATCTCCGTTCCAGAACCGTACGTGAGATTTTCATCTCATACGGCTCCTCCTCTCTTTTATGTGCATAATGATAAAAATACATAGAATAAAAAAAGATTGCAGTATTCTCATTATGAACTGAGCAGGGCTAGTGTTTTTACAAAAATCTCTAGCCAACCTTTCTGTAAAAGAACTTTTCTTAACATCAAGTATGTTGGTACTGGATAAAAAAAATGGTAACTCCAACAATTTCTTTGTCCTCAACGCCGCTTAATTTCCTGGAATTAGTCACTTCAACAGTCTTCGATGGTTATACGGGTATCCAAAATACGAACGAGATGGATGTTTGTTGTCCCAACCATTCTTCTTAGTCCCGATCCCGATAAGGAAAAGGGGAGGGGGGTATCTTTTTTAACAAAGTTTTCGTGTTGTTGATTCCTAAACGTAGTGCTTCTTCCCCCATGCCGCCCATTGGTACTAGTGGAGTAGAGTTGACCTAACCCATAAGTATAGGTATAACCTTTCGCTTAATACTATAAATCCAAAATTTAAGCATATGAGGCTGCATTAATCGGGGATACACGACAGAAGGAATTAATTATTTTATTTCCACAAACTTCACCTTCAGCAAGCGTAGGTTTTTTTCCATTTTTTCTTTCTATCCGAAGAATGTGCCTTTTTTCTCCTAACACTGAGAGCAAAAAAAAGGAAAAAAGAATCAAATCGCACCATCTCTGTAATAGGTGAATGCCTCCTTTTCTCCTGAAGTTGTCGGAATTATTCGTAATAAGATATTGGCTACAATTGAAAAGGTCTTATCAATAAAATTTCCATTTATCCGAGATCTAGTCATAGGTAGCAATCCATTCTAGAATTTAATTATCTCTCGTGAGAAAATAATCCCACAAACAAAGGAATTGTACAATAGAGTACGAAATAACGTAAAAAGGACTCATTAAAAAAAATGGTTTATGAAGGTTTTTTTAAGTTTTTTCTATTTTTCTAGTTAAATTTGATTGGATGTGGCTATCCAAAAAATAGAATATGAATGACTCACTATTCACTCGGTTTCTGGGACATAATCATTATGTAGGAGAGATGGCCGAGTGGTTTAAGGCGTAGTATTGGAACTGCTATGTAGGCTTTTTGTTTACCGAGGGTTCGAATCCCTCTCTTTCCGCACCTTTACCTAATTCATCAATATTATTGACCGCAATCTTTCAAATAACAAAGGGTACCATTATTCCAACTTTCTTTGGTGTGGATTCTCTATTCCTAATTTCGGGAATACTGCAAATACTGGAAAGAGGGGGCAAGGAATGAAAATCTTCCTACCTGATCCATGTCTATGATAGATGAATGGTAGGGAAAATTCCCGAATCAAACACCTTACCCCTTTTTTTGTTTTTTGTTGGTCCCCTTACTTAGACGCGAAGGGAGTAAAAATCTCTTGTTATTTTAGTTAGGTTTAAGTCTGACGAGAATAATATTCTACAACCAGCAATTCATTTATTTTCAAACCAACCCATTTACTATCTATTATTTGATTGACTAATCCTTTATATTGGAATGGGTAAAGAGTCAAATGTTTTGGCAATTCCTCACGGGGGGGTGAATCAAGATAATTTTGAATCAGAGTTCTAAACTTTTGTTCATCCCTCGCTGTAATAATATCTTGGGGTTTGCAGCGATAACTTGGTATATCTACTATACGACCATTAACTAAAACATGTCTATGGTTAACTAATTGGCGAGCTTGAGGAATAGTCGAAGCGATACCCAATCGGAAAAGTATGTTATCCAAACGCATTTCGAGTAATTGTAGTAAAACCTGACCGGTTGACCCTTTCGCTTTTCTGGCGATACGAACGTATTTAAGCAATTGTCGTTCTGTAAGACCATAATGAAAACGCAATTTTTGTTTTTCTTCTAAACGAATACAATATTGAGATCTTTTATCCAAGCGCTCTTGGTTTCTAAGTTCGCTTCCGACTCTAGGCTTTTTACTAGTTAGTCCTGGTAAAGCCCCCAGACGGCGTATTTTTTTGAAACGAGGCCCCCTGTAACGCGACATAAAGACTCCTTTTTTTTTTAATTTCATAAACCTAAATTCAAACTAAACTAAATGGGAAATATGATAAATCAAGCGAAATCTACTAATTATATCAATATCCGACCGAACCTTATTGTATATATAAAACAAAAAAAAGGGGGTTCTTTTCTTGATTTGTTCTACAGAAATCGAACTCCCCCAATTTGAATTCATAATTGGAAGTTCCTACGACATAATAGATCGGTGACTCTTGAAAAAGGAAATGGGAAAAATTTCAATATTCTTTGATTTCCAAATTATCAATTATATAAAAAATCAAAACAAATAGAGAAAAGCCGGCTATCGGAATCGAACCGATGATCTCTCATCAGCCTATCTAGGCCATTGATTGGGAATATGAGAAAAAAGTCAAAATAATATTTTGACCTTTTAGATCAATAGGACAAACATGATTTAGAGATTAAGAGAAAATGATGAAAGAAACCCACATGCCAACACTAGCTCAACACACCAGGAATGCAATTGGCACCATCGCTAATTAATTAATTAGTGTGCACCTTCTATTTGTATTATCAATCAAAAAGTTTGAATATAAAATTTGTAACCAGTCAATGTAATCATACATAAACAGTACTATTCGAATTTCAAATTCTACAATACAAGACCTAAAGCAATATATGGGAATGTATCTAGTTATAAAAATATGGGTTAAGTATCAATTTTGCCCCTGAAGTACGCGCCCAGGAGCAATTTTGCCCTTGAAGTTTTTGGCGTAGCAATGTTGCCCCTGAAGTCTCAAAACGTAGCGAGGTTGCCCCTCCCGTTAACTGCCCTAACGGTCAACCTTAGTTGCCCGTTGGGATTTGTTAACGGAGGGGCAACATTGCTACACCGAAAACTTTAGAAGTAAAATTGCTCCTAAGCGCGTACTTCATGGACAAAATTGATACTTAACTCTAAAAATAATTCAGCAAAATGTAACTATAATCCCTTTTTTTGGGGACAATTACATAAAATCTAAGTAAATGAACTAAATATTTTGGTGGACGGACATTTACAAATGTCCATTTGACTGCTGTGGTAGATATGAGAATAGCTGTTTGCATTGCCCTTTAATTTGAGAGAAAGTTCAGTAACCACAAAAATAACTGTCCAAAGCAATATCAGTTTTACATGAACATGAAGGTATAAATGCTTTACAACATACTACTTTCATATTCCAAAAAGGGCGCTACCATCACTGCATTCCAACTGCTGAGCTGCAAGATTAAAAAATTCAACACCTTAAAGCTTGAAAAACACTACGTCAACTTCAAACACTTTCCTTTATAATGAAGTGTTAGTGTTCAGTAACCTTGTCACAATTAAACATTGCATACACCACACAATGAAAAACTTCAGACAAAGGGAAATGGAAGAAAGAGCAAGTAAGAGAAGGCTCTGATATGTTCTTTGATTCTCCAAAAACAAAAGTCAACAGACAAATAAAAGACATCAAGGGCATCTTCAATGTAAAGCAAGCAGAAAGGAAATCATAAAACCAAAGGAAATCCCTAGAAGTCTTTGAAAGCGTTATTTTTGCTTCTCTGTTTAAATCTATCGTACGTCTTCTGTTCTTTATTTGGCGTCAACAAAGTGTGAAGTAAGAATATTGAAACATGAGAAAGGAATATTAGGATTAAGAAAATGAGACATTTATCAGTTGTTTGGTTATTTAGTGTTCTGTTTTAGCAATATAGGACTTCTATTAAATAATGTTCATATTCAAATTCATGATTATTTCGCTAACCAGATAAATATTTACGAGGACATGAGTTAATAGGAACCAACGCCCTTTATTAGTATTACTACCTTCAGTTCTATATATAGGACAAAGTTTGTAATACAATTTGCACTACAAATATTGTCCAATATTTAGGAGCAGAGGGAGTATATTTTATATTTTATGTCTATTAGTGTTCTATCAGTTATTTTAAGATAATGTCTGTTTTATGTGTTTAGGAAAGAAAGGTTATTTGCAGTTAGTGTATTAGTCTATAAATACCATAGATGTACTCTATAAAAGGGATGGATGGATGGATGAAGTTATTGCTGAGATAATTCTTTCCTCTCTATCCCTAGTTCCCTAGAACTGGATTCTGGTTTTAGTCTCTCCCTTCTTCTCTCATCCCTCTACCCTTTCTCCTTTCTTTTCTCTTCTAATTCCCTATTCATCAAGAATTACAGGTTATGGTTCTAGATTTCCTCTTCTCTCTCTTTCCCTTTCCCCATCTCTACTTCTATTTTCCAGGTTCTAACATGAGTTATGCCGTTTTCCTTTAACTTTCCATTCTCCTTTCTTCTCCAATTCCACTCGCCCTTATGCCTCTATATTAGCAGTTCACCTTATGTCAGAAAGTGATCAGAGATATTCTCTCAACAAGTTCAACTCTGTTCTCTTGGTGAAATGTTCTAAACTCGTTCTTCTTTAAATAATTTGATTCAGGTTAGAAAACCAGGGAATCCATAAAAAATGCATAAATAAAAACTAAATATACAACTCTTATACTTAAGCTAACTACATAGCCGTTAGAAAAACAAAAATCTCAACAACTAAAGTCAAAGATTTCATAAAGGATAGAAATAATATCGACAAAACAAGGTGGTTTACTACCTCTTTGTTCAGCTCCTTCGTCATTCTGTCTTGCAATTGGCAACTGCAGCTAAAATTTTTTCCTTGACCTTACCTATAGTCTGAAGATGGGACAGTAACAATAAAAAAACAAGGAAAAATCAACACTGGATGGAATTGAATCATGCAGAACAAGTTTCGAATTGGAAGAGTTCTTGATATACCAAGCTAGAATTGATTGCCCATTTTTTGACTGAGGTTGCAGTATGCATGAGGTGAGAGCAGTGTGGGGAGTCGAAAGTCAAATGATAAGTTGAATTTTCAGTAGCTTTGGCAATCCAGATATGGTTGATCTGGTCCTTTTCTTTTTTAGTGAGATTACAGAAGCCAACCTGCTACATATAGTGAAAGTTAAAGGACTTGTCCATCTTCAGAAGTAACATAATGTAACTAAAATAGTCGAGATATAATTTGGAGGGTTCAGACCTTGTATGCCAAAAACAGGTAGTAAAACTGATATCAGATCATATATATTAATTACCGTAGAACCAACAAGATTATAGCTGATTGGCGGAATCAAATCATTATCTGTGGACTGAGAGTGAGAGCAAAAGCAGATAGCAAGCAAACTTGTTGTCTGTCCAAATTTTACACTAGACATGGATCCATCAATTACAAAAACCCACTGTGTCTTTTGATGTCCAGCGGTATAAACATCTCCCACATGCACAATATAGGCAGCTGTATCAAACTCACTGTATGAAATATACAAGGACTCCATTTAACATTATGTTTCTTATATTGTTTTAACCGAGAGTAGATATGTATGCAATAGTAACAAATAACCTGGAAAGAGGGATGTCAATCAAACTTGAGATGGAGATCGGTTTGCGACAGTTGAAAAAAGGCCTGCAAAAGAAAAACCAGAAGTTAGATTTATGAATTTGATATAACTAGATTAATAACAACCAAGGAACTTTCTTTCTTGTCCTCTTGATTGGAAATACCTACTTAAACGGTTCCCTGGCTCCAGAAGACAGAGGTGACCATTTGGTAGAAGATCCTGTCGCCTGCAAGTGGAGGACATCTGAACCAGAACTTGATGGTGTAAGACCTGTAATTAAATATGCTTGACCCTCAACCAGCTCCTGTCTCTGTTACATTGGTAGCATGTAGAAACCTGTGAGAAATCTCACTTGCATGCAAAATTAACATGCACAATGATGTCATGGAAGAAATGAAAGAAAGCATATGAAGTTTAGCAAGACACATGAGGAACAAATTCACAAGCAGCTACAATGATAGAATACGAATTATGGTGGGATAATGGGTGATGTGGGGAGTTAGAGAAACGTCATGAACAAATATTTTGAGTTATTTTAGATTTTCTATTAATATTATTCTATATGTTATTTTTCATTATCCAAATCATGGGTTAGTGGGATAGATAAATAATCAAAAGAAATTTTGAAAAATTGACATGCGCTTATGAACTATACATGCTTTATGAAACACAGATTTTACTATTAAAGATTTTTGCCTTTGATGAGTTTGATCCATTAAAGTCATTAGTGTTTCAGATCCTGGAATTACTCTCTTCACTAAAATTCCTCTCTATTTTCCTTATTAAATTAAGACCTTATCACCAAACCACGCAGGTGCTGAAAATTCTGATACAAGGCAATGATACAATTATAAGTGTTCCACCTGCTTCTCTGTTGGATTCCAAATAGTTACTAGGCCATCTCTTGGCATATCTTCTCTATCTTTCTGTGTTAGACCAACTACACGCACCCTCATAAATTGGATGGCATCCCTTCTTCCCAAGCCAGCATCTTTCAAAGCTTGCTCATTCGATTTCACCGTATTTGATTGCCCGGTTGCCTGTCAACCAACTAAAATATTCAACATCTCTTTCCATACAAACTTCCCTGAATCCAGAAATATAACCCCACCTTTAGTTTTTCCTTAGAAGCAACAAAAGAATTGAGTTGCTCATGACTCGTATCAGCTATTAGGAATTCAGGATCTGCAGCTGTGTCCAGCATGTTAGAAATCTGAGCTCCTTTGCTATCATCATCATAAATATGTAAAGTTTCTTCCTGAAGGTTGGAACTGATGCCTTCCATAACATCAGTGCATCTACAGCCACATAGGAGATCAACAATAGCATAAAGAAATTAATCTCACGTATTCACCAAAATACACACGAATGGATCATACCAACAGAATAAACAGATACAAACGGTAAGTAACTATGTTTTTTGGGTCTCTTAAATGTACAAAATATAAAATACAATCATAATTCCTTGTTTCTTCATCTGAATTGTATTGCACAGTGAAAGGGTCCCATTCACAGGATTCACCTATGCAAGACAACCTAGGAAGCTACCAACTAGGCAAACCGAGGGAAAGGATACCTTTTAAGGTTGCAGGGCTGACTTTGCTATTTTATTTTGGGTGTAATTGTTAGACATTTAGCCGTTACCTAGAGTGGCTTTTGTATTTAGCACTGTAGCATTTTGAATACTGTGCACAGATGCTTTTTGACTATATTAGGCGTAGGAAGAGTTGGTAGAGGTAAGCTTATTTTCGAGTGAAGTTGTAGGAGAGGGAAGCAAATCTGTTGATACAGATTTGCCTCTGATTTTGGCTGTATGAGTCTGTGACTCTTGACAGAATTATTATATCAGTGTGTTTCTGTTCTGTGGTTATTCTTAAACCAGTTTTGTAGGCAACCAACCATTGGTTCCTAACAAATTGGTATCAAAGCACGTAAGATCTTTGGGAGATGGCTGACGAGGTCAAGGTATTGAGGGAGTCTGTGGCGAATCTGTCTAAGAAAGTGGACGAACTTTCCGGTTTGACAAAGCAAGTGGGCGAACTGACAGAGGGCATGAATCTAATGCGAGAAGTGTTGCTACGCATGGAAAGGCATTCGGGAAAGAAGAGCAAACACAAGAAGAACCCGGAAGACTCACAATCTGAAAGTGAAACAGAGAGCCACGCAGAAGTAGAGAAAGGAGTAAAGTTCAGAAAGTTGGAATTACCTGTTTTCGACGGTGACGACCCCATTGGGTGGTTCTGTCGAGTGGAGCGATATTTCCACGTCAATGAGGTGCCGGAGGCAGAAAAGCTAGAGGCAGCGGTGGTTTGTCTGGAGAGCCGAGCCCTTCACTGGTACCAATGGAAGGAGACGCGGAGTGTCTTGAAGAACTGGACAGAGTTCAAGCAAAAAGTGTTGGAACGTTTTTGTAGACTTTTAGGATCAGGATAATTGATAATTGAGTCCGATGCACTTCTCATTGATTCATGTGAAATATATAAGATACACGGAGGGCAATCTGTTGTAACAGATTGAGAACTTCTAGGAAATTCAAAAATTGAAACAAACTAATCTGTTCTAACTAACTCCTAGATTCTAGGATCTAATCTTGACTTAATCTAATAAACTTATTTACAAAATAATATAATTCCCACACTCCCCCTCAAGTTGGATCATAGATACTCATCATGTCCAACTTGCATACAAAGCCTTCAAATATGTCCTCAGGTAGACCTTTTGTGAGTATATCTGCAAGCTGTAATTTTGTGGGTATGTAGGAGAGACAAATAATTCCATCTTCAACCTTTTCTCTGATAAAGTGGCGATCAACATCAACATGCTTAGTTCTACTGTGTTGTACTGGATTCAATGCCATGCTTAAGGCTGCCTTATTATCACAGTAAAGTTTTAGTGGAGATTCTATCTTGGTGTAGGTCTCGTCAGCGACCCTTTTTATCCATATTCCTTCCCTGAGTCCTTCAGCAGTGATCTTAATTCTGATTCTGCACTACTTGTGGATACCACTCGTTGCTTGTGACTCTGCCACGTTACTAGATTTCCCCATACAAACGTCCAATAGCCTGAAGTAGACCTGCTGTTCTCTTGGTCTCCTGCCCACTCTGCATCGGTGTATATCTCAATAGTCCTCAAATTAGTTTTTCAAGAAGAGACCTCGGCCAGGAGTTCCTTTGAGGTATTTCAGGATTCTATATGCTGCATCCAAGTGTTTCTGTTTGGGTGAGTGCATATGTTGACTTGCAGTACTTACTGCAAAGGCAATGTCAGGACGTGTGTGAGAAAGATAGATAAGCTTTCCGACCAATCTCTGGTAGCGCCCTATGTCTGCTGGTTTTTCTTCCTCTTCTTGTTTCTTTTTTTCCACCACCTCTTGTTCGGTTGTCGGCTGTTCTACCTTTTTCTTCTTCTTTTGACACTAATGGGAGTCTTGCTTGGTTTACACCCAAGCATGCCGCTTTCCTTTAGTAGATCAAGGACATACTTCCTTTGTGAAATGTGAATACCTTCTTTTGACCTAGCCACTTCCATTCCTAGGAAGTATTTCAAGTTACCAAGGTCCTTGACTTCAAACTCCTTGTTTAGCGCTAGTTTGATTCTGCTCATTTCTTGAGGATTGTTTCCTGTAAGTATTATGTCATCCACATATACTATTAAGATAGTAATCATACCTTCATGGTTCATAGTGAACATAGTGTGATCAGAGAGGCATTGGTTGTATCCTTCAGCCTTTAGAACTTGTGAGAATCGTCAAACCAGGCTCTAGGAGATTGCTTCAATCCGTAAATGGATTTGTTCAGCTTGCATACCGTTTTCCGTGACCATTCTCAAAACCAGTGGAAGTGACATATAAACTTCTTCTTTTAGGTCCCCATTTAGGAAGGCGTTTTTGATGTCTAGCCGTTGTAAAGGCCATCGAGATTAACAAAGAATGGAAATAAGGATTCTGACTGTGTTTAGCTTTGCTACAGGGGCAAAAGTTTCATTGTAGTCCAAGCCATAAGTTTGTGTAAAACCCTTGGCAACTAGTCTGGCTTTGTACTTGTTCAAGGTACCATCTGCATTGTACTTGGGGGTAAATACCCACTTACACCCTACTGCCTTTTTACCTTGGGGTAAGTTAGTGACATTCCAAGTTTGATTTTTCTCAAGAGCATTCATCTCATCCAATACAACATCTTTCCATTCAGGAATTTCAAGTGCCTCATGTACATTTGTGGGAATCTGAACCTGATCAAGGTTAGTGACAAAATGACAAGATTTCGTGAGAGATTACCATATGACATGTAGTCTTGAATAGGATGTTGAGTACAAGAACGTGTCTTCTTTCTCAATGCAATGGGCATGTTTAGGTCCAGCAAATGTGACATCTCGGCTGACAAAGATTCGTTGGGATTTAGGGTCATAACAACGATAACCTTTTTGGCAATTGGAATAGCCAAGAAAGATGCAAGGGATGGACCTAGGGTCAAATTTGGAAGGGGGATGGTGAATATGGACATATACGGTACATCCAAAGACACGGAGAGGAAGAGAGTGATCAAGGTGTGAAATCACACGAGTCTCACGGAGTTTATGAAGAGGGGACATATGGGAAAGGACACGAGTAGGTAGTCTATTGATAAGGTGAGTGGCGAAGGATTGCATCTCCCCAGAAATACTTGGGAACATTGCTGGTGTACATAAGGGCACGGGCAATGTCAAGAAGATGGCGATTTTTACGTTCGGCAATGCCATTCTCACGAGGGGTGTTAGGACAACTACTTTTATGAATGATGCCGTGAGACTTTAGAAAATGGCTGAAGGTATGATTGAAATATTCGGTGCCATTATCAGAGTGTAGGACTTGAATGGTAGAATTAAATTGGGTTTGAACATAGTGGAAGAATTCAACAAAGATATTGAACACATCAGATTTTTCTTTTAGGAGGTACACCCAACACAAGCGAGAGTGATCGTCTATGAACGTGACAAAATATTTCGAACATGTCCGGTTAGGTATTCTAGAGGGACCCCATACATCACTGTGGATGATGGAGAAGGGACGAGTAGAGTGATAGGAGGTGGGAGGGAAGGTAGTACGATGATGTTTTGCTAGTTCACACGTATCACAATGGAACAATGGGGGCACTAGAATTATTGGCTGTGCGAATTCGATTATTACCAGCCAAAGGAGAATAGGAGGTAAATACTCTTGATTCTGAGGTCATATGATCAGAGGCGCCAGTGTCTACTATCCATTTTTGCAGAGAGGATGATGATATGAGAGTAAGATGATCATTACCTTGTTTGGCGATAGTTGCAACTGGTCCTTGAGAGGACTGTAAATTTTTTAGCAAATTGAGAAGTTGACTCATCTGTTCTGTATTGAGGGAAGGAGGCACGGATTCTGAAGTAGTATCTGTCTCAATGACTGTTTGATGAGCGTAAGGTGATCGTGGTTTGCGAGGTGTCCAATCGATGGCTTACCGTGGAGTTTCCAGCATTTGTCTTTGGTATGACCAATCTTCTTACAATGATCACACGTTGGACGAGATTTAGTAGAGCCGAACCGAAGGGGGAATGTGCTTATCGATTAAACCGGACGCTCGGTCCCGAAGAGATGGCCTTGAGGAGCATAGTTTGTCTTCGGGACTCTTCACGACGAATCTCGAATATACTTCCGGGAGAGGAGGAAGAGATGAATTACTCAATATCCTTGCTCGAGCATCGTCAAATTCCGAGTTTAAGCCGAGAAAAATCAGGATCCGATCAATGTTGACATTCCGAAGGTGGCGAGTAGCATCAGTAGGAGAATCCCATTCATTTTCAGCCATTTGATCTTCTTCTTGCCAGAGAGCGCACAGCTCAAACCAGAATTCAGCAATGCACCTAGAGCCCTGAGATGACTTCCAGATGCGACGACGGAGATTAAATAGTTGAGATAAATCCTTGGCATCGACGTAAGAGTCGCGAACAAGCATCCCAAATATCCTTGGCGTAGGAAGATACATGAAGCTTCGTTTAATCGTGGAGACATGGCATTGATAAGCCAAGAGCGAGACAAGAGAATTATCAGTGTCCCATTGAACCCAGGCTGGGGAGGTTTGATCCAACGGTGGCTTGATCTCTCCAGTTAAAAACTTCCGTTTGCCCCGTCCACCGATAGCTAGCAAAACGGCTCGTGCCCACCATGATAATTGTGAAGATTCAGTTTCTTCGACACCAATTGGTTAGATATCAATTGGTTATCGGAAGAGTGGAGAGGAGTTGTATTATCGCTGGTCTTGGGGAGCGGTATTGTATCATTTAATGGGGCTGTATCATTTAATGAAGTCATTGGTGCAGGTTAAGAAAGGAGACAAAGTGAAGCACAATAACAGTAATTGCCCAAAAATTAATTCAAGTCCCTAAGTGGGTAAATGAACAGTAACGAGCCCAAAATAATTCACGTCCAAAAAATGAAGGCGCAGTGCAGATAAACCAAGCTGAGGCAGAAGGAGACCCGATAGCTCAGCGATATCACACTGAGAGGAGTCCAAACCAAATTCAAACAGTAACTGGAGTCTGAATTGGAAGGCCGAGACGGTCACGACACACGAAGCTTCAAACGAAGGAAGACAATCGTGAACCTGAGATGGAGAGACCACGGACGAATTCTGAGATATGACGTCGGACGAACTTTGAGTTGCAGCGGATGAGTGCTGAACGAGGTACTGTAATTGACACGCAATGGACGCCGTGGAGTTGCAGGGACGACTGAGATGACAGTCGGAGAGGATCTTCAGACGAGGTATGAGGGTCGGACGTCGCAGTGGGCAATCGTCACAAACTTTGAAGGAGACGTCGCAGTGGGCAATCGTCTCAGATTTTTGGAGAAGGCGTCACAGTGGGTGACGACTTGGATCGGACTGTGGAGAACCTAAGGTGTTTGCTCTGATACCATGTAGACTTTTAGGATCAGGATAATTGATAATTGAGTCCGATGCACTTCTCATTGATTCATGTGAAATATATAAGATACACGGAGGGCAATCTGTTGTAACAGATTGAGAACTTCTAGGAAATTCAAAAATTGAAACAAACTAATCTGTTCTAACTAACTCCTAGATTCTAGGATCTAATCTTGACTTAATCTAATAAACTTATTTACAAAATAATATAATTCCCACAGTTTTCATACGTTTCAGCGGGGAGGTGAGTATAAAATCCTTTTCTCCAACAAACAAGAAGGATCGGTAATGGAGTATGTAGAAGTATTTGAGAGGCTGTCATTTCCGTTAACCGACGCACCTGAAGAGTGTTTAATGGGAGCTTTTCTGTATGGCCTTAAAACGGAAATCCAGGCTGAACTTGAAATTGTGGAAGAAAGCGATTTAGAAGGACTGATCAAAATGGCGTTGAGAGTAGATGGGAGGAATAGGCTCTTGGAAACCGATAGAGGAAACAAGGCGTATAGGGCAGCGATGAATTCTGGAATGAAGAAATACCCGATACAGCCAATGCATTCTCGGGTAACCCAGTTCCCCGACCCGAACCGACCCGTACCCGCTACCCATTCCCTCACCCATGGGTCAAAAACTGACCCGAAAACGCAGGAGACCAAAACAGGGAGTACTTCGACGACAGCTTCCACGTCGCGCAAAACGGGATGGAGCCGTCGACTCCCTGACTCCGAGATGGCTCGCCGGCGAGAAATGGGACTCTGCTTCAAGTGTGGGGACAAGTACAGCCCCACCCACACCTGTCGAGACAAACATCTGCAAGTGTTCCTGGTTGAAGTCGACGCCGATAATGGAGAAAAGGGACCGAATGAGACAGGAGAGGTAGCTGAAGACTATTTTGACGCAGAAGAAGCCACGCGAATGGAATTATCATTGAATTCCTTTGCTGGATTTGAAAGCAACCATACAATGAAGGTGAGAGGAGAACTAGCCGGAGAAGCGCTGGTGGTTTTAATTGACAGCGGAGCAACACATAACTTCATAGCTGAACAATGGCTTAACCGACCGGGAGTCAAGGTAGATGAAGTTACCGAATACACAATCACAGTTGGGGATGGACATTCTGTTAAAAGGAGGCAGCGCTGCAGGGATTTGGCTCTGAGATTGCAGGGAATCAACGTGGTGCAAACCTTTTATCCTTTCCCTTTAAGAGGAATTGATGCGGTATTGGGGGTTGAGTGGTTAAAGACCCTGGGTGATGTGAAGGTCAACTGGCGGCAGATGACAATGGAAATAGGCAAGAAGAGTAATCGAATTTGCTTGAAAGGGGACCCGATGCTATCAAGGTCACAAGTATCCCTGCAATCCATTATGCGCGCAGTAGGGAAGAAGGGGCAGGGTTTCTTGATTGAATGCAATAGTATAAGGAGAGAAGAAGAAGGCAGCCATGCATTAACATCCGAGGTTCAAGGGCTCCTGGATAAATTTCCTGGAATTAACCAAACAGACATGACTCTTCCCCCTCGGCGAGCCAGAGACCATACAATTGAGATTAAGCCAGGAGCGCAGCCACCAAACATCCGCCCCTACCGATACCCACATATGCAGAAAAAAGAAATAGAGGAAATGATAAAAGACATGCTTCAGGCGGGAATAATTCAGCCTAGCACCAGCCCTTACTCTAGTCCCGTCATTCTAGTGAAGAAAAAAGATGGGAGTTGGCGCTTTTGTGTTGATTACAGGGCACTCAACAAGGTCACAATTCCTGATAAGTTTCCAATCCCCGCCATAGATGAATTATTGGATGAGCTGAAGGGGGCCTCGGTTTTTTCCAAATTGGATTTGAAATCAGGGTACCATCAGATTCGAATCAAAGCCGGAGATGAGCACAAGACGGCTTTCCGTACACATGAGGGGCACTATGAGTTCAAGGTGATGCCTTTCGGTCTCACGAACGCTCCCTCCACTTTTCAGGCCTTGATGAATGAAATATTTAGAGGATATTTACGGAAGTTTGTACTTGTATTTTTCGATGACATACTCATTTACAGTTGCAATGTTGATACTCACTTGGAACATCTAGAGAAAGTGCTAACTGTTTTGCAGAAAAACCAGCTGGTTATCAACCTCAAGAAGTGCAGCTTCGTGCAGTCAAGAATTGAATATCTTGGTCATATCATATCTGATCAGGGAGTTCAAGCTGACCCTGCGAAAGTGGAAAGCATGGTAGCTTGGCCACAACCCAAGAATGTGAAGTCATTGCGAGGTTTTTTGGGTTTAACGGGATATTACTGAAGATTTGTGCAAGGGTATGGGAAGATTGCTAGTCCCTTGACTGACCTTCTCAAGAAAGACTCATTTAAGTGGACAGACGAGGCAACCAAAGCATTTGAGGCTCTCAAGACGGCCATGACAACCCTTCCGGTACTCATTATGCCGGATTTTTCAACACCATTTGAGTTGGAAACTGACGCCTCTGGAACTGGTATAGGAGCAGTGTTAATGCAGCAAGGGCGTCCTATCTCCTACTTCAGCCAAAAACTATCTAAACGGGCTCAGCTTTGTTCGGTGTATGAGAGAGAGCTGATGGCAATAGTATTGGCAGTGAAAAAATGGAGGCACTACTTATGGGGGCAAAAATTTATTATCCGGACTGAACAGAAGGCCCTCAAGTATCTGCTGGAGCAAAGAATTTTGGAGGAGAATCAGCAAAAATGGGTGTCAAAACTCATGGGCTACAAGTTTGAGATACTCTACAAGCCGGGAAAAGACAACAGGGCTGCTGATGCACTATCTCGGCAAGAGGAACCAGCAAGTCTGATGGCATTTTCGGTATGGCAAAATGATGATTTGGAGGAATGGGAGAAAGAGGTTCAAACAGATCCAAAACTCAAGAGCAAATTGCAGCAATTACTCACCGGAAAGGAAGGGACTGAAGGTTATTCTCTGTTTAAAGGATGCTTGCATTATAAGGGCAGATTAGTCTTACCCAAAAACTCATCAAGGATTCCCTTGTTGATACGAGAATATCACAACTCTCCCATTGGGGGACATTCCGGGTACCTTAGAACCTACAAACGGCTTGCTAATGCAGTGTATTGGGAAGGAATGAAGCGGGAAATACAACGGTATGTGGCTGAGTGTGAAGTATGCCAGAGAAACAAGCACCAAGCGCTGTCACCAGCAGGGCTGTTACAGCCCCTCCCCATTCCACAGGCCATTTGGGAGGATATAAGCATGGATTTTATCACCGGGTTGCCTAAGTCCCAACAGTATGATACGATCTTAGTCATTGTGGACCGACTTACCAAGTACGCGCACTTCCTCTCCTTACATCATCCTTTTAGTGCTAAGGACGTGGCAGATCTGTTTATAAGGGAAATTGTCAGATTGCATGGGTTTCCAAAGACCATCGTGTCCGATCGGGATCGAGTGTTTGTGAGCCAATTTTGGCGGGAATTATTTAAGCAAGCTGGAATGCAGTTATGCCTTAGTTCAGCATATCATCCTGAAACCGATGGACAAACAGAGGTGCTAAACAAAGGGGTGGAAACTTATTTGAGGTGCTTCACTAGTGAAAAACCAAATCAGTGGGCGCATTGGTTACCATGGGCGGAGTATTGGTATAATACTACCCACCAAGGGTCAGCCAACATGACTCCATTCCGCGCCGTATATGGAAGGGATCCCCCTACCTTTCTCAAGCTCACAAGTGAGCCATCGGTGGTAGAAGAGGTGGATGAGCAGATCAGATCCAGGAATGAAATTATTGCAACCTTGAAAGACAATCTGATCAAGGCTCAAGAGGAAATGAAGAAACAAGCCAACAAACATAGGAGGGATATCCAATTTGAGGTTGGTGACTTAGTTTATGTTAAAATTCAACCGTATCGACTGCGTTCATTGGCACGACGGGTCAATGAGAAACTTAGCCCCCGGTTTTATGGGCCATTTAAGATCACCGAAAGGGTGGGGGCTGTAGCATACCGCCTTGACCTCCCTCCTACCACTCGGGTACACCCCGTTTTTCATATTTCGGTTCTCAAACGGTCCGTACAATCTGGGATGGTGACTCCCACCATTCCTCCTATTCTCTCAGAACAATTGGAGTTGCAGGTGCAGCCGGAGGATATTTGTAAAATCAGGAAGCTAATGAATGGCCAAACTGAACTTCTGGTAAAATGGAAGGACATGCCCACCTATGAGAACTCTTGGGAAGATGCTGAAACAATAGCAACTCAGTTTCCCTCATTTCCCCTTGAGGACAAGGTGAAGCTTTTAGGGGAGGGTAATGAAAGGGTCCCATTCACAGGATTCACCTATGCAAGACAACCTAGGAAGCTACCAACTAGGCAAACCGAGGGAAAGGATACCTTTTAAGGTTGCAGGGCTGACTTTGCTATTTTGGGTGTAATTGTTAGACATTTAGCCGTTACCTAGAGTGGCTTTTGTATTTAGCACTGTAGCATTTTGAATACTGTGCACAGATGCTTTTTGACTATATTAGGCGTAGGAAGAGTTGGTAGATTGGCCCGTGCGTCGAAAGACTAGGGTCGTCTGGTTCATTCTGGTTCGACGTCACTTAAGGACGCTTTGTTTCATTGTGGGGTTTTATTCGATTCTCGGATTACTACAATTGACGTGTCGGCATACTTTTAATCGGGTGTCGGCTACGTCTTCAATTTTAATTGGCATTATCGGCATATTCCAGGACTGGTCGGTGGATTTCTTAAGTGACTGGGGGACATAGTGAATCGTATCTGTCCTAATCCTTGTTGACCGAACCAAACACACAAGAAGAACCGAGCAACAACTCATTGTTCCCGGCAAGATTGTAGTGCATGGTCCACACCCGAACTGCACCGCCGATTATGGAGGAACGGATGACAGCAATGGAACAAGAACTACAAAGACTCAACAAGATCGACGATATTGAGCAGAAGTTGATCAAATTGGACCAAGTCGACGCACTACAAGCTGACGTCCAGGGGTTTCGAGCGGAATTCAGGGCGGATGTTCAAGACTTTCGAACAGAATTCAGGGCCGAATTGCGCAACTTGGTCCAAACAATGCAAAACCGGGGCGATGACCACTATCGTCGGGAACGCCAGGATGGCCGAGGCAATGGGCAAGGTGATGCCAATCATAGGCCAACCCAATTCACCAAAATGGACTTCCCGAAATTCGCAGGAAAGGACGTTGATTGCTGGATTGCAAAATGTGAGAGATACTTCTACTTGGATGCCACGGCTGAAGGGGAAAAAGTCACGATGGCCTCAATGGGATTGGATGAGGCTAGTTTTGCATGGCACGTTGCATCCGAGAGACGTTGGCGAAGAGACATGAGGTGGAATGAATATGTGGTTCACCTTCGAGACACCTTCGGTATGCCCATTGACCAGCCCATGGGAGAATTATCCCGATTACGCCAAGTAGGAACTATTGCTGATTTCAATTCCAAGTTCGACTTGCTCTCGGCCAAGGTGGATTTGAGTGAGGAGTACCTGATTGAAATCTACTTAACGGGGCTCCGAGAAGATATTGCCGATGCTGTTCTCATGTTCAAGCCAAGAACACTAGGGGAAGCTCGCCGCTTGGCCAAGGTTCAAGAAATGGCCAATACCCATAAGGAAGCAAAGGTATTGGGTACAAGATATAACAAGGGGGGCTCGATTTCAGTGGCAGCACCGAATTATGCCACATGGGAGGAAACAAGACAGCTTATATAGCAAGTGGGTCCCAACCAAAGGAGCCTATAGTAAGTAGTAATAAACCACTCACAATGGCAGCTCCTACACTCGGTTTAGATAAAAACACTCGAAGACATGGAGAAATTCGAAACCGTTGACACCGTAAGATGAGGCTGATCATAGGGCAAGGAATCTCGTGCTTCTATTGCCATGAGGCCTTTACACGCAACCACACGTGTCCCCAAAGGCAGCGGATGCGACTCCAATTTATGGAATTGGTAGAAACCACCGAAGACAAAATAGAGGAGGCAATCGAACCAAACAAAGAGGATGAATATGCTCCTTTAATTTCCTACATGCCATTAATGGCATGGATACAAACGAGTCTATGAGAATTCAAGGGAATGTGGGAAGAAGCAGATTCAGGTATTAATTGACAATGGCAAAGACACACGATTTCATGGATTTTGAGTTTGCGGTAAAAATGGGGTGGAGAAATGCTGAACCTCCTAGGGATGCAGATGTATAGCGGGGGTCGAAATTACAAGTTTTTGGTGTCGGCGTGGATTCCGGTGGAAAATGCAAGGGCTGGAGTTTGAATGTGATCTCGTGGATTATCAAGCTCAATACATTTGATGTGGTGCTAGGATTGACTTGGCTGAAAACGATTAAAAGTGCACTATGGAACTATGAAAAATTGTCAATGCAATGGTATAGAGGGAAACTTTGTGAGTTGCAAGCAAGTCCTATAAACTCCCTTGCGGTGGTCTCCTCTACCAAGTTAGGAGGTAACAAGCAACGTGGACCCCAAATGTATTTGGTACAACTGTTGCAACCGTTGCCCCAAATAGCAAATGAGAATACTCTTCACGATAATGAAGAGCCAAAGGATTCAGAAATACCAATGGAAATCCAGCAATCGTTAAGAAGGTTTGAGGGGTTGTTTGATGAACCTAAGGGCCTCCCGCCACTAAGGGCAGGTCATAACCATCCAATTATTCTTCAAGAAGGTACGAATCCTATAAGTCTCAAGCCTTATCGCTATTCAGCAGCTCAAAAGGATGTTATTGAGAAACAGTGACCGAATTGTTACAAACGGGAGTGCTCCAGAGAGTTCTTCTCCTTTCTCGGCACCCATAGAAAAAAGAAAGACGGAACGTGGAGGATGTGTATTGATTTTCGTGAGCTTAATAGGAAGACGGTGAAGAATCAATACCCTATTCCTCTAGTGGAAGACTTGTTAGATGAACTACATTCAGCTAGATGGTTCACTAAGCTCGACCTAAGAGCGGGTTATCACCAAATTAGGATGCAACCCGAGGATTGTTACAAAACAGCATTCAAGACTCATTCAGCCACTTTGAATGGCTAGTGATGCCATTTGGGTTGACTAATGCACCGCCACATTTCAGGGTGCAATGAATGATATCTTTAGGCCCTTACTAAGGAAGTATGTTCTTGTATTTTTTGATGATATTCTAATATATAGTGCTGATATACAAGAACATGCCCATCATCTTGAGGAAGTTTTGAATATCTTACAAAAACATCACTATTTCGTTAAAAGAAGTAAGTGTACGTTTGCTGCCCAAAGTGTTGAATATTTGGGGCACATCATTAGCAAAGGTACAGTGGCTACGGACCCTAAGAAGATTCAAGCAGTGGCTGATTGGCCTGAACCAAAATCAGCTAAGCAATTAAGAGCTTTTCTTGGCCTAGCAGGATATTATCGAAGATTCATTCAAGGATATGGGTTGATGGCCAAACCCCTTACTCTATTATTACGAAAGGAGGGTTTTAAATGGTCAACAACAGCAACAGAATCCTTTCGTAAGTTGCAATCGGCCCTTACATCAGCACCCGTTTAGCACTACCAGACTTCTCTAAAGACTTCATAGTTGAAACCGATGCGTGCGGTGGGGGTATAGGTGCTGTGTTAATGCAACAAGGGCAACCGTTAGCTTATTTCAGCAAAGCTCTTGCCCCTAAACATGCAAGCCTCTCTATTTATGAGAAGGAATTGTTAGCCGTTGTACAAGTGTGGAATATTGGCATCAATACTTGGAAAGAAGCAAGTTTGTTATTAAGACAGATCAGCAAAGTCTTAAGTATCTCTTGGGACAAAATTGAAAACTCCCTTCCAAATGTATTGATAGCAAAACTCCTTGGGTATGATTATGAAATTCAGTACAAGAAAGGTAACGATAACACCGTAGCTGATGCATTGTCTAGAGTACATGGTTCTCAAATTTTACGATTTCTTTAGATACAACTTCTCCTGAATTAATAGAAGAAATCAAACAAAGTTGGGAGGAAGACATAGAAATAGCGGCTGTCCTTACAAAAGTAAAGGAGGAAGGTGGTGTACTCAACAAATATACATGGGATGGTTCTTATCTAAGAAAGAACAACCGGCTAGTGGTGGGAAACATTGCTGCCCTCAAGGCAAGATTGCTGGAATGGCTGCATGCTAGTCCTCGTGGAGGCCATTCGGGTATCCAGGGAACTTACTATAAAGTTAAAGGACTGTTTTGGTGGAAACACCTACATAAGGATGTTGAGGAATTTGTAAAAGGGTGCGACACATGTGCAAGATGCAAGTATGAAACCATTGCCACCCCGGGTCTGTTGCAACCACTCCCAATACCAAGTAAGGTTTGGGAAAGTATTTCCATGGATTTTATTGAAGGCTTACCTAAATCAGAGGTAAGGAAGTAATATGGGTAATCGTTGATCGGATGACTAAATATGCCCATTTTATTGCACTTTCTCACCCTTATTCAGCGTCTACGTTGGCACAAGCATTTTTAGATCAGATCGGTAAGCTTATTTTCGAGTGAAGTTGTAGGAGAGGGAAGCAAATCTGTTGATACAGATTTGCCTCTGATTTTGGCTGTATGAGTCTGTGACTCTTGACAGAATTATTATATCAGTGTGTTTCTGTTCTGTGGTTATTCTTAAACCAGTTTTGTAGGCAACCAACCATTGGTTCCTAACACACAGCCAATCACATTTGATATTTCCATGGCAACATGCATTTCACTTAAAGAAAGTTGAGCCAGGCCCTTGGAAATATCATTTAGCCAAAGTTCTTACAATTATCTTAATCTATCTGGTTCTTATAATGATCCTCGTAGGTCATGACATTAAAATTATGGAAAATAAATTAATGCCTATGCTACTAGTACAATTTCCCTTTTTGAAATTGGTCATTTAGAAATAAGGTTCTTAAAATATAGTGAAACAAAGATGCAAACAACACTTGGCAATCCTCTCAAAAAAGAGTGGTTGGGGCTGATAAGGAAGTTGTAGAATTGTAGAAGAAATTGGGAGAAACAGAGAAGGGAGAGTGGCAGAACGGCTGCACAACTCAGTCAATTCATTCAAACACAAACAGATTTACACACACCGTCTATTAGTCTAGCCTCTTCTATATATAGGCAGACTCTCAAGGCAAAATAACAGATATAACAACATAACAGACGCAACAACTATAACTAACTAACTAACAGCAATGTCTAACCACTAACTACTATAATAGAATACCTTCCTAACTGACTAACTAATTAACTATAATAGTTCTATGCTTTACATATCAATACTCCCTCCCCAAAACATCCTTGCCCTCAAGGATGGAAGACAATAAAACACAAAACTAAACCTCAAAAATACAGAACTGATGCAACAAAACAGAATCTGGAAAGCTTCTTATCAAAGCAAAAATCTGCAACTTTAAACCTTGACCCAGAAGATATTCTCCCACATACTGCTACACCCCTTTTTGTCTTTGCTTTTCCAATTAGAGAACAGATCCTCCCAAAGAGCATTGTAATTAACTTGCCCCGGAACCAAATTTGCAGCAAACTTTGTGTAGGAGAATATTGAAGAAAGAAAACTCCTTGCAGCAGCCCCTTGTTGATGATACCCATAGGAATTGTACCCAATTGTAAAGTCATTGGGCTCATGCATGTACACCCCAAGCCCAATTGTCCATCTGAAATGTGATAATCCAGGGAATCTGCCAAATATCTCTGACAATTGGTAATAATGGAAGCCAACTATGGCTTTGACTCTTCAAAATGAGGTTTAAAAAGCCACGTACACATCTGACTACTACTCCTAACAAGTTCAGTCCCATTTGAATCTTGCGCCCGATCTTCTTACGGCTTCATCCCATGTTGTCGCACCCCATTCCCTGCGTTATGGAGATTCAAAGACTCTGACAAGGATATAGAGACCCCTGTCGTGTGCGACCCACTAAGGAAACCACCTCCCACATCTCGACTTGAAGACCCACTGTTTCTGAAGATCATAGTGTTGGCCTTCAAAGAAATTTGAGGGACCGAACTCACCGAAACAAGGAAAACTACTCCAAGCACCGTTTCCATCACTTCCCTCACATCTGTTGCATGCGAGAGTTCGTGCAACCCTCCAATGGAGTCGACGCCAAAAGACCCATCATCTCCACATGAAAGATTCACATTCTTTGTCGCTTCTGAGTTTCGGAAATCAGTTGCAAGCCCACTCGCTGGAGCCTTGGTGGACCCTCTTTCTAAGGTACATTTTGCAACTCGAATGTCTTCTTCTTGAACTCCGTCAGCTGCTGACCGACTGGGCATTCTTGGGTGTTGGTTGATCTAGACCCACCTTTTTCTTGATCTTCCAATTCTTTTCTTGCCCTCTCCATTTTCCTTTCGATCGTCATTTCTAGTAGTAGGGCGTGACCCTTGGCTTGGTCCATGGTTCTTGGGTGAAAGAAGCGAATAGAATCTGCTATCTCCTTAAGCCCAGCCACGTATGTCATGACATGATACCTTCCTAATTGACTAACAGAATACCTTCCTAACTGACTAACTAATTAACTATAATATTTCTATGCTTTACATATCAGAGGCCTTAAAAAACCGGCTCAGTTGAAATAAGCCAATTTGGGCCTCTAACTATTACTACCTCCGGTCCTATTTATAGGAACACTTTTGTAGTGCAAATTGCACTACAAAAGTGTTCCTATAATTAGGACCGGAGGGAGTAATATATATCTTTTTTGCTAAAGACGATTAAAAAATATCTAACACTTATGATAATCTTATCAGCATTGTAGTGAATGCTTTCTTTTTCTAATAAAAATTTATATTAGGAGATTTCAAATATATATTGATATGCTTATTGATCAAGAATTGAGAAATAGAGTAGAAGAGACACGAGAAAGGGGATTAGAAGAGAAGATGAAGGAGAGAGCTTCAATTGCTCTCTCTCACAGTTTCTGTATTACCGCAAACATATTGATCTGATTCTTACAAAATAGAGGAGTAGGCTATTTATAACACTATAGCCTCTTACAACCCCTAACTAATGGGTTAATGACTAATTACCCTACTACTTATCTAATTTACATTTAGGTCCCTAGGTTCATATTACACTTAGGTTTATATATCAATACCCCCTCCCCAAAAACATCCTTGCCCCCAAGGATGATTGACTACAAAACACCAATTTGAACCTAAAAAACAAAATTGAAACAACCAAAACACAAGCTTTATAAGCTTCTAATTCTGGAGGGGAAAAAACACTACTTTGCTGATCTTTGACAAACTTTTGCTTGAAATCTGTCTTGAATAACTGCTGCACACAAGTATACTGCACACTGCACACAAATAATAGGTGTAATGCTGATCCAAAAAGCATTTTAATTAGCTCTCCCCTAAATCAACGCAGAACCAAGCATCTTGCAGCAGAAACAACAACAAAAACCCAATTATAAAATGATCTTATAGGCCTGTTGGGAAAAAACCAACACAGCAGCAACTTTGGGCCCAATTCTTTAAAGACAAAGCCCAAATGCCCATCTGAAATTAGCAAGTCCAAGGAATCTGCAAAATATCCCTAACAGTGGAAGAAGATGAGACCCAGCTGTACATGTGACAATTCAAGACACTGCTCCTGCCCCTTCTGAAAAATGCAATCCAACTGTGAAAGTAAATTTGACTTTTCAAACTCTACTTTCTTCAACCACGTCCCAACAAAGCCAGGAAATTCACATTCTGAAAATATTGTTGGTTGCCATGCAACCCTTTCATATCCTATTTCCCTTGAGCCATGAAGACACCTCTAAACTCGTGAGAATTTATGAACATCAGTGCTAGCATCAAACAGAGACAGCCAGAAAGCAAAGGAATTCAACGACAAAAAGGAAGTTGGCGTTGAAAGAGGAGAAGCAGTCGGCTCCGTGCTTGAAAGGGGCTCGTGCGACACACCTTGAAATTTCTCCGGAGAGTTGAGATTCAAAGACCCATAAAACTCCATCTGTCGTATTTGTGTTCGTCTACAATGACAACTCCAAGTCACTCACCGATCTAACGCCCTTCGACGGCAACTTCACGTGCGCATTTCTGGTCTCCTCTGTCGCACTCAACATTTTCTGAACGGAGCTGGAATTGTCAGCAACCAAAGGTGTCTCGTTCACAATTACGCACACATTCGGTCGGAAAGAATCAGCTACGAGTCCATCCTTGTGCTGGGTCCCACGCTGTTGCCCAAAGGAGCGATTTGACCATGCATTCGTGTTTACAGACAAAGACACCACGAAAGTCGCGGATGACACATATCGACCAGCTCTGTCCCCAACGCCTTAGCTTCACGCCTATTAATGGCGATTTCTTGGAGTCTCGCCAGGCATCACGCTTCACCCAGGATAATGTTAGGGTTCTATGTGTCCTCTTTTGAAGAAAGACACATGTTAGGAGAAGTTTTTAGTTATTATCTGTTAGGGAATCTGTTTGTTATAATCTGTTTAGGGTAGTTATTCTATCTTATCTGTTTAGGGAAGTTATGATAGGCAAGACTTTATAAATATATTGTATTCTCTTTCTAGAAGATTACGAATGAAGATATATTTCAGAGAACTATTGTGTTGGCTGGAGTTAGATTCTTACTCTAGAATGTCTCTCTTTTCCCTAGAACTCAGATTCTGGTTCTCGTCTCCTCTCTTGATTTGATTAGAGTTTCTGGCTCTAATTTCCCCTTTCTTCTCCTAAATTCATTCTAAACCTATCAATTGGTATCAGAGCGGCCGTTCTTAGGGCCTATTGGATACAATGGTGAATACTCGAAATTCTTCATATCAAGAAAATTCTCCAAGGCAACCTCCCCAAAACCCAGAAATACCACCCACTTCCAATCCTCATAACGATCCAGCAATAATTATGTTGCAACCCCAATCTCAAACATCACAGAACATAGACAATCCCCAATTGGCAGCCATTATGGCGCAATTGAATCAGATGAATGCAGAAATCAATTCATTGAGAAAGCAAAAGGCACCCATATTTGCTCAGGGAGAATCAAGTCACAACAATAAAGATACTTATGGTGAACACGAAGAAGGTGATATGGAAGCACCGTGGTGGAGTAAAAATCCTTCTAAGCGGCCTTATTCAAAAGTTGAATTCCCAAAGTATGAGGGGGGTGACCCTAGAGGCTGGATTCTAAAGGCGGAGAAATATTTTCGTTATTATCAAACGCCTGAAGAATTAAAAGTTGATGTTGCAGCAATTAATCTAGAAGGAGATGCACTTGATACATTTACTTGGGTTTCATCAGGAAGGACCATACACTATTGGGAGGAAGTGGTGCAGATTTTTCAAGAACAATTTGGCCCCGCTTAGTTTCAAAACCCGGATGCTTATTTATGCAGCATAAAACAATTATATTCTATCAATGAATATAAGCAAGAGTTTGTTAGAAGGCAAGCCCAAGTTCAAGGATGGCCAGAACATTGTCTCTTAGGAGTTTTCATCAATGGCCTCAAGGATGAACTACAATCGGATGTCAAAATCCATAAGCCACGAACAGTTTATAAAGCAGTGAGCCTTGCGATGGAGTTCGAATCAAAGTTACAATCCCAGAGTACCCAGCACTCCAGTCAGCATTCTACTAATCCACGTGGCAGCAAGCAAAACAACCAGGATTACAGATATCAATCACGCAATCAGTTAGGATATTATAACGGCGCAAATACTGGATATAACGCGAGCATTAATTCCATCAGTTCTACTAATCAGGGGTCCAATTCAAATTCAAATTTAGTATCTCTGATCGGTGCGGTATCTTCGGTTTATAATTGGAATTTAAATTCTCAAAATTTAAATTTCCAAAAACCAGACCCGACGGCCAACTCGCAGAACTTCACGACAATTCCGTATTCGGCCAGACTTTCAGAAAGCAAGAAACAACATCGCCGTGAAAAGGGGCTCTGCTTTCGTTGTGGTGACAAATTTACCCCTGGCCATCGCTGTTCATCATCAACATTGCAAATAATGGAAGTCTCTGATCACGATGGTCTGATCGAAAATGCAGAAGAACATCTTGCAAACACGGCTGAAGTCTCCTTATTCCCCGCCTTGAGGACAAGGCTGATTTTCAAGGAGAGGGTATTGTTAGGGAACGTTCCATGTGTCCTCTTTTGAAGAAAGACACATGTTAGGAGAAGTTTTTAGTTATTATCTGTTTAGGGAATCTGTTTGTTATAATCTATTTAGGGTAGTTATTCTATTTTATCAGTTTAGGGAAGTTATGATAGGAAAGACTCTATAAATATATTGTATTCTCTTTCTAGAAGATTATGAATGAAGATATATTTCAGAGAATTATTGTGTTGGCTGAAGTTAGATTCTGACTCTAGATTGTCTCTCTTTTCCCTAGAACTCAGATTCTGGTTCTAGTCTCCTCTATTGATTTGATTAGAGTTTATGGCTCTAATTTCCCTTTTCTTCTCCTAAATTCATTCTAAACCTATCAGATAACATTTCAACAAATTTTTGAAGCGTTAACAAAAAAATAGATGAGTGCATGCATAGCTATACAGTACACATTCAATATGAATATGCTTCCAATCCAAATATAGCAGCTAAAATGGCATATCTAAGCATGCATATTTCTTATGAATAACAGTAGATAGAAGAATATTTTTGAAAATGAACAAGATTTTTCCAGAAATTATGAGCAAAGAAATTACCTTTGATCGTCCTGTTGCATCATGTTAGTCTCCATCATCTCTGACCTTAAAACAGTTTTTCCATCGCTTAACCTAAAGGAGAAAGCAAGTGTTATCTTCTTCACTGTAAAATTAAACCAAGTACTAAGAAAAAGAATTAACAGGAAAGCATTTCAAATGAAACAATAAAACATCGTTAATTTAAAGGTTACATTTACATGTAAAGAAAAGGATATATGCGGGTAATTCCGGCCAAAGTTTGAGGGATCAGACCGCCATTGACTTTTATGCATCTAAATGCTATAGGTGGAACAGCATGCTCACCTGTTGAATTAGATGTAACATGCATTAGCTAAGGAAAAAGAATTAGATGCTACCTTTCTTGTAAATTTGAAAAGAATAGAATCCACTAAACTAAAAGATGCCTACATAATCCTAATTTTTCTGCCCAATGAGCTCTATATGTTCCATTCATATGCAGCAGTAGACAAACTGATGTTGGCACCTGAAATTAGAAGTCAATCTGAGAAAAACATCGGAAGGTTCCAAGCAAAATATACATAAACTTTCAATGATAATCTCAGGTCATCAAGAACCTCAAGTGGTGAAACTGGCACAGTCCAGCCAGATAATCCAGCTCCCCAAATCTGTACAAGAAAAATGCACAGATTGTGATATTAATTGTATGTCATGACTGAACAAGGTAAAATAAATAATGCAGATTGACATATTACCCTTAGTTTCTGTCCCACAAACAATTTTCCAGCAGCAAGCTTCTTTGACAAAGGCGCATCCAAAATAGCAGTTATAGAATACCTGAAACAAATGCTCTTGCTACATGCCAAGGAACCTCGAATATATTTCAAGCAGACAAGCATATGATTGGGATTTCTTACCACCCATCAGTTAGTTCAACTTTTATTTCCGCACTGCTCTCAGGCCAATGTTTTGCCTCAGAAGAGACCTCGATTTCCATACTTTGATAGGGGTGAATGGCTGAAATGCACAGAATCATCATCGAGGAATAGGATGCTCCCCCTTCCAAAATTTTCTTGATCACAGACCGGTGGCCATGATTTACTTCTCTTTCATATCTGCCAACCAAATGTTCTCAGTGGTTTTATAGATCAATCAAACAAAATTTGCCACAACAGCTAGTTACCTGTACTTTAATTCCTCAAGCACATTGGATGTAGTCAAAAAAATTCCAGCAGATCTACCTGGATAGCATCTCTCATAACATGCTAGTTTCCAGACAATCCACTTGTAATGGTTCATGATCCACCTAGAGAGATTTAAGAATGGAGATGCACTATTATGCTGGTAAAGGACTAGAATCTAACCAATTAATTTAGACCCTAGGATAAAGTGAAGAAACTCTTAATTTGTTATGTTAAAAAGAATAAAAATGAATATATCAAGTTGCAAATAATTTTCTCTTATGTGTAAACTATATAACTGATCAAATCTTTAATGATCCCAAAATCATACAACAGGGTAAATCCTTCATATTCAATAAATAACACAAGCAAATAATTTAGAAGGGAATAAATTTACTCTTTAGTAGCATAATCTGAGGAGGCACTTGTTTGAGCCAACTTATGGAAGAAAGCTTCCGATGCCAGACCAATGACACCAGAACCATCATGGAAGACATACTTTTCTGCATTACCTGATGTCACCTGTCTTAAATGGTCCGGAAAGTGCTCCAACTGAATTAATTGCAATGCACAGAGTGATGTCAGGGCAAGAGGCTTTAAAAGTCTTAGGCGTTAGGAGAATTTAAAATTAGAAGTGACCATATGAAGATTACACACACCATTTTCTGCTCTGATAGAGGCATTCCAAAAAATTCCCCAATGTGCATCCTTGGAGTTTTGAAAGGATATCGAGTGGAAATTTTTCTTTTGTAGCTATAATTATTGGAGGATAACTTGGAAAAACCTGAAGACCAGACGCCTCAAATGAGTAGAAAATATTTTAGACATAAAAAAGATATTGAAGTAATTAAAAGCCTTCAAAAAAATTACCATTAGGAAATACTGCAACATCCTCATTCAAAGGAGCAGAAAATTTGCAACTGCGTTGCTTTTTGAGGGGAGAAACTGTAAAAAGTGATCCAAGCCTCCGTTTTAAACCAGTAGGTTGCCTATAGTTTGTATGTGATGTAAACATGCTATTTGACATGTCAACAGAAGTTTGACTTGATGACTTTCCAGGTGGACCTATCCTTGAAGATAAAATTGTGTCTAACACTTGGTTATTGTCATTTAAAGATCTCTGCTGACAGTTGATGCAACTTTGCAAGGAATCAACTTCCTTTCCAACAGCATTGAACTTTGCTGTTAAGTTTTTTCCAGGGCCTAGAGTTGGAAACTTGGTTGAATACTCCATATGATCAGAAGATTTCATGGGGGATGTGAAACTTATAGTCATATACTTGCTCTTTGCTGTTACATGATGGACCAAAGGAGTTTGAGGATCATTTCCCTCACAGATTGAAGAACTTTCAGATTGTCTCTCCTCCATGAATGAGAAGATTGAATTGCCTGCATCCCCTTCATGAAAGAAACATCCTAGGTCTGGGTCACCAGGAAGCCTCCTGGGTCGTTGCAGTGCATCATTAGAAGCAGATATAGATCTGTCACTAAATTTAAGTGACACCTCTTTGCTAGTGGAACTATATGTTTCAGGTTGAATGGGGTTTATGTTAGAGTCATTCCTCATTGTACAAGTACCACCAACTGATCTAATGTTATTTATTAGGGATGGACTTGAATGAGACACTACATTCATCATCCTATAACTGTTTACACCCTTACCTAATTGTGCTTGAGCTGAGTGTTGCAGTTCATTTGTATCATCAATAGCACACAATTTTGTTGTTTGCTGAAGGCCATGGGAATCACAATCAAGGGCATCTTCTTCAAGTCCCAATAATGCCATAGCTCTAAGAAGACCATTAGCAGATATATTGACCCTTTTTCCGGTGCCCGTTCTAAACAGAGAATTTGGAAAGTGGTAATTATCATCTGTTGCATGCTCTTTGCCTGCAGAATATTGGCAATCAATGTCTATTTTGTTCTCTATGCCCGCTGAATATGATTCCAGACCAGACCACAAAAAGAGAACACATATTAGTCAAAATGCAAATGTTATTAAAATTACATATTCAATGAACCAAGCTTTCTTCCAGTAGCTTGGAAAGTGGGCCTTTAGAGATTGAGATCGATTTAGAAAAGTCATTTGTCTTCTAGGCAAGTACCCAGAATTTAGCAGTTCTGAGCATCAAAATGATTGTGGGATGAAAGTAAACCGAATATTCTACTCCATAGAAACATAAAGCAACGAGGGGGAAAAAAATTGTATGCGCATAACTAGTTTCGTTTCTTGCCAACCAACAAGTGCATTAAAATGAAGCAACAGTGAAATTGAAAATGCATAGAAAAGATTAAAATAAAATGAAAAATTGTTGAAGTCTACGCGAGGTATTTTATATTTGGTATAAATTATTAGCATATTTTATGACATATTAACATAAGAAGAAGCTTGCTATCAAATGTTGATTGGACACAGTAAATACTGCAGGAACTTCAAGAATCAGACACCAGCACCAGCGTAAGTATCCTCGTCAAGAACAGATGAAGTTCGAGAGATGGAAGATTGATTGACCGAGACCGTATTTTCCAGTTCAGTTCGAAACATGGGAGAGCCCTCCACTCCTTCATTACGACATTACACATTGGCTTGCCTAAGATAATTTGTACACATTACACGGTGGGTTTTGTGGGTATAAGGATGGATTACCTTGGAGCAAAACATCAGACATGGAAGGAAAAGAAGAGCCTGAAGCTTCCGAAGCAGCATTTGGTTTGAAATGGGAATTCTCCAGTGGGACATTGTCGCCGTGGTCGGATAGCGTTTGACGTGAAGACATGAGTGTGATTTGCAATTAGGGCTTTGGATTTCTGACTTCAGATCTTTTATATATATGCTTCAGCTGCGAGTTGGGATCATTGTTGCCTGTTCATCTAAATAAAAAATAATCTTATAATTATTACTTCTTATAAAAATAAATTTTCATTTAAAAATTTTAAATGTTAAATTTAGAGCGTTTAGATCAAACGGTGGACATCTTATTATTAGTTACTTGGTCGTTTAGATGGATTTTTTTATTAAAAAAAGGTATTTTTTTAATGCCAAAAAAAATATTTTTAATTAATTTATATGTTTAAATGATATTTTTTTGAAAAAGCAAAATTCACAAAAAAAAAAAAATTAAATGCTGTTTTTTTTAAAAGTTCTAATTTAAAACTTAAAAAATAAACACTACAAAAAAAATGCTTATAAAAAAGTGCCTATCCAAACGGGCTAAATAAGCATGGAAAACAAGGCTTATTCAAAGGAGAGGCAGGAAAGGCCCTCTACCTTCAAAACCGCGGGAGAAGTCCAGGGAATTTTTTTTCTTGGATGATTAGAATCAAGGACCTGAAATAAAAAATATTATTGAAAATAATCATAAAAATCGTAATTACTTATAAAAACCAAACATCATAATATAAATTTAAAACTATTAAATTATCCCTAATCAAACCTCCTATTTTATCTCTTGTATTCATAATTAAAAATAGCAAAATTGGAAGAAAAAAAGCAGCTCATCATTCACACGTAATATAATCATATTTTTTTTTAATTTTTTTCATTTTTCACCAAGTTTCATACTCATGTATGATCAATACATTATTTAATTAAATATGGTTCAAACTCATATTTTATTTTATTTTTATTTTGTTCAACTAATTCCATATTCATATGAACAATATCATTTAACTAACGAATATATCCTCAAATTGCTAGATTTATATTATCAAGTATTAACGTCGATATCAATTAAGATCTTTTTATAAAAATTAAAAATTAGCTCATTTTATGTTTTTCAAGATATAATATATTATTTAGATTTTTTAAATTTTATTAACATTAAATGAATTTCTTAACCCACATAAATTTCTTAGGGAAAATTCCAAATAAATACCATTTGAATTTGCAAAACCCCCAGAAGTCTGTTGAATTTGTAAAAAGATTGAGAGGTACGAAGGACCTATGAGGGATGTTACGGACCTAGTCAAGGCCCACTATCTCACTAGCCAGTGCAGGGGCAACCCACGTAGTGGTCACAACCCACTAACCGTGGGACCCAGCCACGACCAGGGTGATCTGCACGATCCTTGGACATGCACAAGATGGGAGCCAAGGAGCTAACCGACCAGGTATACTCTATATATATAGGCGGAGGAGATAGGCGCCAGGTACACAATTTCTAATCCCTGACCAATCTACATTCAGTCACACGGCACACACAACACTCCTTTAGGCGAAACGCCTGCTTGTGTACCGTGATCACACTTTCTCCTGGACGCTTGCCCCATAAGCATGCAGGAGGAGCACCTAGATCCTATATCAAATCACCGGCTCTTCAATAGGCCGGACATCTGAGTTCTACACCAGAACAGTGGCGCCGACCGTGGGGATTGATAAACTTCAATTCCCGTGACCATGAGGATAAGCACTCGTGCTTCTAGCCAGAGACAATCGGAGGCGGACCGAGCGATGAGCAAACGATCAACCCATACGAGGATGACCAAGCAGACGAAGATGACCATTGTCTCACCGAGGACCCTTTGGTTCCAAAGAACGAACGACACCGTGAGGACAACCCGTCCGACACGGAGTCCTCGGCTCCACAAAACCAAGACCGTGGGCCCCAGAACTCCAATCCAGGGGGTGGCCGAGACATCCCGGCCGCCGAACCAGATTTTCGCTCTCTCCAAGTCGGGATGCTTGCGATAATGAGGCGGGTAGACAACATAGACAAGCGCCATACCCTTCACTACCAGCGAGCGGAAGAGCGGGAGAAAAGACGGAACCGTGCTCTTTCCAAGAAGGACTGGGAAGATAGAACGTGGAGAGAGGACGATGAAGACGAGAGCTCGGCTCGTCGCGCAGACAAGCAGAAGACGGAAACCGTCAATAGCAGGAGGCGGACTTCCCGGGCAGGAGTGCCAATAGGAAAACCCAAACCGAGATGAAGAAGGTCGACCTCTGGCAAGGAACCATCGAGGTGACAGGGCGATTCCTCCAAGTGGGTTCCAGCGGCGGAGATATGTCACCAAATGCACAATAGCTTTTTCTTGGAGGAAATCCAAAACGCCCGGTTCCCAGAGAAGCTAAATTTGGGCGAGTTGACGAAGTATGACGGCACAAAGGACCCGACAACTCATTTAGAAGACTTTGACGTTCACATGTCGGTTAGAGGCCTCAAGGAACCAATCGTGCCTCGCATCTTCGCCGCGACGTTAAAAGGATCGGCTTTGAAGTGGCTCCACACTCTTCCTTTCGGGTCGATCCACAATTTCGAGGACCTGGCCGAGGCCTTTGAGTTGCACTTCGCAACTAGCAAACGGCAACCAAAATCCCAAGATTCTCTCGTCCAAAATCAGCAATGGCCGGGAGAGCCGCTCCAAAGTTACCCGGACCGCTTCAATCATGCGGTGCTGCAGTGCGCGGACTCAACGAGGACGTACACGTTCACTTGTTGGTGGATGCCTCGATAAAGAGTCCCGCCGGCGTAATCTTTCCTAAAGGAGCGGGCAAAAAATCTCAACGACTTCATAACTCGCTCAAAGAAGTACTTGGACGTCGAGCAGATGCGAATGGCAAACAACCCCAATCCAAGGCGGGACCAAGACAGAACCACCCCTCCCAGTGGTCAAGACTTCACAGATAACAGAAATAGGGACTCCCGCAGAAGGGGGAACGAAAACAAGAGCCGGGGTGGTAAGTTTGATCGGCGGAGCAAGTACGAGAAATATGCAGCCCTGACTGTGCCTCGGTCTCAAGTGTGGAAGGAGGTGTCAACAACCGAGACAAAGAAGGTTGACCGACCTCGTCTCGTCCTACCGAAGATCGGGGTAGACCAATCCAAATAATGCGCGTTCCATGATGGGCGAGGCCATACAACAGATGAATGCTACGAGCTCCGTGATGCAATCGAACGATTTGTTCGTGAAGGCAAACTTCAACAATATGTCATAGAGCATCAAGGAAAAGGTGGAAAACGAAAGCCCAAGAACCGCAGCAGGAGTCCCCCCAGAAAGTTCAAAAGCAGGACGATAAGCGCAAGGCTCTTGAGGTCGATGACGAATTTCCAGAAGCGGAATTCGACTGTAACGTGATCAGCGGAGCAATGGGCGGAGGCGGAGATACTATGAGCCAGCGAAGGAAATACCTCCGAGAAGTCCTATCCGTTAGAGACCGACCAAAATTCAAGGAACATCATAATGAGCCAGCACGTTCGCCCTTATTTTTCACAAGCGACGACCTCAGGGACGTTGTCCCCGGCCATCAGGATGGGCTAGTGATCACCGGGATAGTAGTCAATTGCCGAGTCAAGCGGATATTCGTGGACGCCGGCAGCTCGGCCGACATACTAAGCTGGGAGGCGTTCAAAAGAATGAGCCTGGACCGGGAAGACTTAAAGCCATGCAAGACAACCCTCATCGGGTTTAATGGAGAACGATCGCGTCGAAGGGGTTTATCGACCTCCGGCTCACCCCGGGAGTTAAAACGCCTTCAAGTCAGAAAGAGTGCGGTTCATAGTGGCCGACTTCGTTTCACCCTACAACATAATCTTGGGAAGGCCAACCATTCACAAATGGGACATGCTGGTATCCACTAAGCATAAAAACTCAAGGTGATAGGCACCAAGGAACCGTGGTCACGGTAATGGGGACCAAAAGAGTCTCGACAGTGCTACTTCGAAACCTGTCAGAATAGGGAGGCGGATCTTCGTCATGCCCCAAAGAGACAGCCTATCCGGACCACTCGGACCGGATTCTCCGCACGATGAAATTAATACCGTGGAGTTAGACATCCGCGATGAGGAGGTGCGCCCAGAGCCGACAGGAGACCTCGAAGATCTGGTGGTAGGAGACCCTCTCCAGACCACTAAAATCGGCAAACACCTGTCTCCCGAACTTAGAAACAGTTTGGTGGAGTTCCTGAAGAAAAATCGGGATGTCTTCGCTTGGAATTCATCTCAAGTACCTGGAATAGACCCAAAGTTTTGTTGTCACAAACTAGAAGTCTATCCGGGCTCAATCCCAGTATCGTAGAGAAAGAGGAACCACGGACCAGAAAAAAGGAAAGCATTGGACATTCACGTCCAAGAATTACTGGAAGCCGGATTTATTCGGGAAATTCAAGATACAACCCGGTTATCAAATGTGGTAATGGTAAAAAGCCAAATGGGAAGTGGAGAGTTTGTACACATTACATAAGAACTCCGAATAAGGTGTGCCCGAAGGACTCCTACCCAATGCCGAACATCGATCAATTGGTGGACAATGCATCGGATTCCAGCTCCTATCCTTTATGGACGCATATTCGGATATAATCGATAGCAATGTACCCGGAGGATCAGGAAAAGACGGCCTTTATTACTGAAAGAGCTAATTACTGCTACAACGTCATGCCTTTCGGATTAAAAAATGTTGGAGCTACATATCAAAGGATGATGAATAAGGTCTTTGCAAACCAGATCGGTCGTAATGTGGAAGTGTATATAGATGACATAATCATTAAGACTTTGGACCAGTCATATACAAGACCTGGAGCAGACATTCGCTAAACTCGTAACCTCTGTAATCCGACCGAACCCGGCCAAGTGTGCTTTTGGCGTCCCTCGCTGAAAGTTCCTGGGTTTCATATTAACTAACCGAGGCATTGAGGTGAACCCGGACAAGTGCAGGGCAGTGATGGAGATGAAGGCTCCGAGTAATAAAAAGAGGTCCAGCACTTAACAGGAAGATTGGCCACCCTAACTAGATTTTTGCCAAAATCACCGAGAAGGCTTTGCCCATGTTCGAGCTCTTAAAGAAGGAGGCGTCGGTGGAGTGGAATTCAAAGTGTGATGCCGCATTTGAAGAAATAAAGCAATGTCTGGCCAATCCTCCAGTCCTCTCAAAACCTCAACCTCGGCGAGAGTCTCGTACCTTTACTTATCCATTGGCGAGAGGCCGCCGCCGCGGCCTTGGTAAGAGAGGCGAGCACGGACAAATCGCCGATTCGACAAGTCCTACATAAGCCGGACCTAGCGGGGAGGATGACAAACTGGGCGATAGAACTCTCCGAGTTCGACATCACCCATGAAGCTCGCCATGCAATCAAGTCACAGGCGTTAGCCGACTTCATCAGAGAGCTCACCCCGGCTACTAAAACGGATGATGCGATGGCGGGTGAATGGAAGGTATATGTCGACGGATCGTCGAACATAAAAGGAAGTGGAGCTGGAGTCATCATTGAGAGTCCAGAGGGGGTTACAATTGAACATTCGTTGCATCTTAACTTCCCAACTTCGAACAATCAAGCAGAATACGAGGCCTTGATAGCCGGGCTTTTTCAAGCCAAGGAAAATGGGGCCACAAGAGTTAAGGTTTTCACCGACTCCCAACTTGTGGCGGCTCGATCGAGGGTACGACGGCTAAAGGCCCGCTAATGGCAAAGTATCTCCTAAAAGCTAAGGACATAATGTCAGACTTCGATGAAGCAACCGTTACCCATATCCCTCGAGGAGAAAACGCAAGAGCCGACATCTTGTCAAAGTTAGCAAGCACTAAGAAAGTCTGGTTGTCACCGCACGGTTGTTCAAAGAAAATCTCGAAGATCCAGTGTGCATGATGGCTATTTCGGTTGAAGCAGACTGGAAAAAGCCAATTGAAGATTATCTTGAACGTGGAATCATCCCAGATGATGCAATGGAGGCCAAAATGTTGGTTCGAGACGCGGCCAAGTATACAATGGTGGAGGATCAACTCTACCGAAAGGGATTACATTCTCCTATGCTAAGATGTTTGAACCCAAATGAAGCCGGATATGTCCCGGCCGAGGTGCATGGAGGGGCCAACGGTCGCATATGGGGGCTAAGGCGCCGCGAAAAACCCTTCGAGCAAAGTTATTACCGGGGAGTCGGATTCCGCGATATGATCTACGAATACGGAATACAGCATCACTTTGCTTCCGTGGAGCACCCGCAGTCCAACGGGCAAGCGGAAGCCGCCAATAAGGTTATTCTGGATGGCTTGAAGAAACGTATGCTGGAAGCTGAAACCTCTTGGGCCGACCAATTACCCTATGTTCTTTGGGGAAACCGAACAACGGCCCAGACGTCCACTCAAGAAAAACGGGGATTTGTGCAAAAAATGTGGGAATTATGAGCAGGACCACGCAGAAATTCACTTAATGAAGAAATCTAACCAGAGATTCAACTAATTACAGACGCAATTTAGTAGTGAGACAGAGATTACGGAGGCTTGGACGAATGGCCACAAACGAATAAAGAAACTACAAATCGAGCGTAACCAAAGAGAAAGGTAGGGAAACAATAATACCTGTCTAAGAAACGGAAGGTTGCTCAAGAAAGTGCGAAATAGAAGCAGATTGCTCGCAAGATTGGACTTCCTCGCGAAAGCAGAGAATCAGCAGGAGATAAAATCTTCAGAGAAAAAGGAGTGAAAGTGAAATATGGAAAAGACTTGGCGGGTATAAAGCTTTCGAAAACCCAAACGACGGGGGCAAAAACGCCTTTTCACTCTATAGTAAGGGTCACGTCTCCCGCACATTTAATGCGCGTCTGTCAGGCATTAAATACGCATAGGCTAGCATCTCCTCGGTTCGGCTTCACGACAGTCGAGGGATGCCAGCTGGTAGAAACTAATGATGACTTAGAGAAGAGGAATCAACGATAGGAAATGCCCGGGAGCAAGGGGCAGCGCTCATAGGGAAATGAAAGGACACCGTATACCACGGCTGCCCACTAAAGTCAAATATCCCGGCTCATAGGGAAAGCTGATCCGCTACCGAAAGACCTCGGTCCTCGATCGCTTCCTCATATGATCTCGGCAACTATGATGGCCAAAAACCCAATCTGCTCCTTTTCAGGAAAGACTCGGATTTGGGGATCTTGACCTTGCAAGAAAAGAGCCGGATACAGGAAAATTGAAAAACAGCGAGATCTTGACGATCGCAAAGGTAACTGGACCACATGTCAGGGGCAATGCAATCAGAAGACAAGTAATTCCGATGTTCTTTGAAGCTCGGATAGACACTTTATCAAAGTCATACGAATGGTAGCAACTCCGATACGAAATCCGGATTCAACAACATATCCACCCCGGCTGACCAGAGACCTGGACAACTCGGCTGGGGGGGCAAGGATATCACGTTATCTCGCGATCAACAAAAACTCGGACGTCCGTACTCTAGTCAAACAAACAACTAAACTCGGTTGCTCAGGGACTTGAACAACCGAGCTTGGGGGCAACTGTTACGGACCTAGTCAAGGCCCACTATCTCATTAGCCTGTGCAGGGGGCAACCCACGTAGTGGTCACAACCCACTAACCGTGGGACCCAGCCACGACCAGGGCGGTTGGTACGATCCTGGCCACGACCAGGGTGATCTGCACGATCCTTGGACATGCACAAGATGGGAGCCAAGGAGCTAACCGACCAGGTATACTCTATATATATAGACGGAGGAGATAGGCGCCAGGTACACAATTTCTAATCCCTGACTAATCTACATTCAGTCACACGGCACACACAGCACTCCTTTAGGCGAAACGCTTGCTTGTGTACCGTGATCGCACTTTCTCCTGGACGCTTGCCCCATAAGCATACAGGAGGAGCACCTAGATCCTATATCAAATCACCGGCTCTTCAATAGGCCGGACATCTGAGTTCTACACCAGAACAAGGGATATGCAAATTCGTGTGAAATTACCTTTTTGCCCTTAGTTTAAAAAAAATAAAAAAACCCTGCAACCCCACCACCGCCCCGCTGACGGCGGGGCGGCCTCCGGCCGGCCGTCGGAGGTGGCCGCTGGCGGTGGTGGGGGTTGGAGGGTTTTTTTTATTTTTTTATTTAAAACTAAGGGTAAAAGGGTAATTTCACCCGAATTTGCATATCTCTCGTAGGTCCTTTGTACCTCTCAGTCTTTTTACAAATTCAACAGACTTCTGGGGGTTTTACAAATTCAAATGGTATTTATTTGGAATTCTCTCAATTTCTTATAACATAAAAATAAATCATATAAAAATTTTTTATTTAACATATATAATAAATTATAAAAAAAAAACCTTGAGTTTTATTGAAGTTATATAATTTTAATCTTAATTAAGAGTTTTGTTGATTTTCACAAATTATAATGTTGACAAAATTGAAGAATTTGTAATCTTTTTCCATAGATATCTATGCAAATTATGAAAATTGAGAAAATTTTATTTAATTTAGTGAAATTTAGAATTTTGTAGTAGTTTTAAAAATAGAATGTGTGAGAGAATTTAGGAGGAAATGCAAAAGATTTTCTTAGGGGTATTTTAGTGTTTTTAATTATATATTTATGTATTTGGTCCTTCTAAATAATTACAATTTGTATGGTCTTCCTCAATAAATTTCTTTTCCTCCATGTCCTTCATTCTAATTTTCTCTCTCTTTTTTTTTTTTGGATTCCAAGACATGTTCAAAATAATTTATTTTTAAAGAAAATAGGTTGAAATGTTACTCTACACTATTATTTTTTTACCTTGTTACTCTACACTATGAAGTCTCCAAATCATGTTTTTTCTTTAACTATGTCAAAAAAAAAAAATTAAAACAATAACAGCACATTAAAAATATGTGAACGATAAAATAATTTGCTTTTTTTTCCAGAAAAAATAAATTTATAATATTATGGAGTTCTTCATTAAGATTATAAAAACCGAATAAAGCATGAAAATATTTAGACCTTGTTATGTGTTATCAATATTGAAGAAATATAAATATCAACAATACAATAGAAGGAAGATATATATAGATATATATGTGTGTATAAGCAAACAGTCAGGTTATATGCTCAAATATAGAGAAGATATGGGTATGACGATACTATAACAAACCATCAAGCCTCAAGGTTTGACCAAATATGATCCAGGTCATGGAAGGATACCTGTCCTCTTTCATACAGGAATACTTTTACAGAGAGTATAGATCTCTCAGACCTTCCTCCTTCAGATCACATTCAGCACAGTCTTCCTTCATTTCCTACGGGAGGTGTAACTAAAACTTGATTTTATGGTTTTTATATGATCATAACCAAACCTTAACCTTATTTGAACATATAACCATGTGTGTCTTACAGGATCATAACTAACAAACTGTTGATAATATTACTCCCTAATTTGATCCCCTTAGAAAATTAAAAACTCATATCTTAGACTTGTTCCACAGATATTTGAAGTATGCTTCAAAGAAAGAAATAATTAAACTTGGAATTTTATTTCACGAACACAAAAGCAATTGTACAAGAGAGGTAGTGAATTGAGTGAAATCTCAAACTCGGTGTGTGTTGCAATGTGAGATTACATGGCTTTATATAGATAGTCGGCATTCCAACTGCTTCCTAATTATTCTGACATACACATTTACGTATCATTACTTCTATATTTACAAAGTCAAAAAGCCTAAACCTACTATTGTACTTTCGTCCTTATACATTTATTACAACTATTACAACTACCTATATTTATTACACATACTACAACTATTTGCACAAGATAACACTTACGTAAAGCTTCTGCACATATAAGACATATAAGACAAATGTACTTTTTTGTTTTTTTTTTTCGTTTTTTTTTTTTTCAATTTTTTTCAAACTTTTGCCAGTGTCGGCAAAACTTCCATCTTACACGTTGCATCTTCTTTTACACTTTCCTGCTTCAAATCTTTAACCCGTGCTTCAAATCTTTAACCTGTCAGCACTTTGTCAGTGTCGGCAAGCTTTCTTTGTCTTCTTCCACTTTACTTTAAATCTTCAAAGGACACTGAGATCTGTATCCGGATCTTCAATATCTTGCATGGTTTTTTCTCTTTCCTCACAATTCTTACACCTGTGATTAGAGTACTCTGCCAAAAGATTACATATCTTCTTCTTTGTTTTTTCTGAGTTTTCCATCCTGTTATTTCTCAATCTGTCATACCATTGTACGAACAGTGGTTGATCATGCGAAGTCTTTCCAAATGTTGCGATTATTGATGTCATTCCACAATAATACACCCATTGCTTCTCACTTTTAATAGCTCTGGTCATTTCTTAAAATATAATATGATAATTTTGAGCTCTAATATTAGACATCTTGTTCTGAAATTCCTGGTCATCTTCAATATCTTCTTTTATCTCTGCTTCCGTCTCTATAGGCTTCTTTGTTGTTCCAAGTCAAACTAAACCGATCAGAGGATAAAACTTCTCTGGTGTGATTTCTGCAACTGTTGAACAAAATCTAATATATACGTTGTGTTGAGTTACAACTCCAACATATATTTTGACTGCTTCTTGCAAGGTGTAACGCCCATCCTTTTGACGCCCTTATTTATCAGAGTTATAGCGCACATGCATCGAAGGACGACTTAATTGCAGAATAAAACTTTGATAAAGTAACTTAGTTTGAAAACATGAGGATAAATTTTTCACAATTCAGATCCATCCTATAGTGTGATGTAAATACAGTAATCCAAAATAATTGACAAATGATAAACGAATTGATATAATCCAACTATTCATAATTTCCCAAAAAGCTCCTTTAGCTATAATCCTTACACCTGTGTTGTCACGCCCTGAAAACTAAGGGGTGGCCGGCACAAAATGTGGGTGGCTCACATTCCTTAAGCTTTAAATTTATATACGGACATCGAATAATACTCATAATAACATTCGGAGCTATGCTCCACTATAGCATATACATGTGCATATATTCCAATTTACAAGGGAAGACAAGGATCCTACCTATAGACTACGCGGAGCATCTAAGCTACATATGATAATATATACATGACATCTTAGTTGTACATCCACTAGCAGTTGTTCTAAAATATCACTATAAGCTTGGTCAGCAACGACAGTCTTCACTCTCAATTGAAGGTGCAAGGTCTGCAATGCTATCTGAGGCCAAAAATTTCCGGTGAATAACGCCCCTTTTAGAATAAGTAAATAAAATACTACATAAATAAATTAAGCAAGTAAAATTTCATAATAACAAAATGACAATTATATAAAAGGTTATTAATAAGAAAATACTAGATAAAGAAATAACTCATTGATAAAATTAAGTACCAACCGGCATGGAAAACTCATTCTGAATGAGGACTTAAACAGAACGAGAAACAAGTGTGGACACACAGTCCACGAGGGTAACTAACGAAGCGTAGCTTGAAGCCACGAAAACAAGCGTAGACACACAGTCCACGTGAGTAAGTAACCAATCAAGCGCAGCATAAGGCCACGAAACAAGTGCAGCATGAGGCTACGAAACAAGCGCAGGTACAAGACCCACGAATAACAAGCATGAGAACGAATCTCACGAATATCAAGCGAGCTCGATGTTAACCATGGTGCACCAAGGACTAACAGTACTGCTGTTAGTAACCAGCGTTCTGTGTTCAGTCCTCTAAAAACGTTTTCAAACATACTTGGGGCTAATTTATCAAAAGCAATAAAAAGTCCCATTGTGTCGAGATAACGATAGCTCGTATCAAATACTTCATAATAAAATACCCCAGTATGAAGTTTCAATAACAATGTCTCAAGCTTTCCTTCAAATTCAATACGACAACAAAATCCTTTTCCAAAATGCAAGATCATTTCAATATGAAATTTATGAAAAATATCTCAGTGTTTCCTTACCATTTAAAGTGCATAATCATGAATTATTGGAAGGAGATAAATAATAACGAATAAAGCCATCAATCTTTACTCATGTAATATAATAAGAAAATGAAACAAATATGATAACTTTCCTTCACAAAGTCATACTTATAAATATGGTAATTCACATAAAATAACGACAACTAGTAGAATTATCGTTTATAAAAATTGTAATGGGGCGCCATTCACTCACCTGTAATACTTATATTTATACTTCTTTCTCCAACTTATCAACTTCCAAGTTAATCTCTTCTCCTCCTCCTAGAATCCAAACAAATCCATCAATTATGACTTTTCATACAATTTTTTCTAGTTTCTCATTCAATACAAATTCTTCATATCAATCCCATCTAAGTTTGTACGCCAATCAACAAAACTCTTAAATGGCAAGGAATAAAATAGGCAAAAACTTCAATTTTAATCTCTTTCGTGAATAATAAAATACAACTCAAATAATAACCATGACTTAACCACCACGATAACTACACACACACACACACATTCAATCAAGCAATCCTTTACCCTTTCCTTTTAATTTCCACATAAATCAAGAGCAACTTTGGTTTATCTAGAATTTTCTCCTTTAAAAACTCCCCAAAGGAATTCCCAACAAAGATACATGCTTAAGCATCCATAAGTCTCTTAAAATAAAATTGTTGAGCCACTTCATAATAGCATATAAATTTCTATCCACCACCAAAATATTATGGAAACACATAGGAATAAATATCCTTATTCCTTTAACATTTCACCAAAAACCTTATGTGCGTTCTACATATCAACATACAAAACAACATTATTACTCCATAATATTACCCAAGTAACTTCAAACATCAATTTTAATCTCAACGCCTCATAATTCAATTTTCTCAACAAGGCTATTCTCAAAATAACATATCATTTAAGTTCCTTACATTCTTCTTACAGCATCAACTTTATAGCTATCTAGCAACTTTTAACAACATTCCTATTAATTTCTTCTCTTAGACATTTTATCAAACACCTTAGATGCAATCAAACTCAAACTATGTTATCAAACTTATTACTTTACCGACCTCTTGTCAAACACTTTCAAGCATCAATATATATGCTCACTATGCTTTCCAGCCTCAAATCTACGCTAATAATCAGTCTTAATCCATAAAAATCATATCTGAAACTTTTATTCTTCATAACATATTAGCCAAAACCATCAATAAAAACTTACCTTAGCCAAAACAAGTTTCAACCATCCCCACAACACGTCTAGCAGGGAAGAGAAGAAGAATCAAAACAAAATACTCCCAAACACATCAGCCACACACGGATTGGGGGGAAAACCGAACAGGTATTCAAATCAGAGGGCAGATTCGCCGACGGTCAAACTAACGGACGGCGGCGAGCGGACGACCTATGTTGGCGGAAGCAGACCGAAAGGATGAAGGAACGCAGTCGAACGATGGACTGGGGTTTGGTTCAAAGATCCTGAAGCTTCTGCACTCAGAAGATGTCGTGCGCTAAAAAAAAAATATGAAGCTCTCATCTGTTTTGTTTTTTCTTTATAGACAATTCGTTCCCTTTTATTGCATCTATATAAATAAAGAAGGTAAATGACATTGCCAGTTTTAAATTAAACGAGTTCAATAGATCGTGAAGTCTCTCGGCACTTATTTTTCGGGACTTTTCATGCTTATGTATAAAGAAACAATTACACCTTGGGTCGAGTGTATCAAATTGGACCAAGATTAGAAGTATCTGAGTTTTAAGACAATATCTTGATGACTTGTGTGCATCATTCTAGAGGTAAGATTATTATAAGTTTTACTTTCATTCTCATGCAGGGAAGGATATTCCTGAAGACGGTGGTGTGGAAAGATCATTGCTATATTCTGGTGTTGATTACATGTTGCAGAAGGTTTGGAAGCTTGCATTTGCTTATCTAAACATGTGTGACATAACATATCAATCACACAATTTTTAATTAGTGATTATAAATTACATATCCCTTTATGTCAATAAAGTAGGGATTTTTTAAATCGCCAACTAGTAGCAAAGGATACTAGAAGCTAAGGAAGAACATAGCGGTTATAACAATTAGTTCATGATCATGTTCATTGTACCTTTGAAACTTGAAGTTCATTCTGGTTGTACCATTATACATTCAACATTCAACCTCATAAGATAACATGTGCTAATTTGGGCATTAAGGAGCCATGGAATGTAATTTATTTCAGGCACTCTTGTCGTTAATGGAGAACTTCCAGAAGCAAAAGAAAAGACATTAGGAGGCATAGTTGTTAGGACACGCATCGAGACAAAGTGTTGTCGATGATCGAGGACTCCCACAAGCGGAAGATAAGCCGTTAGGAAGCAATCCTTTTATGTACAGAAGCAGGAAAATGGGAACCCCCTGTTATTGTTGTTAATACCCCCTGATATTGTTGTAAATGACCCCTGATATTGTTGTAAATGACCCCTGATATTGTTGTAAATGACCCCTGATATTGTTGTAAATGACACCTCATATTGTTGTAAATGACCCCTGTTATTGTTGTAAATGACCCCCGTTATTGTTGTAAATGACCCTTGTTATTGTTGTAAATGACCCCTGATATTGTTGTAAATGACCCCTGTTATTGTTGTTAGTACCCCCTGTTATTGTTGTAAATGACCCATGTTATTGTTGTAAATGACCCCTGATATTATTGTAAATGACCCCTGATATTGTTGTTAATGACCCCTGTTATTGTTGTAAATGACCCCTGTTATTGTTGTAAATGACCCATGTTATTGTTGTAAATAACCCCTGTTATTGTTGTAAATGACCCCCGATATTGTTGTAAATGACCCCGATATTGTTGTTAATGACCCCGTTATTGTTGTAAATGACCCCCGATATTGTTGTAAATGACCCACGATATTGTTGTTAATGACCCACGATATTGTTGTAAATGACCCCGATATTGTTGTTAATGACCTGTTATTGTTGTAAATGACCCTGTTATTGTTGTAAATCACCCATGAAATTGTTGTAAATGACCCATGATATTGTTGTAAATGACCCCTGAAATTGTTGTAAATGACCCCTCATATTGTTGTAAATCATCCAATATCTCCAATTCTGGAATAAACAACAATGTTTAATTAATCTTATCAATCATCTTCAGTTTGCCTAAGGTAACTAACAATTTAGCCACAAAAATTAATGTTAGTCTCAATATTAAGTTTAATCTTCAAACTGAGTTATTGGTGAATGAGTTTACAACAATTTCGGGGTCATTTACAACAATATCGAGGTCATTACAACAATAATGTGGGGTCATTAACAACAATAACAGGGGGTATTAACAACAATAACAGGGGGCGTTTCCAGCTGCATTTTTTTTTCTCATATCATGAACAAATATAAAAATTGTGAAGTTACCATCAGTAGACAATTTACAAAAGAACAAATGGTGAATGCCATTCTCATGAATACAAATTTGTGATAAATACATATTTGTGACCAACTACAATGTGTCCTAACAAGTATGCCCCTAATGTCTCTTCTTCTGCTTGTGGTAGTCCTCAATCAAAGACAACACTTTGGATTGTAGCTAGAGAGAAAGATTGGGAGAAGTTCAGTCTTGTCCTCCTTTTCCTCTCCTTGGTTTTAGCTAGGGAAAATTGTCAGGGATGAGGAAGAAAGGCCTCCTTGAGGTCGCCTCCCTACATAGAAAAGTAATAAATCCATGACTCCTCCATATCAGAACACAATTTCATGCACAAAGTTTAGAGGTAGAGCACATGCAAATGTGTCAAGTAGTGGTTTCAGTCTCAATTTGTGTTTACCAGCCTGTACATAGTGAGTGTTAAAGAAAAGTGTAGGACCTTGTTAGTTGTATTACTTAGCAAATACCAATTATAATTCAAGTAAGATATCCATAAAGGGGGAACAATCTAATAAAGATCACTTACTGACTACTCGTTGTTGATTTATTCCACCATTTGCGGTAACCAAAATGTATCCATTATTTCCCTGAAAGTGGTTGGGGCCCTTTTTGCAATTTTTGACCTTAATTGGGCCTTGGTAGAGATTCTCCCAAAATAAAAAGCACACCTTGCCCTAATGAGGACTCAAACCCAATACCTAAGAAATCTTTGATCATCACCAATACCATCAAGCTACAAACTTCATTTTGACACCCAACTATAATAAATGGTAAATATATAATTATATTTATTGCAGTTTAAGAGGTATAATCACTCTCTATATTGTATTATTAGATGAGGAGGATTACAACATATTTATAGGTGAAGCAATGGAGAACAGAGAAGGTAAAGAAGGTAAATTAGAAAATACAATAAAGCCTAATAAATAAGTAATTAGGGTCCTATAATTAGATCCTATAATCAGGGCACTAATCAAGGGATCCTAATAAATGGGTGATTTATTTCCTAATATTCTAACAATATTATAATCATATAATTTAATTAATTTATTTATTTTAATTTCTTGAGCCATTACAAGTTAATTAATTTAGTTTATTATATTTTAAAAATTCTCAAATATCTGGGTTATTACATGCGTCTTCCCTCTTGATCTCGATCCGCTGCCTGTTTCTTTTATGCGGTTTGGAGTTCAAATGAATGAACCCCAGGGTAACAGTTAATTTCATATGCAAGTATGAAATATAAATCACAATATAACACATGAATAAACATAGAGTAATTCACAATAAAGAAGTCGCTCTATTAACCGCAGCTAACAGCCAAGGACAGCAGCCCTTTGGAACACGCAGCTCCATTTTAGGACACGCAGCCCTATGGGACACGTAGCCCCAATCCATAGCTAGGATACATACATGCAAATTATCTAGCAACCATGATCAGTCATACATGAATACATGCATACAATCTAATAAGATAACAGTTACCCACCTCAAGTTTGAATCCTCAATTCGTCCGAAGATGCTGGGATCAATAGAGGTGTCAAGGTATGCCTATAAATGTTTATCGTTGTCATTAGTCAATTCTAGCGTCGCAAAGTAACTAACTACGCGAATTATTTTTTGAGGATTAAAAAATAGTAATTAATCCCTAAAAATTCCCTTGAAAGTAATACACTTTTTTAATTATCATTAATTAATAATAACACTCTTTTATTTATTATTAATTAATAATGCTCTTTATTATTTATTCCCTTTTTACTAATAATAATAATAATTATTATTATTAATTATTTATCTATTTCATTATTATTTCTTTTCAATTATTCTAAACTCTGATAATGAAGTATGGATACATTGGACCTTAAGAACTGCTTCCAGGATTTGGACAATTGCACTTACATGCAGGACTTTTAGGGTACGCTATGAAAGCATACTAAAACTATTGTGGCCAATGTCATAAGTTTTGTACGAACAGGAAGGACGAGGTTGAACAATTAATGGAGTAAATAATAAAATAATTCTAGGTGGTGCATGTGAAAGCAACAGACACCCACCAAAATATTTAGAAAACGTATTCAAGGTTGAAAGTGTAAAATCTCCACTTTGATATAAGGATAAAGAGAGAGCCATAAAGAAGTAACGCAGACTCATATATATGTATCAGTAACAATACAAAAGCTTTTCCTTCTTTTATTCGCAAATGCAATAATATATAAATATATATATAACAACAACATTTTCTTCTCTTTTATGTGTGTAGTGACATATGCCTATAAATACATGCCACACATCAACTTTCCTCTCTTTTCATATATATATATATATATATATATATATATATATGCAGATATACCAAAAATCAGGTTTCTCTTCTCACTTTATTTCCACATGAGGCAGCATTTATATGTATATATGTATAGGGTCAGCTTTTCCTATATTTTCATATGTGCAGCTAAAATTGTATCAGCTAGGTTTCTGTTATGGACTCGAGTAAATGGGCCTGGCAGGAGCAAGGCCCAACGGAAAGAGTTCTAGGCGGGAAACCTTCCTTCATAAAGGTAAATTGCCAATCACCCTTGACTGTGCCTATAATGCAGGGATCATGCAGATATGGAGAGCACACGATCAAGAGAGGGGAGGCGCACGACGAAGGAGTGTTGGTTAGAAGGACGAAACCCTAGGTAACCTCTATAAATAGGGATTACCTACTAGGTACAACACACGACTCACTAGTCCATTATTTACCATTCAGTCTCACTGTGCACACACCCCACACTCAGGCGAAAAGCCACCCCCGTGTAGCACAGTGATCTACCAGCCTTCGCTGTTATCTCCCACATAGATACCAGCGGACGCTGCACCCGATCCGATATAAATCATACCAGCCCATCGAGGCTGGACATCTGTGTTCTATTACAGAACATTGGCGCCGACCGTGGGGATCATCGAAAAGATCGATTCTCAGAACTTTGAAAGCTACTCGTAATCACTGAGTATGGCTGCCGTTACCAGGAGTCGTACTAATATCCTCTGACCATCGCATCCGCCAGAGGGACAACCACAACCTTCTGATCAAGCGGTGCAACATTCGAATTCAGTACACTCAGAGCAATGCCGGGAGGAGAGGCAAGTCGAGATCGAAACCGAGGACACAGCTCACTCCCCCCATCCCAGTCGGGGGTTGGAGGGAGGACAGCCGATAGTCCAGGTTCGCGGTATCCCTCACCCTCCCAAGGAGTTCCAGACTAATCACCCTGACATATGCTTGATACACAATACATTAGGATCGTTGATCCAGCGTATGGACAACATGGAGAACCGGCATCAACTCCAGCAGGATGAAAACACGCGGTGTGCTCGAGAAGAATTGGAGCGTTAGAATGTTATATGGCGGCAGGAAGAACGAGAAAAGATGCTGTAACAACTCAAGGAGCAGCAAGACGCAAAAACAAACCAAACCCGGGAGGAAGATCGGAATGACGATGAGTTAAGCCACGTCAACGGAGAAAATAGTATACCCGACCAATCTCAGGGAAGGGACCGGGCCAGTCATGGCCGAGATGATGACCAGAGGAAAGAAGCCAGTCAAAGAGACAGGCAGCAACCGGTTAAAAGCACGGAAGCAGGGGATAAGGAGGCAAAGGACCGACAGACTGCTCGAACCAACCTAAAGGGGCATGAAGAAAAGCAGTCTGCTAAAGACCGAGCCACCAAAGAAGGGCTCCCACCTTTCAGCAAGCCACCACCTCAAATGATGGAGGCGGATGAGGGCGCATTTTTGGGTCAGTTCACTGATAAAGTCATGACTGCAGTATATCCGAAGGGTCTAGATTCGAGGGAATTGAAAAAATATGACGGAACACAGGACCCTCTGACACACTTGAACAACTTCAAAATGGAGATAATGGTAAAGGGAATTAAAGGGCTTGTGGTACCCCGGCTATTTGCCGGAACTTTCAGAGGAGCCACGCAATTATGGTTCCATTCTTTGCCACATCTCTCCATTCCAGATATGAAGACCCTGGAGCAGAAGTTTTTGTTAAACTTCGCGACAAGCAGGCGACAGCCCAAGAGTGAGTTCCAACTTGCTCAGGTTAAACAGGGACATGGAGAGACCTTGGGCAAATACCTGGATCGTTTCAAGAATATTGCGTTGCAGATTCCGGGGTTAAAAGACGAGGTACACCTGCATTGCATTATAGCCGGTTTGGATGCATCATCCCGGCTAAAAAAGTCAATTATCAAGCGGCGCCCTACATCGTTGGCCGATTTTCACGGACGATCCCAGCAATATTTGGAATTGGAACAAATGGAGATGGCGGCCAACGCTGTGAAAGATCAGCCGAAGAGCCCACCAAACCGAGGAAGGGAAAGTCAAGAGGCGCACAAGAAAAACCTTCGAACCCGGGAAAGCAACGATAAGAACCGAGAAGGAAAGTATGAAAGATACACTCCACTGAAGGTTTCACAGGCGAAGCTATGGAAAGAAGTTTGCACGACCGAGATGAAAAAGGTCGAAAGACCTCGGCCTCTCGGTAGAAAAGGCACGGCTGACATGACTCGATTTTGTGAGTTCCATGACCAACACGGACACACACCGAGCAATGCTGGGATCTGAAGGATGCGGTTGAAAAATTCGTCCGAGATGGGAAGCTCCGAAAATACGTCATTCAGACCCAGGGAAAGCAGAACAATAAAAGACAGGGAGAAGGCCGGAGTAAGAGTCCGCCCCCCGAAAAAAGAAAGAGAGAACAAAATAAGAAGCTCGAGGAAAGTGATGATGATTTCCCTGAAGCCAAATACGACTGCAATGTTATTAGCGGAGGCTTTGGCAGTGGAGGGGACACCACGAGTCAACGGCGGAAATACCTCAGGGAGGTATTATTGATAAAAGACGCCCCAAAGTTCAAAGAAGACATTGTCAAATCCAAGTCTCCTGTGCTGTGTTTTACCGACAAGGATTTAGAGGACGTTGCTCCGGGGCACATGACGGGTTGGTGATCACGGGAACCCTCGTGAATTGCCGAGTCAAAAAGATCTTTGTGGACAACGGAAGCGCTGTGGACATCATTCTTTGGGACGCATATCAGAGGATGAACTTTGACGCGAATGTTTTGAAACCATGCAAAACGACCTTAACCAGTTTCAATGGATAGGATACCCGTCCAAAGGGGTATGTTGATCTCAAGTTAAACTTGGGAGATGCACAGGCCTTCAAATCGGAGAGAGTTAGATTCGTGGTAGCGGATTTCCCATAATCCTACAACATAATCTTGGGCCGACCAACAATCCACAATTGGGATATGATGATGTCATCCAAGCACCAGAAACTCAAGATGGTCAACAAGAAAAACAAAGTGGTTACCGTGAAAGGAGATCAAAAACAATCCCGACAGTGTTACTACAACACGGTTAGGCAGGAACCATCCCGGTTACCACGGAGTAATACAAGCAAAGCCCCGGAAGAGGATTCAGAAGGAAAATCCGTAAACGTGGTGGAGTTGGACCTCCATGAAGAAGAAAAAATGAAAACTGAGCCAAGTAGCGAGTTAGAAGATTTCGTTCTGGGATCAGAACCCGGCCAGGTCACGAAAATCGGCAAGGAGTTAGATCCCGCGAGACGCGAAGAGTTGGAACAATTCCTCAGGGCCAATAGAGATGTATTCGCGTGGAGCCCATCTGAGATTCCCGGTATTGATCCATCTTTCTGTTGTCACCAGCTGGCAATCAAACCGGGGTCTACTCCTATTTCTCAGAAAAAGAGGAAGCTCGGGGAAGAAAGGAGGAAGGCGTTGGAAGCGCACATAGCGGAGTTGTTGGAAGCCAGATTCATCCGAGAGATACAGTACACCACGTGGCTTTCCAATGTCGTTCTCGTTAAGAAACCCAATGGCAAATGGAGGGTATGCACGGACTACAAGGACTTAAACCTGATATGCCCAAAGGATTCTTTCCCGATGCCCAACATAGATCAACTGGTCGATTGTTCTTCGGGATTCCGATTACTGTCATTCATGGACGCATACTCAGGATATAACCAAATTGCAATGCACCCGGATGATCAAGCCAAGATCGCCTTCATCACCGAAAAGGCTAATTATTGTTATAATGTGATGCCATTCGGATTGAAGAACGCGGGGGCAACATACCAGCGAATGATGAACAGGGTCTTCGAAGACCAATTGGGCAAGAACGTCGAAGTTTACATTGACGACATGATCGTCAAATCTTTGAATGAAGATAATCATGTGGAGGACTTGAGACAGACCTTTGACAAACTGAGAAGATACAGAATTCGCTTAAACCCGGCCAAATGCGCATTTGGGGTACCTGCGGGAAAATTCCTGGGTTTCCTACTCACAAACAGGGGCATAGAGGTGAATCCTGATAAATGTCAAGCTGTACTAGACATGAAGGCCCTGCAAAACAAGAAAGAAGTTCAACAACTGACAGGAAGGTTAGCGGCTCTGACTTGCTTTCTACCAAAGTCAGCAGAAAACTCGCTCCCTTTCTTCAAACTGCTAAAAAAGAAGGCGTCTGAGGGCTGGAATGCTGAATGCGAGGCGGCGTTTGAGAAAATCAAACAGTTCTTGGCGGCGCCACCAGTACTGACAAGACCTATGACTGGAGAAAGCCTGATACTATACTTATCTGTGGGCAATGAGGCGGTAAGCGCTGCACTGGTAAGGGAAACCGAGGATGGTCAAAGCCCGGTATACTTCATAAGTAAAGCGCTGCAAGGGTCAGAGTTGCGATACCAGAAGGTAGAAAAGATAGCTTTTGCCCTATTAGTGGCAGCAAGGCGGCTCCGCCCATATTTCCAGGGTCACCAGATCGTGGTACGCATTGATCAACCAATCCGGAAAATCCTTCACAAGCCAGACCTAGCTGGGTGAATGGTGGGATGGGCTATTCAGTTATCAGAATTCGACATCACCTACCAGGCTCGGCACGCTATCAAGTCACAGGCGCTGGCGGATTTTGTAATAGAGCTAACCCCGGGGACCGGGGATGACAATCATTGTGTTTGGAAGTTGTTTGTGGACGGCTCGTCAAACGTTAAAGGGAGTGGAGCAGGAATTATTGTTGAAAGTCCCGAAGGCGTCTCGCTAGAGTTGTCTCTACACTTCAACTTTCCAACGTCCAACAACCAGGCGGAGTATGAGGCGTTAATAGCCGGTTTAATCCAAGCTCACGAGGGGGGGCCCGTCGAGTACACGTATCCACTGACTCCCAATTAGTAGCTTCTCATATCAATGGAACTTACCAAGCCAAAGGACCTTTAACGATCAAATATCTTGGAAAGGTAAAGGAAGTCATCACTGAGTTTGACGAAGTGACGGTGGCACACATTCCAAGAAGAGACAATGTAAGGGCTGATGTCTTGGCAAAACTAGCAAGTACTAAAACTCCAGGGAACCACCGCACCATCATCCAACAAAACCTCCCAGAACCAAGTTGTGTGATGATCATTTCGGAATCAAGCGACTGGAGGAAGCCCATCGCGGACTACTTGGAAAAAGGAACCCTACCTGACGAACCCTTGGAGGCCAAGAAGCTCGCACGAACAGCAGCTTCGTACGCACTTGTTAACGACCAACTGTATCGCAAAGGGGTACACTCTCCAATGATGAAGTGTTTGGCAGAAAATGAGGCCCGTTACGTCTTAATGGAGATCCATGAGGGTATCAATGGTCACCATATGGGAGCTAAAGCGTTGGCTAGGAAGGCAGTAAGGGCTGGATACTTCTGGCCTACCATGGCGGTTGATGCTAAGAGTCATGTCCAAAAGTGCGACAGTTGCCAAAAGCATGCTAGTATTATCCGGTCACCCTCTGCACCCCTTTAGATAATTTCCGCACCATGGCCCTTCTTCAAATGGGGAATGGACCTATTGGGGCCTTTCAAGCGAGCAGTGGGTCAAATGCGATGGCTTATTGTGGCAGTCGACTATTTTACAAAGTGGATTGAAGTGGAACCACTCGCCACGATTACATCAGCTAGGGTGCAGAAGTTCCTACAAAAGAACATCATATCACGTTTTGGTATACCAGCCGAAATCGTCACTGATAACGGAACGCAGCTTATTGACAAGGGTTTTCAACAGTTGGTAGCTGATTTTAATATCCAACAGCACTTCGCATCCGTGGAGCATCCGCAATCAAATGGGCAGGCAGAGGCCGCGAATAAGATCATTGTAGACGGATTAAAGATGCGGATAGAGGATGCTGCATCTAGCTGGGTAGACCAACTGCCCTATGTCCTGTGGGGTTATCGAACAAGTGTACAATCATCAACCGAAGAAACGCCATTCAAGTTGACCTACGGATGTGAAGACATGATCCCGGTTGAAATTGGGGAGTCGTCGTGGCGGAAGGTCGTAGCCCTTCAGCATCAAGAAGAGAACAATGAGGCAATTGTGGTTGAGTTAGATTTGATTGATGAAGTGCGGATCGCCACACACTGTCGAGATTTGGCAGCTAAACAGCTTCTGTCAACCCGCTACAACAAGAAGGTGCGACCCCGTTCTTTTGATACGGGAAGCCTTGTTCTCAGGAGGGCGGATGTTGGCAACAAGAATGCTGCAGAAGGAAAGCTGGCTCCCAACTGGGAAGGCCCATACTGAGTTACTGAAAATCTCGGTAAAGGAGCTTACAAGTTGGAGACGCTGCAAAAGAAAGCGGTGAGCGGACTTGGAACGCTGACAAGCTGAAGGCTTATTATAGCTAAAGATTATGGCCCAAAGAAGGGTGATCTCATTAGAAAGGCCTGGCATGACCTTACTTATGGGAGGTCGGCACGTTATTTCTTTACATCTAAATTTCTTGTAAGACATTTTACCAATGAGTTTGATTTTATGAATGAAAGAATGACTTAGCCATGTTTCTGCAAGTGATATTCATGCCTACTTTCTGATTATAAACACGTAGAGGCCAGGGTATTCAAACCCAGTTTCCGAAATTGTGTCATGAATAAAAAGTGAGATGAGACCAGGGTCGATAAACTCGGTCTCAAAGAAATCACCTTACAAACGCGTAGAGGCCAGGGTATTGAAGCCCGGTTTCCGAAATCGTGTAAAATAAACGCGAGGAAGTCAGGGCATCAAACCCGTCTTCCGAAATCGTGTAAAATAAACGCGTAGAGGCCAGGGTATTCAAACCCGGTTTCCGAAATCGTGTAAAGTAAACGCGAGGAAGTCAGGGCATCAAACCCGTCTTCCGAAATCGTGTAAAATAAACGCGTAGAGGCCAGGGTATTCAAACTCGGTTTCCGAAATCGTGTAAAGTAAACGCGAGGAAGTCAGGGCATCAAACTCGTCTTCCGAAATCGTGTAAAATAAACGCGTAGAGGCCAGGGTATTCAAACCCGGTTTCTGAAATCGTGTAAAATATTATCATGAAGAAAACAGGATAATCAAGTCCGTTTTCCAAAACCACGGATAATATAAATATGCAGTAGTCAGGATGCTAAATGCCGACGTTTAAAAGCATATTTGATTCAGACATGGTAGCGGGCAATGATATCTAGTCCGCAAAAATCATGCCTTAATCCCACATAGGAAGGATAGAGGAATTAAACCCATCCCCTCAAGTTATATGCGAGTCTAACGATGTTCAAAGTCGGAGCAAAGAAGCCCGCCCTTCAGCATCATAGGGAATACGCTTGTTCCTGTTATGATAACAACTACGGTTGTGAAAAGTCAGACATCTAACAAGTAAGCCCAAATGCAAGTGAGTATAAATAAGGCTGTAATCGTGAGCATATCCGAAAAACAAATGGTGTATACGACAAAAAATTATGGCCTACGGCCACAGGCTTTCATACATCAAAGTCATCAAACTATTACATCAAAGCTTCGATTGCGGCTCAGTAACTGACGGAGAAGGCTGCTCATTTTCACTTTCAGCCCCAGGAAGAATCAGTTTCCCCTTATCGTTGACATAAGCCTCAATATGCAGCCCAACCATATTCAAAGTGATGTCGGGATTCAAGGCAACAATTTGATCGACCGCGTTCTGAAACGACAGTTGGGCAGCTTCACCGTACAGCACAAGCTTGGAATCAGCAGCTGCAAGCTCCTCATCTTTCTTTCCAAGTCTGTCCCTCAAATCATCGCCGTCCACAGTCAACTTCCGGATGGTTGCGGCATCTTCCAGACGGAGAATCTCGAGATGACGCAGCTTATCTTGAGAAGCAGCTAGCTCGGCTTCGGTCGTGGCCAACTTAGAGAGTGCAGAGGCAGCCTCATCAGTGGTTTCCTCCAGCTTGCTAATGGTTTTCTTAAGCTCGGCTCCAAGGGAGGTCTTCTCCTTGTTTACCCCTTCAAGAAGGAGGGTCATCGCGGCAAGTTGTTGAGTCAGGTCAACCAGAGCTTTCGACCGATCGGCATACTGAGCCCGGAGAGCGGCATAAGGCTGTAGCAAAGAAATTGCCTGAAAGGCATGTAGCTGAATCTCATCCAGGCGAAGTTGTTCTTCCTGGCTAGGCGTGGTGGGGGAGTACATGCGTGCAGGGGGACACACAAGATCCATAAGTTCTGGCGTCACTCCGCTTGACCAAAGAGCTCCCCTAGACATAGCAGCATGGGTGCGCGGCATAGCAAAGGCAGAGCTGGGAGCAGATGGAGACACTGGTCCTGCACCAGCAGTAGGCGGGCTGGAAGGAGTTGGAGGGTCAGGTACCTCGGTTGTGATAGTCGCATCCTCAACAACCTGCTTCCCTTTGGACCTCCTCGTCCTTTTCTTCTCCCGATCCAATCCATCTTTAGCAGCGGAACGCTTGCGGGGAACCTTGGCAATAGCGCCCGCTTCCGGAGCAGCAGGTTGGCTGCCCACGGTGGGTTCATTGGCGGGAGGAGGAACCACGGATCCAGCAGGGTCCGCACGGAGGCGAAGCTCTTTAAAAAGCGCAAGATGTGCTGGCCTCACCATTTGTTGACCTGTACAGAAAATAGAAGGTTAGCCAGCAATGATAAGCGTAAATGAGTCATCCATAACTATAGTACAGGCGCAGGACAGATTTCATACCCCTGGGGGCTCGTCGCTTCAAGGAGGAAATGGACATATAGTCCCGTGGATCCATGAGCGAGGGAAGAGAACTGGAAAGGAGGGTAAGCCGTTCAACGGCCACTTCTTCATCCGGAGTAAGGCTGGCCAGGCTCGGAGTATAGGCCCCGGACTTAAGCTTATGATGGACATTCGTCCAGTAAAGAGGAAACTACCCTCCAGATCCCCAGAAGCAGATGTTGTAAGGAACCAGGGACACTGGAATGGAATGGCCTTGACTTTAATAAAGGTCGTCTTGAATCTCTTCCAAGACTCAATAAAAGCTTTGAAAAGCTTATGTTCCCCTCTCCCCCGGAATGTGGTCCAGCCAAACCAAAACTTATTCCCACTTAGGAATGTGTTTGTCTCTAGGGGGCGTAAAAGGTCATGAAGACCGAGACAGTACAACAGACATTCAGTTTTTTGCAAAGGCTCTCAAAAGCAACAGCAAACGCCCAACCATTTGGGTGAAGTTGCGAAGGAGCCAGATGCAAATGATTAAGAAGCTCAATTTGAAAGTCAGAAAAAGGGAACCTGACACCGATGAGGGTAATAACATCCCAGTAGAAGAAAAAGAAATGAGGCTCGTGAGGCTGACTATCCCTTGGCCGAACAGCGGCCACTGATTCATCATCGGGGGGAAGTCCCACGGTATATCCTAGCCCATTCGCATTTATGCCAAGTTGGGGAAACTCCTCGGCCCTCAAGGTATTCTTAAAATCAATCACCCTCGCACTCACGGCTTTCTTAGGGGAATCAGGGTTCCTGACCGGCCAGTCGAACTGGCCTTGTCCGTTTGGAAAGGCACAAGAGAGTGAGACGACGACGCCATTAACGCCTAAGACAAAAAAAAAAGGCTACGGTCAACAATATGGTTCACAAGAATCAATCCTAGGCGGAAAAATGTGGAAAATCGATAAAATGCAATGAAGCATTCTAGCTATGCACGCTTATAGTTCCACAAAAGTATTGATTCAGTGGAGATGTGGGCAGAAAAGAATTGTTGGAGTAAAAGAAATAGGGCAAAAATGGCTCAGCCTAAGAAACCCACAAGTTCAGAGGTTCACAAATAAACACAGAAAGTTGAAGAAAATTCCGCACAGAATGGTGAATCCAGATAAAGAAGCATAGAAAAATGACGAATGAAAAGGATTGCAACAATGAAAAAAGTTGTTGGAATACCTGTTAGAAGATTTCGGCAGAGGATTTGCAAGAGCTGGAAGAGAAAGGCAGTCGCTGAGAGTATCGCTGGCAAGGCAGACGAAGAGTTGAGCGAGTAAAGTCCTCAAAGGACGAAGAAAGCCAAAATATATAGGTTTGGCAGGAGAAAGACGTTGGCGAAAGGATACGAATTTGAAACGACAAGGGTAATTGCGTAAAAAAGGTGGAAAATCAGAGTACCCCAAAAGGCGCGATGATGCCGTTCCAAAAGTAATGCGAGCATTGAATGTTCGCGCCTTCCCAGTGATTAGGTCGTGGCACCTACGTCTGAGCAGCGAGTAATACGCAGAGACGTGGCAATTCGCGGAAAAGATATGTCCTTTCATATCAATGTGAGAAGACGTGTTGCAGAAGAGTCATAATGAGAAAAACGACGGTTCACCAAAAGTGCAGAGGGTGACCAGCATCATACGATACTAGAAACACGGTATGGCGGATGAAGATGACAACCGGGTTAAAGTCATGAGAGATGCCGGGGTCCTCACTAGCATAAGTTAAGCATATGGGGAAAATTCACTTATTGATCTCGGTTATTAGAGGAGAACTCATTACCAATGATTGAACACATTCAAGATTATACTAAGGCATATGAAAAATGCAGAAATCATCTTTATATTGACACTTGATCGGGTTACACAAGTCATCTACAAGGAAAATCGACTAAACTACTCGTCAACATAGACGATTACAAGGTCAATATGAAGAAAGAAACTACATCTGTGCGTCCTCTGATCATTACAGGTGATGATAATTAGAAGCATCGCATGAAATGGGAAAAAACCCAGTGGCGGGAGTAAAGCAACAGCCCAGCAGAAACATCACATTGGTAAAAGCGCTTGCTGGCAATGCTGGGGTTCTTAGAAAAGTTCAGACAAGTCCAGGGAGACCGCCAAAACACTTCTCGAACCCCCCTGGGAGGTGATGAAGCTCTCCAGATAGGAAGATTCCGGAACAAAACCCGATCATCTTCCCAAAACCCATACGAAGTAGAACCAGACATGAAGAATGGTAACTACTTCTGGGATCCCAGGTGCCCACCGAGCGATATGCTTGAAGACTGGTAACTACATCTGGAGATAAGGCCGCAGGGCTGACAAGTTCTTTCTTCTGCCGGGATCTCTTTCTCCTTCCCCACATGGTTGAGAAAAAGGGAACAGGCCAGCGGATGATAGAGTTTGGAACTCTCACAAGAAGGCTCATCGTTCTTTGAAGAAGCTAAGACCAGTGGTGTGGGAGCAAGAGAAAGGATGAAGAGAATTTATAGGCTCAGTGGATTGCAAGGTTCACGCAACAACCGATGATGCTTAAATGGAAATAAACGTTGCAGATTCCCATAAAAGAAATCATGACTGTTGCTAAGAAAAACGTGAGCATTAATTTCGCGCAAAGACCAACGTGCCAAAAGACGCCCAATAAACCCCAGGAGGTGATAATCTGGCGTCAAATGGGTAACCGAACAGTCCTCGAATCACTGCAAGCCACGTGTCATTTAAAGGGCTTAATTCCATGTCAGTTTGTATCGCTGATTCAGCAGTACTTACATTTCTTTTTCCATAGCCTTCCAACTTTTCTATTCTTTTGAACAGAGTTTCTGCTTGTTGGTTTAGATGAGCAATACTGCTTAAAAGTGGCATGCATTACAAGTCTGATTAGAATTCATTTCTGAACTGGATCCTGCATTAGATTCCATCTGCTCATAAAATCTGCAATAAGATTATTCTTTCCTGGCACATATTCAATAATATAATCATAATAAGCCAAATCTCCTTGCCATTTAAATAACATTTTATTTGCTAATTTTTCTGTTTTTATTCCTTTATCAAGCCAAGATTTAACTTGTGTATTATCAGTCCTAATTATAAATTGTGAGTTAACTATAAACAATTCAAATTTCTCTATTGCTTTAACTATTGTTAATAATTCTTTCCAATTTGAATGATATTTCCATTGAGCTTCTAAGAATTTCCCACTTGCATATCTAGTTATAATTTATTCTCCTATTTCATTTTCATGATATAAAGCTGCACCCCAATATTGATCAGATGCATCGGTATAAATTATCCATTTTACATTTTTTTTGTAAGGGTATTGTTAATTTAGGTAATTTTTGACAAATTTTCTTCAATTGTTCAATTATTTTAATGTTTCATTATCCCATTTCCATTCTGTTTTTTCTCCTGCTAATTTAGAAATTTTTGATGTTAATTTTGTGAAATTTGGAACATAATTTCTTACTTGATTAATTAATCCTAAAAATGCTTGTAAATCTTTCTTATTTGTTATCTTACCAAATTCTAAAACTTTTTTACTTATATGATCTTGTAATTCTATTCCATTTGTAGTTATTATCTGACCTAAGAAAGGTATTTCTTGTTTTCTTAATATAGATTTTTTAGGTGATATATTCAAACCTTTTTCTTCTATTAAATCTACAAACTTATTTAAATGTTTTTATGTTCTTCTGCATTATCTGAAAATATTAATATATCATATATATATATATTACAGCAAAATCTCTTATAGGCAATAACAATTTGGATACAAATTCTTGAAATATACTGGGACTATTATGATATCCCATGGGTAATACATTCCATTCATACAAACCTTTTGAAATACTGAAAGCTGTATATTTTTTACTATCTTCTGTTGGTTCTGATTAGTTTTGATGATGTCTTGTATAGATGTCCTTGAGAGCAAAAAGATTGTATATTTACTTATCGACTAACTACGATATATTTGATGTAGATTAGTCCAAGATTAATTATAGAGATTAATCAAGAAAGGAGAAGAAAGAAAGAAGAGAAGAAAGAAAGAAGAACTTTCTCCATGTGAAGAGATTAATGATGTGAAGTTTAATAATGGAGATTAATCAAGATGAGATTTGGAAGAATGAAGAACTTGTTGAATATAATGAGAATATCATTATTCATGTTCCAAGATTAAAAGTCTCCACGGTGATATGGAAGTTGGAATGGCTAAATTCAGAGTTAAAATAAGGAAATTCAAGCGTCCCGATGAATAGAAGTTGCTACAATTCAATTGCTACAGTCCTGTGCATGAATAGCTCTTCCTTGCGTTTGAATATCGTCACTACTCGAGTATCATGCTTCAATTCTTCAGTATGAAACTCCAATATTCGAGTATGGTACTTGGCTACTCGAGTATGGTGCACAAACAGCTCCTTCTACGCTTAAATCCCGACAATACCCGAGTATGGATTAACAATACTCGAGTATGACACACTCTGTTCAGCTCTGTTCTACGTTCAGCTTCGGGCGACCTTTGGTAAATCGACAATATCTACCAAACCAGAGATCAGATTAAGGTGAAACCAATTTTGTTGGAAACTAGACTTCCAAAAGGTTCTAGTCGCACAAGATTCAAGTCCAACGGAGGTCATATGAGAGAGCTATGAATTTGTGAAGATTAAAGTGACATCACCATCACACTGCTGACCAAGCCTCAATGTTTTGAGTATATCTCACAAAATAGAAGTCCAATGAAGCTGAAACCAGTGCCATTGGAAATTAGACTCAAAGGGCTTTCCAACAAGACTTGAACCAATCAAATCTGAGTTCATACCAGGAAGTTATGATCTTCGAAAGTGGACACTCACGTAGGATAAGTTATACCAGAGTATGAGCATTCACATACTCGAGTATTGACGGAAAACAGCTGTTCGCACTGTCGAAAGCTCAGACGATGATTTTGCTATTCAATTCAGTTTAATACAATCTTTAATGAATTGATTACTAACCATTGACCACAGTGATTTACGAATATTGATATTAAAGTGCAGGATCATAAGTGAGTTGATTGGGTAATATGATCAAACGCGTTTTTCAGCAAAGCTTCTGATAAAATGGAAATTATATTCAAATGAAGCAGGGATGATGATACAAGATGCGTAGAAATTATGCACAGCAAAACGAAATCATCATTACCATTATGATCATCATCAAACTTCCAAATTCTTCAAACAGAAGGAAATCGGATTCTGCAGCAATCATGGAATGGCTTTGAATTCAAAGAAATGAAGCTCCAACGGTCATCTACAACTTGTATAAATAGAGGAAGGGTCAGCTGCTCTCAACACCCAAGTACACAGCAAAGAAATCGATCAAAACAGAATTACACTTTCAAGAGATTAGTTCCGCTAAGCTCTTGCGAGATACTTTCTGAATACTTACTGCCAATACTTTCGAATACTTTTGGCTGAGACTGTGTCACATCTTGTTCTTCAGTACTTCTGTTTATCTGCTCTTAGAGAGAGTCATTCATCTATTACTATTTCTTGTAAGGAACTCAAAGTATTGGGACTTTGAGACTGGGTCATTTGATTGCAACTTGTAAGGGGGAGTGTCATTCAAAAGAGAGGAATTGCTCCAAGAGTTACAGAGTGTGTAATCAAGCGGATGTATCAATTACAACTTGTAAGGGGGAGTGGAGTCTGAGAGTGAGAGGACCATCCTTCGTTTACAAAGTGTGTAATTGTTCTTGAAAGGAGTGTGTCTGGGGACTGGATGTAGGTCAAGGATTAGGACCGAACCAGTATAAATTGCCTTGTGTCCATCTCCTTCTTCCTCCTTTGCTATTTTTGTTTAACTTGCAAGAAAATTTAATATCCCCAATTCACCCCCCTCTTGGTAATATTCCGGCTTTCATCTTCTTCCAGTTTTACTTGAAAAAATCCTGATTTGCATCAAATTTACTGAATATTTTCTTTCATCTTATTAGATTAAATAATAATTCCATTTTAGGTATTGGGTATCTATTTCTAATCGCTATACTATTCAATTTCTTATAATTTATAACCATTCTGCTTTTTCCTCTTCTTTCTTCACTAAGTTTTTTAACAATCATTGCTGGTGATGAGTATTCAGATCTACTTTCTCTTATCAAAATATATTTTTTATTTCATTTATATGCATTACAAATTCTTCTTTATCCTCAGTTGTCCAAGGATAAGGTTTACAATTTATTTCTATACTATAATCTTTCAATTCTACTTTTGCCATTGGTTTAGATTTTTCCCAATGTATTAATGGATTTTCACTAAAATTTTCTAATATTCTTTGTTCTATAGATTTTTCTTCTCTTATTGTTAACGTGGCTAACATGTGTTCTGTTTTCACTGGTTCATTATTTTGTAAGAATTGTACTTCTTCTTTATGTTTCTTCTTTTGAAAATTTTCATCTTTCCTTTTATAAGGGCTTGTTATTCTTACTCCTATTGCTTGATGTTTACAAGGTGTTGTTAATACTAAAGTTTTTTCTATAAAAGTAAAAGGGTAATATTTCTCCAAAAAGTCTAATCCTAAGATTATATCACATTGAGGTTCATTATATTGATTTAATTCTTGAATTTTTAATTCATAATTTCCTATTTGTACCATTACATTTTTTGTTTCTAATACTATCATATGTATTTCTCTTCCGGCTGATTCCATTATTATGATTCTATTTTTCTTTTTCCACATTTCTGGTGGTAAAACATTATGTTTTGCTATTGTTAGATTTGATCCTGTATCTACTTTTTTTGGAACAATTCTAGAATATTTCATTACTGAGGATAACAAAGGTTACAACTAATCAAAGCAAAGACAGAAACACAGCTAAAACAAATACAACAAAATAAACTGGATACAATATTAACCGAACACCGTACATTAAATATATAAGAATAGAAGTAGAATCGTGGACAAAATCGGCCTCCTCAATATCCAAGGTTAGAAGTGACGAGCAAGAAAGTGTTGGTTGGAAAACCCACCCTAAAGGGCACACAATCTTATAAGCAATAGCTGCAATTAAGTCAGCTAAATGGATACCCCATCCTGGGGTAAAGAACATAGAAAACTCAACCTCAAAAGAAAGAAGACCTTTGATATCCTGAAGAACACTTCTACTCCTCTGATTAAACATATCCGGTGACATCGACCACACACTAAACAACACCTCTTTAGATCTTCCCCCAAGAACGCAGATCTGAGCTACCAAATGATAGTCGGATCTCATAACGTTCAAACAGCCAACGAACCAAGAGGATTTGAACGCAGATCTGACAGATCTGTTTATTTCCTGAGCCAAAAACACCTCCACAAAACCCAGAAACACAAAAAAGAAACATAAAACAGATAAATCTCACATCTACAGATCATATCTGGAGAAGGAGAGGAGAGGACTCGCCACAAGGACGAGGGAAGGCCACTTCTGACAAAACTCTGAGGGAGAGGACCATAGTTCAAAGATCTGGACTCCAAAACATTAGGATAGCAGATCCAAGATTTGGATACCAAACTACCACTTCTGTTAAAGTTGATTCTACTGGAAATTTCTTTTCTAATATTACACGTTGTGATTTTTATTTTTTCTTATTTTTTAATATTTTGCTTACTTTATCTAGAAATTTTTCATTTTTTATGTTATTAACTGTCATATCTAAATCTTTTTCTTTTATTTTATCATATTGTTCTTTATTAAATGTTGTTTTTCTTTCTATTAAACTTTCTTCAGTATTTATATATTCTTCAAATTCTTGATTATTCGTAATTTCATTATTTTCCATATCTTCTGCATTCATCATATTTATATAATTTTAATTTTGATCTAAATATTCTTTTTCTATATCTTCTTCGTCTTCTGAACTTTATGATTCTTCTTTTAATTCATCGTCTGATTCCTAAATTTCATATTCATATGTTAATTTATATATTTCTAATTCATTTTCTATAGGTTCTTCAAATTCTAACAAATCTATATCTAAAGGTTCTAATTCTAATTCTTCTGCTTTTTCTAAGATATTCATTTTTCTTTTTGATTTTGGTTTATCACAATTTGTTGCTATATGTCCTAAATCTCCGCAATTATAACATCTACATTTATAAGGTTTCTTATTATTCCTTCTTCTTTTAAAATATTTATTTGGTTTAAACTTCCTTCTATTAGTATTATATTTTCTAAAAAACTTCTTTTTTGGATATTTCTTAAATTTATATACTTTTCTTTTCTTTATTTTCTTAGATAACCATTTGTGTTGATTACATTCCCATTTATGTGGTTTTTCTAATTCTGAGAAATTTACCATTAATTTATTCAATTTATAATATTTAATATTTCTCCATGCTTCTTTACATCTTTCTGATAAGTATTTTCTTAAAAATTCTTCTCTTCTTCCCATTGTATCTATTATTTTTACAAAATTTGGATCATCTGAACTTTCCATTGCTTGTGTATCTTCTTCTACTAAATTTTCTGAGATTAATCTAGGTAATTTTCTATAAAACATATCTAAATAAAATTTTTGCTTTTCAGGTTCTACTATTTTTGCTTCATAATAATATTTTTTATATTCACAAACATATTGATTTATATATGTAGGTTCTAAACTACAGATTTAAATTTCATGTAAATATCTTATAGCTTTTAGAATTTGTGTATATTCTATATTTTCTACATTTGTTCCTACGAATTCATTTTTTTAAACATTTTGATATTTTGCTAATTTTGCCGCATATAAGACTTCTCTTCTTTCATAAGCTAATTCTTCTAATCTTCTACCTTCAATTATAAAATCTAGTGATCTTCCTTCCCACCAATGCAGTACATTTCCTATAAAACTTGCTTCTATTATCATATTTACAGCTTCTGGTTCTATTCTTCTATTTATAAGTGCTATTAATTGAGTTTATTTTTTTCCATTCTTCTATCCTTTTCTCATTATCTAGATTACAGTCTAAATCTAACCATATTCCAGAATTTGGAATTTGCCTAGTTTCATATTGTTCTAGTGGAGGTGGTATAAATTCTTTTCCATATGTTTTAGGTTTTTTATAACTAATATCAAAAACTGCTTTTGAAATATTGCTTAAATCTTCTCTTACTAAACTTCTTTGTCTTCTTATTTCTTGTTCTCTTGCTCTTCTCTGAATTTCTGTTGGATCTAAATGATTTCTAGATGATGTTTGTTCTTATTCTTGTTGTCTTTCTTGTTCTACTCCTGATTGAGCCGATTGCATATTAATTTGATTTTCATCTATTATTCTTAAATTTTGTAATTCTTGTGTTATTTCTTCTAAATTTGTTTCATCTTGACTCGTAAAATTTTCTATCTCATCTTCTGAATCTGAATATTCATTTCTACTTTTCATCATTTTTAATTTTCTAGTTTCAGCATTATTAAATATAGTTATCAATTCTCCTAGTTTATCTTTTGTTTCTACGTTTTTTAATATATAATTATTTTTATATTCCACTTTATATTCATTTTGTTATTTTTCTTTTTCTTTATTCTTATAAAACTGTTCCAATTTTCTTAATCCATATTTAATATCTATTGTATTTTTATCCATTTTTCATAAATTGTCCATAAATTATTATTAATTATACTTTGACATTTTTTAATTTCTTCTGCTATTATTCTAGTTTGTTCTACGTTTAGATTTAAATTTTGGTTTTTTATATTAAGCATAGTAATATCTGAATTTTCTCAATCATATAAAGTTCTCATAATATTTATTTGAGGATTATTATTTATTGGTTCTCATTTCTCATATATTCCTAAAGCCTTTTTTATTCCTTTAATATCATTTTTTTTACTTCTTTTAAATCTTTTGTATTTTGTTTTATTTCTGTTTTTATTTCATAAATATTTTGTTCTAATGGTTTTGCTAATTCTCATAAGGTTATAATTTCTCATATATTCCTATATGGTATCAGACCGATGGATTAATGATAATATGAAACCAAAGTTTGGGCCCTTTACACTTGATATTGTTAAACTTTACCTTATCTTGTTTATTTTAGGTCATTTTATATACTGTTGTTTGGAGATTTTCTCAAGTATCCTCTGAAGTTGCAGTAATAACTGATCTCCTTCACGAGAAAGAGAAATCTTATTGTTTGTTTTATATTTGTACAAGCTATAGTTGTAATATAGTTGTAACACGTAGTTGTAATATGAGATCAGTTATTTATTGCAAGAAAAAGAAAAAGAAAATTGTAATTTTACCCCTTTTATATTAGGAGGACAGGAGAATATACATGTAATCAGATGAATTGGAATAATATGTATTTGATGAAACAAATAGGAAGTTATATAAATTTAAATATAGAAGATTTATTAAAATATTTAATTTGGAAGAAATAATAAAACAATTACCGGAAGAAACTAGAGAAATTTTAGAAAAAGTAGATATTAAAAATCAAAAGGATAGATTAAGAGAATTAGCAAAACCTTTAGAACAAAAGATTTATGAAATAAAAACAGAAATAAAACAAAATACAAAAGATTTAAAAGAAGTAAAAAATGATATTAAAGGAATAAAAAAGGCTTTAGGAAAATATGAGAAATCAGAACCAATAAATAATAATCCTCAAATAAATATGATGAGAACTCTATATGATTGGGAAAATTCAGATATTATTGTGCTTAATATAAAAAACCAAAATTTAAATCTAAACGTAGAACAAACTAGAATAATAGCATAAGAAATTAAAAAAGGCCAAAGTGTAATTAATAATAATTTATGGACAATTTATGAAAAAATAGATAAAAATATAATAGATATTAATCTTTTGGTTCCCATGGATGTCAATGCATAATCTCAATATATTGTTGCATCATATATGTGACTCCAGTCATGCCAACAATAAGTTTGTGATGATTAGCAAACTTCTGATTTACTATATCATGTTTCTTAACCATAAATAAACTTTTCAATTTCCATAACTTATTGATTTCAAATCTTAATCTGACATCCATTTTCAGGATATCAATTAGGATTTGTAGGGAAGTATATGAGTACAACTTTTCAGTATTAACTCATACTTGTATTTTAGCAATTTCTCCTCAAGTGAGTGATATAAAAATACTTCCCTTATTCCTGTATTTCAAAAATGGTGATATATGAAATTGAAAAAAAAGACTTCCCATTTCTAATAGATTTGAAATATATTTTGATATATTTGGGAAGTCGTCAATACAAAATTAAAGAGATTTTCTTGAGATTTTGATATATCAATTTGGATGTGTAACACCCCCAAATTTCTAACGATTTATAATAACATAAAACTTCTAAAATCATAAATAACTGTGAAATTTAAATAAACCAAATTTGACAAGTGTTATCGCCGCATTTGTACTAAGACAAGCGCAATGCTAATTACATTAAAATAAAACCAAAGGCTAAGGTTCAACTAAATGAAATATGTCTAATGTATTTATTGAATTCATAAAAATTCTGTAAAGTCTAGAATTAGCTAGAAATCTTTGAGTCGTTATCTTCACAACCCACTGTTAACTCATCCTTTGCACCCTATTTCATTGAAAATCTGATCCTCCGAAGGATCATCGCAGCCACTCAAACACAAAAATCAGCAAAGCTGATAATCCTAATCGAAACCCAATCAAATATAATAAAATCCAATATACATAGTAATTGAATCAAATATCAATTTCTATATTCACCATATATATACACATCGAATCAAATATTATTCATTATCTTTATTAAATTCATTTAGTGTATTTAGTGGAAAGAGAATCATGTTAGACCCGAGAAATCCTGCCGGTCTATTTAGTGGGAAGAGAACCATGGTAGACCCGGGAAACCCTGCCAGTCACAAATAATCAAATTGGCCATAAAACATCTATTCTTAGTATGCACACCTCTTCCTAAAGTTGCTACTTGTATCTCGAGAAACCCTGTCAGACACCACTTTAAAAAGAACAAATAATATCTTTTCATGTCATATAAATATCGGAGGCATAAAGCCCAAATGTTGTGTTCATCACTTTAGAAGGTATCATCTCAAAGCTATCCTTCCACCATTAATTCATTACAATCACACATAATCAGGAAAAAATCAATTTTGCCACAATTATCTTATTTTAAAAAAATAATTCATTACTAATCACACACAATCAAGAAATTCAATCTTATCACAATTATCTTATTTAAAAATTTCTTCACTAAATATATTAGTTTCTCAATGCATCATAACTTTCCAAACTATTTAAGAGTATAATGGGCCTGTTTGGGTTGGTGGTAGAAGTGGTGGTTTAAAAGCTATCTAACTTTAGAAAAAGCTCGGTAGGGAAAAAAGTCAAATTCAAACAGGCCCAAATAATTCAAATATACGATCCAACTCATGTTCATTATTATAATTCAAATATCTATCTGAGTAAAGTCCAAATCCAACTATCAAAGATTCATATAATTCACATATATTTAGGATCATAATTACCCTATCAAGATTTATATAAAATTAACCTAAGACTTCTAGGGATTAGGATTACATGAACTCCAATTTTCGCTAGTCTCTAGAAGAGTAATTTGGGGTAGAGAACCGGTTGGTAATCAGAAAAATATATAAAAATTAAAAGATTAAAATAAACTTTTGGAAGTAAGAAGAGAGGAAGTAGTAGAGGAGTAGAAGAGGAATACTGAGGGTTGGCTAGGGTTAGACTATTTATAGCTTACGTTTAGGGTTTAGATATGGGCTGGGCTGGGTTTAGATTACCTGGAAAGAGGAACTCTCCTAGATGAGCCTTTGGAAGCAAAGAAGCTCACGAGGACAGCCGCTTCATACACACTTGTTAATGACCAGTTATATCAAAAAGGACTACACTCCCCAATGATGAAGTGCCTTGCGGCAAACGAGGCAAGATATGTCCTTATGGAGATTCATGAAGGAATTAACGGTCATCACATAGGAGCTAAGGCCTTGGCTAGGAAAGCAGTGAGGGCGGGCTACTTCTGGCCCACCATGGCAGCTGATGCTAAGGATCATGTCCAAAGATGCGATAGCTGCCAGAAGCATGTGAACACCATCAGGTCACCTCCCGCCACACTTCAGGTAATTTCAGCACCATGACCATTTTTTAAATGGGGAATGGATCTATTAGGACCGTTCAAGCTGGCGGCCGGACAGCTGCGATGGCTCATCGTTGCAGTAGATTATTTCACAAAATGGATTGAGGTAGAGCCTGTCGCCATAATCACATCAGGAAGAGTGCAAAAGTTCTTACAGAAGAACATCATATCACGGTTCGGCATTCCAGCCGAAATTGTCACTGACAACGGAACAAAGTTCATTGACAAGGGTTTTCAGAAGTTGGTAGCTGATTTTAATATACAGCAACACTTCGCGTCTGTGGAACATCCGCAATCTAATGGGCAAGCGGAGGCTGCTAACAAGGTTATTGTAGATGGACTAAAAAAGCGGATGGAAGATGCCACGACTAGTTGGGTAGACCAACTACCTTATGTCCTGTGGGGATACCGAACATGTGCCCAATCGTCAAACGGGGAAACGCCTTTCAAGCTAACTTATGGGTGTGAAGCCATGATCCCGGTCGAGATTGGAGAATCATCTTGGCGAAGGGTCATAGCCCTTCAAAATGAAGAAGAGAACAACGACGCTATCGCGGTTGAGTTAGATATGATAGATGAAGTTCGGGTTGCGGCACACTGCCGAGATCTGGCGGCTAAGCAACTTATCTCAACCCGATACAACAAAAAGGTGCGAACTAGGTCTTTCGACAAAGGAAGCCTCGTCCTTCGTAGAGCGGGCATCGGCAACAAAAATGCCACGGAAGGAAAGCTGGCTTCCAACTGGGAAGGCCCATACCGGGTTACTGAAAACCTCGGTAAAGGAGCCTACAAGTTGGAGACGTTGCAAAAGAAAGCCGTTAAGCGAACGTGGAACGTTGACAAGTTGAAGGCTTACTATAGCTGAAGCAGATAACTCGGAGGAGGACGGCTTCGCTAAAAGGGCACGACATGAGTCCATTTGTGGGAAGCCGACATGTTATTTCTTTTCTTTTTCTTTGACGATGTTTTATCAACGCGAATATTTGAATAAAAGAATGGCTTAGTCCAGTTTCTACAAATGAGATCCTTTTTTACCTTTTGGTAGTAAAACATGTAGAAACTAGGGTATTAAAAACCAGGTTTCCAAAATCATGTATAATTAAAACATGTAGAAACTAGGGTATTAAAAACCCGGTTTCCAAAATCATGTATAATTAAAACATGTAGAAACTAGGGTATTAAAACCCCGATTTCTAAAATCATGTACGATTTAAACATGTAGAAACTAGGGTATTGAAAACCCGGCTTCCAAAATCATGTGCGACCTAAACATGTAGAAGCCAGGGTATTAAAAACCTGGCTTCCAAAATCATGTATGATTGAAACATGTAGAAGCCAGGGTATTAAAAAACCAGCTTCCAAAATCATGTACAATTTAGACGTAAGGAACCCATGGTAATTAAACCCGGTTTCAATAATCATGTCCCATCCAGACATACAAAGGGCATGGTAATAAAACCCGTCCTTTTGAAATCATGTCATAATCAAACATGATGAATTCAGAACAATAAAATCCGCTTTCAGAAATCATGAAAGTGTTAAACATGTAGAAGACAGGGGGATAAAACCCGTCTTCAAAAATCATGTAGAACGTAAATGTGTAGGAGTCGAGGTAGCGAAATCCGGCATCTACAGGCACATAGGGCTCAAACGTGATGAATCTAGGGAAATTATACCTGGTTTCGAAAGTCACGTCCTGGTTAATCAAGTAAGGGGTAGGGTAATGCAACCCATCTTCCAACATCTCGTACGAGGCATGATATGTTTGAATCCTGAGCAACGAAGCTCGTCTTTCAACATTGCGATGCACATACTCGTTAATGATAGGGACTTTGCTTATTAAAAATCATTTGGCAGACAAGCAGGTTCGGATTCATGGTGATAAAGAAAAAAGGCGTATATAGCAATAATTATCTAGGCAAGCAACTTGTCGATAGCATACAAAGTTATGGCCTATGGCCAAGAACGTACAAAGACAGGACAAACAAAGAATCCTCTCAAATGCTAAGCAATTAAATTTGGGACTGTGTCCCGGTTGCCGATGGGGAAGGTTCCTCGTCCTCACTTTCCTCACCCCCAGGAGGAATCAACTTTCCCTTGCCACTAACATAGGCCCAGAGATTCAACCCAGTGGTATTCAGATTGACGGCGGGATTCAGGACCCGGAGTTGAGCAACGGCATTCTCAAAGGACAATCTGCTGATTTGGCTATATTTCACAATTTTGGATTTGGCATCAGCAAGCTCTGCATCCTTTTCCTTGAGAACGCCAGTCAAATGATCACGGTCCGAGGTCAATCTCTGTATTAGAAGTGCATCCTCCCGGTGAAGACCCTCAAGGTGTTGCACCTCGGATTGGGCGGTGGTCAGGTCAGACTACGTAACAGCTAAGTAAAGCCGAGCCGCAGTCAAGTCAGTCTGTGTCGCAGTCAACTTGGTTTCGACCACAGAGACTTCTTCCACCGCTGTAACAAACCTCTTGTTCAGGGCTATCAGTTTGCGGTGCAGCTTTTCTCGCTCGGCCCTAGATGCCTCCAGTTCTCCTTGGGCTCGGTCCCTCTCTTCCGTGACCTTCGCCAGATCGGCGTTGTTCTTCAAGGAACAATTCTCGGCTCGGAGCTCGCTCTTCTCCTTCCTCTCGACTTCAAGAATGCCAGTCAACGTGGATACTTGTTGGTTTAAATCGTTCACAGATTTAAGCCGGATAGCATTCTGAATCCTAAGTGTAGCATAAGGCCGTACTAGTGAAGCGGCTCTTAAAGTCTGCAGCTCAATGTTGACTAGCTGAAGCTTCTCCTTTTCCGAAGGCGAGGATGGGGAGTACAGCTGAGCAAGGGGACGCATAAGATCTCTGATTGTTTGAGTGATCCCATCTAACCAGAGAACCCCGACAGTCATAGTAGCATGAGCGTGAAACGGTGGGGAGGTTTATGAGGTCGATAATAACCTAAGGCAGGAGAAAATTGTGGGGGTGGGATGTGAAACGGTCATTTGTGGGGCAACCAAAATGAAGAGCTATTCTGATGAAGGCGACGACAAGTTTAGCAAGGTGGTATGGGATAAGAATCACTCGATTAAACCAGAAAACCCAGAAATTCAATAAAGTACTCTTCAAGTAACGACGCAAAGTCCAGGAAAATCCTTCAAATACTAGACAAGTATGAAAACCGAAAAGGATATGGAAATCAAAGGAGCCATAGTCATACCTGGTAAAGGAGTTCGACGAAAATCGGGCAAATGAAGCAGATTATCGCGAACGTTCTTGCAGAGAATGTAGGCAAAGCACAGTGTATGTAAAAAGTGCCCAAAGGAAGAAGAAAGAGGAAATATATAGGTTCTGGAATTCAAAAAGTTTGAAAGGAACTTTTGAATTCGAAACGGCAAGGGCAGTTATGTCCATGCGCGCGTGAAAAGTTAAGGCCAAATTCTAAAAGGTGCAATGATGGTTTTTCTGAAATGACGCAAACATTAATTGCGCGCGGAGTCCAAGTGCTTATTGGAAGGCGCACAGGCCTGGAGGCGCAGCTATATGCTACAACGCGTCAGCCTAGAGAGAAGGGATACGACCTCTCATATTCGGGCAAGGTACATCCTATTTTAATAATATTTCCTGATGATAATCTTATCGGGATGATACATCAAAATATTTTATGGTGAGGAGAATTTAGTCCAGATACAAAAAAGGGCCATAACGAGACCTATCCAGCGTGGTCAACTCGGTACAGTTCATCACGGTCATAACCGGGGTGATACGGTACGAACAAATCAGATATTTATCCAATGTGGTACAGCTCACCACGGTCATAACCGGGGTGATATGGCGCAAATGGGATAAATTCTTCAAACATATCCTACTGGTACATGCGGAATGCCAGACTAAATGACAGAACTCAGATGACTAAAACAGCCCAGAATGGTTGACAGAAGAAATAAGGAAAATCGACATCGGCATATATTCAATCTGAGTCAAGACACAAGTGAAAAATAGAAGCAAACTTTGTATTTATATCTGATCAAGTTACACAGTGTTTTTACAAGGAAATAAACTGCCATACACGCTTACAAAGGAAGTTGAAGGATCAAATTACAGAAAATAAGACTACATTCGTAAACCCTATTTCTGGATCCCCTAATTACAACCACAAGCCTCCCACAAAGTTGGGGAGACTTGGAGACGAAGGTCGAGCAACTATCCAGCGATTACTTCATGTTGTTAAAGGTGCTCGTTGGATATGCTGGAGTTCTTAGAGAAGTTTAGACAAGTCCAGAGAGACTGTCAAACATGTCTCGGAACTCCCGTGGAGGATGAAGAAGCTCAGATTAGAAGATGCTCATATAAAAGCCTGAACCTCTTCCCAAGATCCCATACGAAGTTGAACCAGATGTGAAGACTGGAAAATACATCTGGGATCCCAGGCATCCACCACGCGACATGCTGGAAGACTAGCAAATACATCTGAAGACAAAGCTACAGAACAACGACCAAGAACGCCATTCCTCCTTCCAGCAACGTACTCTTCTTCCCCACATGGCTGGAAAAATGGAAGTTAGGCAACGGATGATAGAGTTTGAAACTCTCACCAAGAAGCTCATCATATCTTTGGGAAATATTCGCATAGAAAAGAGTGGAACCAACCCAGTTGTGATGAAGAATGAGAGGCGAGGGAGGAATTTATAGGTCAAGCAAACTATAAGGGTCGAGCGGCAATAAATGACACTTCAATGAAAAAACGGCGATTTCTTTTCCAAGAAAGGGAATAATGACCATCGTTAAAGGACGTGAGTATTGATGATGCACGAAAACCGAAGAGTGCCCAATTAATGAGAAGATATGACCGTATGACACAAGATATGTAAGCTGAACGGTCATCGAATCAGAGTATGCCACATGTCTCCACCTCATCAAAGAATGGGGGCAGCACGCGTATGGAGAATTTCCTTACATTCTACTCAGTTCAAATGAGACAAATTTAAGGTACTAGGAAGACGCCAGGATGATGGTTACCGCTCGATTAAAAAGCCGAAGTTAAGACAAACTCGGTCAAGCGTCCAGGGCCCTGGTGTCAAAAGTACATAACCTGAAATCTCGGGGTTACAATTCATAAACCCTGATGTCTCGGTATAGAATATATATAAATCTGGAATTCTGGATCAACACACATACCCCGGATTTTGAAAATGACACATCCCGGCAGTTCAGGTTCCCGAACTACCAGGATGGGGGACAGATAGAATGGGTAACGATCAAAAGCCGGTATTAAAAGCCGGTAACGCGAACCAGAAAGTATAACGCAAGCTCGGACAAATATCCGAAATGAGCACGTTGAACGAGTTGCGCAAACAGGAAGTATGTTCTATTTATTGAGATTTACTTACACATTATTAAATGCAGGTATGTAAACCAGGAAATTAGGCCGGGAAAGTTGTTATGAAAGCAAAGTCGGATACAGGAGATCTCGGAAAGCAGTCAATTAATCTCGGCAACTCAGAAACCTGAGCTACCCAGCTTGGGGGCAACTGTTATAGACTCAAATAATGGGCTTGACAGAGACTGAGCCCAATAGGAGTGCCTTAGGCGGGAAGCCCTCCTTGAGATAAGTAACTCCCCAATCATCTCTTTAATGTGCCGTTAATTCAGGGATCATGCAGATACTGGAGCAGGCACCATTAAGACGTGAGATACGCACGACGCCAGAGAGAAACTGAAGGTTAGGAGGACGAAACCCTAGGTAATCTCTATAAATAGGAGGTTACCTACCAGGTATGTTCTCCACGTTCACCATTACATTCTTTACCATTCAGTCTCACTGTGCACACACACCACCCTCAGGCGAAGAGCCAACCCCGTGTAGCACAGTGATCCGATAACAACCGCTGATATCTCCTCCATAGATACCAGTGGGCGCTATACCCGATCCAATATCAATCATACCTAGCCCATTGAGGCTAGACATCTGTGTTCTACGACAGAACAACCCCATTATACTGATGTGGCATGTCTATGTGACATTTTTATCACTTTTTTTAAAAAAAATCAGATTTACGTGGCATCTTTGTCAAGGGGATTACATCGAACTCCATAGAAAGCGTCATGACTATTGCCTCGACCACTTTGAGCGCAAGCGAGAAAGAGGCTCGTGAGGTTCATAAATGCTCCACCATCGCTCAGAAGGTTGAATTCTTTTCCGTTAAGATTTCAATTGCTTTCTGTTATACCAGTTTTAGTTGTATCTTCATTATTCTTACTTCCTTCTATTAATTCGATTGGAAGAGACTTTGGACATCAAGGGCAAGATGATTGCGAAGAAAAATTATGCCAAAAAGGCTTAGATGAAGAAGACGTGAGTTATTACACTTCGAGTTGATTCATATTTCACTCTTAAATCTTGTTTTTTTCAGATTAGTTTCAAATACACGATGCTCAATTGATTGAAATAATGTGTTGGTCAACGTTTAATTTTGTTTATCATTTGCATTGATCTAACAAACACGTCTTTATGCTCACAACTTTATTCTTTTGGTTACAGTGTTATTTATTGGCTTGATATGCTGCCTTTTGGTTCTCCCATCCCAAACCCCTCCTTCACTGTGACTTGTATTTTTAGATTCTCTTGGGTTCTTTTCAAGTTTAGTATTTGGAAGAAATAGTAAAGGAAAAGAGTATGGAGGTTTAGTATGCAAACACCCCAGTTGCACAAGTAGTTTGAAACTTGATTATAAACATATGAATATGACCTGTATGATATTTGAAAATTGATGCTTTGTTATAGGTTATAGGTCATAGCTTATCAGAGATGGGTCTTGTAGCATTTTCATTGATGACATGTAATGTTGCTACTTTTGTCGCTAAAGCAATCAATTAGAAGAAAACAATCCCACCTCATTAACTTTTACTGGTTGTCTAGAACCAAATTGTTGGTTGTTCTTAACTTTCTTTTCAGTCAATTCCCAAGCATCATCGACAGTCAGGTCAAGAAGACCACCACCGACGGCCGAATCTAACAAATCTCTCTCTAAAGGTAAGAGCCCTTCATGGAAGTATTCGATCAATAATGTATCTGCAATTTGATGGTGAGGGCAGCTAGCACACAGTGTTTTAAAACGCTCCAAATACTCATATAAGGATTCCCCAACAATTTGTTGACATCTGCTTATGTTTTTCCTAATAGATGAAGTGCGAGAGGCTGGGAAATACCTTTCCAATAATAGTTTCTTCAGTTGATTCCATGAAGTAATAAATCCAGGGGGCAAACGAAGCAACCAGCGTTTAGCAGATCCTTCCAAAGAGAATGTGAAGGCACACATCTTAATTTGATCTTCAGTCACATTAACCGGTTTCAAAGCAGTGCAAACCATGTGAAACATCTTCAAGTGATTGTATGCTTCCTCTCCTGAAAGGCCATTAAATTTTGGAAGTAAGTGTACCAATCCAGATTTCAGCTCAAAATTCACATTAATGTCAGGATAATTTATGCACCAATTTTGAAAATGCAGATCAGGTGAACCTAATTCATTAATGGTCATAACAGGATCAACAATAAGAGCATTTGCATTTGTGTCGGCATTTGCATTGCGTTCTCACCAACATTAACAACAATATTATCACCATCCATATTGATAATAGAATTAGAGGATTCAACAATGGACTTAAAAAGGGAACTATTGCCTACAAGAGTACTAGCTCTAGTTCTTCTTCGTTGGTGAAACGTCCTCTCAATCTCAGGATCAAATTCAAGCAATTTTTCAGAAGAGGATCGGGTCATGCAATAAACAACTACCTATGAAGTCGCCTAAAGAACTCAAACATAAAGCCTAACCGTTGCTCCCTGGCAATGGCGCCAAAATTGATGTTGCTACTTTTGTCACTAAAGTAATCAATTAAACTAGGTCCTAACTTATTATATAGTTTAGGGTCAACCTAGGTCATTCTCCCAAGGAGCAAGTTGTGGGTTTTTCTTTAGGTTGAATTTAGATGATGGAAAATGCAATAGAATGGAATGAACCTAATTAAAATGCAAGATACTACTACCTACATGCAATTAATTAACTATATGTAAGATGAAAATATAATCTAAACCCAAATGAAAGTGAAACTAATCTATATGAATTTGAATGCAATTTTCGAGGGGGGTTTTTGTTATGAAAGAATAATTAAAATCCTAAGAAGAAGATTGATTAAAAGCAAATCAAACAACAAAGATCTAGTTCAGTTATGAGTGATAAAGGGGACAACTTAGGATTCACATGGAGTTAATTTTTTTTAGCCCAAATTAATTTATTAGACCAAAGGGAGATTAATGAAAGATTGAAATTAATGAATTTAATCACCTAATTGAAACATGGGAAACCCTAAAGTTCAATAACACTTATTCCACTAGAAAACTCATAGTGAAATAAGTGGTGGCTAATTAAATTAATTAAAAACCAATCACAGTTAATTTCTAAATAATTTTGGAATCTTGTTTACAATTATCCAATTAAACAACTAGACAATTTATCAATTTAATCAAACAATTAAATTGATAAACCCAATTGACAATTAAGTTAATAACGAAAACTCAATTATTAATTTAATTGACAATCCAAAGTTGCAAACAAAAATCCAGCAATTATCTCAAACATAAAAACTTCAAATTTTCAATCAAGTAAATACCCTTTTCGGTCAGTAGAAAAAAACACGGGCCCCTTTTTGGTCCCTGAAAAAAAAGGTCTTTTTTCGTCCTTTTTAGGGACTAAAAATGACTTTTTAGGAATTTGTGAGGGATTAAAATGTCCACAAAAAAGGACCAAAAAGGACTAAAAGGACCTTATTCGTCCTTTTTATGGACTAAAAATGATTTTTTTTTTGTCAGGGACCAAAAAGGGGCCTGTGTTTTTTTCCAGGGACCGAAAAGGGTATTTACTCTTTTCAATCTAATCCAATAAAAATAGTTTACAATCTAAAACTAGATTGTTCTCAATTAACACAATTTGAAACCGTTTAAAACTAAACTATCTCAAATCTCGAATTAAAAAGATAAAAAGAACAACACTCCCTTATGGTCTTCAAGTGTAAGACCAAGGCCTTAGCTTCCTCCATGCTCCTCTTGAGTTGTCTCCTAAATAAGCTTAAGCTGCCATGGAAATATTCTCCTCACCAAGGTTTAAGCAATTCATCGCAGCCATGAGGAAATCTTGAGAAGAATTTATGAATTCAATTGCGCCTCGGTCACTACGCATCTAGGGGAAATACGAGTTGAAGGACTTGATGAATAGAGAATGAATTGAATCAATAGATGGGGCCGTGTGGTGATGAATCAATAGATAGAATGAATTGAATCAAATCAATCCTACGTGTGTGCGTGTTGTGGCTCTCAACGTGAATTCGTCCTTTTGCGTGATTCGTCTCGGCTCTCAATTTTCTTTTGTAATGAGTAAGTTTCTCTGGCAGCTAGGTTAGGTTAATTTATAAGAGGAAGAGAGGGCTTTTGGGTACCAACTTTAGCCCAATAAAATTCCATCATTGGATCTTCTTTTTTGCTTCCTTGAAAAATTCTGCACCATAGGATCTAAATATGATAAAATTATGATCTATCATATATTAGAATTATTATTTAATCACAAGATATTAATCAAAATATTAATAAATTAGGCCCAATAATATCATAATTAATTCAGATTTATATTATTTCCTAAAATTGGCTAACAATCCAAATATTATCTAATATATCCAAATTAGCCTAAAATAGTCCCCAGAATAAATGAATAAGGAGGGATAAAATATATAAAATTAGGGATTTATCAACTCCCCCACACTTATCATTTGCACTCCTGGGCAAAACAAATCGAGACCAAGGGAGAATAAAGAAAGAAGAAAAAACAAAAACAAAACTAAAACTTCAAAAATGAATGTTCAAATCACAAGCAACAAGTAAACAAAAGCATTTCAACACCTCTCATATCCAAGTGATCTTCTCATGAATTAAGAAAGCAAACATCATGGCAATTTACTTGACAAAGGGGAACCTAAGCTAGAAATCTCTCACCAAGGATAATGTGTACGTCACTCTTCACTCAAAAGTGTATAGGTTTGTGTTTACACTCAAATTCATCCTTATCCAATACTCTTTCAAAAGGCTTGACAAGAATCTACATTCTCCACCACTAATAAAGCAAGTGCATGCATAAATCTAAAGGACTTTTATTAGAGTAAATACCCTTTTTGGTCCCTGGAAAACACACGGATGCCCTTTTTGGTCCCTGTTAAAAAAGAAGTCATTTTTTGGTCCCTAAAATGGAAAAATAAGGTCCATTTTAGTCCTTTTGGACATTTTTTTTGGACATTTTAATCCCTCATAAATTCCCAAAAAGGTCATTTTTAGTCCCTAAAAAGGACCAAAACGACATTTCCTTTACTCAGGGACCAAAAAGGGCATCCGTGTGTTTTCCAATGACCAAAAAGGGTATTTACTCCTTTTATTAGGTTGTAATGGGGCTAATGTTAAGAAAAGAAGGGTACAATGTTTGGAAAAACAAAGTTGAATATCTTAAGAGATGAAGATAATGATACAATAGAAAAGAATATGGGATGCAAGAAACCAACCAAACATGAATTGAGTCATCATTCTTTTCTTTTCTTTTTCTTTTTCTTTTCTTTTTTTGATATTTTTTCCTTTTGATATTTTTTCATTTTTTTCTCTGTCATTTTTTCTTTTTGAAGATAACCCACCATATTTTTCACCATGACTCAATTCCTAATTTTATGCATGTTCTTCCATCCAAAACAGATAATGCAGTGCTCTTCAACTCTCAAGACATTCAAAAGGGTAGATTTTTTTTTTTGAAATTGGTCCACGAGCGTCAGGGGGCCCCAGATATATTTGCCAATGTTCATCCATCTGGCTCAACTTCATCTGGGGTCTCCAGCACATCCGATAGGGATCTCCACCACACGATGTCCCTTGGAAAGTTGTCCAACCATCAGAGGCTTATACTGCTGCAGATGAATTTGGGTGTCCACCATCTTTGGCTAGTTAGGAGATTCATATTGCAAATTTACGAATTTTTCCTAACTGCTGTACTTTAATCTTGTAACCTCTTCTTTAGGTTGATAGGCCAGTTCGTTTCTTTGTAAGAATGGCGTGTAACCCCTTTAAGTATTAATACAAAATTAGTTTCGACTTTTTTCCCGACTCTCTCTTGGAACATTTTGAATGCATGCCAACTCAATATTGCGGTTTTCTGATCGGCCAAGGTTAACTAACTGTTTAACCCGAGTTCGTCCTTCAACCAGCTCCCTTTCATGAATGCCAGGTTAGCTTTCATGAAAGCTCAGGCTTAATTCTGCAACAGTAACCCAACTATAATCACCGTAGAAAGCTCGGATTTGGCTATGTAATGTTAACACGGTTATGACCGCCATACAAACTTGAATTTGATTCTCTAACGGTAACCCAGTTATGGCCTTCACAGAGAGGCCCCAAGTTAAGTAACATGTGCACTATAAGGTATACGAAAGGACGTAAGCCCTCTTTTCGACACATCATCTGCTTGCGCACCGCAACATATAATTGCTTCTTTAGACGTAGGGGCCACGCTATTCGCGTTTGGGTATCGTGCACATTTAATGCTTGCGTCATTTCATAAGAGCCATCATTACACTTTTAGGGTTTTAACCCTCATTTTCAGTATCTATCATTACACTTTTAGGGTTTTAACCCTAATTTTCAGTATACGTGGACATAACTGCCCCCGACTTTTTGAATTAAAAAATCTTCCAATGACCTTTTGAATTCGCGAAGCCTATATATTTCCTCTTTCTCCTTCATTTTGGCACTCTACATTCTGAACTCTAGTCTGCTTTCTCAGGGATAGCTTTTGTTTCCGAAACGTTTTTATCCCAAGTTTGCTCAACCTTACTCGAGTCCTTTCATCAGGTACTATCACGCCGATCATGGCATCGGGTTGGACTTTGCAGTACTATGCTTTTAGACATAAACCGAAACATGATTGGGGATAAAACCCAACTCGTCATACGTTCAAGTTCGTTAATCTTAATTGAAATTGAACCCTCCGACCTTAACAACGTCGGTATAATGGCCTATTTGTGACCTCAAATCGTCTTCGGCCTTGCTAGTGTCTAACGATATCTTTGTGAATTTCTTGCACAAGATAGATGTAGCAGCAAGATCGCTACAACATGAATATTAAAACTAGTTTCCGGACCACGGATCCATATGTGTTTAATTGAAACACGACTCTCGAAAACTGGCTAGTTTGCCACGAATTTGTACATGTTTATCTCGGACATGATTTTCGAAGACGGGTTTCTTTACCCTGAATTCATACATGTTGAATTCAGACATGATTTTCGAAGATGGGTTTCTTGACCCTGAATTCATACATGTTTAACCCGTACATAATTTTCAAAGACTGGTATCTTTTCCATGAATTCATACATGTTTAACTCGAACATGATTTTCGAAGACGAGTTTCTTGACCCTAAATTCATACATGTTTAACCCAGACATGATTTTCAAAAATTGGTTTATTTACCATGAATTCATACATGATACATGTTTAGCTCGGACATGATTTTCAAAAATTGGTTTCTTTACCATGAATCCATACATGTTTAACTCGGACATGATTTTCGAAGATGAGTTTATTTACCCTGAATTCATACATGTTTAACTCGAACATGATTTTCGAAGACAGGTTTCTTTACCCTGAATTCATACTGTCCTGGCGTCACACAATTTCTGAAAGTAGGTTTGTTGACCCTTTCATTCATAGATTCAAGATTGCAAGACTTCTTACAGGAATAAACGTGCAACAATGTCGGCTTCCAAAAATTAAAGATGTTACATAATCTCGAAACAATGCTGCTTCCTTTTAGGACTCGAGTTTCATCTGTAGTAAGCCTTCAACTTATCCGCATTCCAAGTCTACTTGACAGCCTTCTTTTTCAGTGTCTCAAGCTTATAAGCCCCCTTGCCAAGATTCTCTATAATCCGGTAAGGGCCTTCCCAATTTGAAGCAAGCTTACCTTCCCTAGAATTTTTGTTGCCAATATCAGCCCTTCGAAGGATGAGGTCACCCTTCTCGAATGACTGTGGTCTTACCTTCTTGTTATACCGGGTTGAGATGAGTTGTTTAGCTGCCAAATCTTGGCAATGTGCCGTGATCCTGACTTCATCCACCAAGTCCAGTTCGACGGAAATTGCTTCACTGTTTTCCTCTTCGTTCTAAAGGGCTCTGATCCTTCACCAGGATGACTCGCCAATTTCCACCGGGATCATGGCTTCACATCCGTACGTCAACCTAAAGGGTGTTTGCCCAATTGCTGTTTGGATACTAGTCTGGTATCCCCATAGGACATAAGGTAATTGCTCCACCCAACTAGATGTTGCATCCTCCATCCGCTTTTTCAATCCTTCTACAATGATCTTATTTGCTGGTTCAACTTGTCCATTAGATTGTGGATGTTCCACATATGCGAAGTGCTATTGGATGTGGAAATTGGACACCAGCTTCTGGAAGCTTTTATCAATGAACTTGGTTCCATTGTTTGTGACAATCTCAGCGGCTATTCCAAACCAAGATATAATGCTCTTCTGCAAAAACTTTTGCACCCGAGCCGACGTAATCGTGGCAACTGGTTCTGCCTCTATCCACTTGGTGAAGTAGTCGATAGCCATTATGAGCCATCACAACTGTCCTGCATGTTACGCATCGTAGGGAACGCAAGATGTTCTGTGCTCAAGACACTCCAAAAGAGGTTTCTAGATAGTTCAAGATTGTTGTAGATATTTGTACATAAATATAGAATTGTATAGATATCTCTAGAACTCTCTTGAAAGAGATAAAGATCTAGATATTTCTACGGAAAGTTTTGGAGAGCTATTCTCCACCGTAGGATCCTTTTGATCTTAGTCGTTCATTGAGGAGGTGGATGCCTATAAATAGGAGGTGCCACCCTCATTTGTATCCATAGAAAGCAATTTGAGTTCTTTGCATTCCATAGCTTCTCTCTAAGAGTTTACTTCTCTCTCTAAAAGCTCTCTTTGTCTTTGTGCTATTTGCCTACCTGTGAGGGTTTGGCTGACTTAGCCAAGATTAAGGGAGTGATCAAGCTAAGGCCGGTACGGTTTTGGGAAGACTTTGTCTAAGACCGTGACAACATGGTATCAAAACTTTGGTTCGAAGCTTTGAGCGTGGTTGGTGGGAGCCATTGTGTAGGCAAGGATGTTGGGCACAACTGAGGACATTGTGATTAGTGGAAAAGAGAGGGGTAGGGAGACTCAAACTCCTCACCAACCAAAGAAGGTTTGAGGTACGAGCAAGTCTCGCCAAGCCGTGGATGTAGCCACCTTGACGGTAAAGGCGGAGGCTTTGGAGGAGGCATTGCAAGAGGTAGTTACTAGGGTAGACAAGGTGGAAAGTGACTTTACGACACTTGAAACCCACACCCCATACCAATTAGACAACTTGAGGTTGGATCATGATTCGCACCTCAATGTCGAGGAGGAACGGGCCGAGTCCATGAGGAGACTCGAGGCAAAGGTGATAGATGTCATCACTGCCATGCAGGAACATCTTAACTCTCTTAAGACTTCTTTAGAAAGTCAAGCCAAGACTCCGTTGGTAGCTGGGACCAGTGGAGCAAGGGAGGAGAGGCTAGACCTCCCTAAGCCGAAGGAATTCAAGGGTGTCCGTGATGCCAAGGAAGTTGAGAACTTCTTGTGGCAAATGGAGCGATATGCTGAAAGCTTGAACTTGGCCAACGACACGGACAAGGTACACACTGCGTCCTTATTCCTTACTGACAATGCTATGTTATGGTGGCGTAGGAAGCATGCAGATATGGAAAAAGGTCTTTGCACTATTACAACATAGGAAGACTTTAAGAAAGAGTTAAAGAAGCAGTTATATCCTGAGAATGTGGTCTATGAGGCTCGAACGAAGTTGAGGGAACTTAAACACAAGACCACAATTACTGACTATGTAAGAGACTTCACCACCCTCATATTGCAAATATGTAACCTGACCGGTGAAGAATCATTGTTCTACTTCATAGACAGTCTTCAAACTTGAGCCAAACACAAGCTTCAACGGCATGGTGTGACGAATGTGGATGAAACCATTGCCATCGCCGAAAGCCTTACCGAATATCAAAGGGGAGAGAAAGGTGAGTCTTCCAAGCTTAAGTCTTCCAAACCTAATCAAGCAAAAGGTGGGGGAGACAAAGGCAAGGGGACCGCCAAGGGAGGAGCTGGAAAGTCCTTCAACAAGAACCAATATGAGAAGGAGAAGAAGAACAAGAACTATACAATAAGCTGCTTCGTGTGCAAGGGGCCACATCGCATGAGTAATTGTCCTAAACTCGATACCTTGTCAGCCATTGTCGAAGGGCAAGATGTACCCCACGAGGAAGGGCCTAATTCACAAATAGGGTCTCTTAGACTTCTGAATGCTTTAAAGGCCAAACCAGTGCAACCTGCTCCAAAAAGTAACAAACTGATGTATGTGGAGGCAAAATTGAACAGGAAGCCTGTGAAGGTAATGGTGGACACTGGGGCAACCCACAACGTCATTAATCCAGAAGAGGCTAAGCGGGTTGGCCTCTCAGTTACTCAACCACAGGGAGGATGGTTGAAGACTGTGAATGCTCCCACTAAACCGCTTAATGGCGTAGCATCTGGAGTAGAGCTATGCCTTGGCACGTGGAAGGGGACAGTGGATCTGTCAGTAGCCCCTATGGATGATTTTAAAGTGGTATTTGGGATGGACTTTTTGCTCAAAGCCAAAGCATTCCTTATGCCATGTTATGACTATTTGTGTATCATGGAAAAAGGGCTCGCTTGCACAGTACCTGACCCCAATGATGATTGAATTGCTTACTTGTCAGCCATGCAGGTTGAAAAGGGAGTTAAGAGAGGGGAAGTCACCTACCTTGCGGCTTTAAAGGAGGTGAGTCCTGATGTAGAGGATAGTAAGAGTCTTCCCTCTATCATCCAGAACGTCCTCAAAGAGAACGAGGACATCATGTCGCCAGAACTTCCTAAGAGGTTGCCACCTAGACGGGAGGTAGACCATAAGATCGAATTAGAGCCAGGAGCATGACCACCTTCCATGACACCTTATCGCATGGCACCACCTGAGTTGGAAGAGCTATGGAAACAACTGAAAGGGTTGCTCGATGATGGACATATACGACCTTCCAAAGCACCTTATGGGGCACCTGTCTTGTTACAACGCAAGCACGATGGGTCATTACGACTTTGCATCGACTATCGGGCCCTTAATAAGGTAACTATTAAGAACAAGTATCATATTCCTTTAATAGCAGATTTGTTTGGCAGGCTTGGCAAAGCAAGGTACTTCTCCAAGTTAGACTTGAGGTCAGGGTACCATCAAATTCGCATAGTCGAAGGAGATGAACCCAAGACCGCTTGTGTAACAAGGTACGTGTCCTTCGAGTGGTTGGTAATGCCTTTCGGACTAACCAATGCACCAGCGACATTTTGTACACTGATGAATGAGATCTTTCATCCTTTTCTTGATCGGTTCGTGGTGGTCTACTTGGATGACATAGTAATCTACGGTGACACCTTGGAGATCCATGTAGATCACTTATGGGCCGTGTTCCAGACTCTGCGCGAGAATGAGTTATATGTTAAGAAGGAAAAATGTTCTTTTGCCAAGGAGGAGGTGCACTTCCTTGGGCACATAATTCGCCAAGGGACCCTTATGATGGATAAAGAGAAGATTTGTGCTATTGAGGAATGGGAGCCACCCACCTGAGTATCTGAGTTGCAATATTTTCTTGGGTTGGTGGACTATTACAGGCGGTTCATCAAGGGCTACTCTGCCAGGGCAGCCCCTTTGACAGACTTGTTGAAGAAAAACAAGCCCTGGGAATGGACTAAAGAGTGCCATGATACCTTTGAAGATCTGAAGGCAGCAGTAATGGAAGAACATGTACTTGCTTTCCCGGACTTCTCTAAAACCTTCGAAGTTCACACGGATGCTTCCAACTTTGCTATTGGAGGGGTGCTGATGCAAGAAAGGCATCCAATAGCATTTGAGAGTCACAAGTTCAATGATGCCGAGTGACGTTACACAGTCCAAGAGAAGGAGATGACGGCCGTAGTGCAATGCTTGCGAACTTGGAGGCATTATTTACTGGGATCCAAGTTTGTGATCAAGACCGATAATGTGGCTACGAGATATTTCCAATCTCAAAAGAAGTTAACACCTAAGCAAGCCCGTTGGCAAGACTTTTTAGCCAAATTTGACAATGTGATGGAGTACAAACCCGACACGACTAATGTAGTGGCGGATGCATTAAGCCGAAAAGCCGAGCTGGCATCAATGAGTCAAGCCAAGGGCGACTTGATCACAAAAATCATTGAAGGTATAAACCATGATCCTGTTGCTCGACAACTAGTAGAGATGGCCAAGGAAGGGAAAACCAAGAGGTTTTGGTTAGAGGATGGCCTTCTCTATACTATTAGGAGAAGAGTCTTTGTTCCCAAATGGGAGTATTTACGAAAGGAGCTCATTAAGGAGTGTCACGACTCCAAATGGGCTGGTCATCCGGGACAAAGACGTACGCTTGCTTTGTTGGAAGCAGCTTATTACTGGCCGCAGATGAGGGACGGGGTGAAACTTTATGTGAAGACTTGTCTTGTGTGCCAACAAGACAAGATAGTAAATCAACCACCTGCAGGGCTGTTGGAGCCTCTCCTTATACCAGGGCAACCATGGGAAAGTGTTTCCATGGACTTCATTTCAGCTTTACCGAAATCCGAAGGGTGCGGCTCTATCATGGTAGTGGTAGACCGATTTTCAAAGTATGCAACATTCATAGCTGCCCCTACGGATTGTACAGCAGAAGAAGCGGCCAAGCTATCCTTCAAGAATGTAGTGAAGTATTGGGGGTTACCCAAGATAATCATCAGCGACAGAGACCCCCGCTTTACTGGGAAACTATGGACGAAATTGTTTAAGCTCCTGGGCACTGAGCTACACTTTTCCACGAGTTTTCACCCACAAACTGATGGACAAACAGAAAGGGTGAATTCTTTGTTGGAGGGTTACTTACGGCACTTTGTGAGTGCCAACCAAAAGGATTGGGCCAAGCTTTTGGATGTGGCTCAATTCTCTTATAACTTGCAAAAGAGTGAGGCAACGGGAAGGAGTCCCTTTGAAGTGGTAATGGGACAACAACCACTCACTCCTCATGCCCTTGCCACCACCTACAAGGGCAAGAGTCCAGGGGCTTACCACATGGCCAAATCTTGGCAAGAACAAGCTGAGGTAACGAGATCCTTTCTTGTCAAGGCGGCCAAGCGGATGAAAAAGTTTGCAGATAGGAATAGGCGCACTTCTGAATACCAAGTGGGAGATATGGTTATGGTAAAGCTTCTTCCTCAAAAATTCAAAGTATTCCGAAAGGTACACAAGGGCCTCATCCGCAAGTACGAAGGCCCGTACAAGATCGTGGGGGAAGGTAGGTAAGGTCTCCTACAAGTTAGACTTACCCTCAAACTTGAAGATTCATCTTGTCTTCCATGTTAGCATGCTCAAGCCATTTATGAAGACGTGGGTGATCCTGATCGAGCCATCTCGATGAGAGCGCCTCCGACCATGACGAAGTCATATGATCGAGAGGTAGAAGAGGCACTAGTTGATCGAGTAGTATGGTGACGAGGGGCACCACCATGTACCCAATACTTAATCAAATGGAAAGGATTGCCAGAGAGCGAAGACGCATGGGAACCTTAAGAGGATATTTGGCAATTCAAAGACCACATACACCGGTACAAGTTAGTGACGAGGACATCACTGGATTAGGTGGGGGAGAGTGTCACGCATCGAAGGGAACGCAAGATATTCTGTACTTAAGACACTCCAACAGAGGTTTCTAGATAGTTCAAGATTGTTGTAGATATTTGTACATAAATATAGAATTGTATAGAAATATCTAGAACTCTCATGAAAGAGATAAAGATCTAGATATTTCTAGGGAAAGTTCTGGAGAGCTATTCTCCACCGTAGGATCCTTTTGATCTTAGCCGTTCATTGAGGAGGTGGATGCCTATAAATAGGAGGTGCCACCCTCATTTGTATCCATCGAAAGCAATTTGAGTTCTTTGCATTCCAGAGCTTCTCTCTCTAAGAGTTTACTTCTCTCTCTAAAATTTCTCTTTGTCTTTGTGCTCTTTGCCTAGTTGTGAGGGTTCGTCTGACTTAGCCAAGATCAAGGGAGTGATCAAGCTAAGGCCGGTATAGTTTTGGGAGGACTTTGTCTAAGACCATGACATGCAGCTCTCTCGAACGGTCCCAATAAGTCCATACCCCATTTGAAGAACGACCATGGGGTCGAGATCGCTTGAAGTTGGGCAGGAGGTGATCAGATTGTGTTAGCATGCTTCTGGAAACTATCATATTTTTGGACATGATCCTTAGAGTCTGAAACCATTGTGGGCCAAAAGTAACCAGCTCGCACAGCTTTTTGAGTAATGCCTTGGTTCCCATGTGGTGGCCATTTATCCCTTCATGAATCTCAGAGAGGACATATCGGGCTTCACTTGACGCGAGGCATTTCATCATCGGGGAATGAAAACATTTTTGGTACAACTGATCATCTACCATTGCATAGGAAGCCGCAGTCCTCATCAGCTTCTTTGCTTCCAATGGCTCGTCGAGGAGGATTCCTCTCTCCAGATAGTCGGCAATTGGTTTTCTCCAATCACTGACCTCTGAAATTATCATCACACAACTTGGTTCTAACAAGCTTTGCTGAACGATCGTGCAGTCATTTCCAGGGCTCTTAGTGCTTACTAACTTAGACAAGACATCTGCCCTAATATTCTCTCCTCGTGGGATATGTAGCACGGTTAGTTCGTCAAAGTTGGCCATAATTTCCTTGACCTTCCCCAAATATTTGATCATCAATGGACCTTTAGCTTGGTAAGTTCCTTTGATCTGGGAGGCCACTAATTGGGAATCCGTGGAGACACGAACTCTTTTAGCCCCATTTTCTTTCGCTTGAAGCAAACCGGCAATTAAGGCCTCATACTCGGCTTGGTTGTTTGAGGTCAAGAAATTGAAGCGAAGGGAATGTTCCAACGAGACTCCTTTGGGACTTTCTATGATAATCCCAGCTTCGCTTCCCTTTACGTTTGATGACCCATCAACAAACAAACTCCAAGTATCCTTTGTTCTGTGATAGGGCAAAACTTTAAAGCCTATAACTCCGCAAGTATACGGGCCGTATCAAGTAATAAAGTGATAAGAAAAGTATCGTTCCCACGAGGACTTAGTATCACAAACTTTAGTTAGGCATTAATTTCACAATTTCGTTTAAGTTGAGAAAACTAGATTGAATTTAATTAAAAGAAAAGAAAATTGATAGAGAAAAACGCTGCTAGGGCATAGAATTCCCCTATGTTCCTCTAAGTATTTGAATTAAATCCCTAATTGATTATTATTCCCATGATTGACGATCAATTCTCTAAAATTAGACTAAGTCCCAATGTCTTGACGCTACCTTAGTCCGTTATCTTTGAAAACAACCTAATGTCTTAGTATTGTTTGGAAAGATTATATAAACCAGAATTATGAGATCGCATAAACTCGTAAACCTATGTCTAGGTCATGCAACTCTATGATGAATTAACGGTTCTAGTTAAATGCACCAACATCTCTATTGTCATACACCAACCTATGAACAATCTAAAAGGTGATCAGTCTTTAAGAGAGATTTAAGCAAAGATAATTCATTCAATCATGGTAAATAACGTTCAATAGAGAATTCAAACAAATACTCAAATTCGCATAGGGTTCATCCTTGCCCTAACTACTAAAGAAGACTAGCCAAGCATGGCTAGGTTAACAAAATAAAAGAAAAGAGATGAAAATCAGAATTGTTCTTACGTCCTTCTTTCTTTCTTCAGCCGTCTCCTCCTCTTTTTCTTCCTTCCTCTCTTCATATATATAGCCTAAATATAACTTAGGCCGTGGGTCATTGATTCTCATTTTCTTATTAAAAAGATATCTCATATCTTGTAATTTACTCCACCAGATTACGCAATTGATTTTGTTTCTATTTTTCTTTCTTGGGACCACCGAGATTGGTGATTGCATATCCTCTTAATTGCTTTTTCTACTTCTTTCCAAATCGGCTAATATTCCTGCAAAATATAATAGGAAATAAGTAGATTTTATGTCAATTTATTCTTTGACCCTAAGTTTGATTCAAAGATGGAAAAGTTTATAAAAGATAATTAAATAGGCATATAATATTAATAACTCCAGCTAATTCTCATAAAATATACACCTATTTAATCATAAAATAGATACTTATCATTCCGCCCCCACTTGACGAGGTTAACTCTATTATGAAGTCCTCTAGTGCTTGTGACTTAATGGCATGCCGGGCTTCATACACTATATCAAATTCAGATAATTTAATGGCCCAGCTGACCATCCGTCCAGCTAAATCCAGTTTATGAAGAATCTGTCGGATTGGCTGACTTGTGCGGACAACAATAGGATGACTCTGAAAGTACGGACGAAGCCGTCTTGCTGCCATAAGTAGGGCAAAAACCATTTTTTCCAGCTTTTGGCACCTCAATTCCGAACCTTGTAGGGCCCGACTTACAAAATATACTGGACTCTGGCCATCCTCGGTTTCCCTAACCAACACCGCGCTTACTGCCTCTTCACCCACATACAGATACAAGATCAAACTCTCCCTTGTCTCAGGCCTAGTCAACACCGGTGGTGCAGATAAGCACTGCTTTATCTTCATGAAAGCCGCATCACATTCTGCATTCCATCTGCCCGACGCCTCCTTTTTTAACAATTTGAAAAACGGGAGAGAGTTTTCCGCCGACTTAGGTAGAAACCGAGTCAACGCTGCCAATCTCCCAGTCAGCTGCTGGACCTCTTTTTTATTTTGCGAAGCTTTCATGTCCAACACGGCTTGACATTTGTCCGAGCTGACTTCAATGCCTCTGTGTTGTAGCAAAAACCCCAGGAATTTTCCGGCTGGGACACCGAAAGCACATTTTGTCGGGTTAAGTTGAATCTGATATTCCCTTAGCTTATCAAACTTCTGTTGTAAGTCCTGCACATGACTGGCTACCTTTAAGGACTTGACGATCATATTGTCTATGTATACTTCCACATTTTTTCCCAGTTGATCCTCGAACACCGATTCATCATCCTCTGATAAGTCGCTCCCACGTTCTTCAACCGAAAGGCATCACGTTATAGCAATAATTCGCCCTTTCAGTGATGAACGCCGTTTTTCCTTGATCACCCGAGTTCATGGCGATTTGATTGTAGCCCGAATAAGCGTCCATAAAAGAAAGCAATTGAAAACCGGATGAGCTTTCGACCAACTGGTCTATGGTTGGCATTGGAAAAAGTCTTTAGGACACACCTTATTTAAGTCCTTATAATCTGTGCAAACTCTCCATTTTCCATTAAGCTTTTTGACCAAGACGGCGTTAGATAACCATGTGGTGTATTGCACTTCCCGGATGAACCCGGCTTCCAGTGATTCCTCCACATGTGATTCTAAAGCCTTTCGTCTGTCCTCGCCAATTTTCCTTTTCTTTTGCGCGACCAGGGTAGATCCCGGATGAATTTCCAACTTATGGCAGCAAAAGTTCGGATCGACCCCTGGTATCTCGGACGGATGCCAAGCAAACACGTCCTTTTTATCCTTCAAGAAGCCTTCAAGCTCTGTGCGAATCTCCTGATCCAATGCTTTGCCGATTTTAGTGACCTGCCCAGGTTCCGTACCCAAAACGAGGTCCTCTAGCTCGCCATTTGGCTCTGCCTTTTGCATTTTTTCTTCCTCGCGCAAATCCAATTCGACCATATTTACCAACTTGCCCACGGTTCAGCCTTAAAAATTTTGCTTTTACTTGCCCGCTGTGACCAAGTCGGATCACTTTTGGTTTCCTTAACCGCTTGGAAATAACATTGCCGAGATTCCTTTTGATCTCCTTTTACAGTCACGACCGTATTCTTTTTGTTCACCATCTTCAACTTTTGATGCTTTGTGGATACCAGCATATCCCAATTGTGTATGGTTGGTTGGCCCAAAATTATGTTATAAGGAGATGGGAAGTCGACAACCACAAACCTAACCTTCTCCGTCTTAAAGGCATGTTCATCCCCCAATGTCAGCTTAAGGTCCACATAACCTTTGGGACGAGTGCCCTGTCCATTAAAGCCCGTCAAAGTCGTCTCGCATGGCTTCAAACCTTCTGAATCGAATTTCATGCGTTTGAACGCATCCCACAATATGATATCGACGACACTTCCATTTTCCACAAAGATCTTCTTAACCCGGCAATTCACCAAGGTTCCAGTAATTACCAACCTATCGTGACGCCCTAGAGTGACATCCTCTAGGTCCCTATTGGTAAAACACAGCATGGGGGGATCTGGCCTGCCAAGTTCTTCCTTGAACCTCGGGTGATCCCTTATTGAGAGCACCTCCCTTAGGTATTTTTGCCGCTGACTCGTTGAGTCTCCACCGCCGCCAAAACCGCCGCTAATTACGTTGCAGTCATATTTGGCCTCTGGAAACTCGTCGTCACTGTCCTCAGCTTTCTTCCTCTGGTCTCTTCTTTTCTTCTCCGGGGGCAGGCTCTTGCTCTAACCCCCATTTTGGCGCTTGTTACCCTGTTTCCCTTGGGTTTGGATAACGTACTTCCGGAGTTTCCCTTCTCAGACAAACTTTTCTACTGCATCCTCTAGGTCCCAACATTGCTCAGTCGTGTGACTGTGCTGATCGTAGAACTCACAAAACCGGGACCTATATGCAGTGGCTTTGCGCCCAAGGGGTCGAGGTCTCTCTACCTTCTTCATTTCCATCGCGCATACCTCCTTCCACAATTTCGCTTGTAACACCTTTAACGGGGTATATCTTTCATATTTGGCATCCACCCTATCGCCGTAGGACTTGCTATCAATATCACACACACGAGAGTTTTTCTTATACCCATCATGTTGTTCCTTTCCCCTAAGAGGTGGGCTTTTAGCTCGTTATTTTATCACCGGGCTTGCCATTTCCATATGTTCCAAATCCAAGTATTGCTGAGATCTATCTCGGAAATCTGCCAGAGTTTTGGGACGACGCTTCATAATAGATTTCTTTAGCCGGTATGACACATCCAAGCCGGCTATGGCACAATGTAAATGCACGTCTTCTTTCAATCCCAGAACTTGCAAAGCCATGTTCTTAAAATGGTCCAAGTACTTATGGAATGTTTCCCTTGGTCCCTGCCTTACTTGACCGAGTTGAAACTTGGTTTTTGGTTGTCGCCTACTCGTCGCAAAGTTTAGCAAAAAAAATTGCTCTAGGGTTTTCATACCCTGGATGGAAAACAACGGTAGGGAATGAAACCATGTCTGTGCGGCTCCTCGCAAGGTCCCTGTAAATAGCCGGGGTATTACATGCCCTGCTATCCCCTTTACCATAATCTTCATTTTGAAGTTATTAACATGGTTTAGTGGGTCTTGGCTCCTGTCATACTTTGACAATTCTCTTGAATCTAGACCTTTAGGATAAGTGGCGGCCATAACTTCATCTGTGAATTGATTGGGGAGTCGATCTCCTCCGTCTCCCCCCGCCAGCGTTTCAGGTAGGCTGTGCGATGGGAGTGTGGTGTGCTCCTTCCTAGTGTCCACATTTTCAGCCGGCTGCTTCCCCTTTAGCCGAGCTAAGTCATCCTTAGTGACTCGAAGAGTGTCTGTATCTACCTCGGTAGCTGTTGTGTCACTGCTCCGGCTAGGAATGGTAGGTTCCCATACGACGGTGCGACCAAGTTCCACCTCAGGGGCCTTAACCCAGTCGATGACGACCAAGTTCTTCCCCTGATGATTTTCACCGGGTTCCTCATCGTTGGTGGGCATAGAAGTCGAGACCACAACCCGACTTGAGCCAGCACCATTCTGGCCTTCATTCTAAGCTTGCTTCTTTCTTTGCCCGATGCGCTCCTCCAGCATTTGCTGTATCCTTTTGTGTTCTTCCTGCCGCCATATGACATTCTGGCATTCCACATCCTCCCGAATAAGTCGGGCATCCTCTTTTTTTTAGAGTCGTTATCGAGTCTCCATGTTTTCCATTCGTCGAACCAGTGAACTGACTGTATTATGTAGTAGTCGTATGTCGGGATTGCCGATTTGGAATTCAGGAGGGGGTGGGGTATATTCTGCAGTTGAACCAGTTATTGCTCGTGCTGCAGGCCTCGACTTGGATGAGGGGAATTGGCGGTATGCTTCATCTTTGCCTCAGTCCTTATGGTAGCATGGTTAGGATCTGGAGCAACCGAATTTGAATACTGGATCATCTGCTCCTAGAGCGGCTGTCATGGCTGTCCTTCTGGCAGCTGATCTTGCTGAGGTGCCTGACTGCGACTCCTGGTGCTTGCGGCCATTTTCAACGGTTATCAGTAACTTTCTGTGGTTTGGGAATCAAAGTTTACGGTCCCCACGTTCGGTGCCAATGTTCTAGTATAGAACACAAATGTCTAGCCTCAATGGACTATGTGATGTTAATATAGGATCAAATGACCCCTCAAAGATGTCTTATGGATTAAACACCAAAGGGGAGATGAACATTCAGTGATATCTATGAGGGAGATATCAGAGAACGCTCGCAGATCACTATGCTACACAGATTAGGCGTTTCGCCAAAGTGGTGGGGTGTGTGTTCTAGTATAGAACATAAATGTCTAGCCTCAATGGACTATGTGACGTTAATATAGGATCAAATGACCCCTCAAAGATGTCTTATGGATTAAACACCAAAGGGGAGATGAACATTCAGTGATATCTATGAGGGAGATATCAGAAAACGCTCGCAGATCACTGTGCTACACAGATTAGGCGTTTCGCCAAAGGGGTGGGGTGTGTACACAGTAAGACTGAATAGTAATTAATGGAATAGTGAACGTGAGGAACGCACCTGGTGGGTAACCTCTTATTTATAGAGATTACCTAGGGTTTCGTTCCCATTGCCTTGAGTCCTCTCCTCCAGCGATATCCGCCTGTTGGGATTCGTACACGCAGCGGAATAAAAAAAACATTTTACGGATCCCTTAGGCAAATCGCTCAACCGCGTTTAGATCAAAGTTAGATTTTAGAACCGTACCTATGCGAGCTTGCTTGCGTTCCGTTCTCATTTGTGACTCGAACCTCGTGCGCCGCAGACGTCATACGTGTCGAATGAGGTGACATCTTTTATCCGTGCTTCTTGATCACGTGGGCTAGCGCCTTCTTGTTCGATCAGATAGGAGCTGAATTCACGTGTCCTCTCCCTCTACCGGTATCTACACGAACGGCCTCCAACACTGACGACAACGTGCTAGCGCCTCAGTATTCTTGCATCTCTCTCTTTTTCTCTCTAGGGTTTTTTGTGTTTTGGCCGTTTGATTCATTCGCATACTTAATACGACTAGATCAGAATCTGTTATAGGGTTTCTAAAACCCTAATAATGTGTCGTATTAAATTATTCAAAATTAATCCAATTAATTTTGAATTTTGAATTTGGATTAAATAATATTAATTAAATTTGTCCAACAGATCTAATCTAACTACTTAATCCGAATTAATAGGCCTTCAGATTTAATTTATATTTATAAATTAAATCAAGATATGATATGCTTATATTTAATTTAAAATGAGATCTGATATCTCAGTTCAAATCAAATCTGATATGCAATATCTTTATTCAAAAATTAAATCTGAGATACAATATCTCAATTTATTATAGTTATTTAATTTATCAAATAAATTAAATACTATATATAATAATAATATTATCAATAAATAATATCATTATTATTTTCGAATTTAATAATATATATATACACACACACACATCCTAGATTAAATAAGTATTCATTAAATCTTAAACACATTTAAGATTCAATGAATCTGGACGATCTTGCTCGTGTTGGGCCATTCTTGTGTGCGACCCTGTAGGCCCACATGAGATTGGCAGAGGGCCAATCTTTGTACCAGCCCACAAGTCGCAAGCAGCCTCTAGCAAGACATTGCGACTACCCAATTCATATGGGGATCGTTGATACGATATAACCTATCGTACAACCATGTCACGTCCCTTTTGTCACGCGATAACTTGGTCAAGGATGAGGCATGGATGATGTCAACTTCATGTTCTTGACCATTACTTTCTCGATTCTTGAGTAGTCTAACAATGGATATGGAAACTCCTTTCCATTGTAGTATGGCCATACATTTCTCAGACTCACTCATCGAGGGGCCCAATATTATCTCTCTACAAATGTGAGGGACAAATTTCATCTTGACCATCTTGGTATATTGATTTTTTGTTTTACAGAGAGGAGTTCGAATCAATTGGGTCGAGGGAATTTAGAGAATGATGGAGGGCAGGACGCAAAGAATCTTCGAGTAAAGGTACTTCATGGGCAAAGTTTTTGGCCTTCTTTATGGCACAATGTAGCATCTGTTACAATTTTAGCATTGGATCTTTGTTTAAATGCATTAAAAGGTTGTAGTCGTAAACACCCGCCCCAAAAAAAAAACATAGGAGAAATGTGTATCTATGTATAAATGTAAGTGATAATAACAATCGCAATAATTGGCATAATGGATATTCCTTAGTTTGGTCAAAGTGGATTTGATGTTCACATTCACCTTGCACATTGTCAAAAAATAGCCAGGGTGATATTCTTCAATGTAGTCATTACATGCCCATTGTTAGTCTTGAAGAAAAGCCTCTGCCATTCGTAATATATTGCCATGGGAACTTCGATCAATTTCAAAATCTGTTAATTTTTATTGATTGTAACTCAGAAAAGTTGTATTGTAAATGTTATCATGCTAATTTTAAAAGTGAAGAAGTTACAAATGGGGTACTTAAGTACAAGAGTAAATACCCTTTTTGGTCCCTGGAAAAAACACGGATGCCCTTTTTGGTCCCTGAAAAAAAATAAGTCACTTTTAGTCCCTAAAATGGAAAAATAAGGTCCCTTTTAGTCCTTTTGATCATTTTTTTTGGACATTTTAATCCCTCAGAAATTCCCAAAAAGGTCATTTTAGTCCCTAAAAAGGACCAAAATGACTTTTTTTTTTACTCAGGGACCAAAAAGGGTCAAATGTGTTTTTCCATGGACCAAAAAGGGTATTTACTCTAAGTACAATCTGCCAATTTCTTTTGTTTCAAATGGTTGGTGCTAAACCAAAACTTATTTTTGATTTTTTGTGATGAAAATTATGGATTAATAATTCTGATTTCCATGAATACAGCTTTTAGCTGGTGGATGTTATGTATTTCATAATCTTAGTTTGATAGGTTTGTGTTGACTGGGTGCTATATTTGTATTCTCTGAGTTTCAAACATGAGCAATATCAGATTATAGAGTCTCTTTAAACTCATAGCATTTTATCACTGCTTTGATTCATTGTCCTATATCAATAATATTATGCTTAAGTCATTCACAATGTTTAAGTAATTAGAAATGACTTTGATCTGCTGATGTTGTGGTTTGGCTGCATGATGTGTATCTTGTTCCAGAAATTGAATTAGTTCTAGGAGAGCTAAAATCTTGTGTTGCACTGAATTTTTAATGACATGGTCCATGTCATATGTTGTCATTGCAGTGTCGAGAATGTGGTTTTGGAGGTTGGAATTCATTGTTGTCATAACAATTGTTATTACAGAAGTTTAGAAAGTAAAATTCTGAAGTTGTTGGTCACTTGCTGCTGAATTGCTTCTTCTTCTTCTCCTTTTCTCTACCATCTCTGGTTTGTGCTTGCGATTCTGGGAAATTGCTAGGTTAGACTTGAAATTTTGCTGCAAATCAGTACTTCCCCACTGGAATTTGGCATTGATTGCCTTCTGTTCGATGGATTGTTCCCTATGAGTACATTTAACTTTTTTGCCTGGGGGAATACACCTTAACTGACATACTATAATTGGATAGTTATTTAATAGATATATGCATGTGTTTCATATTCCTCTTATTTTTACTAAATTTGATTGGAATTGTAAATTGGGAATTCTGACCTTGTTTTGCATTGGTGTATACCTCTCTTATTTGTTAATCTGAGCATAAACTATGATTTTGAATTGAGAAATCTAAATTCCATTCTCATGAGATTGTGCATGATTATTAATTTCTGAGCTTTGTGCATGAAATTGTGTTCTGGTAGGGAGGAGTCATGGATTTATTACTTTTCTATGTAGGGAGGCGACTTCAAGGAAGCCTTTCTTCCCATCCTCGACAGTTTCCCTAGCTGAAACCAAGGAGAGGAAAAGGACAAGACTGAGTTTCTCCCAATCTTGCTCTCTAGTTACAATCCAAAGTGTTGTCTATGACTGAGGACTACTACAAGCAGAAGAAGAAACATTAGAGGGCATACTTGTTAGGACACATTGTCACAAATTTGTATTCATGAGAATGACATTCACCATTTGTTGTTTTGTAAAATTGTCTGTTGATGGTAACTTCACAATTTTAATTCAATGACAAAAGCAATTTTTTGTTTATTTTTTATATTTGTTCATGGAATGAGAACAGCAAAAGAATGGACAAGTTCGTTAAATTTTGTCTTATGTTTTGATATTTGTTTATGGAATGAGAATAACAAAATAATTGGCAAGTAAATCAGGTATTTGTATCAGCAATATCAACCCCCTTTAACCACAGCATCAGCAAAAAAATAACAACTACATCAGCCCCCATTAACAACTACATCAGCCCCCAGTGACAACAACATCAGCCCCAATAACAACATCATCAGCCCCAATAACAACATCATCAGCCCCCACTGACAACATCATCAGCCCCCACTGACAACCATATCAGCCCAAACTAACAACTACATCAGCGCCCATTGACAACTACATCATCCCCTATTAACAACCATATCAGCCCCCATTGACAACCATATCAGCCCCCATTAACAACAACATCAGCCCCCATTGACAACAACATCAGCCTCAATAACAACATCATCAGCCCCCACTAACAACATCATCAGCCCCACTGACAACATCATCAGCCCCCTTTAACATCAACATCAGAAAAAAGAAAAAGAAAAACCATATCAGAAAAAAAAAACCCACAACTATATCAATCCCAATTAACAACCATATCAGAAAAAACTAGCAACCACATCAGCCCCCACTGACAACCACATCAGCCCCCACTGACAACATCATCTGCCCTGACAATCACATCAACCCCTACTGACAACATCATCAGCCCCATTAACAACCATATCAGTAACCATTAACAACTACATCAACCCCCATTAACAACCATATCAGCCCTTTAACAACCATATCAGCCCTTTAGTTTGGGCTGATGACGTTGTCAGTCGGGGCTGATGATGTTGTTAGTTTGGGCTGATCACGTTGTTAGTGGGGGCTGATCATGTTGTTAGTGGAGGCTGATCACGTTGTTAGTGGGGGTTGATCATGTTGTCAGTGGGGGCTGATGTGGTTGTCAGTTTTTCTGATATGGTTGTTAATTGGGGTGATATAGTTGTGCATTTTTTTTTGATATGGTTGTTCTTTTTTACTGATGTTTATATTAAAGGGGCTGATAATGTTGTTAGTTTGGGCTGATCACGTTGTAAATGGGGGCTAATCATGTCGTCAGTGGGAGCTAATCATGTTGTCAGTGGGGGCTGATCATGTTGTTATTGGGGCTGATGTTGTTGTTAGTGGTTATTAATATTGTTGTTAATGGGGGCTGATGTAGTTGTTAAAGGGGGCTGATATAGTTGTTAGAGAGGGCTGATGTAGTTGTTAAAGGGAGGTGATGTAGTTGTTAGTGGTTACTGATATTGTTGTTAATGGGGGCTGATGTAGTTGTTAAAGGGGGCATATTAAAATGTACAAATGAACCTTCCCACAAAAGCATATTCTACACAATTTTGTCATAAATACATATTCAAGTATACATCATCAGTCAACTTCCTCGAATTTAAATACAATATATCATAATAGATTCAAGAACATAGATCTCCACATCTCTCACAGCGTCTCCTTCATGCACAAAATCGTTTGTAGGAGTCCACGACCAAAGACAACACTGTTCCCCTTGCCTTTTGCTTTTGCTTCTCCTTCTGCGTTTCCTAGTGGTGCAGATTTCATTTTGCTTCTCCTTCTTATTTGCTTACAGCCTTATACTTCTCACTCTTTTGTACCTAGAACAATTTTAAATGAAGCAGAAATAATTTAGCCTTTATCCTTATTATAAAGAGAAGACTCCTGAATCACAATTGATACAAACAATAGGGCCCCGTGATATTCATATTAGCAAATTTTCTGTCAACTTTGTAAAATAATCCATTCACCAAAATCAAAGTAAAATAAAACACACATTATATTCATTGAATCATTCACACACAATTGAATCCTTTAACACAATGACTAAATATTAATACAACAATCCTTTGTTGTGGATTAATTATCCGGCCATCAACATGTCATATTTTGTAATACACGATGTACTAAAGCATAAAATAGTTAATGAACATAAAGCCATTACTTAAAGCACAGTTGCACATAATGCAATAATTAGGAAAGCTCAAAATTACTTATGACAAAAAATAACTTTTAAAGCTTTTATTACAACTCCATATATATGTCTCACATATATGCATCAACAAAATAGTAACTTCCCTGCTTCAAAAAGTGAACAAAGGGGCAGGGGTGATATTCTGATACATAAAATTGCATCGAGCTTTCCACGCCTGCCCTAATGTCATCGAAATCAAAGCTTCATGCCAATCAAACACATCATAATCTTTCCAGTAGACATTCACTAATTTAATTACTAGCCAATTGTATTCAAATCATGATTGTGTAGTTTAATGAGAATACCATGTTGCAAACTCATAAATACTGCAAAAGAGAGAGTTTATCATGCTTTTAAGCCCTGTGATTGCCTAAAAGAAAATTCAAAATTCTGCCCAAGGAAGAAAAGATAGTTCAATTGAAAATCACAATCTTTATAAAGGGAACAATCTCAATTATTGTGAATGCATACTTGATGCTGGACCAGGGACTAAAGAAGAGATAAAATGTGTGTGTGTATTATTTAGTCATAACTTTTAGCTTCATACCTTAGCATGAAGCTTCCCAGTTTCCTTCAACATGTATTCCACCAAAGACCCATGAAATCCATCCATGGAGAAAGCATTAGGTTCATATGTATCCACATTATAGCAATATTGTGCTCGCTCTAAAAGGTAAAATATTATGCTATCCTCTTGACGAACTAGAGAACGTTGTATATGATCTAGAGTCAAGTTTTCCCTTTCATCAATTCTTTTCTTTGCCGGCACAGATATAAAATAACAGAAAAAAGCACACTATCTCAGCAAGATGAATATAAGTTCCACCTACAACCTTACGGGTATTGAATCGAGCACAGTAAACCACCATTCTTGTCAAACATTGCAATCTTTTGGACAGGCCCAAAAGAAGAGAAAACTGCGATCATGCAAAGGGGAAAAAAGATCTTATTCACTAAACTTCCAGGTCAAATTGAACTCTCAAAAGTAAATTATAGTGGTTTGATATACCATATGCAAGACATCCAAGTTTACAGCATATTGCATGTTTTCAATAGATGCAAGAAGAACATTACTCTCAGGCTCGAGCTTTTTCCCATCCATACCCACACCAAACTGCAAAACCCAAACGCATGTCTCAGTAAACTGCAAGTCAGCAAGCATGGAAACCCTGGGAAGTGGGCTCACGCCTTGCTTCTGTGCATGAAGTGAACATTCAAAAAGAATTTGAAACAGGAAGGTAAGGATTTGTATAGTCTCTAAAGCAAGAAAAAGTGCAGTTACAACAATGAAAAAAAAAAGATTGAAACAGAAATAAATTAGCTCAAAAGTCGCAGCAAGAGAAAGTAGGCAATCAACAAAGTCATTCAATGGTCTCCCACCAGATCTCCCTTGCCTCCTTCGAACCGCCAAAAGGAGCCAGAGAACGCGACTCCATCGATGCCCCCTGCCTCGGTGGTGATGGTTAATCGGGCCGTGAGGGAGGAGCCTCCGCCCTCCGTGACGAAGGTGGGCCCTACGAGCGGCGTAAGGCGTGCTGGAGATGGTGTTCATGGTAGATCAAGGCCGGTGGCGGCGTCGACTCCGGCATGATCAAAGACACGAGAGAGAGAGATAGAGACGCGAGAGAGAGAGAGATATATATATAGAATTTGGGAAAATCCCTTTTTCAGTTTTAATTTCATGGATTTTTTTGTCTTTTCATTTAACATTCAAATGTCAAAAAGGGCCCTGGGGCCTCTTTTGGAAATGTTAGAGTTTTAGGGCCTTAATTGGGATTTCTTAGATTAAAAGGGCCCTGGTACGGATTTTCCCTTTATTTTTTTTATTGGGTCAGAAAGCTTTCTTATAAACCCGATAACCTAAGGAATGAAGGATTTGCCTCTGTTTATGGGGATTTTTACCAGAAAATTATTATTTAAATAAAAAATTACCGGAACAGTGCTACTTTGAAACTTTTGCCCGAAATAAGGCTCACGCCAGTAGTGGCGGAGGAGGACCCCACGCCACTACAACGTGGCGTATTTCGCCTCACGGCCCCCCCCAAAAAAAAAATTTGAAACCGTCGCCCTCCTTCAATCCTTCAATCTCCCTCTCACACTTCGTCCCCTCCTCCCTCTCACACTCCTCCTCCACTTCGTCCCCTCCTCCCTCTCACACTCCTTCTCCAACCTTCTTCTTTCACTCCCTCTCGCACTCCTTCTCCAACCTTCTTCTTTCACTCCCTCTCACACTCCTTCCTCCAATATTTCTCTTTCACTCGACCTGCAACTCCCCCACCCCCACTCCCTCACCCCATTTTCACTCTTCCATTCCTCCCTTCACTCTCTACTGCAACTCGTTCCCTCCTTCTCGAAGCTAAAAACACTCGGAGGTTGAAAAACTTTGAATCCTAGAGAAACATTGGAAGGAATAATAAGGAGGCTCAAATTATCTCTCTCACCCTTGACTTCAGGTAACATTTAATATTTTATTTTTGTTGTTTAATAATTTGATTTAACTTTGAATTATATACATTTATTTATTATAGATTATAGATGCTTAATAATTATAATTATTAATTTAGGTGATTACAAAATTTGAAATAATACATGACTAATTAGTAACATTTATTTATTATAGATGCTTAATAATTATAATTATTAATTTAGGTGATTAAAAAAATTGAAATAATACATGACTAATTATTAAATTTATTAATTATTAAATTTATTAATTAGTGAATTAATTAATTATTTTGTATGTTAATTATTAGTAAATTAATGAATTAATTATTTATCGGTATGTTAATGATAATAAGGTAGATGACTAATTATTTTATATTTTGTAAAATAATAATTTGATGTATAAAATTTAAAATAGTATTATTAGGTAAATTTTATTTAAGAAAGTTGTGTGAAAAATAATTAGTTAATTTATTAATTAGTGAATTAATTATTTAGTTGTATGTTAATTATTAGTAAATTAATGAATTAGTGAATTAATTATTTATGTTGTATGTTAATTAGAGACAAATGTTGTATTTTGTTATTTATAGTACCATAAGATAGAGGAAATAAGCTTCAATGAAGAATAATTAGTACTCAAATAATTAATTTAGTAATTAATTATCTAGAGAATAGTAATTAGTTACTTAATAATGTGTTGTGTTATTGTAAATATTGATTAGTCAAATGGATCATGACCACCGCCCCCGCAATATTGAGCCGGTATGTTGTAAACTTGTTTGTGTCATTAATTATATGCATTTAGTTGTTTGTACATGATACAGTTAATATACGACCCTTACACATTTGTTCGCTACTTTTACGTTGGTGCAGATTGACAAATACCTAATTTCTGCTTTGGTTGAGAGGTGGAGGCCGGAGACTCACACATTCCATATGCTTAGGTCGGTGAGATGACTATTACCCTACAAGATGTAGAGGGCATTTTAGGTTTGTCCACTGAGGGTCGAGTAGTTTCTGGTCGGACGCATGGCAACTGGGCAGCAGTTATACATCAACACATGGGTCGGACTCCACTCCCAACTGCTTTGATTGGCGGAAACATCAAGCCGAGTGGTTTGACCATTATTGGGGCCATTGGGACGAGCACTCGAGTGCTGTTGAGGAGCAGCTTGTGTACACACGTGCTTACCTCATGCGCATATTCGGTGGATTCTTGTTGTGTGACAAGTCCAGCGTAGAGGTCCCTTGCCGTTATATACAATTCTTGGATGGTGACCTTTCGGAGGCGCTACGTACGGTGGGGATCAGCTGTACTAGCCATTCTATTTCGCGAGCTATGTCAGGCCACATCAGCGAATGCTAAAGACATGGGCGGTTGTTTGTTGTTATTGCAGATATGGGCATGGTCCAGATTTCCTGCTTTATCACCTCCCATTCCACCGCCGAGTGTCGTAGGTGATCATTATGGACGCAGGTATGGAAGCAGTATGATATAATGAATGTCTTCAAATCGAGTTCAAGTAGTTGAGCGATAAAGTTCTTATTTGCAGGTTCAATAATGTCGAATTAGGTTATTGCGACGTGAGCTAAAGACATATCGGAGACGGCTTGACCGGATGGGTCGAGACGATGTATGTATAATAAATTTGAGATTAGGAAACAAAAAGATCAAACTAATTCCCTTTTGTTTACATGTACAGGTGACGTGGGATCCATATAAGGACGCCGGATATGAGTTTATGGGCGCAGATGGTCACATGCAGGACATGTGGAGGGCGGTGACACCCGTACTTTGTTTCCACATTGTCGAGATGCACCAGCCCGATCGTTGCATGCGGCAATTTGGCATGCAACAACACATCCCCCGCCGTGCGGCACAGCTTAAGGTGCACATGATCTTACCTTACGTGGTAAGATGGCTGAAGATTGGGAGGTGAAGATGGATCCATATATTCGGTTGTGGAACACGCGAAATTTTCTCATCGAGACTACAGATCCATCGGAGGGGCCGATGTCCCCAAACTCTGAGTACATGACTTGGTTTTTCACACACACTAGACGATTCATGACGAGGGAGGTCGCCAGGATAGGACATGTGGTACGTATTTTAACTCACACATGAATTTTTTTTTTTGTTTGTTTTAGTGTTGTTATGTATTCATATGTATAAATGCAGGTAGATGGTCTAGAGTGGATTTGGTGGATGAATTCTGCACAATTTCGCCCCCAATTCGATCATAGGTAGGTTCAGCAGCTTTGTGACCAGTTATTGGGAGCAGTTAGAGAGTTTGATCGAATTGCGGAGCCTGGTCCTAGCGCACCGAGTGGACTATTAGTCGATGTACCAGATCCAGCTATAGAGGTCCCACCTCGTAGGACAGAGGGACGGGGCCTTGGTCAACGAAGACCGCGTATCGATATGGATGCATATGAGATACCCCAGCATGGTCCACGTGGTGGAGGTGTTTATAGACCACCGGTAGGGCCCAATATGACCTACACACAGGTGCCGTGGAACCCAGATCAGTTGCCAGAGGATAGACCACTTGACGTCCCTCCCCATGTACATGTACCGATGGCTTCTTACCCACAGCCAGAGACGACGTTTGTCCCGCAGACACAGGTTCCTTACTCGTATCGGTGGCCATCACGAGTTCGCACCGGCTTTCGACATTCAATCCTTACCAGTAGGACATGGTTTTACTCAATTCGGTGCCTATCAACCTCCTTTAGGATTTCCGGCTTCAATGCTTATCGGCTGGACAAGGTTTCTGCCTTCCGTTCATCCTCCCCTATACCAGGTTCTACTGATGTAGCATCTAGTAGTAGTCCATACATGTCGGGTCACCACACATCCGATGGCGGAGGTGACCATACCGATGACGGAGATGACTTTATACGGGCAGCTAGGGAGGATTTCGAACTTAGGCCGAATCCTGATGGCATCTGTAGGAACCCTGCGCGGGAATCGCGTTCGAGACCATGGCCTTCATATACTCCACCCTGATTACTGTAGTATTTAAACTAATTTGCTTGGATTCTTGTAGTATTTAAACTAATTTCTGTAGTATTTAAACTAATTTGCTTGGATTACTGTGTTTAACCAAAATGAAGTTTTCAATCAGGTTACTACATATCATCGGAAACCACATTTGGTAGCAAATAGGATAACAACTATGAACTAATTAGTAGCGCGCCTCGTTGGACAGGAACGTCTATTATGTCCAAATTGTTTACATATACCACATCTTGCTCGACTGGAGCTAGGTTGGACCTCCACCTCATCCATTTCATTGTGAATGCGTGTTGATGGAGCGCCCTTACCACGCAATTTTGACTGATCGGGGATAATCTTTGGTCCTAAGCAGCGGGGCGGTATTCCTTGTTCGCTACCAATCGGTTGAAATGATGAAGAGTAAACATTCATAATGTTGTAGATTGAGAATACTGGATCCACGTACTGGTATGGATCATGGGATACCGCCGAACATGCAGCAACTACATGACTGCATGGGAATTTGAATGCTTGAAACTTGCCACACTGGCACATCCCCTGGCTCAAATTCAACGAGTATGTCTCGTCATGATCATATACTTCAAACGTGGTACGAGCCACATTGAACTCTCTTACACGCATCGATGTAGCTCGCTCTCCATTCTTTGTCATGGCTTCTGTAACAACACTCGAAAAATACATTCCGTTCATTGCATCTTTTTGTGCTTTGGTCCCTCTTTTGACCCGAACGAACAAGACGACTATAGGTGCATTTCACCAACGAAGTTATGGGCATGTTACGGGCTCCCCTGAAAACCTTATTGATTGATTCAGACAAGTTGGTCGTCATATGACCGTATCTTCGTCCATCCTCATCATAACTCCAATACCATTTCTCTTTTGGAGTTCTTTCAATCCATGCAGCCACTTCACTACTGTAAGCTGAGGCGGGCATACAAGGCATCGAAGTGTATTTTGCTTGGAACATACCCTATAACAAAAATCCACACCATTATACAGTTATAATAAATACAAAATTGAACGGAGACTGCTACATCAATTCGAGTATATTACCTAATTTTGTCAAAGTTTTCTTCAACGCATGGTCCTTCAACCGGGTATTAAAATTACTCGCAACATGACGAATGCAAAACACATGGTACGCATTAGGGGGCTGCCAACCAATGGCCACATTGCTGACTACTGATATTATGCTTTTGTGACGGTCAGAAATAAGACATAGACCAACCTTATTTGTCACATATAATCGTATGGAAGACAAAAAATACTCCCATGCTTCCTTACTTTCACTTTCAACAATTGCAAATGCAATGGGAAGGATCTCATTATTTCCATCTTGTGCGGTGGCAATCAATAATGTCCCCTTATACTTACCGTATAAATGTGTGCCGTCCACTGTATGATGGTTTGCACCATTTGAACGCCTCACGACATTGACTGAAGGTCCAAAATGTACGTTCAAACACCCTAAACCCATTAACAACCCTTCGATTAACAATATACGGTCCATGTTGAATTGATAAACACAAATAAATTCACAAAATATCAAATGGTATTGTGCATCGTACCTATTATGGCCTCGGAAATTATTTCAGAATCAAGTTGTTTGTGATCTTGGGAGAGAATTTTGCTCACACAACTATGATCTCCAACCCATTTAGTTATCGCCCAAGTGTTGCTATTCTTCGGTTTTATTGCTCTTACTCTCCAATCACAACCTTGCTCATGATTCTGACATTTCATTGACAACTTGGCTGTAGTACTCTCAACCACTACAGCTTCATGATGTTCCTTCATGCAATAGTGTTTTATTGCGGCTTGCACATCATTCTTGGACCCAAACTCTTGTTTCAGATAAAATCCATCTCCTCTTGCCCACGGACCCTGTCCCACATCCATTATATCCTCATTTGGGTAATCTTCATCAATAGCCTCATAATGCGGAATGTCATTCCAAAACGGTGTACTATCGCATATTCACACACATAATATATTTTACGTCAAAACAGGGTTACTAATCAAAAAAATTATATAATAATACAATTACGTAACTAACTCGATGATTGTAACAAACCGATCTGTTGTGACAAGACATTACCATGATATTCGTCATCTACATCACTATCATTCGATCATGGTCATTATACAATAACGTGTCTTCATCTTCTTCTGTTGCTCCTCCTCAGGTTCATCTACCATATAGTCATTTTCTTCTCCAAGCGCAACCGTTGATTGTGTTGGCTGAGGTCTACCAGAATTAGCCTTATCATGGAACTGATGGAGTTCATGAGTCGGTATTGGTACACCCTCCTCTGGGGTCTAATTATCCACATATAACTCAGCAAATTGGGATGTAGCATTTTCGTCGAATGTTTGAACAAAAACATCCACATCCTCATCATCAGATATCTCAAAACCCGCATATTTGCGGTTCCCACAAGGAACTTTACATCCTTTGAAGAGATTACGATTTGGTTGCGATTTAACTTTCGACGAATCTTCTCGTTTAAATCTTCAGCAGACATGCCTTGAACAATATACATTGCTCTTCTTTCACCTTGAAAACTCATACCGTTTTTACCTATATTTTTAGAACCATTATAATATACAAATGAACGAATGTGATTCATTTTTTTTTCTTATTTTATATTATGAAAAACAAGAATAAATTACACAAAAAACAAATAACAACAAACAAGTTGTCACTGAGCAGAAGAAGAGAAGAAGAAACACAATATATAAATGGAATTTAAAAAAAAACAATAGAAATGAAGAAGTTGTGGACGACGGAGGAGTTTTGAAGGTGAGTGAAGGAAAGAGTGAATGAAGAGGGAGGGAAGAGTCACAAAGAAGAGGTTGTGGACGGAGTGAAAGAACTTGTGAAAGAGTCACAAAGTCACAAGGAAAGAGTCACAAAACAGGAGGGAAAGAGTAAAGAAGTTGTGAAAGAAGAGGGAGGGAAGACGGAGTGAAAGAAGTTGTGGACGGATGAAGGATTAAGGATAGAGTGAATGCAATGGAAAGATTGAGTGAGTGTATATATAAAAAATGAAACAAGCAGAATGGTTGGTGGGGGGAGGGTTTCGAGCAAAAAAAAAAAAAAAAGGTGGGGGAGGGTGTCGTTTTGGGGGGCGGTAGACATGTGTTTGGGGGTGTCGGTAGAAATGTGGGGGGTGGGGAGTCAAACGTTCTGACGCACTTGCAGGGAGGTGCAAACACGCCACTACAAAGTGGCGTGCCAGAGTCTCACGCCACTTACGTGGCGTGAGAACGTCGAATACGCCACGTTGTAGTGGCGTGGGGCCCTCCTCCGCCACTACTGGCGTGAGCCTTATTTCGGGTAAAAGTTTTAAAGCAGCACTGTTCCGGTAATTTTTTATTTAAATAATAATTTTCTGGTAAAAATCCCTCTGTTTATGTGTTGAGCTTCTGTGACTCACAGGTGAGCTTCCTTGTTTGGGTATTTTGTTCGTGCTCGTTAGTCATTATTTCATTCCATTCGACCAAATATGAATTTTTTTTTTTTTTAATTCAGAAAATCCCAAACTTGTCGTCCATAAAAAAGCTGCTTGAATTTAATTTCTATCTCTAATTTTTAGCATTGAGTTGAGTTTTGTTATGTATTCTTCCTCAAGCTTGCTATGCTTTTTAGGGTCACAGCGCACTTGTCGTGTTCTGGTTTCCTCTGCTAGTGTTTTCCGTCCATTGCCATGATAACTTCTTCGGACGAAGAGTTCGAGAACGGTGATTTTCATCCAAATGACCTCGCTGCAATCACCCTTTTCCTCCCCCCAAGCCCTCTACGCCATGAATCAAGGTTTGCCTTTTCTTCCTTTTCTTTCATCTTGTTATCGCCCTAACTTCAATACTTGCTGCTCATCTTACCCAACTATGGATCTTGTGTCTTTCTGCACGGTTGTAATTAAAACTGATAGAAAGTTACTTACGATGGAGGGTTTTTTTTCTATCAAAGTACGAATGATGTTCCGGTATTTTGAAGATGGGGTGGTAGCTTTGATTCCTCGGGAAATGTGTTCGTTTGAGAAGCTCAAATCAGATCGAGGGAATTGAATATTTTTAAGATTTGAAGTTTAGACAAGTTAACAGTAACTGGGAAAACATTATGTTAATTATGCCAGGTTCAGAATGTAAATTATGTCCTTGTAGAATTTCTCCCTTCGCTGTATTTTCACTTGTGATGACTTTTAGGAACTTGATGTCAAATGACTTCATATTGATCTGTTGTCTCATACATGGGATAGGGAAGCCGATGAATTAGAGAATGGAGATAGTGCTACAACAATTCATGGTCGGAAAAGAAAATCAAGAAGGGTTGATCACATGAACCCCATGGCCAAACAAAAAAAGCTTGGCAAACGAATCATTTCGTCATTGACAAAGCCTTCTTATATTCAACGACTGCGTTCTAACAAATTGAGGTCACAGCATCATGATATATTACGGAAGCTGTTACACAAACTTGTGAACCAGCAAAATTGGGTTGAAGCTAGTGGTGTTCTTAGTGTGTATTTGCGAGCAACTGTTAAAGAAACATCCCCTTTTGAGAATCGGTTTAAGTACTTGGTATACGTTTAATTTTTTCCTTAGTTTTGATGTCTTTTAGATCTTGATTCTTGCTATAGGTTCACGGGCACTAGAACCATTTGTTTTGGATAAGCTTATTTGTTCTGGTGTTCCAGCATTGTTGTGGTAATTTAAAAATTTGGGATTGGGAAATGGCAATTGGGTGGGTTCGTAGAGATTTTCATGGCATTTTTGAAAATCCGTCATCTAATCCTTCCCCTCGGAAAAGAAGGGCGAAAGAAGGGGGAAGGGATGATTGGATAATTTTCATTTCTCATGTTTAAATCAACTTCATAATAAACTAAAAAGATGAAATTTATTAGTTCAATGTATGATTTGATACATTTACGTATCATTATATACTCAGTTATAATAATTTGATTTGTTGATATGAAATTTAAAAATAATTAGTAAGTTGTTATTTTTAGTTAATTTTTCTTATGAACTTCACTTTATACAATATCAGGGACCATGGAAGACTTGTGAAGTTTTAAAACATTAGTAGTTGGTTCTCCATTCTCCATCCCTCGTTCGAAAATACTGGCGAACAATGCAGAGGCTCCAATGATGCATTTTCTTCTTGTTCCTTTCCTTTCATTATCCCCACCCTAAAATGCTATAACTTTTGGTGCAAACTTGATGTCTTGATAAAAGATATTATAAGCTATGATAGGATGATGGACTCTTGCCAACTATCTATCTAACTGCTAAATGTTTTGAAGGAGCGATTTTTTTTCCTTTATTATTTTTTTCTGCTGACATTCCTACGTTGACACAATAGGTTCTATAGATGGCTTTGTGATGGAGGTTGGAATATCCTAAGATGAATATATTAATAAGAAACTTTTGAAAATATTGTATCTGAAGCTTACTTGGTTTCATTAGAATTTACGAGTTTTTAGGTTATCATATTAATTTTCAATCATATGGTGTTTTTGGGTTGCAATATATTCTAAAAATGTATGCTAATAAAATAATAGCAAAAGTACAATCCCAAACTTAGAAGTCTAATTGCTGAAAAATGGACAATGTGCATGTAACTTTTATATTTAGAAGTTTGTTTTTTTTGCTCAGAATATTTAGAAGTTTGTTAAAGTGGTTGAAGTGGCTTTTCTGTTTGTTAGCTATTTCGTGCTTTCTTGATAAACACACTGACATATACAATGTAGTGATTTATTTTTCTAATACTGATATCCAGATTTAGGTTTTAATGATTTATTTTGTTACATCTGTAGGTTTTACTGAAGCTTCTCAAGCATGTAGAAAAGAGTAATATCAAACCAAGAAGAATAGGAAACATTTATGGAATTTGGATGGCGAAAAATGGACAAATGAAGGTATATTTCATGGAACTTTTTCCTAAAGTGCTACAAAACGACTATCTTTTTGTCAAATGCTTTCACCATTGCTTGATTCTAACTGGTTTTGAGTTATTCTTGAAGCACTGGTCGTGTTAACGTGATACAATACCGATTATTGTTAAATAATAATGGGTGATGTGGGGAGTTAGAGAAATATCCAGGATAAATATTATTTGAAGTTATTTTAGATGTTCTCTATTTAATAATATTATTTAGGTTATTTTTCTGTTTGGTTGAGCGGTCCTCAAGTTTAAATTAATTATTCCCCATTATGAGTTATGGGTTAGTGGTAATCTTTTTAGGGTCATAAGTCATTTTTCTGTCTATAAATATTTAGGTTCACAGCATGTAGAAATCATCTGAAAATTTAATCAGTATTTGTTTTTGTTAACAGAGATTGTCTATTGTCTTTAGTAGTTGTTGAGCTTAGGATTCTTACTCATCTTCTACAAAAGATTTTATTTACTCTTTATTAATTAATGAAGTTAGATTTTGATTTCATATTTTAAGAAAGTTTTCCTTCTCTCTTACTCTGTACCTATCTTAGGTCCTAACAAAACAATTATGCAACAACAACAAAGTCTTATTCCACTAGGTGGGGTAACAAAACCCATGTTCACCTCAATTCTCATTCTTCATCTGTATTTGATTTGAAATTGTTGAAAAAGTAGTTTGCATATTTGCTTCTTTTCTTTTCCATGAGATCTTTTCTTTGAACCCCTTAATCTGTCTGTCGATGCATACATAAGCTATCAATTAACGTCTTCAGAGGAAGAATAATATAATTTTTTGTCCAACTCTGATTTTGCGTACATTACATGGAAATATCTTTTGGCAAGTGAAAAGAATATATTATTTTGCTTGATTTTTTTATATTAATAGTTGAATGAATTTTCCATCGATACATTGTTTTTGCAATTGTGACCGTTAGGATGTTTCTTGTGGCTTTTGTTATTTATATAATGTTTTACGTGTGGAGCAGAGTAGATCTGCAGTTCATTTGGACTTCATATTGTTTTCTCTGATGCAAGGCAACATTGATGATGCATATCAGGATGTTCTCTGGTATGTCCTTTTGTTCATTAGTGCTTCATCTTTTATTTTATTTTTTGGGTTAAATGAATAATATCTTGCTTTTGCAAAGGAACATCAGTAGCATCAGTATGTCTAGTATTGTTTCTGTTAGGGACCAACAAAAGAGTATCTAAAAACACTGATTTAATTAGTCACAAAGCAGAACCACACTGATACAACAATTTGTCAAGAGTATAATCTCTTGCAGCCAAGAATGAAGGCAACTCTGTAAGAACAGAATGGCTTCCCTCTCCTACAAACTTCACTCAAAAAATAAGCATACTCCTACCATCTCTCCCCACGGCTAATATAGTCAAAAGGCAATCTGCACAGTATCCAAAAAGTGTGCTGAATGCTACAGTGCTATATAACTAAAACCACCCTATGTAGCAGCTATGTGTCCCACTATGATAGAGAAGTTGTAGAGAAACTAAGAATTTAGAGGGTTAAGAGGTAGAAATCAGAGGGAGTGAGAAGAGAATAAGAGAGAGAGATTCGAAACAAGTGCTGTTGCACTTGCTCATTCCATCAAACACAATATCAATCAATACATGCCTTTCACAAGCCTAGCCTTCCATATATATAGTGATAGGCTTAGACTCTCAAGGCCAAGGCCCATTAACTAATATAGCTGTCATAACAGATCCTAATACTAATAATCCTAACCGTATACTAACACCAGCAACCTCATTGAATTAATATAGTGCTGCTGATCCCTACTTAACTAATTCCTACTTAACTAAATGGCTTCATTGAATTAGTATAGCCATATCAGATTATCTATCAATATTTATGACTTATGTATCAATACCCTCCCTTAAGGTCCCTTGTCCTCAAGGGCAGCAATAGGAAAACTAGGAAATTGCCTCTGAAATTTGTATAGCAGAACCCATGATGCTTCTTCCTCTGGAATTTGCTTCCACTTAACTAGAACTTCAGTGACAATCCTTCCTTTCCGACGCCCCACCCTTTTCTGCAGAATCTGGTCAGGCTCTTTGCTGTTAGGTACCTCCGGCCAATTTTCTGGTGGATGTCTAATCTTGACAGCAGGGTCTGGACATAATTTCGTAACGAGATGTGAAATGTGTCATGAATACGCGTCTCCGTAGGCAATTCTGACTTGTAAGCAACTGCTCCTACCCGTTGCTTAATACGATAAGGACCAAAAAACCTTGGAGCTAACTTCTGACTGGACCGCGAAGCTGCTGAAATCTGTCTATATGGCTGCAACTTCAGAAACACCCACTGCCCTTCCTGAAACTCACGATCGGTCCGGTGAGAATCAGCCTTCTGTTTCATCATATTTATGGCACGTGATAGGTGATGTTTAGCCACTAATAAGGCTTGTTCCCTAGCTACAAAGGACCTATCTACGGCCTCAACAATAGCAGACCGGGGAAGATAAGGCACATACACTGTCGGTTGCTGCCCATAAAGTAACTCATGTGGTGTGGTTCTTGTGGAAGAGTGGTAAGTGGTGTTATACCACCATTCCGCCATTGGTAACCACCGTGACCATTCTTTTGGGAGCTCCCAAGTCATGCAACGTAAATAAGTCTCCAAACAGCGATTTAGTACCTCCGTTTGCCCATCGGTTTGGGGGTGATAGGAAGAGGACAGCTTTTGATCCACCTTAAGCACCTTTAGAAACTCTTGCCAAAAGTTACTAACGAAGATAGAGTCACGGTCTGAGATAATCTCCATAGGAGCTCCATGCAAACGATAAATGTGATCCATGAAGTGTTGTGCTAAGGTAGATGCTGAAAATGGGTGGGATAGGCTAATGAAAAGCCCATACTTACTTAAACGATCAACAATCACCCAAATAGTGTCTTTGCCATGAGACTTAGGAAGACCCTCAATAAAGTCCATAGAGATGCTTTCACAAACCTTGCTAGGAACCGGCAAAGGTTGTAAGAGTCCCGGATAGGCAACCGTCTCGTATTTGCATCTAGCACAAACATCACAGTGCCTAATAAACTCCCTCACATCATCAAACAAGCGTTTCCACCAGAAAAGAGTCTTAACTCTTTGATATGTAGCATGTATCCCGGAGTGTCCCCCTTGGGAAGAAGCATGAAGCCATTCTAAAATTTTGTGCTTCACTGTGAGATCATTTCCCACTACCAAGCGGCTGCCCCTTCTTAATAACTCTTCATGCCAAGAGAATTTTCCAGCAACACCGTTAGCTTTAAGTGTATCAATTAAGGTCACTAAGTCTGAATCCACTTGCCAACTGTTTTGGATTTCCAGCAACAAATTTTCAGAACATGTAGAAAGGGAAATCTGAAATACCTCCATTTTTCGTACTCTAGAGAGAGCGTCAGCTACGTTATTATTGATTCCCTTCTTGTACTGAATTTCGTAGTCGTATCCCATAAGCTTGGACACCCAATACATCTGAAATGCTGTTTTAAGTTTCTGGTCCAGCAAATATTTGAGGCTTTGCTGATCTGCTCTGATTATAAAATGTCGACCTTCAAGGTATTGGTGCCAATGCTCAATAGCATGCACCACAGCTAATAGCTCCTTTTCATAGATAGACAAGGAGTGATGACTAGGAGCTAAACCCTTGCTGAAAAAGGCCAAAGGTTGACCATTTTGTTTAATCAGACGTTGGAATCTCTCTTTGGTTACCAAAACTCGCGCAATTGTAAATTTGTTTGGTCTTCGTATTTTTTTCCCCTTAATCTTGTTTGCGCGGTAATGTGATAATTTATCTTGATCATCGTTTATTTATTTTTTTAATTGCTCGACAATTATCAAGGACGAAGCCGTTCTAGTGTTAATTTTAATTTAATATAAAAATGAAAATTCAAAATTTGTTTTTGAGGCATGGAGAAATAAAAGGAATGACAATATCTCAAGGTTCGTAGTTCTTGCATGAAATGCTTTATCATTAGTTTCAATGTTAACTAGGAATAATCATTTATTATTTGAGAGAAAATATCTATTTTTAAAAATTATTTGTAGGTCAATACTTCAATGATAATCCATCAGTTAAATCAAAATTAAAAACAGATATATCTTTGGAAAAAAAAAAATCAAATTTTGAATTTTGAATTTTATATTCAATTAAAATTAACACTAGAACGGCTTCGTCCTTGATAACTGTCAAGCAATTAAAAAAATAAATAAACAATGATCAAGATAAATTATCACATTACCGTGCAAACAAGATTGAGGGGAAAAAATACGAAGACCAAACAAATTTACAATTGCGTGAGTTTTGGTAACCAAAGAGAGATTCGAACGTTTGATTATTTGATGGAACTTTGGACCAGTTTTAATTGGGCCCGCGGTTGGCCCTATCTACTAAGAGGAGTGGGGGTTATTTTGGGCTAGGGCCAAAAATAACCCCATCATATGGGGGTTAAAGATATAGGGGCTAAAGATGGGGGCTTAACAGGCTGGCCCGCCGGGTCCAGCCCGTTTTGACAGCTAGGAAATCTTTTTTTCCTAAGCATCACCATAGTTCCTTGTTGTAGATAGAACAAAATGGTGCAGTGCAGTCCATATAGCCGACCCACCTAGTGGGTTAAAAATTGTTTTCTTCCCCTAGTTCCTGGTAAGATGCCAAGTTAAGGGGTGAAAATTCTGACAGTTGCAGGTAAACACTTGCGGTCATGCAATCATGCTAGCTTTAGTTCTCTCTTGTGAAACGTCTGCTTGCATAATTTGAACAATTTAGTTTGCCATAAGATTTTTGATATTTTAATGCAATGAGTACAACTTACTTTTCCGAAAGAAATCTGAGTTCTAAATATTACCTTAAGCAATTAAAGATTATTGGTTGTTGCGATCTTTATTGGTTTATATACCCTTACTTTCCTAGAATTTCTTGTTAGTATCATGCTGTTGATATAGTTTTAGCTTGACACAAGCATATTATGGTACTCTGGATTTTTTTCTCATTTTTACAACGTCTCTTATCAACACACGTAGATTGAAGGCTATCCTCTTGGAGCGGTTTTATTCAAACAATTCTCTTTTACTTGCAAGCTGTTTTGAGGATAGTTTAAAGAAGGACCCAACATGTTGTGAATCATTAGCAAAGCTTGTGAAGATGCATGAACATGGTACTTTTTTGTTTGTTTTTTAAAATCATCACATTTACCTGTCCAATATAGTTTAGAAAGGTTCCTAATTTTTAATTTCATCCTTTTGTGTTCTTTTGATATCATGCAGGGAACTATAGTGTTGAATCACTGGTAGAAATGATTGCTCATCACTTGGATGCTACAAATGCAGAACACTGTACATGGAAGCAACTTGCGGATTGTTTCTTTAGATTATCTGATAAAGATGAGTACAGACAACACACTTCTTTCCTAAGAAGCACTCCAAAAGTATTTACAAAAGAAGTCTTGGAGTCTGCGATGTAAGTGGTGGTTAAACAAACATTTTAGCACCACGATTCTTACATCAGAAATTGAAGCTGGTATTCTTCTGATGCCTTTAAATTGATTTATCTCTTTTCAATATATTGAAATTTCGATCAAACTCATCTCAATATCTACCAAATTATTGCTTGTACAAGACATGATTTATTGCCTCTACTTTTGTTACGGTGCAGGAGATTTGCAGTTACTCACGTACAAAGCTGCATGCGCATCGTATATGTATGGAAAAAAGTTCCGTTATGTTACGTATACTTCCTATCATTTGAAAGAAAATGATCAGGACTTATTGAAGGTTTTGGATGATCACAGACGAAATTCGTATGGGTTTTATGAAGAATTTTAATATAAAGGTAAGTAGTGAGATAATATAACTGAAGCATTCAACGAGATGTTTGGAAGAACTAGTTACTTCCTGTTTGATTGTGTTCTCATTTTTGTTTTTTAAGTGACTTTTTATAATGCAGTTTTAAGAATTGAGGGAACTCCTTATATTTATGTTCTAGATATAACTTTGGGCACCCACGTTATTAAGGTTTGTCATGTGTTGGGGTCCTGTTGCTGGAATGTGAGCTGTGTATTCCAAACTGGGGCCTTAATCATTGTAAATTTGCAAGTTGTGGCTAGATTGTGTGACTAGAGACATTGGGTCTTGGTCCTCAACTTAGGAGGCGTCGTTTGCTGCTATAAAAGCATATCTTGTGGCTCTCTTGATTTTGGTAACGCTAGTAATCAGATGGAGGTATCTGGAATTTTGCATTCTTGTGTGGTTTAATTAATTTTGATTGGTAAAAGCATATGCATGTGTTAGTGTGGCATGATGTGATTATTTTAGTTGCCTTGGGATTGACTGCCTACGATGTGTTCCTTGCGGTTGTGTACTTAGATGAGCCCACATAGTAGCTAGCATATGTACCTCACAGGTGTGTGTACTGGCTATATGCAACCCTGAGTATGTAGCATGTGTACCTCGTGGGTGTCTACCTGCTGACTTGGCAATTCTCGTCCATATATTGTCATATATTATTCTGTGATGATGATGATGTTTTATCCCTGTATGATGTTACTATGATAATTGACATGTGCATATCCAATGCTTAGATTTTAAATGTTGTTTGCAAGACCTTGGTTATTGAGATTCTCTATTTCACCAGTGTTATTTGCCATTTTCCCAGGTCAAGTTTTAATCTCCTAATTGACGAAAGAGGCGGATAAGTGAAAGTGTTGCAGTGTTTAGGGAATGCATGATGACTCTCTAATTCTATTTTGTGGTATTACTAACACCCTTACCCTCTATTTGGATGGTGAGAAAATACAGGAAAAAATAATACTACGAGGGAAAACTCTAAAAGATAGTAATTCTTTTTACTATTTTTAGAAGTTTTCCTTCCTAGTATACCTTTCCCCCATTTTCTCCTTACTTTTCTCTGCATCCAAACATAGCCTTAGAGTTGCCAAGTATGTTAGATTTCTTTTGAAAATGGTAGTTGTAGTGCTCATGTAATCTGGTGATGGGTGGATCAGGTAAAGTTTCATACTTATATTTTGTAAATGATTACTCATGCTCCTATTTTGGGGTATTACTAAAAACCTAATGTTGTAAAATTTCATCTCTATCTTCCTTTTCTTCACCGCCACATCTTGCTTCCAACGCTTCAATATTTGTTCAATGGAATAGTTGATATTCTTCCGCCACTTCCTTCTAATGCACTTGGTGAAATGATTAATTGCATCAAATTCATTTGGTGATTATTTCAATGCAACAAACTATCTCACGCTTGGGTTTCAATGTATATTACCTCCGGTCTAAGGATATCATTCACACCGTAACATCCTAATTTTTACTTTTAGGATTAATTTATAATTATGTAAGAATTATATATGATGAATGTATATATTAGGAAAAATTCTATTTAAATATCAAATGAAATTCTAAAACCTCCAAACGTTTATTAAACTTTGTAAAAGACTTAAAGGTGACAAGGACTAAATTGAGATTTCTAAATTCAGGTGAATTTACCCTTTTGCCATTAGTTTTTAAATAAATTAAAATAAAAAGAAAGAAAAATGACCCCTGCCGGAAGGCCACTGTGGCTGGCCATTGGACAGCCTGCAACCACCGATAGCTTAGGCTCCGGTCGCCAACGACCTAAGATTTGACGAGGGTTTTTTTTGGGGAGAGTTGAATCTTTTTCTTTAAAAAAAAAAAAAAGATTGAATGAAAAGTGAAAAGGTGGGGTTCAAACCCACCCCACTTTCATGGGGGCCAAGTGGGCCAACCACTGAACCACTTGGTTCCTTTGATATATATATGCGTTAACACACACATATTCTTCTTAATATTTTTTCCATCAAGCAACACTTTTGTAAATTCCATTACTGAACTTGTAAATACCATTAATGAACTAGTAATTCTTATTACAAGATTTGTTATAATTGACTCTTATTTGTTGTTTCATGAGAGACACTTGTGAAAAACCTGACCAAAGCATTGGTAATTACCATTACGTAACTTGTAAATACTATTAATGAATTGGTAATTTTCATTACAAGATTTGTTATGCATAATTTACTTTTTGTTAATACCATACCCTTCATTGACATAACATTCATTATTTATAATTTATTTAAAACTGAGGGGAAAAGGGTAAATTCATCCGAATTTAAAAATCCCAATTTGGTCAACCTTTAAGTCTTTTACAAAGTTTTACAGACATTTCGGGGTTTTGGAATTTCATTTGATATTTAAATTGAATTTTCCCTATATATTTATTATGTAATTGTTGGAAAAAAAAATAAAGAAGACAGGAAAAAAAAAAACAGCAACATATATGTCGAAAAAACAATGTTGCAACATCAAATGGGGGGTAGTTGACTTGCCCCCATTGTTGATTTTGAGGAGGAGTGGTTAAAACCACTCCCTCCAATCACTCTTTTCAACCACTCCCCACCCCTTTATATATATATATATATATATATATATATATATATATATATAGCGGATGATTAATAGTAAATTTTAATCGTTTAGATTTATTGTTTGGTTGTTGGAGGAATTTAAAATTAATTTTTCTATTTAAGAAGTTTAGGATTTATGTCATATAGGATGTGTTTACAAATTAAATGTTGTATAAATAATTTATTTGGGTTATTGGAGATATTATTGAAATTTTTATCGGTTTACTTTTGAGATTTGAAGGGGACTGATCTATCATTTCTGAAATTTGAAGGTCTAAACTGCAATTTCTGAAATTCATAGGTCTAAACTATTATTTTTGATATTCGTAGGTTTGAACTGTAATTCCTGAAATTGGAAGGACTAAACTATCATTTATGAAGTTTGAAGGACTAAATGGTCATTTTCAGTTTTTATTATAATAATATATTATTGTTATTAAAATTTGTATATTTTGAATTCTATGAAATTATAGGTTATGATTTTGATTATGTGGAGTTTTGAAAAGTTATTAATAGTTAGTAAATTGATTGTGGTTTGTGTTTGAGCTCTTGGATTAGGAGTAGTGATAAAAATTGGCTTTGGCGAGAGGTAATCACTTTCCACTTTTTATGGGTATTGGTATGTTGTTTGTGAGTATTTTGTGAAATGAATGTGAATATTTTAATAGAGATTGCTTTGTGGAACCTTATGACTTGAATTGTGAAACACACACACGCGCGAGCGCAAGCACACACCCACACCCACACACACAGACGCACGCATACATACATACACACATACATACGTGCATACATACCTACATACATACATACGTACATACATACGTACGTACGTACAAGAATTGAGAATTGAAATATTATGACATGGATATGAGAATGATTTAAATAATATGATATGAACGTGAAAATCTTGAAAAATTCTCGTTGAGCTATTTATTGTGATAATTATGTGATGGTTAAATTGGAAAGAAATGGAGTAGTTTCTTTCACCAAATGGTATAGCCTTCATTAGTGCATGATGATAGGCTTTCTATTGCCCTACTAGTTCAATAAGGGGCTGTGACACCCCACTAGTCCAATGAGGGAAAAATACCCATGGTCTGGGGCATGACATGTGGGGATTTTGACCGGTCCTCATCACATAACCAGTGAACTTTTGAATAGCAAGTAATATGGATAGCAACTTAGCCCATGGGTCTAGTCGGCGGGAATAAGGCGGTTCGGTTGAATTGATGTGGGCATCTTGGGAATTGTGTTAGGGAAAATGTGATACAGAATTTACAATATAGAATTCCTAATATGGAGTTTGACGTGGAAATTGTGATATAAAATTTGTGATTTGGAAATTGTGAATTATATTTTTAATACTTTGTTATATATATTGTTTCACTTGACACCTCACAAGCACATATTAGTATTTGTAATGAGCTAGATTGATGGTTACCATTATTTTTCAGGTGATAGTTCTCGTGCATCATGGAGGACTTCAGAAGCTTAAGCTACTTCTGCTGACAATAGTGCTTCCATCTTTTTGGTATATGTTGGATTATTGTATATTGCCAAGTTAGAGCTCATTTTGCATACTCTAGTTTATTTTGGATATTTTGATAAATGATGAAACATTATTTAGTCATTGATCAAACCCTTAATTAGTTATTATGTTAAGGAAAATGGAGGATGTCACAAATTGGTATCAGAGCACACAATTTTGATAACAGTCTTGCATGTACTACATATAGTAGCAATATATAATATTCACATGCCAAAAGATGAGTTTGCAAAGGATAGCGCTCTATTTTGATTCTCTCGATGCTGTCAACATTCTGATGAGAGACGGTCCTGCCAACCATTCTCTAAGAGGCATCATTGGAGAGACCAGAGATCTGATTTTCCATGACTGGAGTGTCGAAATTCATCATACCTCAAGAACTAATATCTCGTGTGCAGATTTTATGGCCAAACAAGGTCATGTTACTCCTGAAAATGAAGATGTAGTGTAATACCCCGGATTAAGAATATGAATAATAATAATAATACTAATAATAATAACAATAATAATAGATTAAAATGATAAAATAATAATAATATATAAAACCTAGAAATTAATAATGCTTGTAGTGTAATTTATTAATTGGCAATAATTAAAGAGCCCAGCCCATAGCTAAAACCCTAGATGTTAATTATAAACTTAGGTTTAGCCGCCTAAACCTAGAAAACGCTCGACTCTTTTTCGCTGCTACGACATCCTCCTCCCACACTCTTATCAAAGCGTTTTTTTAGAAGGCTAGCAAAGACGGAGACCAGGTAATCCTAATTCCCATATAGCCTAGGTTAATTCCATGCGAAATCTGATAAGGTAGTTGAGGTCCTGGAAATATTAGGATTGTTTTACATGAAGTATATATATCATATGTAACCCTAACATGTAACTCTAATCCTAGTAGGAATTAATATTAGAAACGTTATAATTAGTTTTTCTTATTGTGCGTCCAAATTGTGAAAAGATGAATAAAATCGCATCGGTTTTCGTGCTCATATATTATTCAGTCCAACCTGTGCGTTTCAAATTGTAACCAGATGAATAAAGTTGCGTTGGTTTTCGTGCGTACATAATATATGTTATTCAATTGAACTTGAATGAATAAAGTTGCTTCGGTATTTGTGCTTACTATAATATAGGTCATTTTGTTGACCTATACGATGTCCACTGAATCCATATATCTTTTGCTCGGAATTTGAAACCATATATCTTGCACCTGTGTGTTTTGTGTTTTCTTGTTCTGGATGTGCCTTCGTGCTGGATGCAATATTATATATATATATATATATATATATACACACACACACACATAAATGCTAAATATTTATTTATTTATTAAGAAATACATTTTGGGTGTGAATTAAAATAATTTAAATCATGGGAGGATAGCTTTGGGATGGTACCTCCCAAAGTGATGAACACAACCAGGCTTTATGCCTCCGATATGTTACTGAAGTGAACCGATTATATCCGTTCTTCCTAAAGTGGTGTCGCGGGGTTCCCGGGACACTGGTAGCAACTTTAGGAAGAGGTGTGCACATTAGGACGAAGTATTTTGATGGCCAATTTGATTGATTGTGGTAGCGGGGTTTCCCGGTCACGGGTAGGCTAGTAGGGTTTCCGGGTCTACCGTGGTTCTCCTCTTACTAAACGATGCGCGGGGTTCCCGGGTCTAAATTAATTTAAAATGATAAAGAATGATATTTGGTGTAAATTCTATATGATTATTTTACTTGATTTATTTAAGGTATTTGAGCCACTTAAATCTTATTTTATTGGGATTACCAGCGTTTGCTGATGTTTGTGTTATGGGCTGCGACGATCCTTCGGGGGAGCAGATTTTCAGTGAAGCAGGTTCTCGAGGTTGGGGCTAGCAGTGAGAAGTGAGGAAGCACCTTCAGTTTATTTTATTTTATTTGTTATGAATAAAATACGTTTTTGGTTTGAGTTGGATTTACGTATTGTAATAAGTAGCATTGCACTTGTCCCAGTACAAGTGCGGCGGTAACACTTCCCAAGGTTGTTTACTTTGGAATTCAGTATTTATTTATAAAAACCAAAAGTATTGCAGTTTTATGTTATTAAAACTGTTAAGAAATTGGGGGTGTTACAAAATGGTATCAGAGCCTAAGGTTCTCCTTAGCTCCGCTTTTGATGCTAACTCAGGGATCAAAGATCCCAGAGGTTAAAAGAAATAAATAAATAATTAATTAAAATTAAAATTGAATTTAAGTAGTAATAATAGTAATAAATGAATAAATAAATTTTAAATGTGAGAGATGGGTAGTGAAGGGTTATTTCCTTGTCTTTTAGAAATGCTTAATTTCTTTGAAATTGTGATAATTGTCTGTTTGAAATTTCGGTTATCGTCTGAATTTACATTGCACTATTTGATGATTGATTTTTTTTTTATGTATCATATAAATATGTGTGATAAGTGGTAGTTAGAACTGACTCAAACACATAGGATTTTAAAAACATACGCCCTATGATTAGGTACTATACTCGTCGTAACGCTAGAATGGCTGCAAACAACGGTGTTGCTAAGGATATGGACCGACATCTGAGAGCCATTGAAAATCTTTCTTTGGCTCTTGGACAACAAAACGTCCAACAGACCAATGCTGAGAATACCATATTTAAGAGAGTGGCGTGTCATCATCCACCTACTTACAAAGGGACTATTGATCCAATCGCTTTGGAAAACTGGATCCGCGATATGGAAAAGCTGTATGAAGTGACAAATTGCCCCGGGAACATGAAGATTAGCATAGGCTCATTTTATCTGAAGGAGGAGGCAGATAGTTGGTGGTCCACAGTGAAGATGGGCTACATAGCTGAAGAAGAATTTGACTGGGAAATTTTCAAAGAACGGATTCGCAATAGATTCTACCCTGACGCAATTAAGTGGCAGAAACAAGAGGAATTTGCAAGGTTCAGGATGGCAGGGACGATGACAGTACAAGAGTACACTGACAAGTTCATTGAACTCTCGCGTTTTGCTTCGACTCTCATTCCTACGAAGAAGGACAAGGCGCGGAAGTATGAAAAAGGGCTGACATTCAAAATTCAGAAGTCCTTGGGAGGTATACCATCAAAGACCTTCCAGGAAGCTTACGAACGAGCTTTGAATGTTTTTGATATCCTACAAACTGAAGAGGAAGTCATGGAGAGGAACAAGAGGAAGCAGTTTGGCAGTGGTCCTCAACAAGCTAGTGCTGACAAGAAGCCTCGCTATGATAACAAGGACGACAACTGGGGTGGCAAACAATCACAAGGACAGAAGCATGCTGACAGAGGTAATTATGGTGAGAATCAGCTCAAGACCCAAGCTCAAGGAACAAGACCATATTCTTGTAAAAGATGTGGCAAGGAGGCACACCCTGGGAGGAAGTGCAATGGAGAACTTATAACTTGTTTCCAATGTGGTGGCAAGGGGCACAAGGCTAACTGGTGTACTGTCAGGGGATTTAATCCGCAACCCGGCTCTCAAGGAGGACCACCTAAACCAGATGGAGGACGAAATGGGAACAATAACCAAGGGGGTAGGAACAATGACAACCAGCCACGCTACCAACAAAACTTTTAGAATGGAAGTGGAGGGAACCGACAATATGCCACTACTGGAAATCCCAACGATGGAGCTGGAGCAAATCGAGCAACTGGTCAGAATGCTGATGTTAATCAAACCGCAGGGAATCAAGGAAGGATTTATGTCATAAACCACTCTGAGGCTGCAACAAACCCAGATGTTATTACAGGTACCTTCTTACTACGGTCGGTACCTGCTTATATTTGTTCGACACCGGTGCATTGCTCTTCGTTATCTCTTCTTCTTTTGTTGAGAAGACGAGAACGGTACCATCTTTGACCTTCTCAACCAACATTACCTTACCCTCTGGAGCTGTTGTCTCTTACTCCAAAGTTTATGAAAACATTCCGATTAGTGTAGGTGGTTCTTAGCAACCAGCCGATCTCGCCATGGGGGGGGCTCTAGTTTTGTTAGTACGCAATTAAGTTTCAAGGACGAAACTTATTTTAACGAGGGTATAATGTAATGACCCTTGGAAAAAAACAAAAAAGGGTACACATTTAAGTTTCGAGGACGAAACTTGTTTTTAGGAGGGTAGAATGTAATACCCCGGATTAAGAATATGAATAATAATAATAATACTAATAATAATAACAATAATAGGTTAAAATAATAAAATAATAATAATATATAAAACCTAGAAATTAATAATGCTTGTAGTGTAATTTATTAATTGGCAATAATTAAAGAGCCCAGCCCATAGCTAAAACCCTAGATGTTAATTATAAACTTAGGTTTAGCCGCCTAAACCTAGAAAACGCTCGACTCTTTTTCGCTGCTACGGCATCCTCCTCCCGCACTCTTATCAAAGTGTTTTTTTAGAAGGCTAGCAAAGACGGAGACCAGGTAATCCTAATTCTCATATAGCCTAGGTTAATTCCATGCGAAATCTGATAAGGTAGTTGAGGTCCTGGAAATATTAGGATTGTTTTACATGAAGTATATATATCATATGTAACCCTAACATGTAACCCTAATCCTAGTAGGAATTAATATTAGAAACGTTATAATTAGTTTTTCTTACTGTGCGTCCAAATTGTGAAAAGATGAATAAAATCGCATCGGTTTTCGTGCTCATATGTTATTCAGTCCAACCTGTGCGTTTCAAATTGTAACCAGATGAATAAAGTTGCGTTGGTTTTCGTGCGTACATAATATATGTTATTCAATTGAACTTGAATGAATAAAGTTGCTTCGGTATTTGTGCTTACTATAATATAGGTCATTTTGTTGACCTATACGATGTCCACTGAATCCATATATCTTTTGCTCAGAATTTGAAACCATATATCTTGCACCTGTGCGTTTTGTGTTTTCTTGTTCTGGATGTGCCTTTGTGCTGGATGCAATATTATACACACACACACACACACACACATATATATACATAAATGCTAAATATTTATTATTTATTTATTTATTTATTAAGAAATACATTTTGGGTGTGAATTAAAATAATTTAAATCATGGGAGGATAGCTTTGGGATGGTACCTCCCAAAGTGATGAACACAACCAGGCTTTATGCCTCCGATATGTTACTGAAGTGAACCGATTATATCTGTTCTTCCTAAAGTGGTGTCTGGCAGGGTTTCCCGGGACACTGGTAGCAACTTTAGGAAGAGGTGTGCACATTAGGACGAAGTATTTTGATGGCCAATTTGATTGATTGTGACTGGCAGGGTTTCCCGGGTCACGGGTAGACTGGTAGGGTTTCCCGGGTCTACCGTGGTTCTCCTCTTACTAAACAGACTGGCAGGGTTTCCCGGGTCTAAATTAATTTAAAATGATAAAGAATGATATTTGGTGTAAATTCTATATGATTATTTTACTTGATTTATTTAAGGTATTTGAGCCACTTAAATCCTATTTTATTGGGATTACCAGCAATTGTTGATGTTTGTGTTATGGGCTGCGACGATCCTTCGGGGGAGCAGATTTTCAGTGAAGCAGGTTCTCGAGGTTGGGGCTAGCAGTGAGAAGTGAGGAAGCACCTTCAGTTTATTTTATTTTATTTTATTTGTTATGAATAAAATACGTTTTTGGTTTGAGTTGGATTTACGTATTGTAATAAGTAGCCTTGCACTTGTCCCAGTACAAGTGCGGCGGTAACACTTCCCAAGGTTGTTTACTTTGGAATTCAGTATTTATTTATAAAAACCAAAAGTATTGCAGTTTTATGTTATTATAACTGTTAAGAAATTGGGGATGTTACATGTAGTGCTTGTTCCTACAATTCCCATAGGTTGTTTAGATATGGTCCTAAAAGACCAAGAGGTCTGTCGTTATTAATGCTTTTCTTTTGATGTACTTTGGGTTAGGTCGTCATGGCCTAATCCTTAACTGTATTTCTCAAGCTCCGACTTGCCTTCTTATTCAATATATATATATAATATTCACACATACTTTCCCTGTTTAGTTTTTCTGGTGTGTAGTTTTTGTTGGAAATTTTTCCCTAGGGGAAAGTCATTGTACTTTAAACATTTATGTTATTTAAAGTATTTCTCCATTTAGTTATAATTTCATTTGCATGTTTATAGTGATAATTGTATTCTTCGATGTATATTATAGATTATCATAAATGTCCCTGGTCGGTCATCTACGCGGGAGCAAAGATGAAATAAGACCAGTGTGACTTTGATGACGTATGGAAATACTGTTAGTTCTGGATATCACCCAAGAGGCGGGTGAATTGGTGTCTGATAAAACTTTAAATAACTTTGAAAATCTTTTCGCAACTTACTAAAAGTAGTAGTTTGTATGACAGAGGTAATTTATAAAACGATAGTCAATCATTCAAACAAATATGCTGGAAATATAAGAGTTTAGGGAAGATAATATGCAAACTGAGATTTATACTGGTTCGGCCAATCCTTGACCTACGTTCAGTCCCCAAGCTCCACTTGAGATTTTCAATATACTATCTCCTTGTTTAACCGGGCACAAGAGAAAAGCCTTTACAACCTCACAAGTTTAGTCGGGCACTTGTGCAGCCTTTACAATCTCTTATCAAGATGAGTAAATACCCTTTTTGGTCCCTGGAAAAAACACGGATGCCTTTTTTGGTCCCTGAAAAAAAATAAGTCACTTTTAGTCCCTAAAATGGAAAAATAAGGTCCCTTTTAGTCCTTTTGATCATCTTTTTGCACATTTTAATCCCTCAGAAATTCCCAAAAAGGTCCTTTTTAGTCCCTAAAAAGGACCAAAATGACATTTCTTTTACTCAGGGACGAAAAAGGGTTAAATGTGTTTTTCCAGGGACCAAAAAGGGTATTTACTCTATCAAGATACTCCCCTCAATCAATTACACACTCTATACTCAAAGTTATCCTCTCTCACTAGGATACACTCCCCCTTACAAGTGTAAACTGATAACCCAATCTCCAAGTCCTACGACTTGAGATTCTTACAATGATTTAATAATCAGAAATGTTCTCTCTAACAGAGAAGATGAATAAACACTGAAGTACAATTGATCATCACACTCTCTACTGAAAGCTATATAAACATTGTGAAACAGAGAGTATATGAGTTAAGCGTTGGATTGCATTTCGACATTGTGAGCTCTTGTCTCTAACCCCTTCTATATTGAATGCTTCTGCTTTTATAGTTGATGAAGAGTATTCGATCGTTTGAATAGTTCTTCCCATTTAGCATATGACCGTTGGAATAAATATAGTCGTTGAAGCTTCTGACGTCATCATCCACATTTTGATAATCTGATGTTAATCCTTTGTTTGATCATCTGAAACTTGCTAACAAACATGATTAATAGTATTGAGAAGTATAGCAAGTAGAAATCAATTGATAGTAGTCATTTCTGAATTCTCGGACGTTGTTGCTTTTGAGCTTTGTTGTTTGACTGATAAACTGTGTTTGAGTCCTTCATATAATCATTTGAAACTTATACAAAAATGATATAAGTCATGTTAAGAAGTAGTATAAGATCTTTTGGAATCCATCCGGATGTTCTTGATGAGAAGCAAGATTTCCGACGGTGATTTTCTGAAGCAGAGAAATATTGGCTCGAGTCAAGTCTATCACTGGCTCGAGTTAACTCATTGTTCAAGGTACAGAGTAGTTTTGAAAATACTAACTGACTCGAGGCAACAAATACCTTGACTCGAGTCTGGGCTTAGACTCGAGGCAATAGAAACCTTGACTCAAGTTTGCACGTCAGATTTGTTCTTCATCAGTTGCTTTGGCTTGACTTGCCTCGAGTTGGAGATTTGTGGCTCAAGGTAAAAACCACTCTAAAAATGTCTAACTCTCTGCCTTCACTTAGAATCGAGGTAGCAATCTTGGCTCGAGTCAGATGAGATAACACATTTTGAATCATTTTCGAAAGCTATCTTCATGGCTCGAGGTGTTAAGTGTAGACTCAAGGTAAGAGCTCATCAAAACTTGGTTGCTTCCAAAATCTTGTGAAACACTGAGTCTAGATTCATATGGAATTGGTTTCACTTCATTTGGTTGTGTATAGTGTGAGCTATATCCAGGAAACCAAACTTATTCTGAAATGGTTCCAGAATTTTGAGTGTCCACTTTTGAAGATCATAACTCCTTGGTCTGAGCTCCATTTTTGTTGGTTAAACTCTTTATGGATTTCATTGAGTCTACTTTCAAATGGCACAGGTTTCATCTCAATTGGATTTGTAGATTGTGAGATACACTCAAACCATCAAAGGTTGGTCAGCAGTGTGTCGTTAATTGATGGTCCAACTTGTGAAATTCATATCTCTCTCATATAAACTCCTTTGGGCTTTAATTTTATATAAAAATGACACATTGGGAGTCTAGTTTCATATTCCACTGGTTTCACCTCAATCCAATCTCTGGTTTGGGAGATATTATCGAATTACCAGACCTTGCCCAAAGCTGAACGTGAAACAGAGGTGACCAGAGTGCTAAAAACACTATTACTCGAGGCAATTTTTTGCTGACTCGAGTTAACTCGTACCAGAGCGTGAAAATGGATTGAAAATCACTATTAACTCGAGTCAACAATATATTTGACTCAAGTTAAGGCCTTGGCTCGAGTCAATGTTGTTAGTTCTCGATGTGTTTTGATGATAACTGACAATTGTAAACAAAGTATGAATGTTTTTTGGATAAGTCAGATAAATTGATTTCAAGTTAAAAACATTATGTCAGCGCCAAACTCGAGCCTGGATATATGAACTCGAGCCTGACACTAACAGAGAGCAAGACAGGTTATTTTTAAAGCTTCCAAACTCGAGCCTATATTCTTAAACTCGAGCCTGAAACCTCCAGAGTATGATTTCAAAGAGTTTACAAATGTGTAAACTCGAGCCTGCATAAGCAAGCTCGAGTTTGCCTATGGCGGGAAAACTTTCAAATTGAAAACCATTTCTTTAAACTCCAGAGTTTGTATTTCGAGTAGAGTTTGCCCACCTTCAAATGTTTTAAAGTACTGCAAACTCGAGCCTAAAGAAATGAACTCGAGCCTGTGTGTTTTGTGTAGAGTTTACTCTATGGTTTGAGAAAATAAGAGAGTTTACAAAACATGTAAACTCGAGCCTAAGACATCAAACTCGAGCCTAGCATTTTTGTGTAGAGTTTACTCTATGGTTTGAGAAATTAAAAGAGTTTACAAAATGTGTAAACTCGAGCCTGCGATATGCAAGCTCGAGTTTGCCCTTGGCAGAGAGCTTTCGAAATTTTATATCTTGTCAAACTCGAGCCTAACCTTTTAAACCTCAGGTTTGTCTCTGATCAAATGATTTCAAGCTTCGTTCATTCTATCCGAACTCGAGCCTATGTCTACGAACTCGAGCCTAACTTCTGAAATGATGTCAAACTCGAGCCTGCTCACTAATGGACTCGAGTTCGCGTTTTTCCCAAAATGTGATTTGAGATGAACCTCGCGATAATTGCTCTTCAGTGCCACGAACTCGAGCCTGTTTTCACGAACTCGAGTTCGTCCCTTTGAAAAATAACAAACTCTAGAGTTCGCATTTAAACTCCAGAGTTTGCTCCTCACAGAAGCTGAACCAGACATCGCAAACTCGAGCCTGACTTTGTGAACTCGTGTTTGAGTCGCTGATACTGATAAACGCTGCTGAGAACAATTTATTCAGATTGATTTTTACTTAACCATTGTTATGCAAATTGATTATACTTGATTTTATATGATTCATATATATATTCCTAATCATTCCTAACCACGTTGCTCATGAGATTGCAGAAGATAAGAGATTTTCAAGATAAACAATCTAAAGTAACTTTCTTATAATATCTTAATATTATCTTCTCCAACAAGAGCTAGTGGATGCCACCTGGAAGATGCACAGCCTTTTTACATAGAAGATAACAAAGACCATGCTAAAGCTTCCAGCATAATATTCTTTCAAGATAAGCTGCCAACATTCCATCATGGGTGAAATTCTTGAAGACACAACTCTGAATTCACAAACCAAGATTATCTCCAACAGCTATATTCTCCACTCAGACACAACAGCCATATTTTCGAATGGAGACTCTTCATAGTGGAGAAGCAACGGTTATGTGATGAATTTCTTCAATATAAGCTGTTGTATTCAAGCTCTCAAGAAGAAGAACACAGAATATACATCATACATCAAGCAGAAACGAAAACTACCTCAATTGTTATCTATTCTCTTAGTTTTCATTCTGTAAAGTATCCATTGATACTTAGAGCTTCAGAGATTATCATTATCTACTCTTAGAGAGAGTTTATTTCTGTTATAATCCTTTTGTAAAGAATCTCAAGTCAAGGGGACTTGGAGATTGGGAATATCAGATTACAACTTGTAAGGGGGAGTGTATCCTAGAGAGAGGATAACTTTCGAGTGCAGAGTGTGTAATTGATATTGTGAGATAGTGAAAATCCCAGGGAGCCTGGGGACTGGACGTAGGTCAAGGAGATTGGACCGAACCAGTATAAATCTTGCTGTGTCATCATTCTTCTTCTCTTCCCTGCTATACTCTGTTTTGGTGTTCCAGTTTCAGAACACTTTGAAAAGAATTTTTCAAATCCCCAATTCACCCCCCCTTTTGGTGATTTGCTCCATTTACAAATGCTTTGCTTGGCTCGAGTTAACTCCTGCTAAATGTCCAAAACACTGTAGAAACCATTCTGGCTCAAGTTAAGCTTCCTGGCTCGAGTTAAATCATCCCAAAGCTTGATTTTGCTTATTTTAACTCCTATTTGAGTCATTCCAACTTCCATTTGATCGTGGAGACTTGTAGAATCAATCTAAAAATTTGTATAATGATTTTCTCATTCCATTTAACAAGTTCTTCTTTCTTTCCTCTTCTCTTGATCATTCTCCATAATTAACTCTTTCTTTCTTCTCTTGATTATTTTCCACAATTCAATTCTTTCTTCTCTTCTCTTCTCTTCATCATTCTTCATAATTTAATTTGGACTAATCATTCTTTGTGAGTTCTTCCTTCTTCAATATTTCATCTTCTTCTTGATTATTCCCAAAATACTTTGATAACTTCTTACTTCCTTGACACTTTCTGCAATTTCTTCTTTATGTAATCTTTTATCTCCTTCTTGATTAATCTCTATAATTCTTCTTGAACTAATCTACATTAAATACATAGTAGTTAGTCAATGTAGGAGATAAATACATTATACAATCTTTTTGCTCTTAATAATGACATCTATATAAGACATCATCAAAACTAATCATATCTAGAGGAGTATGGATTCATCTGGTGCTCTTGCATCTTCATGTCTACTCATCAATCTATTGGTAGGATCGATGAATATGGGACTGAGGATTTTGGGAAGCACCACTTCAGCTCTTCAACTACATATTGACATAATGATTCAAATATAGATAATAGTAGTATTAGTGCTAAAAATGAGACTTATAGCTATAAGTCTCCTTCTGAGAGCCCTTTTAGGAATGATTTTACTTCCAGTAAGTTTGGGCTTCCTGTACAACAGGGAGAAGAGAGGATAATCGTTTCTCAGCATGATGGTCCCTTTGATAAACAAACTACGGTTGTTTTAGGAAAGCCTGAACAAGGGATTGAGGATGCATATACTACTGGTTATTTTTCTAACGACTTGTCGATTTTTTGGAACCAAATCGAGAGTTCACGAGGTCACTAAATTTTAAAAATTGTGGTCTTATCTGGTTGCCCCCTCCACCTGATGATGAGAATGATGAAGTAGAAGGTACTTTCTTTCTGTATGATGATGAGGATGATGATGTTGGTGACTCAGGCGCCTTGTTCTCATCCAGTAGCCTATCTAATGTATTTTCTGCGAAAGAGAAAGAAAATGAGGGAAACAAAGAACCACTGAAAGCTATCATGCAGGGTCATTTTAGAGCTCTTGTTTTGCAGTTTCCACAGGGAGAGGGTATTAAAGTTGGTAAGGAAGATGGTTCTGAAGACTGGCTTGACATAGTTGCAACATTGAAAAGCATTATCTGGGTATGAATCGCTGGGTGAACTATGTAAACAGGAGGCTGCATATGCTTACTTCCAATTGGCTTGCTATCAGAGAAATTATTGTCTAAAGTTTATGGATTCAGGTAGTAAAAAAGGTGGCTTATCTAAAGGTGAAAACAGGATTCTGCAACGAGTCAAGCAATATGCATCCCTGGTTGAGAGGGATGAAAAGTTGATGGAAGGAAGTTATTTGAAGAATTAAAAATGAAGGACGCTGTATCACAGAATTCTTTGATTTCCAGTTATGAATAGCATGGGGACACTTTTGAATCCCTAAAACTTTCCAGCCAAATGATTATGAAGAATGAAGTTCCTGATGAAGCAACTAATATTTCTATGCTTGGAGCTTGTAATCAAATCTCGGCATTGCTGTGGGGCTCATCTTTTCACTCCTATATTGTTAAAAATGGATTCTTGAAATTCTATGGGGTTTAGGACTCAGAACTTCTATGTCTCCTGAGACAGTCATAGAAAGTGCTCGGCATAAAGAGCACCTAATGTATAAGGATCAAATTTTTTATCCTCTTGCTGTTGTTATCTTATTACAAAACCTGGATTTGGGATGCTACTCCTTACCATGCAGGATATAGAAAAATTACATCTTTTCAAGTTTATAGGGTTCTGAAAACTAATCTTCAGCTATTATCATTGCAAAAGCTTGGCCTCCTCCCATCATCTATACAAAGTTATTGCAGTTTCATGCACTGATTTCTCAGTAGTGGATGATCAGTTCTATTGTGTCAAGCAATTTGGAGATTTGGATCATTTCAATTTAATCAGGTGTTTCCATGTCTCAAATCAAATTGATCATCTATTTAATTTTTGCAGATAATGATATTTGTTATTCGACCGGGGGAATTTCGGCGTGCCACGGAGACAACAACAATCCTGGCCAAGCCAAGAGAACGCGGAACCCAGTTAAACTAAATGTATTGCAGTTATAATCCGAGTTCCGCATTAAGTTTTGTGGGAAAGGAGAAAAGGAGGAGTCCAACTCCAAAACGAAGAGAACGCGGAACCCGGTTAAACTAAATGTATTGCAGTTAAAATCCGAATTCCGTGTTAAGTTTTGCGGGCAAGGAGAAAAGGTGGAACCTGGTTAAACTTAATGTATTGCAGTTAAAATCCGAGTTCTGCGTTAAGTTTTCAAGAAAGAAGAAAAGGAGGAGTACGCCTCCAAAAGGAAACAACCGCGGAACTCGGTTAAACTAAATGTATTGCAGTTAAAATCCGAGTTCTGTCTCGAGAATCATATCAGAGAAAGCATGCAATAGTGGTTCTGTCAAAGCGTTCTTGAGAATTATCTTACCTATTCTCGAGAATCACTTACCCATTTCAAGAGTCATTCTGATGAGAAGAGAAATGTTGTAGGATCCATTCTCGAGAATCAGGAGTTCATTCTCGATAATCATATAAAAAAAATCTTGCGATGGTGGATCTGTCAAAGCATACTCGAGAATACTTTACCCATTCTCGAGAATTGTTACCTAAAACACTAAGGCAGAGAGATTAGATCAAGGATTCTCAAGTATCTCTTCATAATACTTGAGAACTGCTTACCCATTCTCAAGAATCCTTTTCATATACTCGGGAATCATTTATCATATAGATACAACCAAATTAATCCTGATTCAAAACCTCAAATACTTTCAAGTTATGTTATCATCAAAACTATGGAAGCTAATATTCTCCCCCTTTTTTTATGATGACATCACTTGATAAATTTGAAATACGTTTGAAAAGTTTTTGAAATCAGTAAGTCCAGTATAGTACAAGAATGCAAAGAAATATGTAAAAGAAATATTTGAACTTTATTCAAGTGTAAACGTTAGTACAATATATATCAGAATATAAGTGTAAGCGTTAGTACTAACAGAATAGGAGTAAGTACTAGTGAGAGGGTTACTCGAGAGTTACAGAGTGTGTAATCAAGTTTCAAGATAGTGAAATCCCATAGTGTTTCTGGGGACTGGACGTAGGTCAAAGAGTTGGACCGAACCAGTATAATCTCTTGTGTTCATTGCTCTTCTCTCTGTCTCTGTTTTATGTTCTGAGCTTTAGCGAAAGATTTTTTATAATCACCTATTCACCCCCCTTTAGGTGATATTCCATCTTCACAATGGACAAAGTTTAAAGAGCAAGGCTATCGACACAGTCATTGCAGCGGTCATAGGCAAATGATGGACACGGACTTGAGCATTAGTTAGGGTTACTTATTGTTTAGCTTTAGCTTTAATATTTCTGTTCAAAATTTATAAGAGATTTGGCACCGTGGTTGACTGGATGATTGTACTATGATGTAAGAAACCTGTGAGAAACTCCTGCTTTTTAACCAAGATTGGTATTCATTTATCAGTATGTGATGCTATTTAACTGCAATTAGGGGATATTAATTATGATAAATATATTTATCATGTAATTATTATAATAATTTTTTTATTTAATATGTGATTTATAAGAGTAGGGGACATTGTAAATTGATAAATAAATAAAAAAATGAAATGGATTGAAATAATAATAATACTTTAATATTATTAGTGATGTTGTTGTTAATATATATATTGACACACACGCATCAAGTTAAAAAAAAAAAGTAGATTCATTTGTGACACGCGGCCCCTTTAGCTATTGCATGTGGGAGAGGGCAGCACAGTATATACCCCAAACCACTTCACAGTGTTAATGATTTCGGGAAAAGACGGAAGGTGTCGTCATTTTCAATTCTTTGGGAATAAGGCACTTAAAATTAGTTCTAATCACAAAACTTCTTTCATGAAAAATGTTTTAAAGAATTTTACCTTTTTTAGGATAGTAATTTCGAGATGATTAGAGAATATTTTAGGGTTAGGATTAAGTAAGTTTTAAATTTTATTGATAGATGACTTTAGAAATGTAGAGGATGATTAATAATTAAATTAAATTATTTTATTTTTTTATTTAGTTTATGAGATTTTATAATGAATTTTTTATCTAATCAGTCTATAAATAATTCCATATTAGAATCTTTAACCGATTAAATTGGGGTTAAATGTTTTATTTTGATTATTGAAGGTATCTTTAAAGTTTTGATCGGTTTAAATTTTTTATTAAAGTGAAGATTTATAATTTAGCTATTTTATGCTCTAGATTTAAAATTAGGGATTTTATGTAATAGAATGAAATTGATGATAAACAATTATTTAAATGAGTTGTTGAGTTAATATATATATATATATATATATATATATATATATATATATATATATATGAATTAAGATAAAAATAAATAGTTGGGAGTTTAGTGTTAAATTGGAATTTGTGAATAATTAATTCAAAACTTTAAATTTATAAAAAATTAAGTTAATTGTGCAAATAACTAAAAGAGTTATTAAGATGTAGTAAATTAATTATTGTAGATTAATTATGATGTGTGTATGAGCTATTGGATTAGGAGTATTGTAGTAATAATTAACTTTGGTAAGAGGTAACCATTTTCCACTTATTATGTGATAGGACAAAACTTTAAAGCCTATAACTCCGCAAGTATACGGGCCGTATCAAGTAATAAAGTGATAAGAAAAGTATCGTTCCCACGAGGACTTGGTATCACAAACTTTAGTTAGGCATTAATTTTACACTCTCGTTTAAGTTGAGAAAAACAAAGTGAATTTAATTAAGATAAAAGGAATTAAAATAAACAAACTACGAAAACAATCAAATGAGCAACCCAGAGTCACTAATCTCTTATAAGCTTCATAAACCTTGATTTCACTAATTTAATTAGCCTTAATATCAATTTTGTTAATCTCGAGTATAAGTAGCCATAAGTGACTGTCGGTCCACTTACAACCCTCTCTTGGGTATATTTTGTTATGTCTAACATAATTACTCAAGAGGCAATAAAATTCGAACACACTCTTCAACAATTATATGGGGCCATTAGGTATATGTCTATCCTAATCGCAAATTAAATCGTAATTTAATCCCATATTACTTAATCTCAGAGCCTAATTAAAATCCCCTTCGTCAAGGTAAATCCTAATTCTCAAAATCATATTTAATGATGGCCAGTCACTAATAGATAAATCTAACCCAGATTAAGTAACCAAAATTAATATTAATTATAACTAAACAATGAAAACAAAGTCTAATCTACACCTATAAGTTCATAGTTACTCTAGGTTGCAAAAACAAACTAGCCAAACATGGCTTTAACAAAAATCACCACAGCAAGCATAAAATCAGAGTTCAGAGGCAGAATAAAAGGAATCAAAGGCACAGGCAAAAGAGTAAAGTTAAACGAACAGCCCCCACTATTGCGCCTCTGCTTTCCCCTTCTCGCCTCCAACTGCTGTCAAGACTGGGCTCGCCGGCGACCGTGGTGGAGAGGGAAGCCGCCGGCGAGAGAGGTAGAAGAAGGTCGAAGGTCGCGCTGCTCCTCTGCTCTCAATCCGGAATCGTGCCCCTTCTCTATTTCGTTCGTTCTCAGCCGACACCCCTCTCTGTTCCCTTTCTTTTTTTCCAATAGGTTTTGTTAATTGATTCAAATCGTGGGCCCCCAAAATGCTGTGCACCTGACTAATCAATTTCAACAATCAATTCAAATGCCAAAACGTGAAGTGGCTGTGGAAACAAAAAGAAATAATAATAATAATAATAAAACTGATTTTTATTTTTAAACTTCTTATACTATTATTTATTTCCTAAACTCAAACTTTCATTTTAAATTGAAATCCCCCAAATAATGCATCCAAATTGATATTTCTTAAAATCTCAATAAAATCTCTTCAATTTAGTATTGATGACTTCCTAGATATATCAAAATATATCTCAAATCTATTAAAAATAGGAAGTCATCACACCCCCACACTTGCATCAAATCTTGTCCTCAAGATTTTTAAATTCTTAAACAACCAATTTCAAGAAAATCATGGAAGCGAAATCTTTAAATCAAGCACTATAAATTTGAAATCAATTCAAATATTCAAGAATCAAATTTTTTCAGAAATCTATTCCACCTTCCAAAAATGCAAGTAGCAAGACAATTAATTTGGCAAAGATAAATCACAATCGGATGTCTCTCACAAGTCAAGTGTTTACACTCATCTCTCAAGATATTCAAGGGCTTGTGTTTCACTCCATTCCACCTATTGCAACTTATCTACCATAAGCTTGTTTATCATCTCAATCTCCACTTTATACATTATCCAGTTGCACACTCAAATCAAAAGGACTTTCTTAAGGTTGTAATGTCAAGGTAGGATAATGAAATGAAAATGATCAAATGGAATGGGAAAATACTTTAATTAGTGCCAAGTAATTTAATGAAATTCATGATGAAGAATGAAGGAATACCCACCAAAAGAAAAACAAACAAACTTACTAACACTATATATAAACAACTTTTTTTTAAATAATCTTTTTCTTTCTTTCTTGGATCTCTATTTTCTTTTTCTTTTTTCCTTTTTTTTCTCATATATTTCTTTGTTTCTATCTTTTCTTTTTCTTTTTCTTTTTTTGCTTTTTACTATATACACAAACTTTGTAACTCCTTCACTCTTTTAAATTGGTTCACTTAGCACTTACTAAAGTAACAAAAATGAATGGGAAGAAAAAGATATAAAAATTGCATATCTCAAACAAAGGGCTATTTATTCTATGCAGTTTTTTTTCTTTTTTTTTAAATAAAATAAAAATAAAGGCTCAAATGGGGTAAACAAAGGATTTTCATGTGATAAGGATGGACATTTGGCCGAACTAGCTATGAAATGAATGCCTAAATCATCTTTGTGCATGCAAAAGGATTTCAAACTTCAAAAGAGATTCAAGACAAGATCTAGAGATGAAATCACAATAGGTGTACTCCCACTTGAAAGAAATGAAACTTGGGCTCAATTTCCTCACAGGTTCTTTGACATCCTAAAGTAAAGTACCCAAACCAAATCTTTACCTCTTTACTAACATTCAAAGAACATAGAATAAATTCCTAATCAAATTCACTCATTTTCATGTTCAAATTAACTCAATTGTGACAATGCTCATGAATAAAATTCAAACTTCCATGAGATTTTTTTTTTTTAAAAAGAAATTGAGGACAAAGCAAGTTAAAATCAAGGATACCCTCACCCCCACACTTAAATGTCACATTGTCCTCAATGTGAACAAGTAACAAAAAGTAATGGAAGTGAAGAGCAACCATATATAAGTGTAAGGGCAACACTAATTTTAGAGATTTCAAATTTCCACCAATGAAACAGCTCAAGTGCCAACAACTATTCAATAGTCATCACAAACATATCATTCCCAAGCAATATAATCATCAACAATCAGTTAAAACAAATCAAAGAAAAGTAGAAGAAAACTCCCCTATTCTTCCGTGACTTGCGCTTTCAATCCTTGCTACTAAACTGGAACACATCAAGGGCTTTCAACTGTCCTACAAAATCAAAGAAAGCATCAAATAATACCTTGGGTTGCCTCCCAAGAAGCGCTAAGTTTAAAGTCTTCAGCCAGACTTCTCAAAACAACTTCTAATCATAAGTATCAAACACCAGAATTACCTTGTCTTCATTTCTTTTCAAACAACAAGGTATCACACACACAAATTGATCATTCAAGTTAATTACTTGTACTTCCTTAATCATAGACAATATTGGATTACAAGCAATAACTGAATTCGAATGAAGCACAACATGCATATCCTTGAAAATAAATGTAGGCACTTCTAAGAATTTAGAGCATCCAATAAAATCAAACTGACTCTCATCAGTAAGAGTCAACACTTCAAGAGGAGAGTCGTGAACAACAACTCTAGGGACATCCACATCAAATTGATCATCAAAATTATAAGCCTTAGGCTCCACAGGCAGAACCTCTTCTAGACATCCACTATTCTCATCTAAATCACTTTGAAGCTCACAATCACTTTCTACATTATCTATAGTCTCATGTAATTCCACACCTTCAACTTCCTCACAATAATCATTATCAGCACAAGAAGTGGTCATCAGGCTTAAGGAATTATCTTGCACCATAGTTTCAAGGGTTGAAAGAATTTGACTCGCATGTACCCCAATATTTTGGACACTTGCCCCAATATTTTGGACACTTGACTCAACCCTAGTGTCAAGCTCCTCAATTCTAGTGGCAAACTCTTTTTGCTCTCTACTAGATCTCTCTGATGCCTCCACACACTTCTCAAATAATTTTTCTAAATTAGTTTTTTCCTTGTACTCAATGGTGTGTTTTTCAATATGTGGATAAGAGTAAAAATGAGGGGTATTTTCATGAGAACAATATATATGTGGATCCCTAAAATTTTGTTGCTCAAAACTTTCACTACGACAAAATGAGTTATCAAAACAAGCTTGGTTCCTAGTGAAATCATCTCTCAGAAAATGACTAGTTGTACTATATAGACAATGCTCATATAAATGATTCCCTCCACAATAAACACAAGATATGCAAACATATTGAAAAGAATCAACATATGGAATACAACTATCATTTATGCTCCTTTTTATGTTGCGTGGATTCATTCAAAGAATTTAAAATAGCAATCAGTCCATCTTGTATTGAAGATAAAGAATCTATCTCCTTCTTAATATTAAGAGCAGCCGGTTGCCATGTAAAATCCATTCTTTTGATGTTTTTTTTTTCAAGAAAATATTTACAAACTCAAACTCAAACTACTAATGCTCAATCAATTCTAACCAAGACAGTTGTGGCACACAAGTCCCTGGCAACGGCGCCAAAAACTTGATAGGACAAAACTTTAAAGCCTATAACTCCGCAAGTATACGGGCCGTATCAAGTAATAAAGTGATAAGAAAAGTATCGTTCCCACGAGGACTTGGTATCACAAACTTTAGTTAGGCATTAATTTTACACTCTCGTTTAAGTTGAGCAAAACAAAGTGAATTTAATTAAGATAAGAGGAATTAAAATAAACAAACTACGAAAACAATCAAATGAGCAACCCAGAGTCACTAATCTCTTATAAGCTTCATAAACCTTGATTTCACTAATTTAATTAGCCTTAATATCAATTTTGTTAATCTCGAGTATAATTAGCCATAAGTGCCTGTCGGTCCACTTACAACCCTCTCTTGGGTATATTTTGTTATGTCTAACATAATTACTCAAGAGGCAATAAAACTCGAACACGCTCTTCAACAATTATATGGGGCCATTAGGTATATGTCTATCCTAATCGCAAATTAAATCGTAATTTAATCCCATATTACTTAATCTCAGAGCCTAATTAAAATCCCCTTCGTCAAGGTAAATCCTAATTCTCAAAATCATATTTAATGATGGCCAGTCACTAATAGATAAATCTAACCCAGATTAAGTAACCAAAATTAATATTAATTATAACTAAACAATGAAAACAAAGTCTAATCTACACCTATAAGTTCATAGTTACTCTAGGTTGCAAAAACAAACTAGCCAAACATGGCTTTAACAAAAATCACCACAGCAAGCATAAAATCAGAGTTCAGAGGCAGAATCAAAGGAATCAAAGGCACAGGCAAAAGAGTAGTTAAACGAACAGCCCCCACTATTGCGCCTCTGCTTTCCCCTTCTCGCCTCCAACTGCTGTCAAGACTGGGCTCGCCGGCGACCGTGGTGGAGAGGGAAGCCGCCGGCGAGAGAGGTAGAAGAAGGTCGAAGGTCGCGCTGCTCCTCTGCTCTCAATCCGGAATCGTGCCCCTTCTCTATTTCGTTCGTTCTCAGCCGACACCCCTCTCTGTTCCCTTTCTTTTTTTCCAATAGGTTTTGTTAATTGATTCAAATCGTGGGCCCCCAAAATGCTGTGCACCTGACTAATCAATTTCAACAATCAATTCAAATGCCAAAACGTGAAGTGGCTGTGGAAACAAAAAGAAATAATAATAATAATAATAATAATAATAATAATAATAATAATAATAATAAAACTGATTTTTTATTTTTAAACTTCTTATACTATTATTTATTTCCTAAACTCAAACTTTCATTTTAAATTGAAATCCCCCAAATAATGCATCCAAATTGATATTTCTTAAAATCTCAATAAAATCTCTTCAATTTAGTATTGATGACTTCCTAAATATATCAAAATATATCTCAAATCTATTAAAAATAGGAAGTCATCATTATGCATATTGGTAGTTTGTGAGTAATTTGTGAACTAATTATGAGGATCTTAATAAAAATTGCCTTGTGGAAACTTATTATTTGAATTGTGAAATATACATATATGAATGTATGTATAAGAGTTGGAAATTGAGATATTATAACATGTATCTGAGAACGATTTAAATAACATGTATGAATGTGAAAATCTTGGAAAATTTCCGTTGAACTATTTATTGTGATAATTATTTTGATGGTTAGTTTGGGAAGAGATGTAGTAGTTGTTGCTCCATGTGGTATAGCATCCATTGGTGCACGATGGTCGGCTTCTATTGTCCCATTGGTTCAATGAACGACAACGACACCCCACTAGTTCAATGAGGGGAAAAGACCCATGGTCTAGGGCATGTGCTCTAGGGATTTTGGCCGGTCCTCATTACATAACCAGTGAGTTTTGTAGTAGCCAGGGCCGACCCTCCAGGGCCGGAAAATTACTATTCGAAATTTTAACTATTTTTACTCATTTTTTTTAAAGAAATATAATTAGTAAATTACTATACGAATAATGCAATAAATAAGCACAGTCACTAATTCATAATCAAAAGCAAACTATGTTCACAAATAACTCACATAAAACATAAGAAGCATATCATTAAGCGACATTAATACGACGACTATTATTGTCGTCAGCTTCGCCACTATCATCAATTTCAATGACATTTGATTGTTCTTCACTTTGAGTAGTAGCCTCTAGCTCATGAGTAAGAATATCATGAATTTATTCTCCCGCATCATGAACACATCCATAATCTTTATTTGGAACAAATAATAAATCAAATCATAAAATTAGAGTATAGTTATTATGTATTTGTGGTTAAATAGATAAATAACTCTATAATAAATACAATATATATATAAATTAATAAATTAAAAAGGGAAAAAAAAGTTACAGTGAAAAGAGTTTGCACGGCCGGCCCGAGGCCCTCCACGGCTGGCCCGTTTAAACCCAAGGCCCTCCAGGGCCAGCCCTACAGGGCCAATTTCAAATATCTCGTCTATTTTTCAAGCCCGGCCCTTAACGGGTTAGGGCTTAAACGGGCTCGGCCCGATTTCCCAACTCTAAAAGAGGGTGCACATTAGGTGCTCATTCTTAAGTGTCTAACTATGTGCTCATACCTCTATTAGAAGTATGAGCATATTTTTTATATATATTATATTTATTTAGATTTAAATTATATATTGCTTTCTAGAATTTTTTTTCCACTCAATATCTCAAATTAATTAGTTTCAAGTCCTGCATTTATCTGTAACACCAATATCATGGAAACTAATTAATTTGAAATACTGGGTGCAAAAAAATTTCTAGAAAATATCATATAATTTAAATCTAAATAAACACAATATATAAAAATATATATATATATATACTCATACCTCTAATAGAGATATGAGCAGGGGCGGACCTAAAAAATTACAGAAGGGGTACAATTGGTGGGGGATTCGGGGGTGCTTCCCCTGAAATTCTTTTTTAAGGAAAGTTTTAAATGCATTAAAAAATAAAAGAATATAAACAAAAAATATTTATGAAATCAAGTGAATACTGATGATGTAATAAGAGAGACAATTATTTTACAAACCTTTCATTTAGAAAAGCAAGGCTAAGTACAGTTAGAAATAAATGCAGCTACATAAATTACAATGAAGGGTGGGTACTCAATAAATTCAAATAAATATATTTTAATAAAAAAGAAGTATATTACATTAAAAATAATTATAATGTCATCCTTCTAGGCTTTATTTTTTGGAATTCCATCGTAATTGTCTTATTATCAATACGATATACATCTTTTTTTAATATAAGGCACTAAACAATCATTCAACCCTTCATTCTCATCCGATTATGAAGTGCAGTCTTGATATATTAAAAGTGGGCAATCATTTAAACATGTATTTTTTTCTTTAAAAAAAAAAGCAAAATCCAAAATTCAAGGGGGAACCTAATATGTGGGTCCGCCCAAGGATATGAGCACATAATTAGACACCTAAGAATGAGCACCTAATGTGCATCCGTCCAAAGATTGGCATTGATTTTGCTATTTGATTTACTTGTAGAAAAATATGGCAGTCTAAGATTTAAAGATAAATAGCATACTTAAGGGTATTTGAGACGGGTGTGGCTCCCATCCTCTTCCCTTCCCATCCACTTCCCATCCTCTTCTCAATCTCAGCCGTTGGATTGAAATCTGAACGGTTCAAATTTAATCTTTTATAAAAATATTATTTTTATATTAAAAAAATATTAAATTATTAAAAAAAATATAAAAAAATACTTTTATATAATATTAGATCTGAACGGTTAAGATTTCAATCCAACGTCTGAGATGAGGAAGAAGATGGGAAGTGGATGGGAAGGGAAGAGGACCGTAGCCAACCCCATTTGAGACAGTTTACTAGTTTACGAAGTAAAGACGTCGTGCATTCTAAAATTGAGCAAACAACCGTAGCCTAGTTAAAGTTTAGATCAGATTTACAACATTTGATTAGAAATAAACCACAGAAGCTGCTAAAAAACCTATGGTTGGCTGATGAACACTCCAAATTCAATCCCCAAGATGATTGCAACAATAACAACCATAGAGAGGAGAAATGGAAGAAGAAGGAGGTGATGAAGAAGCGGAAACCGAATTTGAGCTCCAACTCTATGCGTGACCGTGAAAGATCTCAAAGAAAGTTCAAAGAACAGAGATTGAATAGTAAATGAAACGAAGGAAAAAGAATTAGAATGTAAATGAAGAAAAACACTTAAAATGATTTATAGTTACATAACATTTATAATTTAAAAAATAACATATATTTCAATTTAAAACTAAGGTTGATGTCGAAGCATCTTTTTTCATCAAAGTTAAGTTAGGCAACACTGAATTTACATGCCCATTAAGTTCGTTGTTCAGCCCTAATAAGTACTCCCCTCTAGTCGTTATTATAAGGTACTAATTGTCAACAATTTTTTGTCTTTATTATAAGGCACTAATTACCTTTAACTGACTGATTTATTGGGTTTTTCCCATCATGTCCTCATTTATCAAGCCAATATTTTTTCATTGACTATTGCATTCTCAATCCATTCAGGTTTCTCCTTCTCTCTCCATTAAGTTTGTATATTTCCAATTCAATCAGCATGTTTCTCTCTCTTCCCCCATTAAGTTTGTATTTCTAATCCAATCATCATGTTTCTCTCTATTCCCCAAATAAAGTAGGGGTAAAGGTGAAAATATTTATCAATTAGATACTAATTTAATGACTCAACTGTTCTTTCTTAGTATAAGAGAAATTAAAATCGGTACCTTATACTAAGGACTAGAGGGAGTAGAAGGTGAAGAAAGGAAAAGAGTGCTATTTCTTCTAGGCAGGGGTGTTCAAGATTTTAATTCTCGTTGGTGTCTCGAGCAAATTTGGATGAGAAAATTTTGGGTTCAGGATGGGAGTGGGACAAGTGTCTCCCGATCCAGTCCTCACCCCCGAGTGTGGCTGTAATTTTTGTCAAATAAAGATTACCCTAATTCCCTAATTTTATATATTTGATTTGAGTGGGTATTATCTTACTTTTATAATATATTTTCATCTCATCTTGATTTTTGTGTGTGTATGTATACAGTGGCAGATCCAGGAAATTACGGAAGGGAGGGCACAATTGATGGGGGGATTCGGGGGCATTGCGCCCAATTTTTTTTTTTTAAAGGAAAGTTTTAAATGTATTAAAAAACACAAGAATATAAACTAGAAAAAAAAATATATCAAAAAAATATTTATAAAATCAAGTGAATATTGATGATGTAATAAAAGAGGAAATTATTTTACAAACTTGTCATTTAGAAAAGTAAGGCTAAATACTGTTAGAAATGCAGCTACATAAATTACAATGAATGGTAGACACTCAATAAGTTCAAGTACATATATTTTAATAAAAAAGTATATTATATTATAATAAAAATAATTACAATGTCATCCTTCTAGGCCTTATGTTTTGGAATTCTATCATAATTGCTTATTATCAATGCTATCAAATACATATTTTTCAATATAAAGTACTAAACAATCATTCAACCATTCATCCCCATCCGATTACGAAGTGCAATCTTGATATATTAAGAGTGGACATTTAATTTAAGAGTGAACAATCATTCAAATATGTATTAATTCAAGGAAAGTAGATAAATAATGCTAATGCTAATGAAAATTTGAAACCATTATATTCAAGTTATTAATTCTAACTCCATTAACTTGATTTTTTTTTTTTTTAGAAAAATCCCAAATTTTTGGGGGGCACTTGCCCCCCAACCATTAACCTAGGTCCGCCTCTGTATGTATATATACACATACACATATAGATATACAATATGTATGTATATATGTAATATTCTTAAAAGAATATTTTTAAAAAATTAATTAACAAACAAAACGCAAAAAAAATAAAGTATATATAATATACTTTTGTGGCAGGTACACTGCCACCATTATGGATTCGGTAGCAGTTTTCCTGCCACTATTCATGGTAGAGGCTATTAATTAAAAAAAAAAAATTACTTCCTAATCCACCACCTTAATTACCTATCTATATATATGTAATTGTGTGTGTGCTTAATAGAGAAATAAGTGTCTGTGCGCGAAGAGTAATCTTGACATTACACATGTTAGGGATGAATTAAGTTCTTTATCTTAGGTAGTGTGTGTTTTGTGTTTCAAGCTTACGGCTTGCCAAATGTATTAAAAAAAGAAGTGAGTGCCAGAGATAGAGAGGCGAGGAGATTGGGAGAGAAAAGAGAAAAGAAGTTTATTTAAGGTACGTTATATATTTTATAAGATCATTTAGGTAGTTAAATCAATTTTCTTTTAATAAACTTTCTTCATAAAAGTCGTTCTACTTATTTTTATCTTTCTAATGAGGGTAAAATAGTATTGATTATTGAAAATTTTAGGATTAGAATATTAGTAAAGTTTTGAGTTTTGATAATAGAAGGGCGTATATATGAAGAGCACGATTAATAAATAACTTTAATCGATTTAGATTTCTTAGTTGGTTGCCATAGGAATTTAAAGTTATTTTCTCTTTAAAAGAATTTAAGATTTGTGTCATATAGGATATTTTTACCGATTTAATGAGAATTTAAGCATTTAGTTGGATTACTAGAGGTATTATTTAAGGTTTAATCAGTTAGTTTTGCTAAATATTGGGATTTGAAATTTTAATTTAGAGATTGATATGATTTAATTTTGAGTATGTGGAGGTTTAGAGATTGTTTAATAATTTGGATTATACTTATAAAAGTTAGTATTTGGTTAAAAATTGAAGAATAGATAAATTGTCATTTTTTAGGAAAAACTAAAGTGAGATAATAGTTTAATTATTTATTATGGTATTAGTGGTTATTTTTGTTAACTCTATTAACGTATAATTATATATTTATTTTTTTAAAGGGAACTAATTTCTCTTACGCTTAGTGTCGTGTCAAGAACTTGAAGTAACCACTTTCCAATTGATCTTGTATACTTGTTGATATGAATATATTATAGTTTGTTACCTATGAAAATGTATATATGTGTGAGATATTCGTTTGAAGGTAAATTTTTAGTTAAGTGGGCATAAATTGTTTATATTGTTATGATTAAATTGTTTATTTTATAATTATGAAAGTTTATGCATGGTGTTGAATATTGAATATAAGTATAAATTGTTGATGTGGAAAATTTTGATATTGCACTGCATATTGAGGTGTTCTGGATTGAGATGAGATATGATGGTGGGAAATTGATTTTGTACCATGTGGTATAGCCACCACTGAGCGCATAGTGGATGGCCGGATATTTTCAGGGCCTTTGGTGTCATCCTTATCCTTTGGCTCGGATAAGGGTCAGCCCTTGGGACACTGACACCTTTCTATATTCGAGAGAAAGGGAACCCATGGTCCGATATGAGTTCTATAGCCTTTGGCCGGGCTACACCTCATCATTGGTGAGCTTGGTATAATTTCGTCAAAGAGGTCAAACCTATTATATTGTAGCCCATGGGTTCTGTCAGCGGTTATAAGGAGGCTATAAGGATGGTTGAGGGAGTTACATGCATATTGAATAATTTTGAATTATTAATTGGTTTGGTAATTTACTCAAAGTTATTGATATACGAATGGATAGTTGGCCCGCTTAACTATCTTGTAATCATTCCCTGTATACCTGTCAAATTGGATATGTGGTTACTGAGTTCTTGTAACTCACCCCGTTGTTATTTATTTTTCAGGCGAGAATCCTGACAGTGGTACCAAGGGGAAGAAGGCATCCGAGTCTTGATCAGAGTTATCAATCTTGTATGTCTCTTTTGTTACATGAGCATAATCTAATGTATATTGCCAAACTCTAGGACCTTTTTGATACGATGCATATTTTGATTATTCCGTTGCATACTAGAACTTATATTATGAACAATGACTGTAGATATGAATTTTAATGTGGTATAGTTTATTTCGACCAAACCTAAATATATTTAGGTATGAAATAGTTATTTAAATGGTAATTTTGGAAGGATGTTACAATATACATATAATATGTACACACACACATATAATATGTATTTTACATATTATATGTATAATGTGTGTGTACACACACATAGGCGGATCCACCTATAAAACCAGGGGACAAGTGCCTCCCCTTGAATTGGGAATTGAGGATTTTTTTTTTTTTTTTTTAAAATTAATACATGTTTGAATGATTGCCTACTCTTAATATATCAAGATTGCACTTCATAATCGGATGGGGGATGCATGATTGAATGATTGTTTAATGTCTTATATTGAAAAAAGACGTATTTGATAGCATTAATAATACGACAATATGATGGATTCTAAAAAATAATGCCTAAAAGGATGACATTGTAATTATTTTTATTGTAATATATTTTTGTTATATTATATATGTACTTGAACTTATTGAGCGTCCATCCTTCATTGTAATTTATGCAGCTGCATTTCTAACCGCACTTAGCTTTACTTTTCTAAATGACAGGTTTGTAAAAAAAAATTACCTCTCTTCTTACATCATCAGTATTCACTTAATTTTATGAATTGTTTTTTTTGATATTTTTTCGTTTCTTATTTATTTTATTTTATTTTTTAATGTATTTAAAACTTTCCTTAAAGAAAAAAATCGAGGGCAGCTAAATTCCCCACCACTAGTGCCCTACTTCATTAATTTTCTGAATCAGTCACTGTGGCACACACTACATACATATGTATACATGTTGCGAAGTTCCCATCCTGTCCTAAGACCAGGACCGGGACAACAAATACTATCCCCTTATCCCGAACTGTTTACTGGGGACCATGAACACCCTAGGGAATAAATTAGTGCATCCTCTACCATTACTCAATTTATTTGCTCATTGTAAGCCCTAGCAGCATCTAGAACTTTGATTATGGTAAAATTTCATCCCATTTGTATTTTTTTTAATAATTAAAAATCATGATCCATTGCATCCATCGAAAGTCAAAAGCATCAAAATGCTATTTTATTTATTTTTTATAATTTACTATTTAAATAAATTTTAGTTATAAGATAAGTACCGAATTTATTAGAATAAAAATTTATTGTTTTATTTTTTATTACTAACAAATAAAATTCACTATTTTTTGTTTAATTGTATTAATTTAATAAAAACATTAATTAAAAATAATTATTTTAACTATACATTTATGATACATATAAGATATTAATAAAAAAAATATAGTTTTGACAATAAAAATGATTATTACATTTTTTATTTTATTTTTTAAAATTAGATTACCGTTTCAATCTATTTCATAAATTTTAAGAAGAAAAATATTAGTTCATAAGTCTTATAGTTTAGCTTAACTTTGAATTAGTTTTTCTTAATTTTATTGGTTAAAGAGCAAATTGGCCAACGAACTTTTACCTTAGAGTGCCAAGCACAAATAACTTTTAAGATGACCAAAAATATCAAAAAACTTTTAAAAATATAAAGTCAGCACAAAAAACTTAAAAATGTAAAGTAAGCACAACGCCGTTAGAAAAAAAAAATAACGTCTATTATTTAAGGTGTAGATTGGCCAACAAACTTTTGCTCCAGGAGCGCCCAGTACAAAAATGTTTTACTCCAGGAGCGCCCAGCACAAAAAAGTCTATGTGCAATCCACCAAAAATCCGACTGTTGCAAATCCTTACTTGGACCCCTCAACTATGTGCATTGGAATTAGAAAGAGTCAATGTAACAAAAAAAAAAGCACAAATGTAACGAGTAGATTTCATTTTTTTAATAATTAAAAATCATGATCCATTGCATCCATAAAAAATCAAAGCATCAAAATGCTATTTTATTTATTTTGTATAATTTACTATTTAAATAATTTTTAGTTATAAGATAAGCACGGAATTTATTACAATAAAAAATTAGTTTTATTTTTTTACTAACAAATAAAATTCACTATTGTTTGTTCAATTGTATTAATTTAATTAAAATTTTAATTAAAAATAATTATTTTAACTATACATTTATGATACATTTAAGATATTAATAAAAAATATAGAATTTTGACAATAAAAATTATTATTCTATTTTTAAAAATAAAATAAAATTAGATGACAGTTTCAATCTATTTCATAAGTTTTAATAAGAAAAAGTTAAGTCATAACTCTTGTAGTTTAGCTTAACTTTTAATTATTATTATGTTTAATTCTTTTAATCCAAATATATTTAAAAATATTTTTTTAACTATACATTTAAGATATTAGTAAAAAAAAAAAAAATTTGACAATAAAAATGATTGTTCCATTTTTATTTTTTTTAAAAAAAAATAGATTATCATTAGGAAAATTCCATTAAAATACCATTTGAATTTGTAAAACCCCCAGAAGTCTTCCGAATTCGTAAAAAGACTGAGAGGTGCCAAGGACCTATAAGGGATATGCAAATTCGCGTGAAATTACCCTTTTGCCCTTAGTTTTAAAAAAATCAAAAAATAAAAAACCCCTCGCCGGCCACCGGTGGGGTTTTTTTTTTTTTTGGGTGGGGTTTTTTTTGGGGGGGGGGGTGGGGGTGGGGGTTTAAACAAAATTAATTTTTGAAAGTGAGGAGGTGGGCTTCGAACCCCCCACCTCGCAAAGAGCTCCTTTGATACACACACACACACACACACACACACACACACACACACACACACACACACACAATAATAAATATATATATCATTCTTAACATTTTTTCAATTGTATTTACAAATCCTGAAACGAAAATTATCATTCCACAAACAAGAATTACCATTACAGAAACGAGAATTACCACTTTTTCTACAGGGTTCCCTTTTTTTACCATTTGATGCATGTTTTGTAAAACCAAAAAAATTGCACAATTACCATTCCACAAACGAAAATTATCATTCCACAAACGAGAATTACCATTCCAGAAACGAGAATTACCACTTTTTCTACAGGGTTCCCTTTTTTTACCAATTCATGCATGTTTTGTAAAACCAAAAAAATTGCACAATTACCATTCCACAAACGAAAATTACCATTCCACAAACGAGAATTACCATTCCAGAAACGAGAATTACCACTTTTTCTACAGGGTTCTCTTTTTTTTTTTTTTACCATTTCATGCATGTTTTGTAAAACCAAAAAAATTGCACAATTACTGTTCCACAAACGAAAATTACCATTCCACAAACGAGAATTACCATTCCAGAGACGAGAATTACCTCTTTTTCTACAGGGTTCTCTTTTTTTTACCATTTCATGCATGTTTTGTAAAACCAACAAAAATTGCACTATTACCATTCCACAAACGAAAATTACCATTCCACAAATGAAAATTACCATTCTACAAACGAGAATTACCATTCCACAAACGAGAATTACAAAAGTGGTGGTCGGCCGCCGGCGGTGGCCCTTCGGCGGCTGGCGAGGGATTTTTTAAAACTAAGGGCACACTACTACAAAAAAGCTTTTTTGCGTCCTATTTTTCCTGCATTTTACGTCCTATTTTGTGTGGACGCCTATCTGGGAGGCGCAAAAAGCGGAAGCTTAAGGCGTCTAATTTTTTTCTTAGACGCCGTATGCTTTTTTTTAAAAAAAAAAAAAAAAACCCAAACCACGTTGGGAGCTAGCAAATAATAATTCCAGATCTACATCCTAGATTTAATCAGATCCAAAATCGAAAATCAAATGCGTTTCCTTAATAATGAAATCAACTCAAATCAAAAAATTTCTACAAGTGTAGATCTACATTACAACAACAAATCGGATCCAACAAGATCAACTCAAAATCAAAAAAAAATCAAAAAAAAAAATCCAGAGGTGAGAAGGAGAAGTCGAACAGATCTGGAGCAAGTTGAACACATATGAATCACAGCTCGAACAGTTCTGGAGAAATCAAACAGATCTGGAAAAGTTAAATAGATCAGGAAAAGTCGAACAAGTCAACCAGATCTGAAAAATTCGAAGCTTACCTACAGTAGGAAGTTGTAGATTTGGAAAATCGAAAGCAAAAACGAGGTTGAAAATGAAGGGACGATGTCGATTGTGCCGTCAATCTTGTGGAGAAGGTTGAAAATGAAGGTTAGCCATGGAGGTTGGGGGAAAGAGGAAGAAGACGAAGTGGAAGAAGGTCGCCATGACGTTCATGATGTATGGAGAAGAAGGTTGTTGATGGTTGTAGTGGGTGGGTGAGAAGGTAGAGGTGAGAGAGAAGGGGGAACGTCTTGTGTGTTTTTGATATGTGGATTTGCGTTTTTGTGTGTTAGGGGGGATCTGCGTTTTTTTTTTTTATGTGCTGGGATTTTTGACGTCTAAGTGGGAAACTTAGACTCCAAAAAGCTTAACTTTTGGAGTCTAAGTTCTAGAATTAGACGCCAAAAGTACTGCTTTTTGGCGCCAAACAATTCATTTTGCCGCTCATGGGTTTAAATTCCACTACTTTTGGAGTCTAAGTTTAAAACTTAGACTCCAAAAGTCAAGCTTTTGGAGTCTAAGTTCATAACTTAGACTCCAAAAGTGTCTCTTGCGGGCCCCACACATAACTCCCTGCTGCACGACGTGACTCCTTGCTGTACGATTTTCTGCTGTATGACTTTTGGAGTCTAAGTTTTAAACTTAGACTCCAAAAGCCATGCTTTTGGAGTCTAAGTTTAGAACTTAGACTCCAAAAGTGTCTCTCGCAAGACTTTTGGAGTCTAAGTTTTAAACTTAGACTCCAAAAGCCATGCTTTTGGCGTCTAAATTTTAAACTTAGACGCCAAAAGTCAAATTTTATCACATATAATTACAAAAATGCCACCGCCTTTATATTTTACTTCCTTTTTTAAAAAAAGGACGTCTTTTTGGGACGCAAAAACCGTTTTTTGTAGTAGTGGCAAAAGGGTAATTTCACGCGAATTTGCATATCCCTCATAGGTCCTTGGTACCTCTCAGTCTTTTTACAAATTCAGAAGACTTCTGAGGGTTTTGCAAATTCAAATGGTATTTTAATGAGATTTTCCCATTATCGTTTCAATCTATTTCATAAATTTTAATAAGAAAAAATTAATTCATAAATTTTAAATTCTTTTAATCTAAATATATTCCATATGAGTTTTATTATTCATTTGAGTCACATCCTTAAATTTTGTAAAACTAAACTTGAGTTTTGTCAAATAGACAATATAGAAACATCGAGTATAATTCTAAATCATTTGAAAAGATAGATTCTATTTGTGTAGAGCTAAATCTGATACTATAAAAAGATTCTACTTGTTATGTTAAGTAGAACATAGATGTCTAGCCAATGGGCTAGTGTAACATCCCAAATTTTGGATTTTTGGGAATTAAAATATGATATGGATTAATTATGGAAAATTTGGCCTTAATTATTATAAAGTTAATATTTAGAATTAAAGGCATATTTTCCATAAATTAAGGACATATAGTTGGGAATCATTTTTGGCCTAAATATTTTAGAGATAATATTTTATGGCCAAAATAAATTAATTGAGGAAAGAATAAATTTAAGGAATATTTTATAAGGGATGAATTATGGCCTAATATTGGAAAGAAAAGGAGAATATGGAATTAGTGTAGTATGTGTTGAATTATACATATTCCTTATTTCCCATTATTTCCATGCAACATGTGCAAGTCACATGATTTTATATAATTCTCATTCATTTCCTTCCTTATTCTTCTTCCTGCCACGTACTCCCATACATGTTGGGTTGATTTCAATTGCCATTCCTTGCATTGCTGATTGATTCATTTCGGATAAAACAATTGGACATCAAATTACACCTAGACTCTCATGCACATTGACACCTATATATTTCACAAATGTAATTCCTTTTTCACTCCCTCCTCTCCACGGATAGATCACACACACACACACACACTCTCCTCTTGTCACTTAATTAAACACATACACAGTGGCAGATCTTGGGATAAATATTTGGGGGGGGCAAATATTTATCCCAAGATCATAATATTCGGTATAGACTAGCAAATACAGGGGAGTAACAAATCCAGTTTGAGTTGTAAAGACAACAAAGATATCTATTACTATCATTTCTCACCGACAGCAAACAAAATCAAAGAATGAAAACAAAGAAGGAAATAAAGAAAGAAACAAGAAAATAATTTATTAAACTCGACGATTTCAACGAGATTTACCAATTAGGAAATTTCGTATATTAGAAAAGAATCAAGACCAGACAAAGTAAATATGGAGTTGAATTAGAGCAAAGAAATAAGATGGGAGAATTTACCTGTAGCGAGCAAGAGCCGAAAAATCACAAATGAGTTATCAAGGGAAATTGGGAGAATAACAGGCGCGTTCCTCGCTCTTATTCTCGTTATTGAGTTATCAAGGGAGATTGAGAGAATAATAGAAGTGTGCCCAATGCCCTAATGTCTAACGTCTGTGAGCGGGATTGCGGGAGGGAATGAAAAGGGGGGGGGGATGTTTTAAAAAAAATTTGGGGTCAAAGAGTATGATTATCTAGCTTTTATGTTGAACTTTACGCCAAAGGGTGTGAAAATAATATGAGTGATGCTGATGGACTTTTGACATAATTGGAATAATTAATCAATCAATTAATCACATACATTTAATTTCTCATTGTCCATTAAATTTAATTAATTGGTTGAACAATTCTCACATTTTGTAGCTTAAACCAAAAGATCTCATATTCCCACATTCAATTTGCATGATTAATTTTTTTTAGGGGGGCCATCATCAAAGACCCACCACTGACTTAAACCCAAAGATCCCACATTCCCACATTCAATTTACATGATTAATTTTTTTTTTTTTTTGGGGGGGGGGGGCATGGCCCCCTCTGGCCTCATCAAAGATCCGCCACTGCATACACACACATTCTCTTTTAACCTCTCCTCTAATCCACAGAAATCACAACACACACACAAATCAATCTCCAAATTCATCTCCCCTCTTTAAGCGTGCACACATCACACACTTACCACATTAACACAAAACACATATACTCCCTCCTCCTTCCCTTTTCACGGCATATTTCCCCCTCCCTTCCCATACACAATAACTCTCACACTTTCCCTTTCAACCGTACCCCTCCCTCCTTCTCTCAAGCACAAACAACTTCAACTTCAACCAACCCTCCTCTCCTCTCCTCCTTCTTCTCCACAATCATCATCATCAACCTCAACATCATGTTGAATCACCAATGTTTCAAACAAGAAGAAATCCAAGAAGGTAAGTGATCAAACCTTCTTGCATGTCAATTTTGGTGAAGTTTAAACTCACATGCATGAGTGTTCTTGGTTCTAGGCTGAAGGTTTGAGAAGGAAAAAGAGAAAAGGGAGTGACCACAAGCTCAATATCAAGCACTTGTGGTAAGAATACAAACCTTCTCTAATGATTTTTGGAGTTATTGGTAAGAAACCCTAACTTTGACTGAACTAGAACTTGGGGAAATAAATGGATTTTCATGATTCTGAGTTTACCAGTGTGTTCTTTACGAAAAATTGTGTGGGAATAAGTTGGTGGACAAATTTTGAAAGGCACTTTAGTGCATGAAATCACAAGCTTAGCAAAAACGTTGAAACTGCCAGTTTTTGGTCTCTAGAGTCAGTCAGCTTTGCATGTGTGTTTTACTGAGTTAATGAACTTTATAAATTATGAAAATATTCCAGAAGATAGAGGACACACATATCTTTAAAATGGTAGGTATTTTGTATTTTTCTAAGCTCTGGTCAGTGAGAAATAAATTGTACAAAATAACCCTAAGTTTTGGAAATAAATCTGAACAGTATGGACGTTTTTGGGAACTGGGAATGATTTGCATGTGATTAAATTCTGGAACAAACTGTACCAAAAACTAGAATTAACAAGGAGTTTATAGGTTTTTGAACCACCTAAATTGGACATCTAGAACTCCAGATATGAATTTTTAAAGATAAGTCATGGTTTTTGGAAGTTTAATTGCACAACGAATGAAAATGAAAACTATGGGATTGATTTTGCGTGTTCTGACTTTTGGAATTATTTTTATATAAAGTTGGACTTTCCTAGGAACGCTTGAGAGTTGACGGAACCTTCAAATGATTTTTTTTGGAATTTATTAAAAATGATTGAAGTTACTGGATTTTTTGGCCAGTTAAGAGATTAATTCATAAATGAGTAAATTAAGGGCCAGAAATAATAAGTTTTGCAAAAAGGGTTAAAAAGGAAAATAAACATTCATTTTCCTTGGTTCTAAAGGTATGGTTATGTCCTTAGGGCCACAAGGAGAATGAAAGAACTTCAAGCAACCCTGACGGTTCGTGAAGAGGAACCTGAGTAAGGACAATAGTCCTTAAAAGGTAGTGGGCTTACCTTGCATGTATTTGATATTATTGCTTGTATGTATATGTTTGATTGCTATACTTGCTTGCTATGTTTAACATATTTGAATGATTGAAGCTCTGTTTATGATTATGCTATGGCCATGAGTATGATGCATGAAGCATTGAGCATGCAGATATATCATTATGTTAACATGAGTTTGTACAAGGCAAGTATATCATATATTAGCATTTATCTTGCATGTATTGTTTGGTATTGTCTACTACTGGGATTCCTCATAATCTCACCCTCCACTACCAACCAATAGACAGGTGAGCACAAAAAGAGAAGTGCTGCACAAGGTTAGAGGGACTGTTGCTTGAAGGCGGCCCAGCGGAAGGACAACTTGAAGAACCGAGGGGCTACAGTGATTAGTGTTTAGTTGGTTTTTAATTATCACTGTCTGTAAATGAATGTAAAGGGGTATAAGCCCTGGGATTACCCCTATTATGTAATCAAATCTAAATTCCGCCTTATCAGTATAACGAACTATTTCTGATTTTGCCACACTACTGCGTAAGAATATGGCAAGAATGTCGACACCCTCGGGGGTGTTACATTTGTGGTATCAGAGCATCAGTTCTAGTGGCAACAGAAATATATACTGATATTTGATTACATAGTCACGGGAAACGGAGCATAAAGGACATATACACTAAGAAAGAGGGTTGAGCTCCGGTAAGTTTAGACCCTTGAGATAGAGGATGGCACAGAGTATGGGATCTGTTGCTAATCCTAGAGCTCCTGATATGGAAATCAGGATTTGAATTAAATTCTCGTAATGAATTTAAAAGGGAAGGTTGAGTACATTCATGATAAGAATGTACAGTGGGCAAGGAAACCTAGTGGACTGGTATGTCCTTAGGTTGTCAAAGATTGAGATGTGAAGCCCTTAGTCTTGTGAGACTGATATGTTCATAGGCTAGTTGGAGCCAACGGTTAATGGATGATGGATTGCAGGCATTATCCTAGAACGGCTGGAAGGCTAGGATGTGAATGGGCTAGGTATGCCTTGTGAATGTCCGAAGAGGTTGCAAGGCCCGAAGGATACAGATAATGTCTTGAAAGTGGCCAATGACAATGATCACTAGTTTTCCCAAGTGCTAAGGACTGCGGAGCCGGGTAGGCTTTGTGATAACATTTTCCTCGAGTATGGGAATTCAGAACCGAGTAGGTTCTGTGTTCATCTTTCCTAGCACTGTAGGATTCAGGACTTGAAGGGTCCTGTGTTGTTGGTCTTGTGCTGGTATTAGTACCCCCAGATTAGATTGGCACTCAGATGTTAAGCATGCTTAGGTGAGAAAAACCTCGGGATGAGTGACATCCTGGGAAGTATAATAGGAATTTCGGATTCCTTTATTTGAGGCCTAAGTACCCGGTGGCAAGTGTAAACTTGCAAATGCTGATTGGACGACGATGACAACAACAACCCCAACCACAACAACAACAACCACAACCACAACCACAACAATAACAACAACCACAATCACAACCATAACAACCACAACAACAACAACAACAACCACACCTAAAGAGCTTTGAGAAAGGTTATATGGTGATCCTTAGGGATACTATGATAGACCCAATTTGAAGATGATTGAGTATAGGCTTGAATCCGATCTAAGCTGAAATAATACTTAGATCAAGGCGTGATTGAGGTTGCCTTAGGTTTCATTACCAGAGAGTAGAAACCCTGATAATATTGATTGATGTTGTATCGACACCATGTTATTTGAGGTATGTTTGAGGATAGTACCTGTATGATTTGAGGTATTTTGAGGTTTCTAGCTGCTGAATCAACTTAGGGAAAGATCTTGATTATAGAATATTCCCTTAGAGTTATGATTGAGAATTAGTTCCTAGATGGAACCTTATGATAGCTAGAGCCTGTGAGGTGTTATACATGATGACCTTCTAAGAACAGTTGTCTGATTCTTGGTTATGTTTGAAATTTGAAATGTTGAATTTGCCAATGCACCTGTTGAGTTTGTGAAAATTTTCGAAATAGAGTTTTCGAAAGAAATGATTTCAATAGAATTTGAGACTTGGGAGGTGGTCACTTTTGAAATGATGTTGTCTCATAGAAGGGTTTGGTAGAACCCAGGTTTGAAATTGAGTTTTGACCTATGTGGTATGAGACAGTACAGAACTGGAAGAGGTCAGAAACTGTAGTAGAGTACTCAGTTTACTGGATCTTGCCAGATGTTTTAAAATGATTTGAATCGCTGGCCATTGTTGAAAACTATTTTGAGGGGATTAGTTTTTGAGAAGCTGATACTCGCACTACCTGGCCTTACTCAAGTGCACTACCTGCACACGTTCCGTGATTATAGCCTTGATCATAGGCCAATTAGTGTCTTACCTGATTAAGGAGGGATTCTGGTACACAAGTCTTTGTTGGGCCATATGACAATGGGCCTCTTGTATGAGTCCATAACAGTTTCCCCCCAGCCCGGTAGTTTAGATCTATAAGCTGTCGAGATGTATTGATTAATTAAACCGAATTTTGTATCCGAGTTGTTCAGCTTGACTTCCTTGATCTCCATTCAATTGCTATCCGAGTTTCACTGAACTTCGGATTCGCTTTTGACTTGCCCCCAGACATGCACACCGGGTTGGTTTTACTTTAATGATGGCTGGGATACCCATGCCGACTTAATTTATATAAAAACACTCCTTCACTTTCATGATAGCTAGGATTTCATTTGTAAATTTATGTTGAATTGCCAAGTTTGAATATTCTGGCCACAAACTTCAATTGCCCCCTAGCCTAGTAGTTCAGTTCTCAGAGTTGCTGGGATGTGTTGATTATTTAACCCGGATTTTGTATCCGAATTACTTATCTTGACTTCATGTCTTCCCTACAACTGCTCTCGAGAATTCACCAAATTCCGGGTTCAAACATGACTTACCCCCTGAACATGTACGCCGAGTTGGTTTGCAATTAATTCGCTTGCTTTCATGATAGCCAGGATTACGTTCTTACCTTTAACTTGGATTGCCGGATTCACATATTTCCGCTATACGTTGCCCCCAATCCGGGATGTCATGAAAGAATTACATATGATCGGATTTCACTCGCCTATATCGCTGACAGCTGTATGATTGCCAACGTCATGACGTATGCTGCCTCGTTGCGTGTAGTGGCCACTTCAATCGTCTTTGATATTCGTGCATATTTAATACCCACGTCATTTTGTATCCGTCATCATTGCACTTTTAGGGGAAAAATATGCCTTTTTAGTGGAAGTTTACTTCCTTGCCCCTGACTCTTCGAATTCAAAGCGTTTATATATTCAAATTTTCACCTCTTCTCACCACCTTTCGTTTGACGTTCTCTATCTTTGCGTTTTCAGAAAACTCTTGCTTCTACGGAAATCTCTTCTCTCAAATCTTCTAACTGCAATTCTTAACTTTCTCCGACCTTTCTAAGCTCAGGTATTCTCCTTGCTTCCTTCTCTACTTTGTTTCCACTACTGTTTCCTTCTTTCTTCAACCATTCTTGCCAAAATTTCCCTGCTGGATTTCCCCGAAGCTCATCTTTTGGGTTTCTGGGTTTTTTGGGTAGTCTTTCAATATAACGCTCATCCCTTTCCCCCCTTTGTTTATTCAAACTCGCTTGCATTGGGTGGCGGTGATGACCTTATAGGTTAATTCCTCACTAAATGTAAAAGGTTGAATCCATTGGTATGAGCCATCCCTATAAGGTTTTTGCCTTATAGATATCTTCCTTCTATTTTTGACATTTTCCTTTTATTTTAGGTAAAAATGGGTTCATCTTCGCATCATCTTGAGCAATCTATGTTCGAGGAAGCAAGTTTCGTGGATCCTTTAAGGGCTTTAAGGACTACAAACCACTAGGTTATCGACAAAGTACTATGTACAAGATCCACAATGACCGCTGAGGAACTCGGCCCGCTGCCCGTTCGAGATGGAAACGGTTATACTAGACACCTGCCCCTCCATTATGAATCAATATGCTCCTGCCGGGTAGACGACAAAGACCCACACTTCTTTTTCCTGTACCGAGACTTAATTTCCCAGATCGGTATTCGCTTCCCATTTTTCAAGTTCCAAATCACCCTTTTAAATCATTTACATCTTGTTCATACTCAACTTTATCCCAATGGTTGGGTTTTTGCCATAGCCTTTGAAAATTTCTGCAAAGCTAAGGAACTAGCTTGCACCCTTCCAGTTTTCTTTCGCTTTTTTACCTTTCATGAAGCCCGTTTCGGTAAGGAGACCGGCAAGGAATCTTCCTCTAAGAAAGGTTGGACCTCACTTCGGAGTGTTCACAACCACAAGCTCTTCAAATTTTTTACCGACTCTTTTAAAAACTTCAAGTCCGTCTTTTTCAAGGTTGTTGTTGAGCCCGGGCAGCAGCCTTGGTTTCTTAAGGCCTCAAAGTTTGGTGCGGTGGAGGAGAGATTCCCTCTGTATTAGACTCAAGATCATCATACCCTTGACCTGTCTGCCTAAAGCCTTACTGACCTTGAGACTAAGGCCATAGCCCTCATAGAACATTTTATTGAGGAAAACGACCTTGTAAGCTCGTCCGACTTTATCCCAACACCCCAGATTCGGAAACAATCTGCGGTGAGTACGGACATCTCCTTTTACTACATTGCTTTGCATGCTTCTGTTAGATGAATAACTAATCATTGTCTTTTTGTCTTGCAGATCCGAGAATGGTGAAACGACCTTCTTTCGCTACCGCCTTGGAAAATCCTGGGACCTTGGGCGTAGGTCCAGTAAAAAGAGGACTACCCCAGAATCTAGCACAGCTGGTGCTGTAAAGGGTGGTCAGGTTATCCCAGCTAAACGATAAAAAACCACTAGAACGAACCCCCTCTGAAGTCCAAAGAGCTCGCTCAAACCTCGACGGAGATTCTCGTCCCAGCCTCAACCGAGATTCCTGTCCGTGATTCGAAAAAGATCCTGGTTCCTTCTCCTGAGAGTCTTGCTCCTCCATCGCCAATCCTATAACTCCCCTATGGTATCGTTTGGAGTGAAGGGGTGCCTACCTAACTTAGCTCCGCTATCTGCCCCTAGAGCGTTTTTTGAACCCTCAAAATATGGCACCGCCGAGCTACAAGAGATACCGAATTTAGAGCAATGCACCTTGAAAGTCATTGGGTTGCTCCAAACCTGGACCACAGTGAGCGCGGGATACGCTGCGTAGATAGTCGAGCTGAAGAGGGTTAACTTGGAAGCTATTGAACAAAAACACAAGCTTCTGGAATTGTGGATACGGTAAAGTCTGACGCTCCGGAGCAGGTGCTGGCAGCCGAGGTAGCTAGAGATAAAATAAAAGAAGAGCTAGAGACGACCAACAAGGATCTTGAGAAGTCGAATTCAGATTTGTCCCAACTTCAAGAGACTTACGGTCGGGATAAAAAGGCCCTTGAGCTACTTCAGGAGGAGCATAAAGAACTCAACGATAACCTGAACGCCCTCCAAGTTGCCTTAGATACCGCTGACGCCGCCATTGCTATTAAGGACGAGGCCATAAAAAAGGCTGCCGCGGAGTCTTTTGAAAATGCCTTAGAGCATATCCGAACCTTGAATCCCGACTTGGATTTCAATGTTTCTGGGGTAGATTGCATGTCTTTTTTTAAGGACGACAGAATAGTCCCGCTTTTTCCCTTTGCCGAAAATGCAGCTGAAAGTCAATTGGAGGGAGGAGAGGGTGTAGATGGAGAAGATCAAGCCGAGGCGAGGATTTCTTCTTGAAGACCAGCAGGGATGTCGGCTTTTTCTTTTTTTGTCGGGTTAATAACCTGGTTTATATTCCTGTAACTCATGAGATGTAAGTAACCGAAGAATTAATGGAAAATACTTACTTTCTCGGCAAACCATTTACTCTCGGGTTCATATCCCAATTTACCTCCACATTGCATTCATTGCATTATTTATGAACCTGAATCTTGTTCAGAGTTCTCATTGCATGACTGGGCCAAAGTCAAAAATACGTTTGCCCAGAAAATGGTGTTAGGCGGGAATTCTAATTGATCCTCCGCATCATCTTCTAGTTTGTTTAACTAGAATCCAATCCGGAACAAGGGCAACCCGCCACATAAGTAGATTCAGTTTTTGTAACCAAACTCTCAACAGTTCGACCTGATCAGGGTCAGTATGACGTGTCACATCCTTACCCTGGAAAACAAGCTTTGATGCATCACAGCTTTAAATGAATCCGAGTGTCGTAACGTTGGATTAATTCGTTATGGGTGTCATAACCTAAGACTTATTACGGGTGTCGTAACCCTAGATTCATTTTTCCTTTATGGGTGTCGTAACCCTGAAATTCTGTATGGGTGTCGTAACCCCAGGTTCGCTTATCCGGTATGGGTGTCGTAACCCGCGATTTTTTTTCCATTATGGGTTTAGTCGGACAAGTAACACAAAAAGGGTATCTTAACCAGAAATTGGCATGGTCGGCTTTATAGATCCTTATAAAAAAGAAAACTGGATCAACAATTTGAAGAATTTCAAGCTTAAATGCAATCAAACTCAGCTTCCGAAAATTCGTCATCTACGTCGGCTGGTTTCTTTCGCTTCCAATCCCTCTTGTTCTGCCCCAGAGCTGGCCTCCCACTTCAACCTCCTGGCTGATGCTTGTTCTTCTTTCGTCCATGAGTTTCTATTACGTATTACTGTAACTTTCCTTCTCACACAAATTTTTCGATAACATCTCGGAGCTCCCAGCATGCGTCCGTAGTATGTCCCGGCCCATCGTGAAAAACGCAATACCGGGATTGGTCAGCTCCAGCTCTGTTGTAAGAGGGGCAAGGCCTTTCCACTTTCTTCATTTCGGCTAAGGCCACCTCCCTCCACACCTGGGATCAAGTTATATTTAGGGGAGTGTATTTGTCGTACTTCCCTTTAGCTTCGTATTTCTCCCCCAAGGTTTGCCATCCGAGTTTCCTCTACGAAAATCCGGTTTATGGTTCTCGGACTACTCTTTGCATCCCGGAGGTGGGCTCTTCCTCCTTTCTCTTCCCAGAGCATTAACTTCCGTCATCTGTTCTAGCTCCAGATATTTCTTTGACCGGGTTCTAAAATTAATTAGGCTCTTAGCTAGTTGTTTGAAAAACGACTGTGCCATCTAAGTTGATTCATCTAGGCCGGCTGCGAGCAAATGCGTGTGCACACTTTTTGGTAGTTCACAGACTTGCAAAGCCACGTCTTTAAAACGATCTAAGTATCCCTGAAGTGTCTCTCCTGGTCGCTACTTAATCCTGCCCAGAGCATATACTGATTTCAATTTCTTCTTACTGGTTATAAAGCTCAATTCAAACTTCTCTCCCATGTCCCCGAAGTTGTAGATCGAGTCCGCTGGTTGTAACATCCTCAAAATTAACTTAACATAATAACTAATTAAGAGTTCATTAACAACTAAGTAATGTTCCATCATTTACCAACATATGCAAAAGTAAATCAGAGTGTGCAAAATAAATCATAGTGTGCAAAATGAGCCAGAACGTGGCAATATACAATCATCCAACATATATCAAAAGACAGAAGGACTACTTTTAGCAGAAGTAGCCTAAGCTTCCGAGGTCTTCCCTGATGGACTCGTACGGGAATTATCACCTGAAAAATGTGGTAACCATCAATCCAACTTATTACGAATACTAATATGTGTTGGTGAGGTGCCAAGTGGAACAATTTATATAACAAAGTATTAAAAATATAATTCACAAATTTTCATGTCATAAATTCTTTATCAAAATTATGTATTGCAATTTTCATTAACACAATTCTCAATATGCCTCCCACCAAACCTACTGAACAGCCTTATTTCCTCCGACTAGACCCATGGGCTAAGTACTAACCATGTTACTGGATACTCGAAAGCTCACTGGTTATGTGATGAAGACCGGCCAAAATCCTCAGAGCACATGTCCTGCACCATGGGTCTTTCCCCTTATTAAATTAGTGGGGTGTTGTAAGCCCTCTTGAACTAGTGGGTCACCCTCATTGAACAAGTGGGACAATAGAAAGCCAACCATCGTGCACCAATGGAGGCCTCACCACGTGGTGGAATAAACTACTCCATTTCTTCCCAATTCAACCCCATAATTATCATAATAAATAACTCAACAAGAATTTTTTCAAGATACATAAATAAATATATGTATATATTTCACAATTCAAATCATAAGATTCCACAAGGCAATTTCTATTAAGATATACATAATCATTTCACAAAATACTTACAAACAACATGCTAATACACATAATAAGTGGAAAGTGGTTACCTCTCGCCGAAGCTAACTATTATCACACTGCTCCTAATCCAAGAGCTCAAACACACGCCAAAATCAATCTACCACAACCAATTACTAACTATTAATAACTCTTTAAAACCCTACATATTCAAAATTATAACTTATAATTTCATAAATTAAAAAAATATATACAAATTTTAATAATAAATTTAGAATGCTTGAAGTAGGCACATTATGACGGGATTGAAAAATCAGTAAAACTATTGTAACTATAAATTCTCTTTCTATTAATTACTAATTAATAATTTGCTTTATTATTTATTTATTTATTGGTATTTCTATTATTTATTTTATTATTACCCTACAATTAATTTAAACTCATAGAGGCTATTCCTAGATTAAATATGTCATCAACACTTTAAATTAGGAGTTTAAATAAATATTAACAACATAAAATACATTTTATAAATGAAATGATATAGGAATGAGTTAGATTAGATCCTATAATATAGGAGTAAGTTGGATAAGATTCTGTTATAAATTTTTTTTTTCATGATATTTTCTCGGTAAAATAACTCCCATTATATATATATATATATATAAAAGATCATAAATGTGCAACAATTGGCTTTTACATGACAGTAACACATTTCTTGGTTTCGAATATATATATATATACATACTCAATCACATCAGCTTTTCCTTTCTTTTTGTACATATATGCAACGATTATCTATGCATAAACATGACAGCAATTACAATGGCTATATATATATACCTTTTAATATTCTAATACTTTCCATGCCTATCAGACAGGCAAGGTTTTTAACTTTTATATATATATATATATAAGCCATCCATCTACATCGTTATTATACAGCAAGGTAACCAAGTTTTTTTTTTTTTTTTTTTGGGGTTATAGTCTTATAGATATACCTACATACCTATCTTCATCATTCTCGGTAAGCCTAAAGCTTCGACACAAATAAACCTATATATATACTCAGTAAAACAGTGACCAAAGTGCAGCAAACTACATTACTTTATCAGCAAAATGTAACATCCCAAATTTTGGGATTTGAAATTGGATTATTATATAGAAATTAATTATGAAATTTTGGTTTAAAATAATTATTAGAAATTTTAGGCTTATTTTCCCGTAATTAATTAATTTTGGGAAAAAGAATAAATTCGAGTAAGGAATAATTATGGCCTGGAATAATTTCTGGACTTTATTTGATAACCCAATGTCAAAAATTAAGAAGGGGTAAAAAGGTAATTTTACTTCCTTAAGACTACAAATAAATTTGGGCAAAGTCAAAGCTATACCTAATCAGAATTTTAGAGAAGGAATTGTTGAAGTGTAATGGCCAATATTAGAAAGAAAAGGAGGAAATAGAATTAGTGGTGTTAATTATTGGATCATAGCTTGCAGAACCATTAAATAGCAAAACAAGCCCATACTCCTCTAATTTTTTTTACTCCACTTTTTCATTTTTCTTCCACCGGCCCAACACACAACCAAGAGCCCTATCCTTCATTTTGCATAAACCAACCCATTGTCTTCATTCATCCATTAGCCAACACGTATGAAAACTCAATCTCAGTAAGGCGAGAAACCTTATGGCTGCTGATAAACCTTCGTCGTTGCAACCTATGCTCTCTAAAGAGGAAGATGATCAACTAAGACGTAGCGCAAAGAAGATTAAGAATAGCAACGTCAAGTCTGCTTCCTTTGTTGATTTAGGACAATGGCCACTGCTAGGCCAGAAAGGCTCTCACTTTGTCAAGGGTGGACCTTCGTTTGCCGAGAAGCTTAAGGGTAAAACAGGGGATGAGGATAGTTCTGATGAGGAAGGAGTGCCAGGAGAGAATGAGCTCACGGATGACCACATGTCTGACGATGAAAATGAGAAGGAGGACAATGAACCTATTTGCCGAATGGAGGAGGACCTGAATAGGAATTTTCCTACCTTCTCTTTTTCAGATAGAATGAAGAAGCGTTTGTACAGAGCGTGGAGGAGAGCTGTGATTGTTAAGTTGCTTGATAAGACCATTGGTTATAAAGCTTTGCTTTCTTGTATACAAAGTTTATGGGCCAAGCGTGGGAGTGTTTCGCTCATTAATATTGGGTATGGATACTATGTTGCAAAGTTTACTAACAAAGAAGACTATCTTTATTCTCTTACAGGAGGGCCGTGGTTGATTTATGACCACTACCTCACGGTCCGTCCCTGGGAACCAAATTTTATTCCTGCAAGAGATAAGATTGACAGAGTGCCTGTCTGGGTTAGAGTTCCAAATCTTTCTTTAGAGTACTATGATCGAGAGGCTCTTACATTTATCAGAGATAGGATTGGAGAGACTATTAAGGTTGATATGAATACATCCTGTCAGCTCCGAGGGCATTTCGCTCGTATCTGTGTGTTGGTCGATTTGGGGAAGCAACTAATGTCCGGCTTTCGTTTGGACGATGAAGATTATTTTTTGGAGTACGAGGGCCTCCATTTACTGTGTTTTAATTGTGGTATCTATGGACATTCTGGGGAGACTTGTATGAGACGGTGCAAAACGTCGACTATCTCGGAGAATAACCATGAAGGAGCGGCTGAGCAAAATCTGGGGCTGGAGGCTGAGCTCCGACTGACGGAACCTGAGGCTAACCGGGAAATCTGGAGAATAGTCAGGAAAGTTCGTCGGCCACGCAAACCGAAGGAAGGAGTGGAGGGTTCATTAATGAAGACCGTACAGGGGTCTCGGTTTAGTGTTTTGGCGGCAGGAGAAGAGGTGCAGCAACCTATGATTGACAACGTGGCTTTTCAGGCTACCTCGGACCATACCGTGGCAGGGGCGGGAAGACACAAGAAGAGCTCTAGTAGGGTACGGATGCAGAAACGAGAGAACAAAGGGGAGGGGAAGAAAAGTGTGGACAATTTAAATTTGAATAGGACAAGTGAGTTGACTATTATTGAGGTAAAGAAAAGGGCAGAAAAGCGAGAGAGAGATAAGGGATATGAGGGATTTCTGAGGCTAACATATCCGGTGGTAGGTAGAGCAGGAGAAGGGCTAAATAATTTTGGGTTAGACAGGCCCATTTCGGCTATGGAGACCAGGGAGCGATCCTCGGTGGAGAACATTGAGGGGTCTGATGTGGGTTGCAGATTGGAGGCCCAATTGGCTGAAGCTTTGCATGACCCGAGAGGTGGTTTGGGCTCATCACTTGATTCGCTAGATCCCATTCAACAGGGTAATGACGAGACAATTGGTGAGGGCGCTGAGTTATCACTGGTGCCTGAGACGCAAATGCTTGAATGAGTTTTATTGGGCTGGACCCATTGGTTTTAATCCTTTTAATGATTAATATAATTTATTGGAATATTAGAGGGGTTGGGGGATCCAAACTTCTCCGTAATATTAAGTCTATTTGTCCTGGGCCTAAGCCTAGTATGTTGATTTTGGCAGAAACCAAGACCAATAAAGAGGCACCATTCAAACCGCTGCTTGGGTGGGGCTTTGATTCCTCCTTCTTTATTCCCAACGAAGGACAATCAGGAGGCATGGCGGTTTTTTGGCAAACAAACTCCATATCAGTTAACATCCTTGCTGTTGATAGGCAATTTCTTCATATGGAGTGTGCAGTGCAGGGTAAGTCCAATTTTATTTTGACCGCGGTATATGCTATTCCGCACTCTAACTTCAGGGAGCGGCTTTGGTCTGTTTTGTTTAGCTTTTCAAATTCAATCACGTTGCCGTGGGTGGTGTATGGGGATTTTAATGACATTCTTTCATCTTCTGAGCGATCTGGAGGTGTGAGATGCAATCATAGGAGGATCCAATGGTTTAATGATAGAATTAGAGAGTGTGGTCTCTCTGATTTGGGTTCGCAGGGACCTAGGTTTACATGGAGAGGGGCGTTAATTAATGGTTTTCTGCAACTATATGAAAGACTCGACAGGGCGCTAGGTAACAACCAATTCCTGGATCTTATGGGGGACTCTGTTTTAAAGGTTCTACCTCGCACCCTGTTTTCTGATCATCATCCTTTGTCTTTGTTTTTTGAGTCGGCTCAGGGAAATAGGAGGAAAAGAAATTTCAAATTTGAAGCAATGTGGTTGTGTCATGATAACTTTAAGGATCTTTTCTATAGTTGCTGGAAGGATGATGCTCACCTGTTGGAATCTTTAGAGGATGCTAAAAATGCCTTAACTATTTGGAATGGTGGAGAAAGAGAAAAGAATCCTTCTTGCTAGACTGGGGGGTATCCAAAACTCTCCTAGTTACCCTCGGTCACACTTTCTTTGAAGATTGGAAAAACAATTGCAGGGCAAATTGGACCAGCTGCTTAAATTAGAGGAAATCAAATGGTTCCAGAAAGCAAGGTCCGAGTGGATCTCAAAAGGAGATAGGAATACTAGATATTATCATCTAAAATCCTCAATGAGGCGAAGAAGGAACCATATTGGGATGCTAAAGGATAGTTCTGGAGTCTGGGTAGAAGATGAAGCAAATTTAAAAAATTTAGTGGTTGACTTTTTTAAGCATTTGTATATGGTTGATGAACAGTGCACTGATAGGCTTCAGACTACTACTTCTTTCCCAGCACTGGAAAATGAGGTTCTGGAGGGTCTATGTATCATTCCATCGGAGGAAGAAATAAAGAAAGCTATTTTTTCCATGGGCCCCTATAAGGCTCCTGGTTTTGATGGTTTTCCCCCCATCTTCTTTCAGTCTAATTGGAGTGTGGTGGGACGGAATGTATGTAGTTTTGTGCGGGATGTTTTTGCTGGTCGTCAGAAATTGCAAGACCACAATAAAACTCTCATCTCTTCAATTCCTAAACGTGATGCGCCGGAGGAAGTTAGTCATTTTAGACCAATCTCGTTATGCTCGGTGCATTATAAGAGCATTACCAAAGTTATCACAGGGAGATTAAGGCTTTTGATGGACTCCATTATTTCGCCCTACCAATCTGCCTTTATTAAAGGGAGAATTATACATGACAATATAATGGTAGGGCAAGAAGTGATGCATATTTTAAAGAAGACGAGGGGAAGGAGAGGTTTGATGGCTTTAAAGATTGATCTGGAAAAAGCCTATGACCGAATCCGGTGGAGCTTTGTGAAACAGGTGTTGGAAGAAGTAGGTATGGAGGCTAATTTTATTAATTTGATAATGGAATGTATAACTTCTGTTTCTTATAATACCCTTTGGAATGGGGAGCAAACTGAGTATTTTCATGCTAAAAGAGGTTTGAGACAAGGGGATCCTATTTCTCCTTTGTTATTTGTTTTATGTATGGATAAACTCTCTCATATTATTTGTGATGCAGTAGATAAAGGTTTTTGGAAGCCAATTAGGATTGCTAAAGAGGGCCCTGCGATCTCTCATCTCATGTTTGCAGACGATATCTTACTATTTGGGGAAGCTTCGGAGCGTCAGATGCAATGTATGATGGAGTGCATGGAGTGTTTTTGTCATGCTTCTGGGGAAAAAATAAGTAAGGCTAAGTCCTCAGTTTTTTTCTCCCCAAAAGTTCATATGCAAGTTAAACAGAGAATAGCAGACATTGCAGGGATTCATGTGTCTCCTGCTATTGGTAATTATCTGGGTTTTCCGCTTTCTCGGAAGAGGAAGTCCACTGAGACTTTCCATTTTATTGTGGATAGGGTAAGATCTAAACTGTCCTCTTGGAAGGAGAAATGTTTGTCTAGAGCTGGTAGAATTACTTTTGCTAAGTCTTTTATTAGTTCATTGCCTCTCTACCCTATGCAAGCTGCTCTAATACCTGTTTCCATTTGTAAGGAGGTGGAGAAATTACAACGGAAGTTTATATGGGGGCATAGTGATTCTTCATATGGGTATCACCCTATAAGCTGGTCTCAGATTTTGTTATCCAAGAATCAGGGGGGACTCGGGTTTAAGAGGCTCTCTTCTTTTAATAGGGCTTGTGGTGCTAAAACCACTTGGAAATTACTTACTGGTGCGAAAGGCTTGTGTATGGAAGTATTAACAAACAAATATTTATTAAGAGCGGATGCTGATGTCTTTGAAGTCAAGAAGGGGGATTCACCTCTTTGGAAGTTCATTGCTGGACAAAAAGATCTGGTTTTGAATGGTTCTGTTTGGAATGTTAGGAATGGAAATTCTGTTAAATTCTTTTCTGACAAATGGCTTTTAAAAGACAAACCTCTGAAGGAGGTGTGTGTTCGAGATCTTTCGGATGTGGAAGAAAACAGTGTGGTAGAAGATTGGTTAACTAATGGGACTAGGGATGTGGCAAGACTTTCGTCCATCCTTCCAGGGAATATTTTAAGGTCCTTGATCTCAACTCCTTCCCCAGTGCCAGAAGCTGGTCAAGATGCTTTAGCATGGAATGCGTCAAACAATGGTATTTTTTCTGTACGCAGTGCATATAATTTACTGGAAAAAAGGGGTCAGATTAGAGAGAATAATATATTTAAGTACATTTGGAAGTGGCAAGGGGTTGAAAGAATTAGAATTTTTATGTGGATTACTTTTAATGATCGCCTTCCTACAAATTCTTGGAGGAGTAGCTGGTCTTCTTGTTCTCCCATGTGCAACTTTTGTAGAACTGGAGCAGAGGATGTATTACACATTCTTAGGGACTGTGTGTTCGCAAGGAAGCTTTGGTTGGAAGTATTGGATCAGCGTTTTGTGGATGTGTTCTTCAGTTTGCCTTTGGTGTAGTGGGGATGTTTTAATTTTCTGGGACAACTGGGGAAGCGCAGGTGTGGTGACTGGATGAAGTTTTGGGGGGTTGCCATTTGGAAATTATGGCTCTGGAGGAATGACTTTATCTTCAATGAGGACTTTGTTTACCCTGATAATCCAGCAGAAATTATTCTGAAATCCTGGAGGAGTTTTACTATTTTGCAGGAGGAGGTGAGCATTGTCCCAAGGACCATTGTACACCCGGTTAGCTGGTGTCCTCCTTCAGCTGGGAGGATCAAACTTAATGTGGACGGAGCTGTTATGAGGTCTTCTGGAAGGGCAGGCTGTGGCGGTGTACTTCGAGACTCTGTAGGTGATTGGGTGGCTGGGTTCTCTAATCCGCTGGGGGTGTGTTCTATGATTGATGCAGAGGAGAGGGCTATTTTGAGGGGCCTGATTATTGCATGGGAACTGGGTGTGAGATGCCTAATGGTGGAATCGGATGCAAGGGAATTAATTGATCTAGTGAATACTAATTCCACGGCTCCGAATACGTTAACCTTCTGGAAAATTCAGGAGCTTCGCAAGAGGAATTGGGTGGTAGAGTTTAAGTTCATTCCCAGAGATGCAAATCAGGTGGCGGATACGCTGGCTAAGAAAGGATTAAGTATATCCAAATTCTGAGATGTTTGCCCGGCATTTCTAAGATCACTGGTTCTTCAGGAGAGACTGGGATTTAATTCCCCTTTGTAGCTATTTGGTTTGTAATTTCCACATGTTATGTGTTCTTATGTATCAAAAAAAAAATCCATTAGCCAACACGTGACATATAAGTAAAGCAACAACAATATATATATATATCTATGTCTATATTTCTCCAATAGCTACCCAGCCCAATATCCTTCTGCAAAGCCGAATACCCAGCACCTATTCATTTAACATGCAGCTCAACTGACACACGCAAAGCCAGTCAACCATCCATGCTCTTCCTCATCAGCGCATATTACTTTCGGCTTCTCACTGGGCACGAAACAACCATATCTCTCGAGCCCAGTGCTGTGTAATTTCCATCGGTTCATCCTCTCTTCTCCTCAGTCCAGACCAAGCTCACTGTATATATATAACCATTGGTCCTGAAACTTTCCTTCATTCACGTTAGTTAACAAAAGCCAGAGATCATCGAGAAAGAGTGAGAGGCTGAGTTGGGAGTAAGAGAAAGAGAGAGTCTGAGAGTGAAAGGGAGACCGAGAGAAGAACCGTGGAAGGAGAGAGAGAGGTTCAAAACTGTGTTAATCTTCCTCTGCGTTTACACCGAAGAACTAAGGTGATAGGCATTAACGGAAGTCACAACGAACAAGCTTAGAACCTGAGGTAAGTCACCGGGTTCTTCTACTGATATGCGTTGCTGCTTCTTGAAACTGAAAATAAGCATGAAGTATATAATATATATATATATATATATATATATATATATATATATGCACAAGTCGCAGCACATGGAAGAAAAAGGAAGAAAAGGAAAATAAATAAATATATATATATATATAAATAAATAAATAAATAAATATATATATATATATGCACAGTGATCCATTAGCAACCGCTGTTAGCTCCTCCATAGATATCAGCGGGCGCTACATCCGATCCGATATCAATCATACCTAGCCCATCGAGGCTAGACATCTGTGTTCTATTACAGAACATTGGCACCGACCGTGGGGAAGACGAAAGTAATGATTCCCAGAATCATAAAAGCTACTCGTAATCACTGAGTATGGCCGCTATTACTAGGAGGCGCAATCAGGTTCCTCGATCGTTGCAACCGCCAGGGGGACAGCCCGGATCACAAATTCCAGAGCAGGCGTCCCGACTCTCAGATTCAATAGGCCCTGAAGTAGACCCTCAAAGAGACGGACTAGAGGCCGAAATAGAGGACACAGCTCGGTCTCCTCATCCCGGTCTAGGACGACGTAGGGCGCGGACTGCGGATCAGGACCAGGGCATCCCTCAGCCTCAGCACGAATTCCAGATTAACCATCCCGACATACGCCTGCTGCACAACACTTTAGGAGCGATGGTTCAGCGGATGGACAACATGGAAAACTGGCATCAGCTCCAACAGGATGACAACACCCGAGTTATTCGGGAAGAATTGGAACGACAAAATGCCACATGGCGGCTGGAGATGCAACAAATGCTAAAGGAGCAATATGATGCTAAAGTAAACCAAGCCCGAGATGAAGGGCATAAAGACGAAGGTTCTAACCGAACGGCCAACTCGGCTTCCATACCCGACGACCAAGAGGAATCCCGAAGAAAGACTTCGGACATCCATGGCCGAGATAAGGACCAGGAGAAGGAAGCCAGTCAGAAAGTCGTAAAGAGCAGTGACGCGCGGGCCAAGCAGTCAAGGGGCCAACAAGCCGCTCAAGCTGACTTGAAGGGGGCTGAAGAAAAGCAGTCTGTTAGAGACCATGCTACCAAAGAGGAGCCCCCACCGCTCAGCAAGTCACCAGCTCAGACAGATGAAGATACATTTTTAGGACAGTTCACTGACAAAGTCATGGCGGCCGTGTACCCGAAGGGCCTAGATTCAAGGGAATTGCAAAAATATGACGGAACCCAGGACCCTTTGACGCACCTGAACAACTTTAAAATGGAGATTATGGTGAAGGGAATAAGGGGAAATGTGATACCCCGGTTATTTGCCGGAACATTCAGAGGAGCCGCGCAGTTGTGGTTTCATTCTTTGCCATATCTCTCCATTCCCGATATGAAGACGCTGGAGCAGAAGTTCTTACTAAACTTCGCAACGAGTAGGCGGCAACCAAAGAGTGAGTTCCAGCTCACTCAGATTAAGCAGGGGCAAGGAGAAACCTTGGGCAAGTACCTGGATCGCTTTAAGAGTATTGCGTTGCAGATTCCGGGGTTGAAGGATGAGGTACACCTGCATTGCATAATAGCCGACTTGGACGCATCATCTCGGCTAAAGAAGTCGATCATTAAGCGGTGCCCTACAACGTTGGCCGACTTTCACGGACGATCGCAACAATATCTGGAGTTAGAACAGATGGAGATGGCAGCCAGTACTGTGAAAGATCGACCTAAAAGCCCATCGCACCGAGGAAGGGAGAATCAGGAGGCACGCAAGAAAAATCTTCGTGCCCGGGACAACAATGATAAGAGCCGAGATGCTAAATATGAAAAATACACTCCATTAAAGGTTTCCCAGGCGAAGCTATGGAAAGAAGTATGCACGACCGAAATGAAGAAGGTCGAAAGACCTCGGCCCCTAGGTAGAAGAGCCACTGCTGACAAAACTCGGTTCTGTGAATTCCATGACCAACACAGACACACAACCGAGCAATGCTGGGATTTAAGGGATGCGGTCGAGAAGTTTGTCCGAGACGGGAAGCTTTGAAAATACGTCATCTAGACCCAGGGAAAGCAGGGCAGCAAGCGGCAGGGAGAGGCCTGAAGCAAGAGTCCGCCCCCCGAAAAAAGAAAAAGGGAACAGAAGAAGAAGCCCGAAGAAAGTGATGAGGAGTTCCCCGAAGCCAAGTACGACTGCAATGTGATTAGCAGAGGCTTTGGCGGCGGAGGAGATTCAACAAGCCAGCGGCGGAAGTACCTCAGGGAGGTACTGTTAATAAGGAATGCCCCAAAGTTTAAGGAAGACTTAAGCAAACCCAAGTCTCCTGTGCTGTGTTTTACTGATAAGGATTTAGAGGATGTTTCCTCGGGACATCATGACGGTTTGGTGATCACGGGAACCCTCATAAATTGCCGAGTCAAGAAGATCTTTGTGGACAACGGGAGTGCCGTGGACATCATTCTTTGGGACGCTTATAAAAGGATGAACTTTGACGCTGATGTTCTGAAACCGTGTAAGACAACCCTAACCGGCTTTAATGGGCAGGATACCCGTCCAAAGGGTTACGTTGATCTCAAGTTGACCTTGGAAAATGCGCAGGCTTTCAAATCAGAGAGAGTCTGGTTTGTGGTGGCGGACTTCCCATCATCATACAATATAATCTTGGGCCGGCCAACGATTCACAATTGGGATATGTTGGTGTCGTCCAAACATCAAAAACTCAAGATGATTAGCAAAAAGAATGAGGTGGTCACCGTAAAAGGAGACCAAAAGCAGTCCCGACAGTGTTATTACAACACGGTCAGGCATGAACCATCCCGGTTGCCACGGAACGACGTGGGCAAAACCCCGGAAGAAAGTTCAGAAGGAAAATCAGTGAACGTGGTAGAGTTGGACCTCCGCGAAGAGAAAAAGATGAAAACTGAGCCAAGCGGTGAGTTAGAAGATTTTCTTTTGGGGTCAGAGCCCGGCCAGGTTACTAAAATTGGCAAGGCATTGAATCTCGAAAGGCGCGAAGAGCTGGAAAAATTCTTCAGGGCTAATAGAGATGTATTTGCGTGGAACCCATTCGAGATACCCGGGATTGACCCAGCCTTTGGTTGTCATCAACTGGCGATTCGACTAGGATCGACCCCGGTATCTCAGAAAAAAAGGAAACTCGGTGAAGACAGAAGAAACGCTCTAGAAGCGCATGTGGTGGTGTTGTTGGAGGCCGGTTTCATCCGTGAAATACAGTATACCACGTGGTTGTCCAATATCGTCCTCGTTAAAAAACCCAATGGCAAATGGAGGGTCTGCACGGACTACAAGGACTTGAACCAAGTGTGTCCAAAAGATTCATTCCCGATGCCCAATATTGATCGACTGGTTGACAATTCCTCGGGATTCCGATTGCTGTCATTCATGGATGCATATTCTGGATACAATCAGATTGCAATGCACCCGGATGATCATGCGAAGACCACATTCATCACTGAGAAGGCTAACTACTGTTATAACGTGATGCCTTTTGGGTTGAAGAACGCAGGAGCAACTTATCAACGAATTATGAACCGGGTTTTTGAAGACCAGTTGGGTAAGAACGTGGAGGTATACATTGACAACATGATCGTCAAATCTGTGAATGAAGATAATCATGTGGAGGATCTTCGGCAGACATTTGATAAGCTGAGGAAGTATAGAATTCGCCTAAACCCGGCTAAATGCGCATTTGGAGTACCTCGTTGGAAAATTCCCGGGTTTCTTGCTCACAAACCGAGGTATAGAGGTAAATCCCGATAAGTGTCAGGCAGTGTTAGACATGGAGGCTCCACGGAATAAAAAAGAGGTTCAGCAGCTGACTGGAAGGTTAGCAGCGTTGACTTGTTGTCTACCAAAATCAGCAGAAAACTCTCTCCCCTTCTTCAAATTGCTAAAGAAGGAAGCGTCTGACGGGTGGAATGCAGAGTGTGAGGCGGCGTTTGAAAAGATCAAACAATGCTTGGCGGCGCCTCCAGTACTAACAAGACCTGAGACAGGAGAGAGCCTGATATTATACCTGTCCGTTGGCAATGAGGCGGAGAGCGCCGTGCTGGTGAGAGAAACCAAGGACGGCCAGAGCCCGGTATATTTCATAAGTAAAGCCTTGCAAGGTTCAGAGTTGCGATACCAGAAGGTGGAAAAAATGGCTTTTGCTCTACTAGTAGCGGCAAGGCAGCTCCGCCCGTACTTCCAGAGCCATCCTATCGTGGTCCGCACTAATCAGTCCATCCCAAGCAAATCCTTCACAAGTCTGAGTTTGACATCACCTACGAGGCTCGGCATGCAATCAAGTCTCAGGCGTTGGCGGATTTTGTAATGGAGCTAACCCCGGTGAACGGGGACGACAACCAGAATATTTGGAAGTTGTTTGTAGATGGCTCATCAAACATTAGAGGGAGTGGAGCAGGAATCATTGTGGAAAGTCCTGAAGGCGTCTCGCTGGAGTTGTCTTTACGCTTCAACTTTTCAACATCCAATAACCAGGCGGAGTATGAGGTGTTAATAGCTGGTTTGATCCAAGCTAAGGAAAATGGGGCACAACGAGTGCACGTTTCTACTGACTCTCAGTTGGTAGCTTCTTAGATCAATGGAACCTACCAAGCCAAAGGACCCCTAATGATTAAATACTTGGGGAAGGTAAAGGAAATCATCATAGAGTTTGACGAGGTGACGGTGACACACATTCCGAGAGGAGACAATGTAAGGGCTGATGTCCTGTCAAAACTAGCAAGCACCAAAAGTCCTGGGAATCACCGCACTATCGTCCAACAAAATCTTCCGGAACCAAGTTGTGTGATGGTCATTTCAGAGTCAAGCGACTGGAGGAAGCCCATTGCAAACTATCTGGAAAGAGGAATCCTGCCTGACGAGCCACTAGAAGCAAGAAAGCTCATGAGAATAGCAGCTTCATATGTAATATCCCGAATTTTAGGTCTAAAGACTTGAGAATAAACCTGTTTTTGGAAGACTACTAGGCCCTATTTTTGGTAGTGACAAATTTGGAATCGGTATTTTATGGGTCATGAATAGTGTTTACTATTTACAAATACGTATTTACTATTTATGTGGGACCCACGTCAAATTATTTCTCATCTGCCGACAGAAATTCACGTGAAGTTTGAAAAATTTTCATGTGGGCCAACCCACGCAATAGTAATTTACTATTTGAATAATAATATAATAATATATATTATATTATTATATTATTAAAATTATTAACATGGGTCACGGGAAGGGTCACTATTTGGCACTGGGAAAATTACATAGAATGACCCAGAGGTGAAAATTACACTTAAGGACCCATTTTCCTTTTCTATATAAACGCACCCACTCACTCTGAAGAAAGACGCAGAAGAGGAGGAAAAAAAAAGAGAAAGGAAGGAGAAAAGAAAGAGAGAGAGAGATAGAGAGAGAGAGAGAGAGAGAGAGAGAGAAGGAGAGTAAGGTGATAATTATTTGGGGATACCGGTAGTTGCTTTTTAGTGATTATTTGGGAGTTAGCAAGTAATAGGGTAACTCTGAGTATTCTTTCTTATACTTGTGAATTATGTATGATTATACTTTTAATGCTTGTACTAGTATCTTTAGACTAATATATATGATAAAATATTTTATGGGTTATAAGGTTTTTAAGATTCTGCTATGGGAATTTTAGATTTGTATTTGTATTTCATACATAGCACTATTTACACGTATTATACATCCCAATTTACTATTCACGTATGTACAGTATTTACTATTCACTTATACGTATATAGTACTTTACTATTTATATATACTGATTTACTATTCATTACGTATAGATGTACATTATTTTACTATTTACTATTCTCAAATCCAAATAGTATTTACTATTCATGTATACGCATAGTGATTTACTATTCACAAATACGTAGAGTGATACTATTTATTATTTATGAATTTCTATGATTATATTTGATATAAATAGAAGTGTAATGCATTTATTTTGAATAAGTACATTTATCATGGCGGTTGTATTTGTGATGGGTTGGAGTTTGGAGGAATCCGTATGATATGATTTTATGCCACCACTCGGTGCACAGTGGATTGGTACTTTTCAGAGCCCCTTCTTCCATGTTTTCCTCTGGCCCGGATTACATTGGAGTTGTGGGACATGTGACACCTCCTTTATTCTGATAAGGTGGGGAGCCATAGTCCATACTTAAGCTCTATACTTTTGGCCGGGTGTATCTTGAGTTTTGGTGAGCTTGGAACAATTCAGTCACATGAATATGTTTCTGTTGGACTATGTGTTAGCCTATGGCTCCAGTCAGCGGTATAAGGATGGAAGAGGATATAAGGGTGGTTGCATATTCCATGATATGTTCTTATCTACAGTTCAAAGATTGACAAAATGGTAAATACTTTTGTAAAGTCTTTTTATGAGAATTCTCGGTATATATATATGTATGTGTGTGTGTGTGTGTGTGTGTGTGTGTGTGTGTGTGTGTGTGTGTGTGTGTGTGTAAATCAATGTATTTTATCACCAGTTTTTGTCATATGTGATTTGCTTGTGTACGGTAGAATATTCAGTAATTATTGAGTCATGGAAAACTCACCCCCATATTAACATTTTCAGGTATAATATCCTATTAGGAAGCAATGGAAGGCACATCTGGTATGAGTCATGAAGACTCTTTTGTATTGTTATGTTATTTGTATTTGCCACAACCATTAGACTTTCGCTTCTTGTAAACTCTGATATATTTTTCAAATTTAAATTGGCCCTTTTTAAATGGTTTTTATTGTTTGGCCTTATTGTAAATATTTATTTTTGATTCATTGGCCAAGTTTTCAAGTGTTGGATTTGAGGTGTTACATCATACGCACTTGTTAATGACGAATTGTATCGTAAAGGTTTGCATTCTCCAATGATGAAGTGCTTGGCGGCAAATGAAGCCCATTACATTTTGATGGAGATCCATGAGGGGATTAATGGTCATCACATGGGAGCTAAGGCGTTGGCTAGAAAGCGGTGAGAGCTGGATACTTCTGGCCTACCATGGCGGCGGATGCTAAAGGTCATGTCCAAAAATGTGACAGTTGCCAGAAGCATGCTAGCATCATCAGATCACCTCCGGCCTCCCTTCAGGTAATCTCTGCACCATGGCCATCTTCAAATGGGGAATGAACTTATTGGGGCCTTTCAAGCGAGCAGCTGGGCAGCTGCGATGGCTCATCATGGCGGTCGATTATTTTACAAAATGGATTGAAGTAGAACCAGTTGCCACGATCACATCAGCTAGGGTGCAGAAGAACATTATATCATGTTTCGGTTTACCAGCCGAAATCATCACTGATAACGGAACGCAATTTATTGACAAGGGTTTTCAAAAGTTGGTAGCCGAGTTTAATATCCAGCAACACTTCGCCTCTGTGGAACATCAGCAATCAAATTGGCAGGCAGAGGCCGCTAACAAGGTCATTGTAGACGGATTAAAGAAGCGAATGGAAGATGCTACATCTAGCTAGGTAGATCAACTGCCCTATGTCCTGTGGGGTTATCGAACAAGTGTCCAATCATCAATCGGAGAAACGCCATTCAAGCTGACTTACGGATGTGAAGCCATGATCCCCGTCGAGATTGGAGAGTCATCTTGGCGGAGGGTCACAGCCCTTCAACATGAAGAAGAGAACAATGATGCAATTGCGGTTGAATTAGATTTGATAGATGAAGTTCGGATTGCGGAACACTTCCGGGATCTGGCAGCCAAGCAACTTCTTTCAACCCGGTACAATAAAAAGGTGCGTCCCCGGTCTTTCGACAAGGGGAGCCTCGTCCTCAGGAGGGCGGACATTGGCAACAAGAATGCTACAGAAGGGAAGCTGGCTCCCAACTGGGAAGGCCCATACCGAGTTGTTAAAAATCTCGGTAAAGGAGCCTATAAGTTGGAGACGCTGCAAAAGAAAGCTGTGCAGCGGACTTGGAATGCTGACAAGTTGAAAGCTTATTATAGCTGAAGTTTACAGCCCTAAGGAGGGCGGTCTCGTTAGAAGGACCCGACATGATCTTACTTGTGGGAGGTCGGCATGTTATCTCTTTATGTTTACGTTTCTTGTAAGGCGTTTTACCGACATTCAGAATCTATTAATAAAAGAATGGCTTAGCCATGTTTCCGCAAATAAGATCAACGTCTGCCTTCTGATAATAAAACATGTAGAAGCCAGGATATTGAAAATCCGGTTTCCAAAATCATGTGGGATTTAAATGTGGTGAAACCAGGGTAGTTAGACCCGGTTTCAAAAAATCACATCAGGTCCAGACATGCAGAGGGCAGAGTAATGAAACCCGCCCCACCAAGATAATGACACAACTAAACGTGATGAATTCAGGGCTACAAGCCCGTTTTCAGAAATCGTGTAAAGTATAAACATGTAGAAGCCAGGGTATTAAAAATCCGGTTTCCAAAATCATGTATGATTTGAATGTGGTAAAACCAGGGTAGTAGAACCCGGTTTCAAAAAATCACATCAGGTCCAGACATGCAGAGGGCAGAGTAATGAAACCCGCCCCACCAAGATAATGACACAACTAAACGTGATGAATTCAGGGCTACAAGCCCGTTTTCAAAAATCATGTAAAGTATTATCATGTGGAGAACAGGGTAATCAAATCTGTCTTCCAAAATCTTGTATAATGTAAATATGAAGTAGTCAGGGTATTTAAATCCGACGTTCGAAAGCATACATAACTCGACCATGATGACGGGTAATGATCCCTAGTTTGTGAAAATCGTATCTCATTCGAGCATATAAGGGATAGAGGAATAAAACCCATCCTCCGATGCTACGTACTGTTAGTTCTCTATGTGTTTTGATGATTAATAACAATTGTAAACAAGTACGAATGCTTTTAAAATGACAAAAGAGTCAAAATCACTCTGTCACCTCAAAACTCGAGCCTAACTAAGCAAACTCGAGTTTTCTGCAAAAGAGAGCTCATCGGGATATTTACGGCATAACGAACTCGAGCCCGAGTAAATAGACTCGAGCCTAAACCCTCATGATATAATAATAAAGAGTTTACAAACAAGTAAACTCGAGCCTGTATAGACAAGCTCGAGTTTTCCCATGGCGGGAAGTTTTTCTAATTAAATTGTATCTCTTTAAACTCCAGAGTTTATTCTTTTTGAGTAGAGTTCACTTGTTTCTATGGCTATAATTCAATGAACACTCGAGCCCAAGTATATGGACTCAAGCCTAATGCTTTTGTGTAGAGTTTACTCTATGGTTTGACAAACGAAGAAGAGTTTACAAAATAGGTAAACTCGAGCACGTTATTACAAGCTCGAGTTTTCCCTTGCGGAGAGCTCCCAAGTTTTTCCTTCTTTTCAAACTCCAGAGTTTAAGCTCAAACCTCCAGTTCACTTCAATAAGCCATGGAATAAATTAAGCTGAACTCGAGCCTAAGAATAATGAACTCGAGCCCTTCATCTGAAGAAAGAATAGCAAGTGTACAAACTCCAGAGTTTGTACTCATGCTCCAGTCCACTCTAATCGAGCAACCAAAACTCTTAGGCATGAATAGTGTTAAACTCGAGCCTAATCACTAATGGACTCGAGCTCGCTTATCTTGTGAGATATTACTCAGTGTTCATTCGACAAAAAGCTCAGAGAGTATTCGAACTCGAGCCTACCTTCGTGAACTCGAGTTCACATGGTGAAACAAAATACAAACTCCGAGTTTACATCAAACTCCGAGTTTGCTCTCACGAAGATAAACCGAGATACTCTAAAAAGCCTTACGAACTCGAGCCCGACTTGGAGAACTCGAGTTTAAGACGGAAGCAAATATGATCGTTCGATTTCATCCCGATTCTTTTGAACTGCAAAACTTACCATGTTTATACGAATTGATTGCATTCATTTAGTATATTCAAACGTATTTAACTACTCTATATTGAGAATGTTTCAGGTATTAAATTGGATCAAACGAATCATTGAATAAACGCGAAGAATCAGAAGGCAGAATGATTTCACGCGTCCAGGAATTGAATCGGCCGAAATTCAGGACCCAACGGCTATAATCCTCATCAAACTGAATTTCAAATGAAGAACATGATAAGTTGAGAAGTAACGGTCACATAGCAACTCACCACTATATAAGGAGCTGATTACAAACTTCGAAAGATACAAAAAGATTAAGCAGAAACGAAAAGCAAGCTCAAGAGTTCTTATACATTCAGTTTTCTTTTTGTATTGTATTTTGATATACAAAGAGCCTCAGTGTTTATCATTATCTTCTCTGTGAGAGAGATTTTATTCAAATTATTCATTCATTGTAAAAAGATCTCAAGTCAAGGGGACTTGGAGATTGGGATTTCATATTACAACTTGTAAGGGGGAGTGTATCCTAGAGAGAGGATAATCCTTGAGTACAGAGTGTGTATCTGAGTTAAGTGATAGTAGAAAAACCCAGAGAGTCTGGGGACTGGACGTAGGTCAAGAATTTAGACCGAACCAGGATAAACTTTCGTGTCAAGCTCTTCTTCCCTATCTCTTTACGTTTAGCTTGACTTGGGTGCAAAGTTATTATAAAAGTTTTAAAATCCCCAATTCACCCCCCTCTTGGTGATTTCCTTTCGTTTTCATTTGGTATCAGAGCCTCGTTGTCAATTTGAAGGATTAACATCCTAGACACAAAGATCCAATGGAAGGAATTCTACCAGATGGAGCCTTAATCAACCGACCCCCAGGTTTCAATGGAGAACACTACTCCTTCTGGAAGGCTAAGTTCGGGGCAGATTCACTCACCTGATCAATCAACTCATTGCCTTGGGAAAAGAATATGAACAACCTGCCCAAGTGAGGAAAATACTAAATATTCTCACCAAGGAATGGGAAGCCAAGGTCACTGCAATTGAAGAATCTCGAGGCGAATCAATGGCCTCCGTGGCGGCACTATTTGGCGGCCTTTCCGAATATGAGGGAAGATCAAATTCAAAAAGGGACTAAATGATATCAATGTCAAGAACAAGGGAATAGCTCTTAAAACCATTAAAGAAGTTAAATCAGATGACGATGAAGAAGATGAAGATGAAGATGGTGAGCTAGGAATGATGGTCCGAAGATTCAAGAAATTCTACAAAAAGGACCAATCTCACAGAAGGTTTCACAAAGGAAATTCTAGCACAGAAACTAAGAAACCAATTATATGCTATGAATGTGAGAAACCAGGCCACATCAAATCAGAATGTCCGATTATCTTCAACATATGATTCTCTTTATACCGAATTTAAGAAAAGCTGCAAAAGAGCTCTTATTTTCAAAAGAAAAATCAAACTATTAGAAGAACAAGTTCAAACGATTTCTACGCCTATCTCTGCTTGTGAAAAGGATGCAAAACCAACTTATAATGAATTGTTTACTCGAATACGAACTTGTTCAAAATGAATTTGAGGAACTTGCTGAAAAATATTCTGTTTTAAAAGGAAGAATACAACACTTGAACAACAAGTAGAAAATCTTTCGGTTCTCGAAAATATCATATGTGATGAATGTCCTATTTCGAAAAGAAAAATGAATACCTTACAAAGACTCTTGAAAAATTCACTAGAGGAAGTGAAATGCTTGAGGTAATTTTAAAACAAAGCAAAGATTTACAAATGACAAATCGAGGAATTGGTTACAAGCTCGATTATGACAAAAAGAAAGGCAAAAAGAAACATGGACAAAGATCCTACATGAATTATTTTCGAAATCTGTTCATACCTCAAATCCTTTTGCACATTGCAACTATTGTAATAGAAAAGGTCATACTACTTCTTCATGTTTTCATAAGAAAGATAGATCGATTAAACCTATAGGAAATTATCAATGGGTGCCTAAGGGATCCTATATGACTCCTAAGACACAAACTAACCCAAAAAGGACCCAAAGAATATTGGGTACCTAAAAGGTAATATCTCTTCTTATGCAGATTTGTCTTAGAGCATCAAATCCAAATAAGTGGTACATAGACGGTGGATGCTCAAGACATATGACTCGGAGACCAATCCAAATTTGCTTCAATCAAACATAAGGAAGGTGGCAAGGTAACATTTGGTGGAAATGAGTCGGAAGAATTGCTGGCATTGGCAAAATTGGAAATAGCAATGGACCTCAAATCAAAGATGTTTATCTTGTGGATGGGTTATGTCACAACCTCCTCAGTGTGAGTCAAAGCACGAACAAAGGAAACCTAGTCATCTTTGATTCAGAAGAATGTTTGATTGTAAGTAAGGATGCTCTCTCTTTAGATAGTATTAAATCCAAAGCATTATTCAGAGCTCCAAGAGAAGGTATTCGTACAGATCATGGTGGAGAATTTGAGAATCATGCCTTTGGAGAATTCTGTGATAGTATGGGAATTAATCATAACTTCTCAGCTCCAAGAACCCCACAGCAAAATGGAGTTGTTGAAAGAAAGAATAGAGTGCTTCGAAATGGCAAGATCAATGCTAAATGAGAACCAAACATCTCAAGTGTTTTGGGTCGATGCTATGAGCAACTGCTTGTTACATATCAAACAGGGCATATCTCCGGAAGAAGTTGGACAAAACTCCCTATGAACTCTACAAAGGAAGAAAACCCAACTTAGCTCACTTGCATATCTTTGGATGTAAGTGCTGTTGGAAATTATGCCCTAGGGGCAAGTCATTGTACTTATCAACGATCCCCATATGAATTGGGAAGTCGCAATGTCTTGCTAGAGGCCGCTTGCGACTTGTGGGCTGGTACAGTATTGGCCACTGCCAATCTCATGTGGGCCTGCAGGGTCGCACACAAGAATGGCCCAACACGAGCAAGAGTGTCCAGATTCATTGAATCTTAAATGTGTTTAAGATTTAATGAATACTTATTTAATCTAGGTTGTGTGTGTGTGTGTGTGTGTGTATATATATATATATATATATATATATATATATTAGTAAATTCGAAAATAATAATGATATTATTTATTGATAATAATATTATTATATATAGTATTTAATTTATTTGATAAATTAAATAACTATAATAAATTGAGATATTGTATCTCAGATTTAATTTTCGAATAAAGATATTGCATATCAGATTTAATTTGAATTGAGATATCGGATCTCATTTTAAATTAAATATAAGCATATCATATCTTGATTTAATTTATAAATATAAATTAAACCTGATGGCCTATTAATTCGGATCAAGTAGTTAGATTAGATTTGTTGGATGATTTAATTCGAAAAACACAAAAAAAAAACCCTAGAGCGAAAAAGAGAGAGACGCGAGAACAAGAAGGCGCTAGCACGCTGCCGTCAGTGTTCGAGGCCATTCGTGTGGATACCGGTAGAGGGAGAGGACACGCGTAGTCTGCTCCTGTCTGATCGAACAAGAAAGGCGTTAGCCCACGTGATCGAAAAGGACAAAAGGATGCCTCCTCGTTCAACGCGTACGACGCCTGCGACGCTCGAGGTTCCAGCGCGAACGCCAACGGAACATTGAACCCTCCGCATAGGTATGATTCGGAAACCTAAATCAGATTTAAACGCTATTGAGCGATCCGCCTAAAGGGATTCGTAAAAATTTTTATTCCGCTGCGTGTACGGACCCCTAAAGGTTCAGATTCGTGGATCATGCATGGACGCAAATCTGGGGTTTGAAATTTTGAAAAATATTTTCAAAAAAAAATCACGTCTTTTTGGAAAATAATTTTCGAAAACAAGAAGTTATTTTGATTGTCAGTAGGGTTCCCGGCTGATTGTCAGTAGCGCGATAATTTAAATCATGAATATAAATTAGAGAATTTATATCATGATAAAAATTAGCCATAATATTTTATTGCATAAATGTATGAGTTAAATATATGGTGTGATTTAACTTGTTTGGGTATGGTGAACAATATGGCTCTAGAATTTACAAGTGTTGTATTTTTTTAAATATGGCTGCGAGCCATGCCTATCTCTAAACATTCTCTATGTAAAATTCTCATCTCATCCAACTCCCTCGTATGTTGAAACGAGGTTTCAAGTATTTTTCTTTAATTTTATCTAGAGAAGTCCTCTCATTGGCTTGAGAGGATTCTAGGTTAGGTGAGCCATGTTGTGTCACGGTTTTGGTTTTGATCCTTGCTCGATTTAATTTAGAAATTATATGATACAATAGGGATTGCACTCATATGATTGATAGATTAATTAGATTAAATAATACCCTCTAAATAAAATCTTAAGTCATAATGCCGTCAATTTAATGAATACTTGTCAAAACCTAGATCACCCATTTGTATGTTCCACCAAAGTGGATGCATCGAGTTATCTTGGTGAGACGAGTGAGTAATGGTGATACTCAATATTCATTAATTGTCTTGACTTAATTGAGATCATCAAAACGGTTTTGGATCTCAAGGCATTAGATGGGATTAAACGTGCTTGGTCATATGATGATCGAATCCCATAAAGATCTAAGAATTACATTTGATGTAATTGGCAACCGATTTGCCTACCTAAATAACTTAAATTTAAGCGTCCCGCCAAAGCGGACTTAATTTTAAGCCAAATATGGGTCTTAGCCCACTAATTATAATGAGGGTTATTAATTTAGTGGGAGATTATTAACTAACTTTGCATATCCTTTTAATTGTAGAATCATTACGCATAGTAACACCGCAACGCTATCACTACGATCTATCCTTGAGAAGGATAAAATGAATGGGACAAACTTTCTTGACTGGTTTAGAAACTTGAGAATTGTTCTCAAGCAGGAAGAAAGATTTATGTCCTTGATCAACCCATTCTGACGAGCTGCGGTGATGTTCCAAGAGCTCAGCAAGATGCTTACACGAAGCATATTGATGACTCTGTGGATGTAGGATGCCTGATGCTTGCCACTATGGTTCCAGAGCTCCAAAGAGATCTGGAACACATGGAGGCTTATGGGATGCTTGTTCATCTCAAGGAAATGTTCCAGCAACAGGCAAGGCAAGAGAGGTATGAGACCACGAAGGCCTTACATTCCTGCAAGATGGCTGAGGGTGCATCAGTTAGTCCTCATGTTATGAAGATGAAGGGCTACATTGATCACCTTGAAAGGCTTGGATTTCCCATGAGCCGGGAGTTAGCTACGATTTGATCTTGAACTCACTCCAGGATAGTTATGACCAGTTTGTCATGAACTATAACATGAACAACATGGAGAAATCAATCTCGAACTGCATGGGATGCTCAAAACAGTGAGCGAGCATTAAGAAGAAGCCAAAGCCTTGTTTTGATGGTTCGAAAGGAAAGGGTATGAAAAAGAAAGGCAAGGGCAAACGAGTGGGTAAGAGCTCATTGGTAAGACCACCGAGTCAAACAAACCCGAATCTAAGCTGCGGCACTGGAAGGCAAAGCCTCCAAAGGATGGAGTCTCGCCACTTACGCAATGAACCTGGTCATTGGAAGAGGAATTGCAAACTCTATCAAGAAGATGCGAAAAAGAACAAGAAGGATGGCAAGGCTATCGCTTGTGTATCTTTGTCATAGATATTCATTTTTCTACTTCCACTACATGGGTATTAGATACTGCATGTGGTTCTCACATTTGTATAAATGTGCAGGGTCTAAAGGACAATAGAAGATTGAAGAAGGGCGAAGTGGACCTACGAGTTGGAAACCGAGCAAGAGTTGCTGCTTTAGCCGTAGGCACTTATGAAATAGTTCTGCCCAATGGGCTTTTGTTATTGTTGAACAATTGCTTTTATGTTCCCGCTTTGAGTAGCAACATTGTTTCCCTTTCTTATTTGGATAAGGAAGGTTTTACTTCCATTACTAGGAACCGTAAATGTTCGATTTATCATAATGATGTTTTTATGCTCATGGTGATTTGCATTCGGTCATTATGTACTTAATTTAGAACATCCTAATAATGGAAATATCTATGACATAACTACTAAGAGGATCAAGTCAAATGATTTGAATCCGACCTATCTATGGCATTGTCGTCTAGGCCATATAAATGAGAAACGCATTTCGAAACTCCATAAAGATGGATTTCTTAACTCATTTGATTTTGAATCAATTGATACATGCGAGTCTTGTTTATTAGGAAAGATGACAAAGGCCCCTTTTACTGGACACAGTGAGAGAGCCACTGATTTATTGGGCCTCATACATACTGATGTGTGTGGACCAATGAATACATCTGCCGAGGAGGTCATTTGTACTTCATTACATTTATAGACGATTTCGTAGATATGGATATATCTATTTAATGAAACATAAGTCGGAATCTTTTGAAATGTTCAAAATATTCCAAAATGAAGTGCAAAATCAACTTGGCAAAACAATTAAGACACTTCGATCTGATCGGGGTGGTGAATATTTGAGCCAAGAGTTCATTGACCATCTTAGGAGTTGTGGGATCGTCTCGCAACTTACTCCTCCAGAACACCTCAATGGAATGGTGTTTCTGAGCGGAGGAATCGAACTCTATTAGATATGGTTCGATCTATGATGAGTCAAACAGATCTTCCACCTTCCTTTTGGGGCCATGCCCTAGAAACACTGCGTTCACACTAAATCGTGTTCGTCAAAGGCGGTTGAAAAGACACCATATGAGATATGGACTGGGAAGAAACCCGTTTGTCATTTCTTAAAATTTGGGGATGTGAGGTTTATGTCAAGCATCAAGCCTCTGATAAATTATCATCCAGATCCTCAAAATGCCTTTTTGTGGGGTATCCTAAGGAAACTAAAGGATACTATGTCTACAATCCCACCGATCACAAAGTGTTTGTTATTCGGAATGGTGTCTTTTTGAAAAGAGTTTATCTCTAAAAGAACCAAGTGGGAGTAAGGTGAACCTCGAAGAAGTTCGAGAGTCACAGACAATGTAGAACCACAGATGGAAACCGGAGAAGACTCACAACAAGTTGTTGAGCCTACTCATGTAACACAAGACCCACGAAGGTCCGATAGAACACGGCTACAGCCTCGAGATATGGATTTCGACATCGGAAGCCGTGATGTTTTGCTCATTGAGCACAATGAGCCAACTTCCTATCGCGAGGCCATGGTGGGACCCAACTCCGAAAGATGGCTTAGTGCCATGAAGTCTGAAATGCAATCCATGTACGACAATGAGGTATGGGCCTTAGTCGATCCACCTCAAGGTGTAAAAACCGTTGGGTGCAAGTGGGTTTTCAAAGAGAAAACCGACATGGATGGCAAAGTAAATATCTTCAAGGCACGATCGGTGGCAAAAGGATTCACTTAAACTCATGGTGTGGACTATGATGAAACCTTTTCCCCGGTTGCAATGGCCAAATCAATCAGAATCCTTCTTGCCATTGCATCATATTATGACTATGAAATATGGCAGATGGACGTCAAAACAGCCTTCCTTAACGGAAAGCTCCTTGAGGATGTGTACATGACACAGCTTGAGGGTTTTGAGCGTCCAGAGGACTCTGTAAAGTTTGCAAGCTTCAAAGATCCATTTATGGATTGAAGCAAGCATCTCGAAGCTGGAATCATCGTTTTGATGAAGTAGTCAAAGAGTTTGGATTCATTCAAAACATAGATGAACCTTGTGTTTACAAGAAGGTTAGTGGGAGCACAGTTGTATTTCTAGTGCTTTATGTTGATGACATCCTACTCATTGGAAACGACATTCCTACCTTGCAGAGTGTCAAGTCTTGGTTAGGAAAGTCTTTCTCAATGAAAGATTTAGGCGAAGCCACTTACATCCTTGGGATTAGGATCTATAGAGATAGATCTAAGAGGCTGATAGGCCTAAGTCGAGCACATACATAGACAAGATACCGCATTGATTTAGTATGCAGGACTCAAAAAGGGGTAATATGCCCATGTCTCATGGCATCCATCTCAGTAAGAATCTGTGTCCTAGTACACAAGATCAAAGAGACCGCATGAGTAAGATTCCATATGCCTCCGCCATTGGATCTATCATGTATGCCATGTTATGTACTCGACCCGATGTGTCATTTGCCTTGAGTATGACCAGCAGATATCAACAAGATCCCGGTGAGGGTCATTGGATCTTGTCAAGAATATCCTTAAGTACTTAAGAAGGACTCGGGACTTATTCTTGGTATATGGTGGTTTGGAAGATGAGCTCGTGTGGCGGTTACACGATGCGAGTTTCCAAACTGACCAAGATGATTCAAGATCGCAATCGGGATATGTATTCTGTTGAATGGTGGTGCGGTGAGTGGAAGAGCTCTAAGCGAGCACCGTGGCTGATTCTCGCAATGAAAGCCGAGTATATAGCAAAGATCGATGCGGCTAAGGAAGCCGTTTGGATCGGAAAGTTCATCACCGAATTGGGGGTGGTTCCTACCATCTCGAGATCCAATTGACTTGCTCGTGACAATAGCGGCGTTATTGCGCGAGACCAAGGAGCCCAGTCACATCAAAGGACCAAGCACATACTCGGGCGATTTCATCTTATCGAGAAATCAATGAAAGAGGTGATATAAACCTATGCAAAGTACCGGAGAAGACAATGTAGCTGATCCTCTTACAAAGCCGCTTGCACAAGTAAAACATGAGCGTCATGTTAGGGCAATGGGAATTAGAGTAATTAATGATTGCATCTAGTGCAAGTGGGAATTTGTTGGAAATTGTGCCCAAGGGGCAAGACATTGTACTTCTAGACAATTTCATTATTTAATAAAGTATTCTCCTTTTAGTTATCCTTTTGTTTGCATGTTTAAATTGATAACTGTATCCCTGGATATGTCTAAAAGATTATCCTAAATGTCCCTGGTCGGTCATCTATGCGGGAGCAAAGATGAGATAAGACCAGTGTGACTTTGATGAGGTATGGAGATACGAATCAAAGTCATAGGCGCTTGTAAGAGTACAAGGTGCTGGACCGACCCACTATGAGAAAGCTGCATGGATTTAGTCATAAGCTTATCTCATGTATAATCGCGTCACGACGCCCTATGACTTGAGATCATCATGGATTCCTACATGATGAGTCGCTGGTCTTTGACCTAGTCAAAAGTCACCTTTGACCGGGTGATGATAAAGGCTATGATCGGGATCAGTGATTTTCATGCGGAGGAATGTGAATGGTCAAGATGGGATTTGTCCCTCACATTTGTAGAGAGATAATATTGGGCCCTTCGATGAGTGAGTCTGAGAAATGTATGGCCATACTACGATGGAAAGGAGTTTCCATCTCAATTGTTAGACTACTCAAGAATCGAGAAAGTAATGGTCAAGAACAGGAGTTGACATTTTCCATGCCTCATCCTTGACCAAATTATCGCGTGACAAAAGGGACGTGACATGGTTGTACGAAAGGTTATATCGCATAAACAATGACGTTGATCCTCTTACTAAGCCGCTTGCACAAGTAAAACATGAGCGTCATGTTAGGGCAATGAGAATTAAGGTAATTAATGATTGCACCTAGTGCAAGTGGGAGTCTGTTGGATATGCCCTAGGGGCAACTCATTGTACTTATCAACGATCCCCATATGAATTGGGTAGTCGCAATGTCTTGCTAGAGGCCGCTTGCGACTTGTGGGCTGGTACAGTATTCGCCCGCTGCCAATCTCATGTGGGCCTGCAGGGTTGCACACAAGAATGGCCCAACACGAGCAAGAGTGTCCAGATTCATTGAATCTTAAATGTGTTTAAGATTTAATGAATACTTATTTAATCTAGGTTGTGTGTGTGTGTATATATATATATATATATATTAGTAAATTCGAAAATAATAATGATATTATTTATTGATAATAATATTATTATATATAGTATTTAATTTATTTGATAAATTAAATAACTATAATAAATTGAGATATTGTATCTCGGTTGCATATCGATTTAATTTGAATTGAGATATCGGATCTCATTTTAAATTAAATATAAGCATATCATATCTTGATTTAATTTATAAATATAAATTAAATCGATGGCCTATTAATTCGGATCAAGTAGTTAGATTAGATCATTTGAATGATTTAATTAATATTATTTAATCCAAATTCGAAATTAATTGATTTAATTTTGAATATTTTAATACGACATATTAGGGTTTTAGAAACCCTATAAAGATGATGATCTAGTCGTATTAAACTACGGATGAATTAGACGGCCGAAAAACACACAAAAACCCTAGAGCGAAAAAGAGAGAGAGACGCGAGAACAAGAAGGCGCTAGCACGCCGCCGTCGGTGTTCGAGGCCATTCGTGTGGATACCGGTAGAGGGAGAGGACACGCGTAGTCCGCTCCGTCTGATCGAACAAGAAAGGCGTTAGCCCACGTGATCGAAAAGGACAAAAGGATGCCTCCTCGTTCAACGCGTACGACGTCTGCGACGCTCGAGGTTCCAGGAGCGAACGCCAACGGAACATTGAAGCCTCCGCATAGGTATGATTCGGAAACCCTAAATCAGATTTAAACGCTATTGAGCGATCCGCCTAAAGGGATTCGTAAAAAGTTTTATTCCGCTGCGTGTACGGACCCCTACAAGTGCTTCATCCACAATAATGGTAAGGACAGCTTGGGAAAATTTGATTCCAAAGCTGATGAAGGTATATTCTTGGGTTATTCAAGTAGAAGTAAAGCATATAGAGTTTATAATACTCGTAATCACACTGTTGAAGAATCTATGCATATTGTTTTCTGTGAAACCAAATCTAACAAGTCCTTGGATGATGATGATGATTTTTCTGTGACAAACCAAACTTCTGTTTCAACAAATACTGAAAAAGATTTGCAAGATGATTTCAAACCGAAAAACATTGTGAAAATGCTTATGAAAACAAGTGTTCAAACTCAACCAAAATCATGGAGATACGGTAGGAGTCATCCTCTGGATCAAGTGATAGGTGATGCAAATCAAGGAGTAAGAACCGAAAAAGCACTTTGAATGAAGTTACTTTTTCAGCTTTCATTTCGAAAATTGAACCTTCTAAGATTGATGAAGCCCTTTCAGACAATGATTGGGTTATAGCAATGCAAGAGGAATTACATCAATTTGAAAGAAACCAAGTTTGGGACTTGGTGCCTGGACCTAAAGACCATCCGGTCATTGGTACTAAATGGGTTTTCAAAAATAAATGTGATGAATCCGCCATAATCATTCGTAATAAAGCAAGGCTAGTTGCAAAAGGCTATAATCAAGAAGAAGGAATTGATTATGAAGAAACTTATGCTCCAAGAGCAAGATTGGAAGCTATAAGAGTTCTTCTAGCCTTTGCTTGTGTTAAAGGATTCAAACTTTTTCAAATGGATGTAAAATCCGCCTTTTTAAATGGTTTTATACGGGAGGAAGTTTATGTTGAACAACCTCCGTGTTTTCAAAATGAACATCATCCGATCATGTTTATCACCTCAAGAAAGCCTTATATGGTCTTAAACAAGCTCCTAGAGCTTGGTATGAGAGGTTAAGCACTTTCCTTCTTGATCAAGGATTTGTTAGAGGAAAGGCAGATACAACTCTCTTTATAAAGAAGAATAAACTTGGTGATGTTTTAATAGCTCAAATTTATGTTGATGATATTATTTTTGGTGCTACTAATGATACTATGTGTGAAGAATTTGCCAAGACAATGCAGGGAGAATTTGAAATGTCCATGATGGGAGAACTTAATTACTTCCTTGGACTTCAAATCAAGCAACGCCATGATGGAATCTTCATTTCCCAGACCAAGTATCTGAAAGATCTATTAAAAAATATGGTCTAGTGATTGTAATGGAGCAGATACTCCAATGAGTTCAACCGCAACTCGGATGCCGATGAAAAGGGGACTAACTTCAACATCACTAAGTATAGAGGAATGATTGGATCATTACTCTATCTTACTGCAAGTCGCCCGGACATCCAATTCGGTGTTGGAATGTGTGCTAGATTCCAATCCGCCCTATGGAGTCCCATCTTTGAACATGTTAAAAGAATTTTTAGATATCTTGCCGATACAAAGACTCTTGGATTATGGTTTCCCAAAGATCAACATGAACACTTAGTAGCCTATACCGATTCGATCATGCAGGATACAAGACCGACGAGAAAAAGTACAAGTGGTCAATGTGAGTTCTTTGGAGGATCATTAGTGTCTTGGTTCGGCAAAAGTGCACCACGAGTGGGCCGTGTCATCCACCGAAGCCGAGTATGTTGCTGCCTCAAGTTGTTGTGCTCAAGTTCTTTGGCTCAAACAACAATTGTGTGATTTGGGAGTTCATCTCAAAGAAATCCCAATTCTTTGTGACAACACAAGTACAATAAGTTTGGCAAAGAATCCTGTTCAACACACTAGAACCAAACATATTGATGTCAGACATCACTTCATAAGAGATCATGTTCAAAAGAAGGATGTCAAAGTCATGTTCATCCCAACTCACTTGCAACTCGCTGATATCTTCACCAAGCCACTCGCAAAGGAACAATTTGTGTTCATAAGAAGAGAATTGGGAATGGTAAATCCCAATGAGTTGTAAGTAATTCAAATGTTAGTTATGTTTTTTAATGATTATTGTCCACTAACTTAAGCATCGGAGTATGTAGATATGTTTTGTGCAGGATGTATATTGAAATCAAAATCCCAAACAATCGAGTGCAAGTAAAGGCTGTCACAAACTCGAGCCTACCAAAGACAGACTCGAGCTCGAAAGAACCAAAGCAAGAAATGCAACTATCAGTCGCCAAACTCGAGCCTATTAGTGAACGGACTCGAGTTCGCGAGAGACAGAGAGCAACTCATCTCGAGATTTTGACAGACTCGAGCCTATTAGTGAACGGACTCGAGTTCGCGGGAGACAGAGAGCAACTCATCTCAGAGATCTTGACAGACTCGAGCCTATTAGTGAACAGACTCGAGTTCGAGGGAGACAGAGAGCAATCCACCTCAGAGAACCAGACAGACTCGAGCCTACAATGTGATCGACTCGAGCCTAGCAAGAAATTTCAAGGGTTCACACATACACTCTTGAATTCCAGGTAAGTAACGTTACACAAACTCGAGCCTACACTTAAGAACTCGAGTTTGCGTCGATAAAATCTCTTTAAAAACCTGACTTTTCGTCTTCACTCTATCTCACCCTCGAGCCTAAACCTAAATTCTCCCAAAAATTTCTCTCAAACGAAAACCAGAGAACATGGCGTCCAAACGATCTGCAACCCAAGATTCCAAATCCTCTGATCCTCAAGAACCCCAAACCGATCATACAAAAATCTCTCAACGTCCTCCCAGGGTAAAATCGTTTCCCAAACGATTCAAGCATGGAATTGACAAGCAAATTCCTGGTATTCCTATTACCCAAGCCACTCCAATAACCACAGTCAAGATGAATACCTCAAAGAAAGCTTCAACTGCTGACACACCACCTCGAAGGGGCAAAGAACAGATACACAAGACTCGAAAGACCACAACTAGTCAAACTAGCTCTCAAGCTCAATCATCCTCCCATCACCAACAACACTCTTCCTCAGGTATCTAGAGAAAACCCAGCCTTATTTGAAATTTACAATCATTCCTCCATCCCTAAAGGATTCTCTAGTGAGGATGTCACTCTATATGGTGAGGATGCCATACGATTCCAAGAAAACTATGAGGCTAAGAGTTTTTGCCCTTACGTGTATGTCAATCTAGATGCTTTAAAAGAGGAATGTAACCTTGATCTTACCCACTGGCTTAGACAATTTGAACCTCTCATATCCATTAGAGCCTCATATAGTCCATCCTTTGTTAAAACCTTTTACTATTGTATGCAAAGTGATAATTTATTGGATGCGGATAGAAATTTGGTTGAGGAAAGGATTACCACATCCATTAGAGGAAAACAGATAACCATCACTGCTGCATACCTTAATTCCCTCCTCCAAATCCAAAATCCTCCTCCTGTTGCTTCTCCAAATTATACGAATAGGCAAATTTTTTCACTCCTCAGACCCGATGAGCCTGTACCTGATGCTTTAGAGACTCTGGATTTCACTCCAAGATCAATGCCTCCTAAGCAAAGAGCTGCTTGGTATATATACACTAGAAACTTAGTACAAAAGGGAGGCAATTTCACTCACTTTGCCAAAAAGGACTTCCCTATTTTTGCCTCTATCATAGATCAAGTCCCTCATAACATAGGAGATTGGATCTTTAAAGAGATGTTCAAATTTCGTTTCCATGGAAGAAAAACATCCCAGATACCCTTTGCCGATCTCATCTCGGTGATTATGTTTCATGAAAGGGTCCGGTATTTACCACCAATGAGAAACCCGAAAAACCACCAAATTTGGCCAAGATATCCTAAATTTGATGAGGATAAGCTTTGATCAAGGAAGTGATCATTCCGAGCACCCTCAAGACCTACTAGAACCAGAGCTACTCAATCTAGAGTTCAAGAAGCTCAAAGTGCACCACCTCCACCACAATCCTTTCCTCCGATTTGGATGAAAGAATAAAGACTTACATTGCCCAAGTTGTTTCGATCTTTCTTCCAAGATAGAATCGGATTCACCACGAGTCAAGAAAGGATATGAGGAGTTCTCGATGCACAAGAAGATCTCATTCTTGAACATGAGATTATCAAAGAAAAGTGCAAGGTCTCGGGGATCAAATTGGAGATCACTCGTAAGCATCTCCACTCTTTTGGTGTCTATGTCCAGCCTCCATGACAAAATGGACAAAATTTTAGAAAATCAGTCCATCAATTCCGCTGGACCTAGCTCTTCGGCACCTCCACCTTCTTCGAACTAATCCCAACCTCCATAGCCCCTGAACCATCTACCCATGATCCTATTCTTCAGTCAACCTCTATTTCATCTCATCCTCCACTTTTCGATGATGACAAAGGGGGAGAAGAGTTGAAGTAAAAAAGGAGAAGTCAAGTTGAGTCAAGTTGTCAAGCTGTCGTTTTTTTTTTGAGATATATGTATGCTTGAAACTCTAAATGTCATTTTGTAAACCATTGAATGTTTTAGCTTATGCAATGACAATATGTGTTATGATTTATGTTAAGTCGCTAACTCGATAGAATCAAAGTTTAAATGTTAAAATCTAATTCGATGCATTTACACCGAACACTTATGCTTCAATGATTTCAAATGATCAAAACAGTGTTCTTAAAGGAGTTAATTGTTTACAAGTGTTGTCATCATCAAAAAGGGGAGAATGTTAGTTCTCTATGTGTTTTGATGATTAATAACAATTGTAAACAAGTACGAATGCTTTTAAAATGACAAAGAGTCAAAATCACTCTGTCACCTCAAAACTCGAGCCTAACTAAGCAAACTCGAGTTTTCGCAAACAGAGAGCTCATCGGGATATTTACGGCATAACGAACTCGAGCCCGAGTAAATAGACTCGAGCCTAAACCCTGAGAGCTCCCAAGTTTTTCCTTCTTTTCAAACTCCAGAGTTTAAGCTCAAACCTCCAGTTCACTTCAATAAGCCATGGAATAAATTAAGCTGAACTCGAGCCTAAGAATAATGAACTCGAGCCCTTCATCTGAAGAAAGAAAAGAAAGTGTACAAACTCCAGAGTTTGTACTCATGCTCCAGTCCACTCTAATCGAGCAACCAAAACTCTTAGGCATGAATAGTGTTAAACTCGAGCCTAATCACTAATGGACTCGAGCACCTTATCTTGTGAGATATTACTCAGTGTTCATTCGACAAAAGCTTAGAGAGTATTCGAACTCGAGCCTACCTTCGTGAACTCGAGTTCACATGGTGAAACAAAATACAAACTCCGAGTTTACATCAAACTCCGAGTTTGCTCTCACGAAGATAAACCGGATACTCTAAAAGCCTTACGAACTCGAGCGACTTGGAGAACTCGAGTTTAAGACGGAAGCAAATATGATCGTTCGATTTCATCCGATTCTTTTAAACGCAAAACTTACCATGTTTATACGAATTGATTGCATTCATTTAGTATATTCAAACGTATTTAACTACTCTATATTGAGAATGTTTCGGGTATTAAATTGGATCAAACGAATCATTGAATAAACGCGAAGAATCGAAGGCGAATGATTTCACGCGTCCGGGAATTGAATCGGCCGAAATTCGGGACCCAACGGCTATAATCCTCATCAAACTGAATTTCATATGAAGAACATGCTAAGTTGAGAAGTAACGGTCACATAGCAACTCACCACTATATAAGGAGCTGATTACAAACTTGAAAGATACAAAAGATTAAGCGAAACGAAAAGCAAGCTCAAGAGTTCTTATACATTCGGTTTTCTTTACGTATTGTATTTTGATATACAAAGAGCCTCGGTGTTTATCATTATCTTCTCTCGTGAGAGAGATTTTATTCAAATTATTCATTCATTGTAAAAGATCTCAAGTCAAGGGGACTTGGAGATTGGGATTTGATTACAACTTGTAAGGGGAGTGTATCCTAGAGAGGATAATCCTTGAGTACGAGTGTGTATCGAGTTAAGTGATAGTAGAAAAACCCGGAGAGTGCGGGGACTGGACGTAGGTCAAGAATTTAGACCGAACCAGGATAAACTTTCTGTGTCAAGCTCTTCTTCCCTATCTCTTTACGTTTAGCTTCAGCTTGGGTGCAAAGTTATTATAAAAGTTTTAAAATCCCCAATTCACCCCCCTCTTGGTGATTTCCTTTCGTTTTCACGTACAAATCTAAGCGTGTTCAAATGCTGAGCAATGAAGCTCACTTTTCAGCATCGCGATCATGATATTTGGTAGTTTTATGAAGAGGACTTCGGTTATTGGAGATCATATAACAAACTAGCAGGCTCAAATGTGCAAGGACAAAGCTAATGCTTTAATCAAGAATGTTCTAAAGTCAGAGAATATTATGGACAAGTATAATTTTATCTCGGAGTAGACTGTCTCCGAAGTCATTTCCGTAACCGGCGGAGTAATTAGGAGTTCTGACAAAGAGAAATAGGCCAGATATTGGAAAAGAAAGTTTGAAGAAAATAAATCATAACTCAATATCTGGGGATGAGTTGGTAATCAACTGGACAAATTATGAATCAGTGAATTTTTGTCCCGAAGTTGATGATTCCGGAAGTTATTTCCGTAACTGACGGCGTTTTCCGAAAATCTTCGGCAGGCCTGGAGAAGAACTGAAAAGGATCAAAAATTTAGTTAACCCAGACATTTCTAATGAGTAAGAAAAGAACTTCAAAGTTATCATTCTGGAATTTTGAGATTTTACAAGATTACGCGATTCGAACACCGATCAGGAACTTTATCGGTAGAAATCTTCTAGAAAGGGCTAGGTGGCACCATATGATTGGTTGGTTGGTTGACTTTTGGGGGGGGTCAGGTCGGCATCTTGAGCTTGTGGAGGAGAAGGAAGCTTGAAGAAAAAGATAGAATGTGTGGTTTAGAATTAAAGTAGAAAGTTGGAAAAGACCGTTTTGCCCTCTGAATTCTTCTATAAATAGGCCCTTGTTCTCTTCATAATTTCACACCAAATTTCACTTGCCAAGTTTGAAATCTTGGAGCAGAGGAGGAGAGGAGGAGTCCGGGGAAATTTGTAGCGAAGCTCTGAGTAAGTTCTTCGGTCCTTAGTCTTAAGCTTTCGTAGTTCTTTCGGTAGTTATAGTAGAAATGTGAGTTAAATCTTTATTTTGCCAAGATAGTTTAGATATCATGTTTTAGGGATAAATATGATATTTATTTCAAAAATATATTGGAGGAAGAGATATGGAAAATTTTGGAGAAATAAAGTCAAAGTAGCGAAGCTCTGGCGAAATTCCGCCGATTAGGGGGATAGGGGCAAAATGGTAATTTATACCTAAAATGCTTGTTATGATGCAAAATGTTGATATACGTGATATTATCATTATAGGATATCAGTAAACTTGTTCTGCTGTCATTCTGCTGTCGTTCCGCTGTCTGACGTGCCGCTGTCGGACGTTCCGCTATTTTTCCGTCAAAAGTACCGAAGTACCGTCAACGAAGGTACGTTTGCGGCGTACTGTAATACTGACTTTAATGCTTATAGTATGCTTATATATGATATGGATAGTTTCATAAGCCATGAACGGGACTCTGTCCTGAACATGCACAGTGACTAAGGTAAGAAACTTAGATAATCACTATTACAGCTTTACGGGTTATAGTCATAATAATGCCGTTATGTTTTCCTAGCGGCGAGACACGACCGTACATCGTGGCATGGATGTTGCAAACAAAAATAACTTTGCTTGTAGGGTAGTTGTTATTAAATGATCATATGATGAATTGTGCGGATCATTCTTTGTAATTCTAGAAATATCTGTTGAACATATATTGTTATATAAGCATGAGGTTAACCGTTACCTGAGATCCGATGGGTATTGGATCTCAGCTCTTACTATAGCATCAAGGCCCCGGGAGACCAAAGACGGAGGATATGAGTAAGCAGAGCGGACAGCACATGTGAAGACCGCGTAAAGACCCGACCGAGAACACTTAATATTTATACAGGTTGATGTACCATTCTTTATGAACAGGCAGTTACGCCGAAGTTAATGTTGTATCAGTTACTCAATGTGTATTTACTCCAATGCTCTACTCTGATGGAAAAAAAAAATTCTCTGAAAATGGGATGTTACACAGGCCCGTCTGCACCTATACCGAGTTGAGGGAATTCCTCTGGGGTCAAGGTGTTCTTAAAGTCGGTAACTCTCGCGCTAACGGCCTTCTTGGGGGAGTTGGGATTTCTGACTGATCCAGACAAACTAGCCTCGTCCGCCTGGGACGGCACCAAAGACTGAGATGACGACGCCATCTATGCTTAGAAAAAGAAAAAAGGGGAGAGTTAGCGAGTTAGCAAAAGCACTTACCCGAATCAATACTAGGGTAAAGACGTGAAAGATCAATAAAATGTTCAGAAGCGTTTTGGTCATACAGGCCTAAAGGTCCACGAGAGCGATGAACCAATAAAAGATGGAAGAAGAGAAGAAATATTGCGTTCAAGGTGGAGGGACTGGGTGCGAGCAGTTTATTCAAACCTAGAAAAACGCGAGGGTCATTCTTAAACCTTTCTACTCAAAGACCATTTCCCAAACCCAGAAACTCGAAGAAACAACTCTCACAAACGGTGATGAAGAATCCAGAAAAGTTTCTCAACACTGAATACTAAAGGTATAGCAAATACAAAATTTGAAGAAGGTTATAAAGAGCCGTTGGAATACCTGATAAGAGATTTTGGACGAGAAACGAGCAAAAAGATTGGCGGAAGCAGGCAGTCGTTGCGGCAATACAGAAAAGGCAGGCAAAGTGTCGGGCGAGCAAAGTATCTAAAATGACGAAGGAAGTTGAGATATATAGGTTTGGGGAAATTCAAAACGTTGGTGAAAAGTTTTGAATCTAAAACGACAAGGGCAGTTGCGTAGAAACGACGCAAAGTCAGGACAACCCTAAAAGCGCAATGATGTCGTTTCTAAAACAGTGTGGGCATTAAATGCTCACGCCTTTCAAACACCTATGACGTAGCACCTACGTCTGAGCAGGCGGTGATACGTAGAGACGTGACAGTCTGCAGAGAGGAGATGCGTCTTTTCATATCCATGTGAACCGATGGGTTGTGGAAGAGTCATGATGAGAAAAACGACGATTCATATAGCTGAGGATTATAACCGGATTCACACGGTACTGAAAACACAGTATGGCAGACAATGGTGACAACCAAGTTAAGGTGGCGCGGAATGCCGGGGTCCTTATTAAAAGAAATTAGGCGTATGGGGACAAAATTGAGTAAATGGCAGCCCAGGGAATGCGCTTAGTTGACCTCGGGTATTGGAAGAAAATTTAATACCGGTGATCGCATACACTCAAACTTATATCAGGCAAATGAAGAAAGCAGAAATCATCTTTATATTGATACTTGGTCAGGTTACACAATTCTTTTACAAGGAAATAAACTGAACTACTCGTCAACAGTGACGATTACAAGGTCGATGTAAAGAAAGAAATTACATTTATGCATCCCCTAATTACAACAGGCGATGATGGCCAGAAACCTCCCACAAAGTTGGAGAGACCTGGCAGCGAAGGTCGAGCGACTACCCAACAAATCATTTCATATCGCTGAAGGTGCTTGTTGGATATGCTGGAGTCCTTAGAGAAGTTTAGACAAGTCCAGGAGGACTGCTAAACAGGTCTCGAGCCTCCCCTGGTGGATGAAGAAGCTCTGACTAGAAGATGCTCCAATAAAAACCCGAACATCTTCCCAAAATCCCATACAAATTTGAACCAGACGTGAAGACTGGCAACTACATATGGAATCCTAGGCACCCACCAAGCGACATGCTGGAAGACTAGCAACTATATCTGAAGGTAAGGCCACAGGGCCGAACAAGCGTTTTCTTTCTTCGGAATCTCTTTCTCCTTCCCACATGATTGAAAAAATGGAAGCGGGCCAGCGGTTGATAGAGTTTGAAACTCTCACAAGAAGGCTCATCGTTTTTTATGGAGTGTTTACCCAGTAAAGAAAAGGCAAAGAAGACCAGTGGTGTAGGAGAATGAGAAATGATGAAGAGAATTTATAGGCCCAGCAGAGTGCAAGGGCCACGCAGTAATAAATGGTGCTTTAATGGAGATGGCGTTACAGATTCCCATAAAAACGGTCATGACTGTTGTTAGCAAAGCGTGAGGGATAACTGCGCGCAAAAACCAAGAACGGCCAAAAATGCCCAATGGACGCCAGGGTGTGATAGTATGATGTCAGATGGATAAGCTGAATGGTCATCCAATCGGACAATGCCACGTGTCTCTATTTCACCCAAGATTGGGAGCAATATGCGTGTGGAGAATTCAAAGCAACAAAACTTTATACAATCCGGTAAAGACAAATCTCAGATGCCATAAAGACAAATCTCAGAAGCGTCAAGGTAAAGGAGCCCGGTACGGAGACAAGTTGGGAACTAATTCTTAGAGCTTAATCGATACCGAGGTAAATAGGGAAGGAACATCTCGGGATAAAGAGCAGTTAATCTCGGCAGCCCAGAAACCCGAACTTCCGAGCTTGGGGGCAACTGTTATGGACCCAAATAATGGGCCTGGTATGTGCGAGGCCCAATTGAAAGGCGCTAAGCGGGAAACCTTCCTTGAACTAGGCAAACTGCCAATCACCCATGACTGTGCCGATAATGCAGGGATCATGCAGAGCACATGATCAAGAGGTGGGAGGCGCACGACGACAGAATGCGGACAAGAAGGACGAAACCCTAGGTAATCTCTATAAATAGGGATTACCTACCAGGTACACATTCAGACTCACTAGTCCATTCTTTACCATTCAGTCGCACTGTGCACACACATCACTCCAAGGCGAACAGCCACCCCTGTGTAGCACAGTGATCCATTAGCAACCGCTGTTATCTCCTCCATAGATATCAGCGGGCGCTACATCCGATCCGATATCAATCATACCTAGCCTATCGAGGCTAGACATCTGTGTTCTATTACAGAACAATATATATATAGACGCCCTATCGCTGCACTTGGAAGCTAAGGAAATAGAAGGAAAATTCTGTCATATACATACCTGATATATATAGACGCCCTGTCGCTGCACTTGGAAGCTAAGGAAATAGAAGGAAAATTCTGTCATATACATACCTGATATATATATATATATAAGGTTATATTTAGTAAATGGAAAGAGTTTGCTGCCATATACATAAAACGCGACACCTGGAAAAGATTAGAAGGACTTTGATGTATTGTTGAATATAAGTATAAGGTTTAGTCATCGTAACTCTTATGGTTTGGGAATAATAGGTCACTGTACAGGAAAATAAAACACTACGATCTATATATATACATATCTAAACATGGTCAACAATATGTCAGGGAAAAACCAAAACTTGTGATATATAGAGATATGTGAGTATGTAAGTGTATGTTGTTGCAAAGAGAAAAGGAAGCATGCTGTCATACAACAAGGAAAAACGCTGATGGGTAGTATCTCTGTATACACATATATAATGCAATAAATAAAAGAAGAGAGATAGGACAAAGCTTATATATACGTATTTCTATATATATATAAGTTTGCTGACATAAGTTGCTATTAGGTAGATATATATATATATATGGGGTATCCATGCTGCAAGTCCTAATGGAATCATTAAATATATATCAAATCATTAAATCGTAATGCTACAAATCGTGATCATCATTAAATCATAATGGAAGTTATTGTATTAACATAATAATATCATGAAATCAAAAAGATAGAATCTGATCCAACTTATTCCTGTATGATAGGATCTAATTTAGCTCATTCCTATATTATTTTATTTTTAATATTATTTACAAATATATATATATATATATATATATATATATATATATATATATATATATATATATATATATATATATATATATAGATATAGATATAAAATATATTTTTTATGTTGTTAATATTTATTTAAACTCCTAATTTAAAGTATTGAAATAAGCTCTGAGAGTTTAAAATACTTGTAGAGAAATCATAATAAAGTAAATAATTATTCTTATTAGGAAAAAAAAGGTAATAATATAGAATAAATAGATAATTTTTATTAATAATAAATAGGAAAAAGGGAGTTATTAATTAATCGAAATAAAAATTAATGGTTACAAGGGTCTCCCTAATTTTTCAGTCCCGTCATAATTTGCCAACCTCAAGCATTCCAAATTTATTATTAAAATTTGTATATTTTAAATTTTATGAAATTATAAGTTATAAATTTTGATTATATAGAGTTTAAAAGAGTTATTAATGGTTAGTAAATTGGTTGTGGTAGATTGATTTTTGGAGTGTGTTTGAGCTATTGGATTAGGAGCAGTGTGCTAATAGTTAGCTTCGGCGAGAGGTAACCACTTTCCACTTATTATGTGTATTAGTATGTTGTTTGTGAGTATTTTGTGAAATGATTATGAATATTTTAATAGAAATTTCTTTGTGGAACCTTATGATTTGAATTATGAAATATATACATATATTTATGTATCTTGAAAAAATTCCGGTTGATATATTTATTATGATAATTATGGAAAGGGTTAAATTGGGAAGAGATGGAGTAGTTTATTCCACCACGTGGTGAGGCCTCCATTGGTGCACGATGGTTGACTTGTTATTATCCCACCTGTTCAATGAGGGACTAGCCTACTAGTTCAATGAGGGCTTACGACACCCCACTAGTTCAATGAGGGGAAAAGACCCATGGTCTGGGGCATGTGCTCTGAAGATTTTGGTCGAATCTCATCACATGACCAGTGAGCTTTTGAGTAACCAATAACATGGATGTAACTTAGCCCATGGGTCTAGTCGGAGGAAATAAGGCGGTTTGGTTGGATTGGTGGGAGGCATATTGGGAATTGTGTTAATGAAAAATGTGATACAAAATTTTGATACATAATTTTTGATATGAAAATTTGTATAGAGTATATTGGTGAATTATATTTTTAATACTTTGATATATAAATTGTTCCACTTGGCATCTCACTAGCACATATTAGTATTCATAATAAGTTGGATTGATGGTTACCACATTTTTCAGGGGATAGTTCCCGTGCGGGTCCATCAGGGAAGACCTCAGAAGCTTAGACTATCCTGTTAAAAGTAGCACTTCTGTCTTTTTGGGTTATGTTGGATGATTGTATATTGCCATTTTAGGGCTCATTCTGCATACTCTGATTTATTTGTGTATATTTTGTTAAATGTTGAGGCATTATTAAGTTATTTTATTAAGTAAAATGGAGGACGTTACACTGGTAGAGTATGGAGCCACTTTAATGCGGCTCCTTTTAACGTTGCAGTAAAGATTCTAGAGATGATGGGCTCCTTGAGTCCCCTTACAAACATGGCCATATTAAAATTATCAAGATGGTTTGTTAGGTCCTGAGTTCCATCATATTTCGGCAAGTTTGCCAAATCGAAGTCCTTGGGATATGGTGCGTTCACAATCTCGGTGGAGAAAGGGAAAATGTTATATTGTCCCTCGCTATACCGCCTCATAGACGTGTCTAATGCATTTCGTGCTTGAGGGGTCACATCTCGGTTTTCAGCATCAATATCTCAGCTGGTTTCAACTTGCTTTCCCTTTAAGCGTGTTCTATCAGGTTTCCAGGCTTCAGAATGCCTAGCACGGCCTTGATCAACCAATAAATTTTCACCATTATTGGCCTGAGGTCCTTCAGCGTCAATCTGAGCAAAAACCGAGGCATTAACCCGGTTGGGGCCATTTTCATTCCGGTTTATTTCACGAATGAGGTTATTCTGACCATTGTGTCTGGGGTTCTCTACTCGTCGGAGGTACTCTTCCAACGACTACATTCTAACATTGTGGTATTGTGGGCCTTCCTCATCGACTTGGGTTGGAGGCGAGATATGATCTCGGCTCGGACCACTCTCACCCCGGTTCCTACGATGAACTGGGTTCTCAATTCGTCTAAGGCGCTCTTCCAACATCTATACTAATCTAACATTCTCCTGTCTCTGGAGATTAATACGGTGTTCAATCCCGTCCATTTGTCTTAATATGGCATCAAATGCGGTTTGCTGGGCCATATGACAATGGGCCTCTTGTCATGTCCATAACACTACTCTTTCAGCATAACTCAAAATTTAAAAAATAAAAACTCTAGATTCTATATATGCCTGTATCTATAAAATTGTAATAAAAGTGTATGAAAAATCAATTGAAGTAATCAAATTATATCGTATATAAAATTATATATACTTGTGGGAAAAAAAAAAACTTATATGTACATTCATTGAAATATATCACAAAATCAATTGAGTGTGCAACCAAAAAAAGAAAAATCAGTTTTGAGAAGAGAAATCAATTTTCAAGAAAACATCATTTCCAACAATGATACATAATTTCCAACATTTGAATTCATGTGACAAAAATCAATTTTATCCTCTTTAGAAGTTGAACAACTTTAATATAAAAAAAAAAAAAAAAAAAAAAATTGTTGAACTCCTAGCTTGGTGTATTTCCAAATTAAGGTTCACAAATGTTGTAAGTTTATATTCATATATAGAAAAGTAAAGACGAAACAATCTTGCTTAATTCATTCTAAATTAATGAAATCAGATTTGAATATATATATATATATATATATATATATATATATATATATATATATATATTTAAACATGAATTTAAACGTTCAATTACATGGAAAACATGTTAAATAACATGAACATATCATAATCTTCAAGTGCCTACTAATGAACACTTGCAGCAGGGGGCAATTTTCTAAATTTAATGGACAAAATACATATTCTGCAACTATCTCTCCATCTATGGCCATCGGAGGATAAATCAGACGGTATGAACCGAAGAGCAAAACAAAAGTATGTGCCCCCCATAGATCTAATACTGCCATGTTGCCAAGGTCATTCAAAATGGAAGTTTCCAGAGACCAACAGGCTGAGTCAGTTAGCTATAAAATTCAGATCCTTCGACTAAATCGTTTGTTCTTTGCTTTCAGCTTCAGCGTTTTCTTTTTGACAGAAAAGCCCTTCCTTCTTCGTTTAACTTTTGCTAGTGTTGAACCCACTTTGTCCCGTGGCCTGTACAAACAAATCAGTGCATGAATATCTTCAAGATACATTTGTAATATTAGAGAACAGATGAACAAGCACTCTGGGTGTTCATTCACAGGTGCGAGCATTTCCCAGCAATTAATATCTAATACATTTACCCTATGTTTGGATGGAGAGAAAACTCACAAAAATATTAATTTTTTTTACCATTTTTGAAAGTTTTCATTCCTAATGTCCCCTCCCCCTATTTTCCTCTCACTTTTCTCTCCATCCAGACATAGGGTTAATGCCCACAGAACATTAGGAGCTGATGTTACTTGAAGCTATGAAGGTTTTCAATAAATATACCATTTCAAGAGAATCAATCATATAATGCCAAGCTATAAGACAAACCTGCACATTTTCATACTCGCAAGACAAGAATGCTTGGGGGGATGTGGGATGAGAGTGGAAAGAGGGGAACAGAAAGAAGTTATACGTGAACCAAGAAGGAAAGGACACTCAAGGAAAAAAAAAAATCATTCAATTTCCTGATGAAATTATTATGATACTTTAAGGAATCCAGAGACTATGTTCTCAGAAAAGTTATTTCAGAAACTAATGCCAATGAACAACTTATAAGTACCATGCATCTTGCATGGTTGTTCAAGGGACAAATCAAAAGGTTCTTACTTGTTTGTCAACTCAGTAATAAAGCCCTAGCCGCAAGAACCCACACACACACACACATATTTATATATCTACACACACACACACAAAAGTATATTAATGGACACAAAGTTGCAGTTAAGCATACCCTTTAATTAAAAAAGTTCGTGGATCAATGCCAATATTTTCACTTAGATCTTCAACACTTGCGATACCCTCATGATCACATCTCAACAAGTTGCATGTATCCAAAAGAGCAGCAAGATTCACAACATCAAGAGTAAGTGAAGAATTTTTCACTTTCTCTTTGAGATGTTCCATCGAAACGAATGCTGCATAAATCCTCATAGGAGGTCAGAAACGCATTAATCATCATATTCATGTCTAAATATGTTTAAATAATCATTGAAGCAATAAGGTAGCAGCACAATATGTGAATAGTTTTCATTGCTCATGGAAGCAAGAATTTGATGCACTTACGGTGTACATAGAAAACACAATTGTCAAATCATGATACCTATCGCAAATTAAGAAGTATATTTCTAGATCATAAAATGTATTGAATTGTAAGATTCAAAATAAGAATGAACATTAAAATGTAGAATATCCTTATAATATGCGTAAAGAAATCTAACCCAGGAGTTTGGTATTTAAATGTAAGTCATAAATGAGTTCATTAGACATAAATTTTTAGGTAATTAATTCTAGAAATAATAAACAAGTAAATTGCTTTCTCTATACGAGGCGTAGACAATACTTAACAATACAACACTGTCATGCCAATTTATTGTTTACACACATTCTTAAATAATACATTTTGCTACTTATTTCATCATTTCTGTACAAGCATCTACTCCTTTGATCCTTATTACTCTTATAAGACACCGACTAACAATTCTCACAAACCAATGGCAATAAAAACAGTTAAAGTCAATAAAGTTGTCCTACAATTTAAGCAACTCCTAATATTACCCCTACTAATTACACTAAACTCTAATATTATATTAATTATTACTCTCACCCGCTACCCTTATTAATAAGGGGCATATATGGAAAAAAATAATTAATGCTTCTTGGGAACAAGCAAGTGCCTTATAAAAAACATCAAATACACTTGTTAGTTGGTGCCTTATAATAAAGACCAGAGGGAGTATATCTTACCACGTAGATTGCTCCTTTGGAAGCTAATAAATAATTACCTAATTCTGAGTTATCTGTTTGATTAGCATCAGAATTCCTACTTAAAAAAAAAAAAAAAGTCGTAAAGTGGTAAAGAAATCCAAGGCCCTAGGTCATGTAATATGCATATGCTGTAAACATAGAAGAAAGTCTCAGGAGGGAAGTTCTATGAGCATATGTTACAGCCAAAGTCTGAACAACTTTCTTCATGAATAACATGGTTGCTGTTATTCACTAGGGAGTAAGTTGAAAAGCTGTTTCTAATACTTCATTCGGATCTAATTGTTTCATTAAGAGCTCTTCTACCACGCCTCACCTTGACAATAATAAACTGAAAATATAATAGATATTTCACATAGGAATAAGAGTAGGAAAGAAGGAAGGAGGAAGAAGAGAGGATAAAACTCTAGAATCAAAATCTGAAATTCTAGAGGAAGCAGAAGACAAAGAAGTTAATCCGAATAATACTTCACATGACCTTCACATCAATTACAAAAAGTGGTTTATAGTCTTCAAACATAACTGATAATAACTACCAAATACAAGATAATTTAAAATACAAGATAAGACCAAAGATAACCGCCCTCGTAACTTTTTAAATTACTCTTGTGCACTCCTTGAGTAAACTAATAAGGGAGTATCCCTATCAAAATAGGATATAGAACATAAAGTTCAAGGCATACCAATGGCTCGAAGCACTTTAAGGTTAAATTTCTTGACTAGTTCCTCATGACCTATCATCTCAGCACGGTGAATGATACACAACTTCAAATTTACCAGCATATCCTGAAATTTTTAAATTTCAAATGTCATAACAAGGTTCAACTGAAATAATTAAAAAAACAGCAAGTGAAGGCATACAAAAGTTATGGCACATGACAGTTGAAGAGCATCTTTTATCTTAAACCTTAGGTCTCGAGTATGGGTCAGAAATTAAAGTATCACCAATTCACCATGCTAAAAGTAATTTTCTTGTCAAATTTCCTCCTAGACTGATTGAGTTATCAGTTAAAATTGTTTATTGGCTGTTGAGCTAAATAAACCAACATCTAAGTTGGTCCAATATTCCCCAAAGGATCATCTGTCAAACCATGACAAACAATCATCATGCAAAGACATTAACTCATCTCAGACATTGATATGCATACATGCAACAGCAGGTACAAAAGAGAACAAAATGATTTTACAAGTAATTGCATAGATGAAAATACGTCCTAGTAAGTTGGCAGTGAAAGGACTGATAAATCCTAATAAAAGGATAGAAAGTTATACAATCATAGGAACACATATTCATTCCTGTCAACCATTCTAGTAAGGGCTTATTTTGACATTTGAACTCAAATAACTTGAGCCCATCCAATGTTTCTAACTTAAACTTATGGACCCTCTATAAATAAAGCAGTCAATTTATTTGGGGACTATATCATAGTAAATTAATTTCATTGTTCATAAACATACAAAAGCAGCCTCAGTTATTCAAGAATTATTTTACAAAACGTAAAAAGAAAAATCCAATAAAAGTAATTTTCTTGTTGAATTTCCTCCTAGACTGATTGAGTTATCAGTTAAAATTGTTCATTGGCTGTTGAGCTCAATAAATCAACATCTAAGTTGGTCCAATATTCCCCAAAGGATCATCTGTCAAACCATGACAAACAATCATCATGCAAAGACATTAACCCATCTCAGACATTGATATGTATACATGCAACAGCAGGTACAAAAGAGAACAAAATGATTTTACAACTAATCGCATAGATGAAAATACGTCCTAGTAAGTTGGCAGTGAAAGGACTGATAAATCTGAATAAAAGGAGAGAAAGTTATACAATCATAGGAACACATATTCATTCCTGTCAACCATTCTAGTAAGGGTTTATTTTGACATTTGAACTCAAATAACTTGAGCCCATCCAATGTTTCTAACTTAAACTTATGGGCCTTCTATAAATAAAGCCAGTCAATTTATTTGGGGACTATATCATAGTAAATTAATTTCATTGTTCATAAACATACAAAAGCAGCCTCAGTTATTCAAGAATTATTTTACAAAACGTAAAAAGAAAAATCCAATAACCTATAGCATTCATTTTAATGTCATCTTAAAACACATAAGTCTTTTAGAGACTCATAATAAATACATATGTTATTATTATTATTATTGCTTTTCTCCTCTGACATGAAAAATCCTATACAACTTGGCATAGGAAATAGGTCACAGAAATTAAACAATAAAAACATCACTGATTGAAACAGGCAACAAAAATTCCCATGTCCACTTGAAAAACAAGTGCCCCAGTAGAGACTTTCAAATAATAAGAACAGTTATAAAAGCAATGAAAAATTAGAGACAGATTTATTAGTATGAAGGTATATATGAGTGGCTTTGGCATATTATCAAGAACCTGATGAGCAACATGAAATTTTTACCAGCCATTTAGTGCTCTACTACTGATCTTTGAATTGATACAAATTGACAGAAAACCAAATTCAAACAAAAGAACTGATCAATAAAGATACAATTACAAATGATTTGATCAATCAAGTGACAAAAAACTTACAATCTCAGCCTCCGAAAGGGAGCATAGCCAGGACACATCTTCAGGCCTGTCCTTAATAAAATAATTATCCATCTTAACCACAGCCATCGATATAGGAAATCTTGTATAGAGTAGCAGAGGTACTCCAAGAATCAAATCAAGGACAGTAAGATCCCAAGTCCTGTTATGTTGTTAAACATATGTTAGCACTTAATTTAAAAACCCAAAAACAAAAATTAGAAAATCTCAAATGTGTAAACTACCATCAGAACCGTCACTGATATAAATTATTACATGTGCTACCACTAGGGAGCAAGTACAACATCAGAGTCGTTAACAACATAACGCTCCATTTTCCTAACAGCAGCATAATCATGTTTATATTTTCCCAAAAACAAAAGAAGATAGAACAATTTGACAAGGGAGAGGCAGAAGAGACTAATGCGTACCGGAGGAAGTGGGTAATGTGGGTGGACTATTGGAAGTTTCTCGAAGCTTCCACTGATGACAATGGTTTCCTTCCGTAACGAGAGAGCTATTCTGCCACTGGGAATTCTGAAATAGGGAGAGTGGGTCCGGCTGAAGATAAGAGATGCAGCTGGCCTAATAAGGGTAAAATGGTCCTTTCCATGAAAAAATAAATAATTTCTCCAAGAAAGTTTCCCGCCTCTGAATGGAAACCGCGCCCACGCCCCTTATTTATAATTATAACATCCCGCGGATAATTTTAAAGCGTCTGATCTTATTTTAAATATAAAAAATTAAAGGAAAATTTTATGAAAAGGATCAAAAATTTAATTTAACCATGAAAAATAAATTCAGGTAAAATATTTTTATAAGGTAAAAAAACCAACTGTAGGGTCAGTCTTTTTTTATTAAGTGGAACAATTTTATTTGTGAATTAAAATTCTGGTCATGATAAAAATAACTATTATGAATACCCTTATGGACTAGCATCAACATCTCGGTTTTTAGCATCAATATCTCAGTTGGTTTCAACCTGCTTTCCCTTTAAGCGGGTTCGATCAGGTTTCCGGCCCTCAGAATGCCTAGCACGACCTTGATCAACCAATAAACTTTCGCCATTATTGGCCTGAGGTCCTTCAGCGTCAATCTGAGCAGAAACCAAGGCATTAACCCGGTTGGGGCCACTTTCATTTCGGTTTATTCCGCGAACGAGGTTATTCCGACCATTGTGTTTGGGGTTCTCTACTCGTCTGAGGCGCTCTTCCAACGACTGCATTCTAGCATTGTGGTCTTGTGGGCCTTCCTCATCGACCCGGGTTGGAGGCGAGATATGATCTCGGCTCGGACCACTCTCACCCGGGTTCCTACGATGAACTGGGTTCTCAATTCGTCTAAGGCGCTCTTCCAACATCTATACTAATCTAACATTCTCCTGTCTCTGGAGATTAATACGGTGTTCAATCCCGTCCATCTGCCTTAATATGGCATCAAATGCGGTTTGCATAAAGCGAGCATCAGGATCAGTGGCTGGGCAGTCACATTCTGAGGAGTTGACTTGGAAGCCGGGGAGGACGTCGTGTCCAATGCGTCTTCAAGCAACGCTTTGTTTTTGTCCGGAATGACTGCATCCTCCTTTTTGCGGCTGATGCTGAGCCATTTGTTGCTCAAGCTGCGGCAGTTCCTGATTCTGCTACTCCAGACTTCTAGGAAACTGCTCTTGCATAAGTAGTCGACTGGTGCTTCTAGTATCTACCATATTTGGTCACAGGATTCGAATTTTATCGGTCCTGACAGACGGCGCCAATGTTCTGTTAAGTAGAACACATATGTCTAACCAATGGGCTAGTATGTTGTTTATATTGGATCGGTGACTCTCTCCAAGATATCTATAAGCAGATACTAAAGAGAGGATGATTGTTCTAGGATGTCTATTAGGAAGACACCGAAGAATATGAAGAAGATCACTGTGTAATGAGTATGACGTTTTGCCAAAAAGGAGTGGGGTGTATGCACAGTGAGACTGAATAGTAAATAGTGTGAATGGAGAGTGTGTACCTTTTAGGTTATCTCCCTATTTATAGAAGTTACCTAGGGTTTGGAGCCTTTGGGGTTTGTGCGCCTCCTGGCCCTGCTCAAGTGTAACATCCCAAATTTTGGATTTGGAATTAGAAATATTGTACAGAAATATTATATTGGATATTTTACGGAAATTGATTATGAAATTTTGTTCTAAAATAATTATAAAATTAATTAGAGGAAGTAAAGGCTTATTTTCCTTAAACTAATCTGGGAAAAGAATAAATTGCAAATAAGCCTTACATATATGATTAATGGGTTCCTCAAGTGAATACAATGTGGACTCCTAATTAAGCCCACATCTTATAAACCATGTACACAACATATACTTCCTTAATTCATTTTTGGTTTTGGCCCAACGTCACAAAATAGAAAAGAAAGAGATCAAAATGGAATGCATACAGTATCAATGGGCAGCAACACATATATATTAGAAGCCATTATTCCATTGCTTTATTCTGATTCAATATTGGACTAAGCAGTCATACGTGCCAACCAAGCCCAACCCATTAAACCTTTGGACCAGAACCAATTTGACCTACACAGTACTTGTTTCTTCATTTCTCCATTGCACACGAAACCACAAATTATCACCACCATGACCAACACGTTAGCACAGCGAAAAGAAAGGAAAAAGGGACAGAAAACCTCAGTGTATCTTTTCGACGATATACTAGACACGCAACAGTAGACCCATACTCACATATCAGAATATCTTGTCTCAGTCTCAACTGTTCACGCAAGCAGACTCAGACCATACTCCTCGAACCCAACCACGTGTACACCCTTCGGTCCTTTCTTTTTCTTCTTCGGACTGGACCTTAAGTTTTATTTAAAGCGTTTGATGTGGCTCTCCTTCATTCGCATAAGTTTAAACTCAAAACAGAACCAAAACCGAAAATGAAGAAGAGGGAGAGGGAGAAAAGAGAGAGAGAGAGAGAGAGCCAAAGAGTGAGTGAGAGAGTCCCATTCCTTGGTGCTTTGTGTTTTGTATCGGAAAGCAGGGGCATTTGGTGTTTTCAAAGATCACCTCTCGCAAGCTAGGAACTTAAGGTCAGTTGTTAAGTTTTCCTTCCCTCTAGTTACCGTCAGTTTCCAACGAAAAGTGTGAGTTTTAAACCATAGGAAATAGATCATGAGTTGCTGTTATGAGAATAATGTAACAGGGGCCATGGGTTAATATATATTGTTATGAACCTGGAATAAGCCCAGTAGCGATAAGGCCCAACCACAGACAGGCGTGATAGACCTGGTCTCACCTACTATCCCGAAGGATCTCAACTGCCTCGGAAATATAGGAGCACCTCCGCATAGGGCAAGGCAGTTCGGATCATAGGCCGAAAATCACGCTTAAGCCGCTCCAGGTATGTTCTATAAATACCAAAGCAGCGACCTAAGGTACACACGCTCTAAACCTAGACTATTTACCTATAGTCACACTGAGCACAGACCCCACTCCCTCGGCTAAGAGCCTGGTTGTGTTCAGCGATCCCATCTCCTACTGTGTGCTTCCCCATACGCACCCAGGAAGAGACCCTTATCCAACATCAAATCACCAGCCCATACATTCGGCTGGACAACTATGTTCTACACAAGAACAGTGGCGCCGACCGTGGGGACTGATAAATTTCAATTCCCGTGACCATGAGGATCAACACTCGTGCTACAAGCCAGAAGCAGCTGGAGACGGATCGGCCGGCAGACCACCGTCAACCACCTCGGCAACCACAGCACATCGAGCAGCCGATCAATCCTCTCGATAACAATGAGCGGGACGAAGGAGACCGGCTATCACAACCGGAGGAACCTCTCATCCCCAACAACGATCAGCCCTTGGAAGACAACCCGTCCGATACGGAGTCCTCGACCCCGCGAAATCATCACCATGAGCCTCAGAACTCCAATCCGGTCGTCCACCAAGAGACCCAGCAGTCAATCCAGAGTTCCACTCCCTCCAAAACGCGATACTCGCGGTAATGAGGCGTGTAGACAATATGGACAAGCGCCATACCCTCCACTTCCAGCGATTGGAGGAGTGGCAAAAGAGAAGGAACTCAGCCTACACCAGCGAGGACTGTGATGATAAGACCTGGGAAGATGACCAAGAGGGCGACAGTTCGTGTCGTCACAAGAACACGAAGGAGACGGAAGCCAGCCGAAGCAAGAGGCCGGCGTCTTCTAGCAAGGAGTCAAGAAGGGAGAAGTCGGCCCGGGTTAACAACCCACCGGTCGAGGGAGACCAGCCTCCCCCAACCGGGTATCAGCGACGAAAGTATGTTAGCCAGCTTAACAACAACCCTTTCTCCGACGAAATCCGCAACGCTCGTTTCCCTGAAAAGCTGAATCTCACCGAGTTCACGAAGTATGACGGCTCTCAAGACCCGACAACGCACGTAGAAGACTTTGAGATGGTCATGGTCGTAAGAGGCCTTGAGGAGCCCATAATCTCTCGAATCTTTGCCGCAACCCTTAAGGGACCGGCGTTAAAGTGGCTCCACACGTTACCCGTGGGGTCGATTCACAAATTTGATGACTTAGCCGAGGTGTTCGAGATGCACTTCGCCACCAGTAAACGGCAGCCGAAGTCTCAATATACCTTATCCAAGATCAGACAGCGACCCGGCGAAATGCTTCAAAATTATTTGGATCGCTTTAAACATGCTGCCCTCCAGGTGCGCGGGTTAAGCGAGGAAGTGCACGTCCACCTGCTAGCTGACGGCCTAGATAGTGACTCGCGCCTGGCGGAATCATTTTTTAAGGAGCCGGCCAAAAGACTTAACGACTTTATAAACCGGTCAAAAAAGTACCTCGAGGTAGAACAAATGCGGCAAGCAAACGCTCCTCGGAGAGACCTGGACAGGAACACCCCACCTAGGGGTAGAAGCCAATTCGAGGGTCGCAAGCAAGACCGCCGTGGAAGGGATTCAGAAAATAAGACCTCTAGTACAAAGACGGAATCGAAGGGTAAGTATGACAGATACACCCCGTTAAATGTTTCCCGCTCCCAGCTTTGGAAAGAAGTGGCATCGACCGAGATGCAGAAGATCGAGAGGCCTCTGCCACTCAGAAAACGTGCCAGTACGGACCAGACCCGCTTCTGCGCCTTCCATGATAGTTCGGGGCATACCACGGATTAGTGCTATGAGCTCCGGGACGCCATCGAAAAATTCGTCAGAGAAGGAAAGTTACGCCAGTACATGATCAAAACTCAAGGGCGAAAGAGCGATAAGCGAAGACAGGGCGACCGAGATGACAGCCCGGCCCCTGAGAGGAAGAAAGATGGAAAACGGCGGAAGCCGAGGTCTGAGGACGATGAATTCCCCGAAGCTGAATTCCATTGCAATGTAATCAGTGGAGCTTTTGGTGGAGGCGGCGACACGGCCAGTCAGCGAAGGAAATACCTAAAGGAGGTCCTATCAATCAGGGACCGACCTAAGTTCAAGGAAGATCCGGATACGACAAAGAAGCCGAAAGACCTCAGCTCCTTTTCACCAAGGAAGATATGAAGGACGTGGTACCCGACCATCAAGACGGCCTGGTAATCACGGGAACCCTAGTCAACTGTCGGGTCAAAAGGATATTTATAGACACCGGGAGCTCGGCAGATATTATTATCTGGGACGCCTTCAAAAGGATGAATCTCGATAAGGAGGATCTGAAGCCTTGCAAGACAACCCTCGTCGGCTTCAACGGAGAACTCTCCCCTCCCAAAGGGTACATCGACCTCCGACTGACTCTGGGAACGAAGGAAGGCTTCAAATCAGACCGGGTAAGATTCATTGTGGCCGAGTTCCCCTCCTCCTACAATGTAATCTTGGGAAGACCGACTATACACAAATGGGATATGTTGGTATCCACCAAGCACCAGAAGACAAAAATGGTGAGTAACACCAACCGAGTCCTCACCATTAAAGGCGACCAAAAGGAATCCCGGCAATGTTACTTTGAAACGATCAAAGAAGGAGAAAAAGGGGCGCCGCTCCCTTCCAAGCCTCTCACGAACAGCGGAGACGGGAAGAAGCGCAGCCACCCGGTTAATATGGTCGAGCTGAACTTGCATGACGAGTCCGATGTCCACCGCCAGAGCTTGAAGGAGAGTTGGAAGACCTCATAGTCGGGAACCCCCCTGACCAGGTTACAAAGATAGGCAGGGCATTGAGCCCGGACTTAAGACTAAGGATGGTGGAATTCCTAGCAGTAAATCGTGATGTTTTCGCATGGAGCACGGCCGAGGTACCTGGGATTGATCCCGAGTTCTGTTGTCACAGATTGGCCATTCAACCAGGGTCAACTCCAGTGGCCCAGAAGAAGAGAAAAAGGGCATCAAATAGGCAAGTAGCACTTAACCAGCACGTTGATGAGTTGTTGGAGGCCGGATTCATCAGGGAAATACGATACACCACATGGCTTTCCAGTGTGGTAATGGTTTTGAAACCAAGTGGCAAGTGAAGGGTGTGCACAGATTACACAAATCTGAATAAGGCATGCCAAAAAGACGCCTACCCCATGCCGAACATCGACCAACTGGTAGATAACTCATCCGGATTTCAACTGCTGTCCTTCATGGATGCCTACTCAGGGTACAACAAGATCGCCATGCACCCCGGCGACCAAGAGGCCACTGCCTAACACAGAGAAAGGAAACTATTGTTATAACGTTATGCCATTCGGCCTAAAAAACGCCGGGGCGACCTACCAGAGGATGATGAACAAGGTGTTCGAGGACCAGATCAGCCATAATGTCGAGGTTTACATCGACGACACGATCGTTAAGTCGTACGACCCCGACAACCATATACGAGACCTTGAGCAAACCTTCAGCAAATTGAGGAAATATAGAATCTGGCTAAACCCGGCCAAATGTGCTTTTGGAGTTCCGGCCGGAATGTTTCTGGGCTTCCTGTTAACCAGCCGCGACATCAAGGACAACCCGGATAAATGCAAGGCCGTGTTGGACATGCAAGTACCCCGAAACAAGAAAGAAGTACAACAGTTAACGGGAAGACTGGCCGCGCTAACCAGGTTCTTGTCAAGGTCGGCAGAGAACGCCCTCCCCTTCTTCAAACTCTTAAAGAAAAAGGCAACGGGGGACTGGAGCCCAGAGTGTGACGCCGCATTTGGAAAAATCAAACAATGCTTGGCAACTCCGCCGGTGCTATCAAAACCTCACCCCGAAGAGACGCTATTCCTTTATCTCTCGGTCGGAGAAGAGGCAGTGAGCTCGGTATTAGTTCGAGAGGCCGAGAACGGGCAAGAACCCATATACTTTGTAAGTAAAGCACTGTAAAGCTCAGAGTTGAGGTACCAGAAATTGGAAAAGTTGGCTTTCGCCATACTGACGACGGCACGAAGACTTCGCCCTTATTTCCAAGCTCACAAGATCACGGTTCGGACCAGCCAACCAATTCGGCAAGTGCTGCACAAGCCCGACCAGGCTGGCAGGATGATCAGTTAGGCCATCGAATTATCCGAATTCGACATCACCTACGAAGCCCGACATGCCATTAAGTCACAAGCTTTGGCCGATTTCCTCCGGGAGCTAACCCCAATCAATAAGGACATCGGCAACTTGGACTTCTGGATAGTGTACGTCGACGGATCGTCAAATTCTAAGGGAAGCGGGGCTGGAATAATCATAGAAAGTCCAGAAGGAATTGCAATTGAGCATTCCCTACAGCTGAATTTCCCGACATCAAATAATCAGGCCGAGTATGAGGCACTCCTGGCCGGACTCCAACAGGCCAAGGATCTCGAGGCCCAAAGAGTTTCGATTTTCACCGACTCCCAGCTCGTCGCCGCCCAGGTAGACGGGGCATACCAAGCTAAAGGCCCCCTTATGGAAAAATACCTAAACAAAGTGAAGGAAATCCAAACCGAGTTTGAGGAAATAATGGTCACGCATATTCTAAGAGGAGAAAACGTCAGGGCGGACATCCTCTCCAAGCTTGCTAGCACTAAAGGAACGGCTAACCACAGGACCGTGGTACAACAAAAGCTGGAGGAACCGACCTACATCATGACCATATCTACCTCCATCGACTGGAGGAAACCACTCGAAGACTACCTCGAGCGAGGAATTATTCCACTAGAGACGACCGACGCCAGAAAACTCATTCGGGACGCTGCAGTCTACGCGATGGTTGACGATCAACTCTACCGAAAAGGCTTGCATACCCAGATGCTAAGGTGTTTGGGCACCAATGAAAGCAGATATGTTCTGGCCGAAATCCATGGTGGAATCAATGGACAACACATGGGGGCAAAGGCATTAGCAAGGAAGGCTCTGTGGGCCGGGTACTATTGGCCAACTATGGAGGCCGACTCCAAGGAGTTCGTCATGACATGCGACAGCTGCCAGAAACACGCCAAAATCATTTGGTCCCCACCATCTGACATGGAGTACATCTCGGCCCCATGGCCATTCTACAAGTGGGGCATGGACCTATCGGACCATTCAAACCAGCCCCTAGACAATTACGATGGTTGATTGTGGCGATCGACTATTTCACCAAATGGATTGAAGCCGAGCCCCTTGCCACCATTACGTCGGCAAGAGTTCGGCATTTTATCCAGCAGAGCATCTTTTCTCGCTTCGGAGTCCCGGTCGAAATCGTTACGAATAACAGCACCCAATTTACTGACAGAAATTTCCAGGACATGATGGTCGACCTCGGAGTCATACACCACTTTGCCTCTGTCGAACACCCACAATCGAACGGCCAAGCCGAAGCGGCGAATAAGGTAATCTTGGACGGCCTAAGGAAAAAGATAGAGGAGGCCGACACTAGTTGGGTCGAACAGCTCTATAACGTTTTATGGTGTTACCGAACCACAATACAGTCGACTACCCAGGAAACTCCTTTCCGCATGACTTACGGATGCGAAGCCATGATTCCAGTCGAGATAGGCCAGCCATCATGGAGAAGACTCATAACCCTTGAGGAAGGAGAAGGATCAAATTCCAAAGCTCTAGCAACTGAGCTAGAGTTGGTGGACGAGGTCAGGACCACGACACATTGCCGAGATATGGCGGCCAAGCAACTCATCGCTGCAAAGTACAATCGAAAGGTAAGACCCCGGACATTCGACCGGGGGGACCTAGTCCTCCGGAGGGTCGACGTCGGCAACAAAAACGCCAAGGATGGCAAGCTTGCCACGAATTGGGATGGCCCGTACCGGGTTAAGGAGAAGTTCAACAAAGGAGCCTATGTCCTCGAAACTTTGGCGAGGAAACCTATCAAAAGGACATGGAACGCCAACAAGTTGAGGGTCTATTACAGTTAGACTTAGTCACGACAGGTCTCCCACGACGGATGCTTCATGTCCAAGTTAGTTCAGTTTTAATTATTTCCAGGCTAGTTTGATTTTAGTTATTTCATTCTTGCAAGTTTTATACTCAAGTTACCAGCTCCTTAGAGCGAACCATTTCTTAATTCAATAAACGGTTTCTTAACCGAAGTTCAATTTCAAGAATGCTTGATGATTTGCTAAATAGATAGAACGACACCAAGGCACACAAGCCCGATTGTCTCTAAAAACGACACAAGGCCGCTATCGTCAGCCCTTGTATATATTTTGATGCATCGAAATTGACACCGAGATAAGAAGGCGCACAGTTATGCCGGACCCTTATCAGGTCAAAATGTTTAACAGTGTGTCCATTCGACCACGGCTGAGCATGTGACAGTGTGCCCTTATCATGGTTAAGATACCTGATAACGACTCCGAACCTCGTAGCTGGCTAAGTCGAAAACCCCTACTCATGTACCTGGTCTCTTACACCAGAAGAGTACTAAGCGGACTCTAATTATTTAAAGACCCTGGCCCGGTTTAGACCATAACGACGTGCAGTTGATGCATAAAGTTAAAAGTACACAAAGGACTACTTGATAGAACTTTCATTCATTCAAAGTTCAAAAGTACAATAAAGTTTGAAATACAAACTATTACAGAACCGGCACCATACGCTGGAACAAAAGCAAAAAGAAAAAGAAAACAAAACAAATCTCAGCTTGGAGGGGCCGCCTCGTCCACAGGCGCCCTATCGGCCTCGGGGCCGACCCCAGAAGTAGTCTCTTCCCCGTCCTGCCCTCCCTGGTCATCCTCGGCGAGGGATACCGACTCTTCTTCAGGAGAAGGAGACGGCGGAACGAGAACACCACCCCTAAAGCAGGAGCGACAGTCATAGCCGGCGAGGTCCAGCTTCACGCCCGGATTCAGATACTCGATCTGGGCAAGGGTTATCTGGAAGCAATCAGCCGTGGCCTTCCTCACCGTGTCCGCCGCCTTCTGATGGGCCTCTTTCTCCTCCTCAAGCTCCGCGTATAACTTGCCGCGCTGCTGGGTCAGAGACTTCACGGCGTCCATAGATTGGGAGTGAGACAATTGAACCTCGGCTAGATCAGCATTGGCCTGCGTTAGAGCCCGGTGGGTCAGCACGAGATCCTCGTTGGCCTTCTCAGTGGCGTCTTGGGAACCCTTCAGTTCCACCCTGAGACGATCACGTTCCACCTCGGCCGCTTCCTTCTCAACCTCGAGCCTCTTGGCGTTATCCTCAGCCTTCTCCAGACTCAGCTTCAGATTTCGGGCTTCTTCGGTAGCCCTTACATAGTACCCATGAAGGTGGAGATAGGCTTGCGACAACCCGAGGGCCTTGCAGAGACGACTGTGCACGTCCTGGACTTCGTGTACATCCTCGTCAGAAAGAGGCTGGGGGCGCAAAAACCGGCGAGGCGGAAAGAAGGCCGTGCCAAGTTCTTCTGAGACGTCGCCCTCCCAGGCCTGTCCACGCTTGAGACCGCCAGGGCGAGGAACAATAGATGTTGTTCGAGGCGGAGAAAGGGGACATGCCGAATCAGAAGGAACCACATCCTTCCCCTTGTCGACAGGGGAGGGATGTCGGTAGAATTTGGTGCCAAGGTCGGAGCGGATGAAGGAGCCGGCGAAGGGACCGCCTGTGTATCCCCAACTCTCGCTTTCTTGGCCGTAGAGGTTTTTGGGGCCGCAACGGCTGGAGCTTTCTTTTTCTGGGGCTCGCCTGCGGCCCATTTCTTCGTCGCCTTCTCCGTCGGTGCCCTACCTGCCGGCCTCGTGTACGTAAGGTAGTCCGGATTCAGCTCCATGGCACCTAGATCCGCCAAAGAGTTAAGAAAAGGTTAGAAACCATACTTACGGGAGAAATGAAGTAGTACGTGATAAACGACAGAAATAAGTTAAATAAAGTCATACTAGAGGCTGATCCTGACTGCTCGCCGGCCTTCTTGATATAGAAGGCCGCACTCTTAACCTCGTGCTCGGCGACATACGAAACCAGCAGAGCGGTGTGCTCCCTCTCCTCCCCGGTGAGGTCTTTGGCATCAAATTGGTAGGAAGAGGAGTTAGACTTGTGATGGTCAGGGGTCCAGTAGAGGGGAAAACGCCACTCTACGTCGGGGCCCTCAGCGCCTTTCAGAAACCAAGGTATCTCGCCAGCAATGGCTACCACCTTGAAGAATGCATTTTTGAAATGCTTAATGGAGTCAGATTAGGCGGTGAAAAGCTTTCTGTCCGCTTTACTCCGCAGTGAAGTCAGCCCCTTCAAAGTAGGCGGCTCTTTACCCGAGCGAGGGGTGAAAGGAGAGAAGAAATAAAGAAAAAGGGCGGCGGTGCAAGGGATGGTCGGCTCCATCGAATCGCAAAGATGTTCGAACTAAGAGGAATACCTGATGAAAATGGGCTACAGGGTGGAAATTCAGAAATATTGGAATCCGGTAAACGTTGACACACAGAAGCCGAGGCAGCCTCGGATGTCAAGTTATGACGACACGAACCCAGAATAACGTTGGCCAGGTGATCTTGTCCACTCGCAATGAGTGAAGAACTCTGGGCAACACACTCCCAGCAGGGACCGATATATCCGTCCGGGAGGCACCCAGACCCGGTTGGATGACACGCCTCGAAGAAATTGATAGGCTCGGCCGTAACGGCCTCGGCCTCTAGGGGACTCTCAGAATCCAGCCGAATGGGGCTAGACTCCAGCTGACTGGATAAAGGAACGGACGATTGTGACCTCCTAGCGCTCCTGCTACCTGATCTGCCCCGGAGTTGTCTAGCTAGTTTCTCCTCCTCGGTTAGTGGAGTTCCTAACAGCAAGAAACTAAGGTTGGGATAGCGAGCCCGTAGGGCCTCATCGTCGGTCGAATCTAAAGGCTGACTGGAAGACGAAGAACGCTTCCCCTACCCATTAAAGGCTCAAACCTATACAGTTATCACAGTGATAATAAGAAAGGGGAGAGACTGAAACGAGGAAAACTAAGAAAATCAACGACTCTCAGGTGCCACCTACGGGTTCCATAGCGCTACTCACAAAGTGCTATGCACAGACATTCCACCCAAAAACGCTAACTCGACCAACCCAGAAAACCCAAAAACCCAGAAGCCTGAAATGTGCTAGCAGAGAAGAGAGAGAAAGTGGAAAACCAGAAGAACTTTCAACTGAAAGATAAACGTACTTGTAGAATCAAAAACGGTAGAATGCAAGCAGAAGGAAGTCTGGAGAATTGTCTGGGCAAACGGAGAGCCTTGCGCAGTAGCAGAGGTCCACAGATGCTAAAAGAACTTCGTGCAGAGAAAGTTTCTGGCTCTGAGAGGGAAGTAGCACAGAGAGAATTTTTTATTCTGGAAATGAAGTGATGAAATAAGAAACTCCAACAGGTTTTAACGTAACGAAATGAGGAGGGAATTTCAAGAACCTGATGAGCAACATGAAATTTTTACCAGCCATTTAGTGCTCTACTACTGATCTTTGAATTGATACAAATTGACAGAAAACCAAATTCAAACAAAAGAACTGATCAATAAAGATACAATTACAAATGATTTGATCAATCAAGTGACAAAAACTTACAATCTCAAATCCTCCGAAAGGGAGCATAGCTGGACACATCTTCAGCCTGTCCTTAATAAAATAATTATCCATCTTAACCACAGCCATCGATATAGGAAATCTTGTATAGAGTAGCAGAGGGACTCCAAGAATCAAATCAAGGACAGTAAGATCCCAAGTCCTGTTATGTTGTTAAACATATGTTAGCACTCAATTTAACAACCCAAAAACAAAAATTAGAAAATCTTTAATGTGTAAACTACCATCAGAACAATCACTGATATAAATTATTACATATGCTACCACTAGGGAGCAAGTACAACATCAAAGTCGTTAACAACATAACGCTCCATTTTCCTAACAGCAGCATAATCATGTTTATGTTTGCCCAAAAACAAAAAAAAAAGATAGAACAATTTGACAAGGGAGAGGCAGAAGAGACTAATGCGTACCTGAGGAAGTGGGTAATGTGGGTGGACTATTGGAATAAATAAATAATTTCTCCAAGAAAGTTTCCCGCCTCTGAATGGAAACCGCGCCAACGGCCCTTATTTATAATTATAACATCCCGCGGATAATTTTAAAGCGTCTGATCTTATTTTAAATATAAACAATTAAAGGAAAAATTTATGAAAAGGATAAAAAATTTAATTTAACCATGAAAAATAAATTCAGGTAAAATATTTTTATAAGGTAAAAAAAAACAACTGTAGGGTCAGTCTTTTTTTATTAAGTGGAACAATTTTATTTGTGAATTAAAATTCTAGTCATGATAAAAATAACTATTATGAATACCCTTATGGTTAAAGTAATTTCAAATTTTTGGATATTTTATATGATCTCTCAACTTCACTTTTTTGTTGGCATATCTTGATTTCTTCAATTTCAGGAACATAAGCTTTTTATTGTAAATAAAGTTGCTAGATTTATTACAGGGATTGAGTGAAACCAAGAGGCTCAGAAGCACTATCCTCATTTTTGCCCTTCATCCTCTACTTATTACTTCTTATGCTTACAATTGTATGTCTCGAATCTTTCCCATACGTAGCTGAAACTGAATGGGGAAAACACCATTGATAGCAAGAGCAAGAGTAACCTTTGGACAATACACAAAGTGCTTCAATGAAAGGAATTATAAACCCTGAAAAAGAACATTTGAACCATTTGATCGAGCAAAGGTTATAATTGGGTTAAGCAATTTTACTTTATCCTTTTTTACACTTTGGCATTATTTTTTTAAAAAAGTTGATGAGCAAATATACTTATTTAAATTCTTCATGTGTGTGTGTGAATGTGATGATCCTTTTTCATTATGACTTTCTTTACTTTCAAGATTTTAAATATCATTAGAGTAAGGTTTTTTAAAAGTTTTTTGTGCTGACTTTACTCTACGGACGCTATTTCTTTCTAACAACATTGTGCTTACTTTACATTTTTAAAAGTTTTTTGTGCTGACTTTATATTTTCAAAAGGTTTTTGGTATTTTTGGTCAACTTAAAAGTTATTTGTTCTAGGCGCTCCTAAGGTAAAAGTTTATTGGTCAATTTTCTCCTTAACCCTTCTTTTAATCCAAATATATTTAAGATGAGTTTTTTGTTTTTTTTTTCAATTCAAGACTATCAGCCTTTCTTTCTATTATTCATTTGAGGCATGTCCTTAAATTTTGTAAAACTAATTAAACTTGAGTTTTGTCAAATAGACAATAAAGAAATATTGAGTATTGTTCTGGTATAGAACACAGATGTCTAGCCTCAATGGACTAGTGGGTTATCTATATTGGATCAAGGGATTCCCGACGGTAGCTATCAAGGATGTATCAAAGGAAATGTCTATGTATCCTCATAGATATCTATAGAGAAGATACCAGCTAGGATGAGAGATCACCGAGCAACACAAGAATGACTGATCGCTAATAGGGGGTGGGGAAAGTGCTCAGTGTAACTGTATGGTAAATAGGTCATGAATCGGAATTGTGCACCTTAGGGGCAATCTCCTATTTATAGAGATTTCCTAGGGTTTCCCTCTCCAGGACACGCGTTAGCTCCACCAACCAGGTGCGCCTCCACGTTTTGCAGATATGCCTGCCCCACTACCTGTACTATATAGGATTATAGGCATGATCAAAGGGTGATTAGTATTTACCTGATTATGGAGGGATCCTATCATAAAGTGCCATTGTTGGGCTGCGTATCCGCCAAGCCCATTATATGGATCCATAACAGTTGCCCCCAAGCTCGGTAGTTCAGGCCTCTGAGCTGCCGAGATTAGTTAACCACTCAACCCGCACTTTGCATATCTGAGTTACTTATCACTTGGTTGTTGTCGAGATTGATTGAATCCGATTTGGCTTTCGACTTATCGTTTAACAACGTGTACGCCGAGTTAGTTTGCCATTACTACCCATTTTCCTTCATGACAGCTAGGACTATTTGTTTTTTGACCTCGTCTTCCTGGGTTCACAAGCTCTCTACACGTGTTGCCCCCAATCCGGGGTATCATGGAGATGTGTTATACACAAATTTAACTTTTTCTTCGAGGACTGTTCATTTACCCGCACGATATCGTACGACCACCTCTTCACATCCACTGCCACTCCAGCCGTCTTTGGTCATCGTGCGCATTTAATGCTCACGCCCTTTAAAAGCAGTCATGATTGCTTTTCTTGGAAAGGAAATCGCCTTTCTATTAAAATAGCATTAATTACCTCTTGACGCTTCACTTTCACCACCTCTATATATTTCCTTCCCTCTTCTCGCTTTTTCCCCCACAACTTGCTCTACTTTCTCAACCCATTATTATCTTCTCAACTTACAAATGGGTAGCCATTCCAAATGAAAGATAACCTCTCCGTCGAGGGCATTAAGCTCTATCAATCCTTGCCAAGCTTCAAATCTTCCGGCAACGTGGGGAAGGAAAGTAAAAATATGGGAGAAAGATTTCAGCACCAGCTGCTGTTTTCCGTTTCCATCTTCAGATGTATTTGCCAGTCTTCATCCATATCACTCAATGGGCGTTTGGGACCCCAGATGTATTTGCCAGTCTTCACCCATCTGGCTCAACTTCGTCTGGGATCTCAATAAAGTTTGCATCCAAACCACTCATCGAGCATCTGGGAGCTTCAATCAAGTTTGATAGGGATCTCCACCACACGGTGCCCCTCTGAAACTTGTCTAGCAACGAGAAGCTCATGCTGTTACTAATGAATTTTGATGCGAACTATTTGTTATTGATTAGGAAATTTTTATTTCCCATTTGCGAATTTTGCCTAGCTGCTGTAATTTTGATCTTGCATTCTCTTCTTTGAGTTGATAACCGAGTTTACTTATCTGTAATAATGTCATGTAAACCATTCAACTTATTAATGCAAAAACAATTTCTGCTTTTCTCTGACTCTCCTTTGCGTAACTTGGCAGATTTCGAATGCACGTCAACTCGGTATTTCGGTTCTCTGACCTGTCGAGGTTAACTAACCGCCTAACCCGAGTTTGCGTTTTAGAATTTACCTCCATTTGGCATGAATGCCGAGTTAGCCTTCGAATTTATGCTCGACCTTCCCCCTAGCATAAACGTTGGGTTAACTTTCCTCATCCAATCATTAAGCTTTCATGATGGCTCAGCTTTTGAACTTGCAATGGTAATCCAACAATGGCCGTGATGCACTGCCCCCAATCCGGGGTATCATGGATGCGAATAGGTAGATGAAGGGACTTAGGTCCTTATTACGACACACCGTTTGCTTGCCCGTCACAGCGTATAATTGCTTCTTCACATGTAGCAGCCACGCCTGTCGCCTTTGGGTTTCGTGCGCATTTAATGCTCGCATTATTTCGTATCAGTCATCATTACACTTTTAGGGTTTGAAACCTAATTTTCTGTGTATGTTGACATTACTGCCCCCAACTTTTTGAATTCAAAGAATCTCCCACGACCCTTTGAATTTGCAAAACCTATATATTTCCTCTTTCTCCTTCGTTTTGACACTCTACGCTCCGAACGCTTCTTTGCCTTCTCCAAGAACACTGCTAATCGTCAGCGGGCTCTTCTTGCGCAAATTCTCAGTCTTCTTCAACCTTTCTTCCATCAGGTACCTTCATTGTTAATTTTTCTGTTTTACTTTCCTTTTCTGCTACCCATTCTTTATCGTTAATTTCCAGTATCTTCTGGGAAACCGCCTGGTAATCTTCTGGGTTTTCCTGGAGGGTGTTTGGGGCTTTGTGGAGTGATTTTCATACTTTCCTACATTTTCTGGGTAGGTTTGTAGGTTTTTTGGGTTTGCACACTCCCATACATTTTGGATGGCGTTGTGTGAGCAATGAAGAAAGAAGTAAACTCAACTTTGCACATACACTCCGAAACATATGGAAGAAGTTAGCAAAACAACTACTGTAAGGTTTTGATTATGTCAAATCGTCATTAATCTTTTTTTTAAGGGAAAAAAATAGCTTCATCCCTGTTACTATAACAAAACACTAAGTCTACTTATAGTAACATTCCTCCTTAAGAGAAAAGGCACAATAAGGACAAACCAAAATACTGATAAAGTTTTTATGCCGAAGTTGCCAAAGAAACGACTGTAAAAGAGAGCTATCCCGACAAACCAGGCTGTTTTGGGTCCGTATTCATATCTCAAAGTGAATATAGAATTTCACATGAATGCTACAACCGCCTACGAAGCCATCCGATAGAGCCATACCCATTTTAAGAGGGATAACCAAAACGAAGAAGGAAATGAAAGTACTTACATGAGGCGTGGTTTTGAAAATTGTAAAATGCCCCGGCTTGGTTAGCATCCGGAAGCAATTATAAACCAGGGATGATGAAAAATAAGAAACTTCATTCAACAATAGCAAGACAAAGAAAATAAATAAGATAAATAACAAATCAAAGAATCGGGAAGAACTTTCTTTCCACCGATTTCTTAATACCTAATTTGAGCTAGGGAGCTTGTTCTGCTCCACAAGATTTTCATCCATAGCCGAGATTAGGGTTTCAACAGAGAAGCAGGACACGAATAAACCTGGTGTTCAAGAACTGCGTGTGAGCAATGTATTCGATGATTCGATGCGCATGTTTATACTGCCAGTGGCGGGAAATACTGGCGGGATTTCGAGGGTTCACGTGTCTCATACGCGCCGAAGCTGGGTAAGAACCAAGTGAAAAAGAAAAGAGTAAATACCCTGTGACAAAAAACACTGACCCATTTTGATCCATGACAAAAAATCGACCCTTATTTGTCCTTTTGGTGGGACTAAAAAGGATATTTTGGAAATTTGTGAGGGATCAAAATGTCCACCAATTGACCCTTATTCGTCTTTTTTATGGACTAAAAAGGACTTTTTTTTGTTAGGAACCAAAATGGGTCCGTGTTTTTTTGTCAGGAACCAGAAAGGGTATTTACTCAAAAGAAAACAAACAAATTAGAATTTCGCCTGAGGTTAACCCCCTTTATTTCTTAAAAACTGTAAGCACATATTTAAAGAAATGTATGCACTTTTGCATTTGTTCTGCCAATATCTTTTCAATTAAAATCGAAAAGAGAAAATAACATAGCACAGATTTTTCAAAAAAGATGAAATAAAATTAATTCCTTCGGAAAGCAATATTACTTTTGAAAAATGACATTAAAATACCATACGAAAATCTAAAAGCTCAAAACGTGTGTTAAAATTTTGAAAGAATTTAAAGGTGATATGAATCAAAATGGGATTTTAAAATGTTAGTGAATTTACCATTTGCCTTCAGTTTTTAAATAAAAGAAAAATGACCCTCGCTAAAGGACCACCGCAATTGGCCACCAAAGCTCCGATTGCCGGACGTCTTGCAACTACTGGCAACCTGGGCTCTGACGAGGGTTTTTTTTTGGAGGGGGGCGAGGTGAAGTTGAATCTTTTTTCAAAAAAAAAAAAATTGAATTAAGGTGTGAGGGTGGTGTTCGAACCCACCCCACCTTCATATTGAGGGGCAAGGTTGCCACTAGGCCAGCTAACTCCTTTAATACATTTATGCATTCATAAATATATATTCTTGTTAACATTTTTTCCATCCAAAAATACTCGAGACTCATTACGAGTTTTTTGAATACCATTGATAAATTTGTTAATCTCATTACGGATTTTGTTCATAGTGCTCAGATGTTGGTTGAGGGTGGAATATCACCTAGAGGGGGTGAATAGGTGATCTTGATAAACTTTTATGGGATTCACTTTTAGAAAATAAATTACTGGAGTAAGAGAAGAGAAATGAACACAAGGAGATTTATACTAGTTCGGTCTAAATCTTTGACCTACGTCCAGTTCTTAAGTACACCTTGAGATTTCCACTAGCTCTTTAAACACACGTACAATTACCCACTCTATAACTTAGGATGATCCTTTCACTCTCGGACTCACTCTCCCTTACAAGTTGCAATTGTACACCCTTACTTAAGGTTCCACAACCTCAAGTTTGAACAATAGAAATAATGAAGGTGTTTGACAGCTCCTCACAAGTGAATAATGTATGAACACTGAAGTACTATAGGTATTGAGATTCTCAAGATAATTGTAGTAATAAGAAAGATGTATGTCTCGTATTCTCTTGAGTTTTTTTGTTCAATTGAATCAAATGTCTCTTTATAATGTTCATGATTCATGTCGTTCAGTGTTTTGAGAAGATAGCCGTTGGGTCATAGTGTCTCTTGGATCTTTGACAATTGTTCTGCATTGAAGATTATGACAGTTGCGTCATTTAGTGTCTTCCCTTTATTTGTTCAGTAATCACTCTGAGTAATGACTATATCAATTGTTTCCAAGTGAAGGACTTCATCTTCTTGATTTTTCCTTTGTTGATGCGTGAAAGTAAATGCTCTGATTTTCCGCTTCGTCAATCAGTGGTTGATTCCTGAAACTCACTTAAGTAGAATGATTAAGAATAGAAATTAATGAGTTTGAATATGATCAGTAATAATGGTGATTCAATAATAATAATTAGAAAGAAATCAATCAGAGATAGTGCATCGTGATTCTGTTCGTAACGACCTTGCTCGAGCAAGGTGTTTTTCGTTGCTCGGGCAAGCCTCAAGAGAAACAGAATTTCTCGTTGATGCTCGGGCAGGCTATTCACTCTGCTCGAGCATGGTGCTCGAGCAAGGTTTACTCGGGTGCTCGAGCAATCCTCAGGCAGAGGCGAAAATCAGGGATATTCCGATGCTGCTCAAGCAACCAATATTTGTTGCTCGGGCATGGTGCTCGAGCAGGGACAAAGGACCTGCTCGGGCAGACGACATATAGTGGCGAATTAAGAGGGCTTGAGTAGTGATGCTCGAGCAAGAGTTTTTCTTTGCTCGGGCATGGTGCTCGAGCATGAAGGAATTCATGCTCGGGCAGACAATATCTTATGGTGAATTTGGGAGGCTGCTCGGGCAACCTTTTTCCTTCTGCTCGAGGATGGTGCTCGAGCAAGCTTTCTCTAGTGCTCGAGCAAGCTTTTTGTTTTGCAAAAGCTTTGCTTCTGCCTCGTCGTTGCTCGAGCAAGGGATTGCTCTTGCTCGAGCATGATTGCCCATTTTGCGATATAGGTGAGTGTTGCTCGGGCAAGAGTATAGGTGCTGCTCGGGCAAGATTCACATAACTTAGCTTCTCAATCTTGCATCTCGATGATGCTCGGGCAACATCTATGACCTGTTCAGGCATGCTTTGATCCACATATTTTTCACTCGATTTAATAACTCATAAATTGTAATCATCAAAACACGAGAGCTAACATTCTCCCCCTTTTTGATGATGAATTGAGATAATTTTGAAAAATCATAGAAAATAAAATGGTTCATATGTAGATGAGTCAAGGGAACATTTTCATTAGTCATAGCAATTGAGTACAATGTTCATAATTAACAGAATACAAGATAGACATTCTACAAGCTCAAATCAAAAAAGACATCAACTGCTAGTCCTATCTATTCTCTCCCTTTGTCAACAGGAAAAAGAGGGGCCTGAGCAGAAGAAGGAGAGGGAAAGTCAGAAGATGAGGTAGATGGAAGAGGGACAGTAGATGGATCGATAGGATGCCTCGGAAGGATGTGGGAGCCAGAGGGTATGAAATGTTGGACAAAGGCGTCCAATGTGGCATCCAATCCAGAAATCTGCCTTTGTCTGCTGGACTTGTCGCTTGAGTTCCTGTTGCTCCTCATGAAGGACGACATAGCTAGAATCTAAATCGGTTTTTAATTCAACCAAGTCCATGTTAATGGTGAGGCCGATATGTTGCTTGAGATTCTTCATCTCATCAGACATGGCTCGGATCATCTGAGATGTCAACTTCCTGAAGGCGTCCAGTGACTGGAAAACAAGAGCAACGGCTGCTCGAATAGAGGTATCAACAGCTGCCTGAATTGCAGCCTGTGTAGCTTCCTGGGAGAAGGAAGGAGCAGATGTGGAAGGACCAGCCTTAGAAGACTCTGCCTCATCTGGAGGAGCAGTGGAGGGAACAAATGGCCCTGCTCGGGGGACTGAAGGCTGGGAGGAGAGCATTGGTTCTTTTCCCTTGCGCTTCTTCTTGGACGATGCTTCGGTGAAAGACACCTGAAGACGGATCAGATGCTCTGACCCAAAGCGGGGAGGATATTCTTCCTTGTCCTCCAATAAGTACCAGACATTGTTGACCTCCAAGATCCAGGATACCAGAGTAGGATACGGAATGGTAGCTCTGAGTCTCACCTGAGCCTCTGATATGAAGGAAATCATTTCGTCCAAAATCCACTTGCCAAGATTCCTTGGTTCCTTGGCAATTAGGGAGGCAAATCTCTCGAAGTCCTTCAAAACAAAGTGGGTGAAGCTCTGACCCTTCTGGACGAGACTCCGACTGTAGATGTACCAGAGCACCCTGGGCTCGTCGCTCATAGACGTAGGGGTCAGATTGATCCTTTTATTCCCATCTACCGGGATGTGAGGAAACAGAGTCTGGTGGCACTGGGCTGGAGATAGCTTCGGGGGGTCTTCAGGAGGATCAACAAGGCCTAGTAATACGTTAAGGTCATAAGTAGTGAGCTTAATGATCTTACCCCAGATGGTGGTGACCAGTGTATCCTCATCGTCGTCCTGAGCCTTTTCCAGGAGATACATGTTGTGGTAGAAGACCCGGACCACCTCAGGAGAAAACGGTTTGCTGATGCTGAGTAGAGGCATGAATTGCTGCAGCCAGTCCGTCATATCGAAGTTACACTCCTTCTTGAAATATTCGAGATCAACGTACACAATTGGACAAAATGGTCTCTATTCATAGTATCGTGTATATAATTGAGGATCATTGACAACCACATTACCCTGAATCATTCCGGAGGCTGGTTCTGGTAGTTGACCATCCTGGGGTCTTCTCGTGGAGATGTGTTCGCGCTTACTTTCTGATTCCTGAGACTTGAAAGAGAAGGAAACTCGCTTGCTTCCCGAAGCTTGTGATTTTTAACTCATGGTGGACTTGGAAACTTGAGGATGTCTTCTTTCTCCTTAGAGCGAATGGCTTCAATTGTGCGTTCGGAGTCGTCGGTTGAGTGAGCCGGAGAGGGTGAGCGTGCGCATTTTCTTTCCCCAGAAGATAAAGACCCAGTCTGGAGGCGCGTAGTGTGCTTGGGAGATCCCTGAGAACCCGCTCCTTTCGACTGTTCTGGAGCAACCTGTGCTTGGACGATTTTCGGCGTTTCCGACGTTTTGACTTTCGGCCGATAGTAATGCGATTTTTTGCCTGGAATGGATTTGGAGGGAGTTTTGTCACTAGATCCAGCCATTGGGGAGAGTGATTTAGGTAGAAAACTGGATTTGGGGAAGGGATTTTTGACAAAGGTGCCGATGAGTGAGGGGTAAGATTTGGAGAGAAAACGAGCGAATCAGAGGGAATTAATCGGTGGAAAGAAGGAATTAAGCGCTAAGGAACAGTTGTATCGGTTAGTTTGGTAACGATTTGAGAGATGGGGTAACAGAGTGATGGGATTTGGGAGAATTTTGAAAAGGGGAAGAAGAAAGGGTTTTTAACGGAGAAGGAAAATGAACCGTCTGTTCCTTTTTAAAAACACCTTTCTGCGATGTTGCTCGAGCAGTATACCTTGTATGCTCAAGCAGTGATCTTGCTCGGGCAGGATTTAAGTCTTGCTCGAGCAAGGACGAACACATATGTTTTTATTTTGAAAAATTAAGAGCCAAGCTGACCTTTAATCAAGTATGTACTGTGAATACTTGACGTATTGTTGATATACCAAGGTTTTCAGGATCTGAAGTGGCCCTTTCAAACTTGGATTTGATTTGTCAGATTTGTATGCTCGGGCATGTGAACCATGTTGCTCGAGTAGCTTGCCACATTTTTCTTGCTAACCCGTTCTTGCTCGAGCAGGTTCTTCTTTGTTGCTCGAGTAGGTGCTCCTTTGTTGGCGAGATGCTCGTTGTTGCTCGAGCAGGATCATTTGTTTGCTCGAGCATTCTCTTTTCATTTATGTAAGTTTCTCGTGTTTGCTCGAGCAGAACTTATGGCGTGCTCGAGCAGGCGTCAGGATTTCTTCATTTTGAACCAGGAACTTACGCTGTTGCTCGAGCATAGCTGATGGCCGTGCTCGAGCAAGGACATCTCTGTTTTTCTATGTTCAGACAGAGCATCCTGCAAAAACAAATTCTAGAGATTCAGATGCTAAAGTTAGTATTTATCTTGTCGAAGAAAATCATTTAAGAAGAGAGTACTTACAATTCATTGGGATTAGCCATACACAATTCTCTTCGTATGAACGTGAATTGTTCTTTGGCTAATGGTTTGGTGAATATATCGGCCAATTGAAGATGTGTTGGTATGAACATTACTTTGACATCTTTTCTTTGGACATGGTCACGAATAAAATGATGTCGTACATCAATATGCTTGGTTTTTGTGTGTTGAACTGGATTTTTGGCCAAGCTAATTGTACTAGTGTTATCACATAGGACTGGGATCTCCTTCAAATGAATTCCCAAGTCTTGAAGTTGTTGTTTAAGCCACAAGACTTGAGCACAACAACTTGAAGCAGCCACAAATTGAGCTTCCGTGGGAGATACCGCTACAGTTGTTTGTTTCTTGCTAAACCAGGAAACCAACGATCCACCGAGAAACTCACATTGCCCGCTGGTACTCTTTCTATTAGTCTTGTACCCAGCATGATCTGAATCAGAATATGCAACTAAATGCTCTTGTTGACTTTTTGGAAACCAGAGCCCCAATTCCTTTGTATCTGATAGGTACCGAAAAATTCTTTTGACATGTTCGACATGAGATTCTTTAGGGGCTAATTGAAATCTTGCGCACATTCCCACACTAAATTGAATATCTGGCCGACTCGCTGTTAAGTATAGCAAGGATCCGATCATTCCCCGATACATGGTAGTGTTAAAATCTTTCCCTTTTTCTTCATCGGCATCTAGAGTGGCCGTTGAGCTCATTGGTGTGTCTGCACCATTACAGTGTTCCATTCCAAATTTTTTGAGTAGGTCACGAAGATATTTTGCTTGTGAAATGAATATGCCATCCTTTCGTTGTTTGATTTGCAAACCGAGGAAGTAGTTGAGTTCTCTTATCATAGACATTTCAAATTCACTTTGCATTACCTTAGAGAATTCCTCACACAAGAGATCGTTAGAGGCACCGAATATAATGTCATCAACATATATTTGTACAATCATAATTTCATTAACTTTTTTGGTTTTAATAAATAATGTTGTGTCTGCTTTTCCTCTAATAAATCCTTGATCTAACAGGAATTTGCTTAACCTTTCATACCAAGCTTTAGAAGCTTGTTTAAGACCATATAGAGCCTTTTTGAGGTGAAAAACGTGATATGGATTATGGTCATTTTCAAAACCAGGGGGTTGTTCGACGTAGACCTCTTACTGAATGAAACCATTTAGAAAGGCACTTTTAACATCCATTTGATAGAGTTTGAATCCTTTGATACACGCAAAGGCTAAGAGTACTCGTATGGCTTCCAATCTAGCTACTGGAGCATAAGTTTCCTCATAATCAATACCTTCTTCCTGATTATAGCCTTTGGCAACCAATCTAGCCTTGTTTCGGACTATGATTGCGGATTCATCACGTTTGTTCTTAAATACCCATTTGGTGCCAATGACCGGGTGGTCTTTAGGCCTAGGTACCAAGTCTCAAACTTGATTTCTATCAAATTGATGTCATTCCTCTTGCATTGCTATCACCCAATCATTTTCTGAGAGGGCTTCATCAATCTTAGAGGGTTCAATCTCATATATGAATGCAGAAAAAGTAACTTCATTCAATGTGCTTTTTCTAGTCCTTACACCTTGATTTATATCCCCTATCACTTGATCTAAGGGATGATTTCTTATGAATTTCCAAGGTTTGGGTTGAGATTGATCAGGGGTTTCACAATGGTTTTCTGAATTGCTTTCAAAAACATCAGCTGGGTTATCAAGAGATGCATGGGTAGTTTTTGAAAATAATTGATTTTTGTAAGAGATTTCCTCATCATCATCTAGAGGTTTATCAATTTTAGATTCACAGAATAAAACATGGATTGACTCTTCTACTAAGCGAGTACGTTTATTGAAAATTCTGTATGCTCTACTCCTATTTGAATAGCCAAGAAAAATACCTTCGTCTGATTTTGGATCAAACTTACCCAGGTTGCTTTTACCGTTATTGTGAACGAAGCATTTGCATCCAAATATGTGAAGGTGGCCCAAGTTTGGTTTTCTTCCTTTGTACAGCTCATATGGAGTCTTGTCAAGTTTCTTTCTGAGATAAGCTTTGTTTGAGATGTAGTTGGCTGTGCTCATGGCATCTGCCCAGAAGACTTGTGAGGTTTGATTTTCATTTAACATTGCACTCGATTCTTTCTTTCAACCACCCCGTTTTGTTGAGGGGTTCTTGGTGTTGGGATCCGTACACGCAGCGGAATAAAACTATTACGAATCCCTTAGGCGGATCGCTCAATAGCGTTTAAATCTGATTTAGGGTTTCCGAATCATACTTATGCGGAGGGTTCAACATTCCATTGGTGTTCGCGCCTGGAACCTTGAGCGTCGCAGACGTCGTACGCGTCAAACGAGGAGGCATCCTTTTGTGCTTTTTGATCACGTGGGCTAACGCCTTCTTGTTCGATCAGACAGGAGTAGACTACGCGTGTCCTCTCCCTCTACCGGTATCTACACGAATGGCCTCCAACACTTACGGCAGCGTGCTAGCGTCTACTTGTTCTTGCGTCTCTCTCTTTTTCGCTCTAGGGTTTGTGTTTTTTTTCGCGGCCGTCTAATTCATCCGTGGTTTAATACGACTAGATCAGCATCTGTTATAGGGTTTCTAAAACCCTAATATGTCGTATTAAAATATTCAAAATTAAATCAATTAATTTCGAATTTGGATTAAATAATATTAATTAAATCTGTCCAACAGATCTAATCTAACTACTTGATCCGAATTAATAGGCCATCAGATTTAATTTATATTTATAAATTAAATCAAGATATGATATGCTTATATTTAATTTAAAATGAGATCCGATATCTCAATTCAAATTAAATCTGATATGCAATATCTTTATTCGAAAATTAAATCCGAGATATAATATCTCAATTTATTATAGTTATTTAATTTATCAAATAAATTAAATACTACATATAATAATATTATTATCAATAAATAATATCATTATTATTTTCAAATATATATATATATACACACACACATGTCCTAGATTAAATAAGTATTCATTAAAACTTAAACACATTTAAGATTCAATGAATCTGGACACTCTTGCTCGTGTTGGGTCATTCTTGTGTGTGACCCTGTAGGCCCACATGAGATTGGCAGCGGGACAATACTGTACCAGCCCACAAGTCGCAAGCAGCCTCTAGCAAGACATTGCGACTACCCAATTCATATGGGGATCGTTGATAAGTACAATGACTTGCCCCTAAGGCATAATTTCCAACACTTGGAGCTGAGAAGTTGTGATATATTCCATGAGTGTCACAGAATTCTTCGAAGGCTTGATTTTCAAATTCACCTCCATGATCAGTTCGAATTCCTGAAATGCAAATACCTCTCTCGTTTTGCACCTTTTTGGCAAATACAACAAATAGATCAAATGTTTCATCTTTTGAAGATAAAAAAATAGTCCATGTAAATCTTGAGAAGTCATCGACAATGACTAGAGTATATAGATTCCCACCAAGGCTCTTGACTCTTGCTGGTCCAACTAAATCCATATGAAGTAGTTGAAGTAGTCGATTGGTTGATGTTTCATACTTGTTTTTAAAAGAAGATTTTGTCTGTTTACCCTTTTGACAGGAGTCACAAAGCATGTCATTTTTAAACTGAAGTTTAGGTAAATCAAGGACTAAGTCTTTTCTTAGCAACTTGTCTAATTGAGTCATATTGACATGATCTAGTCGCTTATGCCATAGCCAGCTTTCATTCAAGTTGCTAACAAAACACTTTTCAGAGTATATCTTAGGTAGGTTTAATGTATAACAATTTCCCTCACAATGAGCTTTGAATAATACCTTAAGTTTACCTTTGTCAATTGGTAGATCATTTTTGTTAACAATGAGGCATTCTTCTGAGTCAAAGATGATCCAATTATTTTTGTCTGCACTTTGGCTCACACTTAGGAGGTTGTGACAAAGACCTTCCACAAGGTAGACGTCCTTGATATGAGGGCCTTCTTGTGCACCAATTTCACCAATGCCAGTAATATTTCCTGATTGGTTTCCTCCAAAGGTGACTTTGCCACCATCTTTTGATCTCATTGCAACAAATTTCTCTGCATCTCCTGTCATGTGTCTAGAGCATCCACTGTCGATATACCACTTGTTAATTCTTGATGCTCTTAGACATACCTGCAAGTCAGAAAGGATTAAGTTTTAGGTACCCATTTTTTTATGGGTCCTTTCGGGTTAGTTCGGGTTTTAGGAACCACATAGGATCCCTTTGGTACCCACTTGTAATTACCAATGGGTTTGGTTTTTCTTTCCTTCTTATGGAAACAGGATGAAGTGGTGTGTCCTTTGCGATTACAATAATTGCAATGGGCAAAAGGGTTTGAGAAATGAACTGTTTTTTGAAAATAGTTCAAATAATTCTTTTCTCCAGTTTTTTCTTTCCTTTCTTTTTGTCACATTCGGGCTTGTAACCAATTCCCGACTTATCATTTGTAAACCGTTGTTGCTTTAGAATCACATTGAGCATGTCACTACCTTTTGTAAATTTTTCAAGAGTCTTTGTAAGATATATGTTATTTTTGTCTAAACCAACACAATTTTCACAAACAAGATTTTTGCAAGTGAAGTTTTCAACTTCTTGTTCAAGAGTTATGTTTTTTCGTTTTAGAGCTAAGTACTTTTCAGCAAGTTTTTCAAAATCAGATTGCAACTCAGAGTATTCATCAAATAATTCATCATAAGAAGGGTGTGAATCACATACCTCATTGTGATTACCAGGTTGCTCTTCTTCCTCTGCGACTAGACAAATGTTTGCAGTGTCTTTTTCTTCCTCGCTATCTTCATCAGAAGAACCATCTCCCCATATGGCAGAGACGTAGGCTTTCTTTCTGAATTGATTGAATTTCTTCTTTTTCTCTTTTTCATTTTCTTTCAGTTGAGGGAATTCTGATTTATAATGACCGGTTTTCTCACATTCATAACAAACGACTTGATCTTTGTCTTTGAACTCTCGTCGATTACCCAAGGTTCCTTTCTGAAACCTGTTTCTGGATCCTTGATCCTTTCTATAGAATTTTCTGAATCTTCTTACCAGCATGCCTATCTCTTCATCATCCTCGTCATCTTCATTTTGATATTCTTTTATAGTATTAAGAGCAATGCTTTTGTTCTTACTAGTGTTGACTTCATCTAGACCTTTTCTGAATTTAAGTTTGCTTTCATATTCGGATAGACTTCCAAATAAGGCGGCTACTGAAGTCATTGATTCTCCACAGGCCTCTTCTATTGTTGTGACCTTGCCTTCCCACTCTTTTGTTAGAACATTGAGAATCTTTGTAACTTGAGGACGTTGTTCATATGTTTTGCCAAGGGATGCCAATTGATTGGTCAAGTGTGTGTAACGGAGTTGGAACTCAGCAATGGTTTCTCCGGACTTCATTCGAAGTAAGTCATACTCGGTGGTTAGAGTATTGATATGATTTTCTTTAATGCCGGAGGTTCTTTCGTATGCGATTTCCAATGCCTTCCACATTTCTTTTGCAGTAGAGAGATTACATATCCGGAAGTACTCCTTTTGGCTAAGAGCACTTTGAAGTAGAATGATTAAGAATAGAAATTAATGAGTTTGAATATGATCGGTAATAATGGTGATTCAATAATAATAATTAGAAAGAAATCAATCAGAGATAGTGCATCGTGATTCAGTTCGTAACAACCTTGCTCGAGCAAGGTGTTTTTCGTTGCTCGGGCAAGCCTCAAGAGAAACAAAATTTCTCGCTGATGCTCGGGCAGGCTATTCACTCTGCTCGAGCATGGTGCTCGAGCAAGGTTTACTCGGGTGCTCGAGCAAGCCTTGAGAAAACTGGTTTTTCTCGCTGTTGCTCGGGCAGGCTGTTATGGCGTGCTCGAGCAAGCCTCAGGCAAAGGCGAAAATCAGGGATATTCTGATGCTGCTCGAGCAACCAATATTTGTTGCTCGGGCATGGTGCTCGAGCAGGGACAAAGGACCTGCTCGGGCATGGTGCTCGAGCAGGGACAAAGGGTGCTCGGGCAAACGACATACAGTGGCGAATTAAGAGGGCTTAAGTAGTGATGCTCGAGCAAGAGTTTTTCTTTGCTCGGGCATGGTGCTCGAGCATGAAGGAATTCATGCTCGGGCAGACAATATCTTATGGTGAGTTTGGGAGGCTGCTCGGGCAACCTTTTTCATTCTACTTGAGGATGGTGCTCAAGCAAGCTTTTTGTTTTGCAAAAGCTTTGCTTCATGGGTTTACCGCTCATCCGAACCATCTATGATGTTATTTGGGTGATCGTAGATCGATTGACCAAGTCGGCACAATTTTTTCCATTCAAAGTAGACTACTCTTTAGAGAAATTGGTTGAGTTGTACATTAAAGAGATTGTTCGTATGTATGGGGTGCCAGAGAGCATCATATCAGATTGTGACCCAAGGCTCACTTCGAACTTTTAGGGATTAATATAGACCAATTAAGATTATGTTGAAGATAGTGTAATGTCCATCTTAATGCCTTTGAATAAGTAGTAATCCGTTGTTCGTCATTCAATTATTATAGGAACCTAACATTGTCCAAGGGAATCAAAGAGTTTGCTTGTAAGCAACCAGGTAGTAACTCTAACTCTCACATACTTTGTATGACTGTATCTGTATGGTTGGACCCTATTTGTAAAAAGTTCTGTTTGTGTGGGCCAGTATCACTCAAGAGCTATTAGTTGGAGGAACCTCTTGGTATCTTCCCTATGGTTTTATGTGAGAATCGTGTGGCTGGAAGAACCTCTTAGTCTCTTCCTGGTGGAATCAATTGCAAGCCAATTGATTGAAAGAACCCCTTGGTCTCTTCCCAGTGACACAATTTGCAAGCCAGTTGGCTGGAAGAGCCCCTTGTTCTCTTTCCAGTAGCACCATTTGCAAGTCAGTTGGCCGAAAGAACCCATTGGTCTCTTATGATGACTAAATGTAAGGCATGTTGGACCTTACCTTATTCAGTACCAAGTGTTATGGTATTGAATCATGTGATGATGAGTTTTAATTTATGTTGCATGTGATTTGTGATGTTTGATTCCTAAATATGGTAATTTTGCTATGGGGACTGTTTTCTGCTTATGGTTAATTGTATGTTTATGAATAAATGTCGTGCACCATCGATACTTTATATGTGAGGTTAATCTATTACTTTGGAATCTGTCGGGATTCCAGCCCCCTGTTACTACCTATTATGGATTCATATATGAGGCTCATTCAATGTATGGCCCAACAAGGGTCAATCTACGTGACACAGATATGGCGGCATAACACTTGGGCTTGGAGGCACAAAGGCCCATAAGTCCAAACCCTAACCCGAAGGTAACTCTATAAATAGGAGTTAAACCCTAAAGGTACACAGATTTTATTCACTGTCAAATTTCTATACTGTCGTCATTGTGCACACACATCACCCCCTTTGGCTAAACACCTATTCGTGCACAGTGATCTACTATACTCATAGGTATCTGACCCATAGATACCTAAGAGAGAGTTAACCAATCCAATATCAATATGCTAGTCCATCAAGGCTAGACATATGTTGTTCTTATATAGAACATTGACGCCGTTTGTGGGGAATCGATAAATTTTTTATTCTTGCAACCAAAGATGGTCAAGGATTCCAATTCCCAACTGCCAAACAGTATCTTCATCACTGCTTCAAGCTTCTTGATTTGCGATGGTGATTAGCGTTGGGAATTGATGCATGATGAATGATGATCACAATTTCGAAGGGCAATTGAGTCTGAAATGACCAAAAGGATATCGCACTGCATTTGATTTGCAAACACCTACAACCCAACGATTCAAAGAGTCGGGAAGCCCACTTTACCCATTCCGGAGATGGAACCGGACGATGTTAATTGAGTTGGGACGAATCAACATCCAAATCAACGAGGCTTAGGGCTAAATCCAAGCCTCAGCTTCAACCCCAACCTAGATTGAATGCATCGCCACTATCAGACACTTGTTTTGGAAATATGAAAATCTTGCGTCGAGATTTTGTCCAAATTGATACTTTAGATCTTGTGCCCCGTTTGTTGGGAAAGTTTCTTTGCAGGGATGATGTCGTTCTACAGATTACTGAGTTTTGCTGTCTAGATCCGAATAAAATAAACCTATGTTGTTGCTCTATGTCAAGGCTAGGTATAACAATCCTTTAATTTACATTACTGAGAACGGTATAGACGAGTTCAATGATCCAACACTAACATTGGAAGAAGCTCTCCTGGATACTTTTAAAACTGATTACTATTTTCATCATCTTTATTATCTTCAATCTGCAAGTAAGAATGACATCAATGTAAAAGGATATTTTGCGTGGTCATTACTGGACAACTTTGAATGGGCCAACAGTTATACTGTGCGTTTTGGGATCAACTTTGTGGATTATAAACATGAAAATCAAAGATACCCCAAGCTCTCCGCTCAATGGTTCAAGAGTTTCCTCCAAAAATATTAGAAAAATAAAAGGAGGAAGCAATGGAGACGTAGCTGATGATCAAGCCCGCAAATTGCAGAACAACACCAACTAGCGGTGATTAACTGCTTAGAGATCTGCTTCTGTTTTCCAAGAACTAAAGGGGGAGAAGATTATATGACAGAAAGTGTCATTTGATTCTCAAATTGCTTTGATAGGTTTGCTGAAGGAGACCAACTACCATGAAAAGTCTGCAACTTTCAACGGATTATTTTGTCCATAAGCCTTATCAGCAAGTTCATTAGCATTTGGTACGTTTTTTTCACTAGAGATTGGAGAAGTGATTCTTCCTACAATATCCTGATGCTCCTTTCTAGTAGGCTTGCCTCTCTCTCCACTTACTTTCATCTAAGTATGAGGTTGATGCTATATTAAACAGTTTTCTTTTTTGTTTTGAGGCACTAGTTGAATTTTCTGTTAGGGGATTACATGTTATGGGAATACCTGATAGTTCACTACTAGATCTAATAGAAAAGTTGAGGTCTTGGGTTTCTTGGGGAGGATGTGATTTGCAAGTTTTATTAGTCAAAAGTGATATGCTCAATAACAGTAGAGAAATGTGTTGTGAGTGTAATAGAAACCTTAATGAAATGTCAAACAAGTACAATTGCAAAGCCGTGGCCGCTGGTTGTATTGGAAATGTATGCAAGATTCTGATTTTCCTGATCTTCAATCTGATAACCCCGGTTCAGGGAAATTGTCAATTCCTGCAAGGTTTGTTCAAGTGATGATAGAAAATATGAAGATCAGAGGAAGTGTGTTGAGAAAGTGCATACTTCAGCCTCTCCTCAAGATAGTCCCAGACAAAGTTATGAACCGCAACCCCCGTGTTTTAGTGTTCAAAGTGAAAGAATCGGTTCTCCTCTGAATTGGAATTTGAATCAGGAAAATAATTTTGAACGCTATTTTATAGACCAAGACTATAGGTATTATCTCTAGAGGAGTATGGATTCATCTAGTTATCTTGCATCTTCAGTGTCTACTCATCAATCTATTGGCAGGAGAAATGAATATGGGATTGAGGATTTTGGCAAGCACCACTTCAACTCTTCAACTACATATTGACATAATGATTCAGATATAGATAATAGTTGTATTAGTGCTAAAAATGAGACTTACAGCTATAAGTCTCCTTCGGAGAGCCCTTTTAGGAATGATTTTACTTCCAGTAAGTTTGGGCTTCCTATACAGCAGGGACAAGAGAGGATCCTCGTTTCTCAGCACGATGGTCCCTTTGATAAACAAACTATGACTGTTTTAGGAAAGCTTGAACAAGGGACTGAGGACGCATATAATACTAGTTATTTTTCTTACGACTTGTTGATTTTTTGGAACCAGATCGAGAGTTCACAGAGGTCACTGAATTTTGAAAACTGTGGTCTTATCTGGTTCCCCCCTCCACCTGATGATGAGAATGATGAAGCAGAAGGTACTTTCTTTCCGTATGATGATGAGGATGATGATGTTGGTGACTCAGGCGCCTTGTTCTCATCCAGCAGCCTATCTAATGTATTTTCTGCGAAAGAGAAAGAAAATGAGGGAAACAAAGAACCACTGAAAGCTAATGATTAAGCAACTATTATTTCATATTTCCAAAACAAGTGTCCGATAGTGGCGACACATTCAATCTAGGTTGGGGTTGGAGCTGAGGCTTGGATTTATCCCTAAGCCTCGTTGATTTGGATCGCTGACTCGTCCTAACTCGATTAACATCGTCCGGTTCCATCTCTAGAATGGGTAAAGTGGGCTTCCTGACTCTTTGAATCGCTGGGTTGTTGGTGTTTGCAAATCAAATGCAGTGAGATATCCTTTTGGTCTTTTCAAACTCAATTGCCCTTGGGAATTGTGATCATCATTCATCATGCATCCAATTCCCGGATCCTTGTTCTCATCCAACAGCCTATCTAATGTATTTTCTACGAAAGAGAGAAAATGAGGGGAAACAAAGAACCACTGAAAGTTGTCATGCAGGGTCATTTTAGAGCTCTTGTTTTGCAGTTTCCACAGGGAGAGGGTATTAAAGTTGGTAAGGACGATGCTTCTGAAGACTGGCTTGACATAGTTGCAACATTGAAAAGCATTATCTGGTATGAATCGCTAGATGAACTACATAAACAGGAGGCTGCGTATGCTTACTTCCAGTTGGCTTGCTATCAGAGAAATTATTGTCAAAAGTTTATGGATTCAAGTAGTAAAAAAGGTGGCTTGTCTAAAGGTGAAAACAAGATTCTGCAACGAAGCACCGATTTCTCAGTAACGGATGATTAGTTCTATCGTGTCAAGCAATTTGGCGAATTCAGATTTGGATCATTTCAATTTAATTGGGTGTTTCCATGTCTCAAATCAAATGGATCATCCATTTAATTTTTGAGATAATGATATTTATTATTCGACCGGGGGAATTTCGGCGTGCCACAGAGACTACAACAATCTTGGCCAAGCCAGGAGAACGCGGATCCCGGTTAAACTGAATGTATTGCAGTTAAAATCTGAGTTCCGCGTTAAGTTTTGCGGGAAAGGCGAAAAGGAGGAGTCCAAATCCAAAACGAAGAGAACACGGAACCTGGTTAAACTGAATGTATTGTAGTTAAAATCCGAATTTTGTGTTAAGTTTTGCGAGAAAGGAGAAAAGGTGGAACCTGGTTAAACTGAATGTATTGCAGTTAAAATCCGAGTTGTGTGTTAAGTTTTCAAGAAAGAAGAAAAGGAGGAGTGCGCCTCCAAAAGGAAACGACCGCAGAACCCGATTAAACTGAATGTATTGCAGTTAAAATCCGAATGGAACACGGAACACGGATTTAACTCTAATGTCTTCTCAGTTCATCTGGATTCCAAAAACATGGAACACGGATTTAACTATTTTTTTTTTCTTTTTGCTCCAGCTCCAGCTCCATCTCCTCAGTTTATCCAGGTTCCAAACATAACATAGAACACGGATTTAACTATGAAACACAGATTTAACCGGGTTCCAAACTTAACGCGGAACTCGGATTTTAACTGCAATACATTTTATTTAACCCGGTTCCGCGTTCTCTTCCTTTTGGAGTTGGACTCCTCCTTTTCACCTTTCTCGCAAAACTTAACGTGGAACTCGGATTTTAACTGCAATACATTTAGTTTAATCGGGTTCCGCAGTCTTTTCCTTTTGGAGGCGCACTCCTCCTTTTCTTCTTTCTTGAAAACTTAACACGGAACTCGGATTTTAACTGCAATACATTCAGTTTAACTGGGTTCTGCCTTTTCTCCTTTCCTGCAAAACTTAACACGGAACTCGGATTTTAACTTCAATACATTCAATTTAACCGAATGAACTTCGGATTCACTTGGATTTTAATTGAATTTCCCCCAGACATGAAGTTCAGGTTAATTCGCTTTGAAACTTTCCGCATCAAACATCCGAGTTTCTGAGTTTGCTTGTCTTTCATTCTTTCTCCGTTCTCGTTTTCCTTGAACTCAATTATTGATAAACATGGTTTTTCACTAACATTACCTATGAAATCTCAGATATACACAAAGGTTCAAGACTTGGTCAAAGCAATGGACAAAGTTTAAAGAGCAAGGCTACGGACACAGTCATTGCAGCAGTCATAGGCAAATGATGGACACGGACTTGAGCATTAGTTAGGGTTACTTATAGTTTAGCTTTAGCTTTAATATTTCTATTCGAAATTTATAAGAGATTTGGCACCGTGGTTGACTGGATGATTGTACTATGATGTAAGAAAGCTGTGGGAAACTCTTGCTTTGTAACCAAGATTGGTATTCATTTATCAGTATGTGATGCTATATTTGTTTGCCCACTGAGATGTTTTATAATATTCTGATAAATGTCATAATATCTGGGGTGTGACAGTTATAACATCCTAATTTTTATATTAGGATTTAATTGCAATTAGGGAGAAATTAATTATGATAAATATATTTATCATGTAATTATTAAAATAAAAAAATTTTATTTAATATGTGATTTATAAGAGTGGGGGACACTGTAAATTGATAAATAAATAAAAAAAGATGAAATGAATTGAAATAATAATAATACTTTAATATTATTAGTGATGTTGTTGTTAATATACACACACATCAAGTTTTAAAAAAAATAGATTCATTTGTGACCACTAAAGGGGCACGTGGCTCCTTTAGCTATTGCATGTGGGGGAGGGCAGCAATATATATACCCCTAAACCACTTCTCAGTGTTAATGATTTCGGGGAAAAGACGGAAGGTGTAAGTAGAGCAGTGCAGTGTCGTCATTTTCAATTCTTTGGGAACAAGGTGCTTAAAATTAGTTCTAATCACAAAACTTCTTTCATGAAAAATGTTTTAAAGAATTTTATCTTTCTTATGATAGTAATTTCACGCTTATTAGAGAATATTTTAAAGTTTTTTTTTTGATACTCAAAGAAGAGGGATCACCCTCAACAAACTACCCTGCTAACAATAGTAAGACCCTTGTCCTTATTCAGGACCTCCTCTAACCCACCAAAAACCGTATGAAAATGATGCAAACCTGGCCATACATCAAAAGCCTGCTTCGCCACGTAGTCAGCCGCCATGTTGGACTCTCTAGGAACCCAACGAACCGCCACATCCCAGTCTCTATCCAACATGCTTTTGATCTCCTGGATCGTCGATGCATCAGGATGACTTAGCAGCAAAGGTTCGGTTATCAGCGACACCACACCCTCTGCATCCGTCTCCAGCTTCACCTTCCGCTCCCCTGAATCCCAGCATAACTTCAGCCCCAACAGTACCGCCCATAGCTTTGCGAAAAGACTATCAGCAGGTACCTCAGATTTGAACATGAACCCCTTCAAAAAGACACCATGGGCATTCCGTACAACCCCCCCACAAGTGGCCTCATGGTTTCGCGCACAAGCCCCGTCTACATTCATCTTAACCCACCCAAGCTCCGGTGGCTCCCATGAGACATTGGTAGGTCAAACAGGATGACCATTCAAATTAACTCCTTGCAAAAGCGTTCTGGCCTTCTTGACCGATGCTAGAATAGAGTTTACTCGAAATATAATGGACTCGTTACTAGAAACAGGATTCCCAAAAATTCTTGCATTCCGACGTTGCCAAATGCTCCAGCATATCGTAGTGAAAAAAGCGCTCCAATCCTCTTTACCTCAGTCATGAACGCGGTGGATATTGGCTCTGATCCATTGATCAAGGTTTTGGTGGAAGAAAATGCACCTAAATGATAGGTCCACCATCTCCATCCAAAGCTTCCTTGTCTCCACACAATCCCGCAGGACATGGACCAGGCTTTCCAAAGTAGCCCCACACCAGGGGCAACCAGCTTCCCCTCCCATTCTCCGTCGTACCCGCTCCTCATTTGTATGCAATCTACCGTGGAGCACCAGCCACATAAAGGATTTACACTGAGGAGTTGTGTGTAATTTCCAAATACGTTGCCATGCTCAATCATCCCCCTCATTCACCTCAGATATCGATTGATACGCAGACTTGATGCTGAACTCCCCACTACCATGTTTCCAACAGACATTCCCTGACAGAGAGTCCACCTGTACTCCTGCGGTCACAGCCTCCCAAGACTTCTTAATCCCTGACCAAGTATTAGACCCTAGGCGCCTTAGATTAATCTCTGGGATCAACTCATCCCCACATTTATACTTACTCCGTATCACTCGTACCCATAGGTCATCTCTCCGTTTGATCAAGTTCCACCCCAACTTCATCATGTAAGCTTGATTCTGGCGGAGAAGGTGTTTTATCCCAAGCCCCCATGCTTTTTTGGTTTACACACCGTATCCCAAGCCACCAGATGCGTCTTTCTTTTATCTGGAGTTGTGCCCCATAGGAACCGCCTATTTTGTTTCTCAATATCTTCACAGGTTACTTTAGGTAAAGATGTGGTTTGCATAGAGTATCCTGGGATGGCAGATGTGACAGACGAGACAAGAGTAGTTCTACCTGCTAGAGACAGCGCAGATACCTTCCAATTGGATAACTGATGTCGTACCTTGTCCACAACTGTCTGGTAACTATTCTTGGTGACCCGCTTATGATGTAAGGGAACCCCCAGATACTTGCCTAAGTCTGGAGTCACTTGGAATCCCAACATGCTGCACAACTCTGTTCTCTTTATGTGATTTACATTCTTAGAGAAAAAGACGCGAGTCTTGGACGCATTCACTTTCAAGCCCGAAGCTATACAAAAGGTATCCAGACATTTTCTTACTTCTGTCGCTTGAGTCACCGATGCCTCCACAAACAAGACAATATCGTCAGCAAAGAACAGATGAGAGATAGGTGGGCCCCCCTTCCCTAAGTTTATAGGTCTCCAATCCCCAGTTGCAATTCGTTCCTGAATCAAATAAGCCAACCTTTCCATACAAATGACAAACATATACGGAGAGAGGGGATCCCCCTGCCGGACTCCCCTAGAGAGGGTGAAGGCTCCTGCTCGTTCCCCATTCCATAGGAGTTGCATATTCGGAGTAGACACACAAGAACAAATAAGATCAATCAGGGACCCAGGCATATTCAGGTCCGTGAGGCAATCTCGGAGGAAGAGCCTGTTCACACGATCATAAGCCTTTTCCAGGTCAATTTTGATAGCCATATACCCTCGTTTTCCTCGAAGGTTTCGCATGGAGTGAATAACTTCCTGCGCCACAATAATGTTATCCGAACTATGTCTACCAGGAACAAAGCTGCACTGATGAGGACTGATGACTTGGGGTAATACTTCCTTAATTCTGTTTGCAATGACTTTAGTAATAATCTTGAAGCTCACATTACATAAACTAATAGGGCGAAAATCTTTTGCAACTTCCGGGTGGTCTTTCTTAGGAATAAGCACTATTAAGGTATCATTGATGCCCTTAATGCTGCTTGGCGAGTCCCAGATAGACTTAATGAGCTCACACACCGATTTCTCTACTACTTGCCATTGACTCTGATAAAACAAAGCTTTCAACCCGTCAGGCCCAGGTGCCTTTAAAGCGCCCATACTAAATAAGGCGTGTTTTATTTCTGCATTCGCAATACCTTGCCCCAGTCTGCTGATGATGCCCGAATCAAGGTCCGGAAAAGAGATAGAGCAACTCAAAGAGGGCCGCCTTACTTGGTCTTCCATAGATACCGTCGAGAAGTAGGATATTACCATCTCCTTAATCTGGTTACAATCATACACCCATGCATCATCCCCTCCTTTTAACGCCCCAATAAAGTTCCTTTTCCGTCTTCCATTGGCGCGAGTGTGGAAATATCTGGTATTTCTGTCACCATCTACCAACCACTAACTTCTTGCTTTCTGAGCCCATATCAAGGATTCTTGCATCAGAACCTCGTCTAACTGCTTCCAGAGCACTTTTTGTAACTCTTCTAATTCCATAGATAAGCCAAACCGTGCCTCCGTTCTTGTAATCCCATTAAGCCTGCCTAGGAGCTTCTTCTTTTGTGCATTTGTATGACCAAAAACCTGACCATTCCATTTTCCACAAGCTGACGTGAATTGATCAATGTTTTCCGTCCAAGGCACATCCGTCCGCCAATTATCGGATACAAAAGGGGAAAACCTCTCATCTAATACCCAGGCTGCCAAAAATCTGAAAGGTCTATGCCCACGGTATTGCACACTCACCCCATCTAACTGGAGGAGAAGAGGTCGGTGATCACTCTTATACCAGTTAAGATGCTTCACTACCGCATTAGGAAAGGACTCCAGCCATGAAGTAGACCCTAGGACCCGGTCCAGCCTGCTCTCCACCCCAGTCCGTTTCCACGTGAAAGGAGGTCCTAAAAACCCAAGGTCATTCAGTGCCGCGTCTTCCACAAATTTGCAAAACTCCCTATCCGGTCCTCTGGGGGTTCCACGGGAAATTCGTTCATCATTCCCAATGGTTGCATTAAGGTCCCCACCTAAACACCATGGCATAGCGAGAGAGAGGCTAAGCTGCAAAATATCCCGCCAAAGCACACGCCGTTGAACAATATTAGGGCTACCATATACAAGAAACATTTCCCACAATTGTAAAACACTATCCGTGATTCGAACATGAACGTACTGGGTCGATGAGCCCAACACTTCTACCTGTCTGAATTTATCCGACCAGAGGCACCAAATACCACCTCTAAATCCATCGGCATCAATTATTTTAACATTAGGAAATCCCATACTTGCTGCAATGCCCTGTGCTTTAGTCCTAGAGCACCTAGTTTCAAACAGAGCTACAAAATCAATATCAAAATTATGGGCCAAGCCACGAATTAATAATGGAAACGACCGAGCCCCAGCTCTTCTTACATTCCAGAGGAGGAAGTTCATTGACAACCAGTGTGTTGTGTGGGGAGAACATCCCCTTGTCCATCTTCGGTCCCCATAGGGACGTCCACAATACCCATTTCTGCACCTGTTTTAGCCTTCTTACTATTTTCTCCAACGTTCATTTGCCCACTAGGAACAGACACGATCCTGGACCCCTGATTCGGTTGAGTTGTGACTACCTCCTGCTTCACCTTAATTAAGTCGCTTAGTGTAGGCCCTGTATCTCCTGTCTCCTTACACACCGAATTGGGCTCCCCACTCTGCTCCCCTTCTTGCATATTAATATCCAAAATATTGGGCCCATTTACTTGGTTCAGGTCCACCTTAGACGCGGCATTTGGAGTATCCATATTAGCTCCCTTCTCTTTCCCAAGTGTTTGGGTATTAATTGTAAGTCTATTCTCCTTTCCATGTGCCTTGCTCTTTTTCCCTGCTTTCCTCTTGGCCCCCACCTGTATCCATTCTTGATTCACCTTCCTATTCTGTACCTCCTCCCCAAATCTGCGAGAATCATTCTTCACCCCACGTGTATCCGCCACTTTCGGACTCTCCTCATTTCCCACTGAATCCTGTTGATTCTGTAATCGTTTATTTACCTCCAGCGCCATTGGCTCCTTCATCTTCGTTTTTTTCCGTTTTAGGATCCTTAATATCCGGTTGATTAGTTTATTTCCTTAGATCCCGCCTAATCAGCATCTGAGGACCATAATGAACGCAATTACCGTTACCATTTTGACCCCCCAAATCTCCCTCCGTCGACCTCTGAGCCTCCGGCGCCGTCGTGACCGATGGAGCTCTCTCTACTGTCTGGCTTTCACGTGACTGGGGAGTCACTGTATCTGTACAATGCTCCATACGGTGCCCGTACTTCCCACACGAGAAGCATACTAGATGCAGACCCTCAAACGCAAACCGTCGTTCCTCCCCAAAATGACAGAACCCCGGTAGCAATGGTTTCTGTAGATCCACTTCCACACACACCCTGGCGAATCCACCTTTTTCAGAAAAAGCGGTAGTTCGATCAATCTTGAGAGTTCTTCCAATCATATTCTCTATCCTCCTAATGGATTCCACATTGTAAAGCTCATAGGGAAGGTCAGGAATCCTAACCCACACTGCTACTCGCTTCTGGTTATCCGCTCTCCAAGGGTTGAAGTTCGGCCTCCAACGTTGAACCAGTACGTAATGGTCGGCGATCATCCGAGGTCCTTCTTGTAGAGCAAAATCCCTGTCCTCCGTCGAAGAAAAAGACACTAGGAAATAGCCATTACTCAAAGGAGTTACTCGCATGGGTCCCTTTGACGCCCACATCCTTTCCATTCTTAGTCACATGAATCCAACGTTCATTGTTTTTCCAAGGAGTTTTACAATGAGTGAATTCAGATACGGTTTGCACCACGCGTCATACTCCTCTGCACTCACATGAAGTTTTGGTAATTTCCCAGTCCTGCGCCATACCTCCACAGCATCCTCATCGTCCCGATCAACGTCATCAGCCACATCCTCCGAATCTGACATGCTCTGTTTCTCGTTTGACTTTGCAAAATACTCCTTCCAACCATTCATTGCTTTAGCTGCCGAGAAATGAGGCTCCAGGAGCCCTGACTCACCAAGACAAAGCAATTTATCTTTGTATGACTGTCGGGCGTCACTGGGTGCATTACGCTCCTTCCCAGCAGTCCCTTTCCTCTGTGTCGTCCCCGAAGACCCACTTCAGAAGGTTACAAATTGGTTAAGACCGATAACACCCCGGTTCCCTGCCCCTTCACTCCCCTGTGGTCTATCCATTCTCACCCCTGCATCGCCCAGATTACGCACACCCTCACCCACTGAACCGTCGTCCCCCACCGTCCTCCCATCCCCCACCTTCGACTCATCGCTCACCACTCTCTTTTCGCTCATCGCATTCTCGCTTCCAAATCCTTCCGTACATAATATTTTAAAGTTAGAATTGAGTAAGTTTTGAGTTTTATTGATAGATGACTTTAGAAATGTAGAGGATGATTAATAATTAAATTTAATCAGTTTATTTTTGTTATTCAGTTTATATGAGATTTTAGAATGAATTTTCTATATAATCAGTATATAAATAATTCTATATTGGAATCTTTAACCGATTAAATTGGGGTTAAATGTTTTATTTTGATTATTGAAGGTATCTTTAAAGTTTTGATTAGTTTAGATTTTTTTATTGAAGTGAAGATTTATAATTTAGCTATTTTATGCCCTAAATTTAAAATTAGGTATTTTATGTAATAGAATGAAATTGATGATAAACAATTATTTAAATGAGTTGTTGAGTTAATATATATATTTGAATTAAGATAAAAATAAATAGTTGGGATTTTAGTGTTAAATTGGAATATGTGAATAATTAATTCAAAATTTTAAATTTATAAAATTAAGTTAATTGTGCAAATAACTAAAAGAGTTATTAAGGTGTAGTAAATTGATTATTGTAGATTAATTATGACGTGTTTGTGAGTTATTGAATTAGGAGCATTGTGGTAATAATTAACTTTGGTAAGAGGTAACCACTTTCCACTTATTATGCATATTGGTAGTTTGTGAGTATTTTGTGAACTAATTATGAGGATCTTAATAAAAATTGCCTTGTGGAAACTTTTGATTGGAATTGTGAAATATACATATATGAATGTATGTATAAGAGTTGGAAATTGAGATATTATGACATGTATCTGAGAACGACTTAAAAAACATGTATGAATGTGAAAATCTTGGAAAATTTCCGTTGACCTATTTATTGTGATAATTATTTTGATGGTTAGTTTGGGAAGAGATGTAGTAGTTGTTGCACCATGTGGTATAGCCTCCATTGGTGCAGATGGTCGGTTTCTATTGTCCCATTGGTTCAATGAGAGGCAACGATACCCCACTAGTTCTGATGAGGACATAGGAGGCGGCATGACCAAGGCAACAGACTTGGAGGAATAAGCCTCAAGGGATATGCATGAAGGCTTCATGCATATTGGGCTTTGTTTTATTCTTCTTACTTTTAGTTTTATTCTTCTTACTTTTAGTTATATTTTTGTAATAAGGCTTATTGGGCTTTGTGTGTAAGCATAATTAGGTTAAACTCAATATGGATGTTGTCCACTATATAAGGGAACACCATAGCCTCTTTGAGGGACGCAGAATTTGAAAGTTAACCTTTTTGGTGAGAGACAAGCTTCTCTAGGGTTCTTTCGAGAATCTCGAACTTATCAAGGGCAACAATCCTTGTGGCGTTCTTGGGCTTATCAGTTCTTTGGAATTGTGGCGCCTACCTATAATCCAGTTTTCGTTCTATATTTCTCGGTTTCGTATCTCCAGCTTTCCTTATCCGTTTTCGGTGTTTCTTGAGTCAAAGTCGTGTTTCGGAAAGCCATCTTTCTCCTCGTTTTGGAATCAGTCGAATCCGACGTCTGTAACGTGAGATACACTCGGTTCTTATCCGGACGCGTTGCAGGTTGAATTTTCGGTGTGAATTTCCATTCCTAGTTGATCCAATCGTCCTTTTCTTTCGGGAATCACATCAAGTTCAATGAGGGGAAAAGACCCATGGTCTGAGGCATGTGCTCTAGGGATTTTGGCCGATTCTCATCACATGACCAGTGAGTTTTTGGAGCAGCCAGTAATATGGAAGATAACTTAGCCCATGCGTCTGGTTAGCGGAAATAAGGCAGCTCAGTTGGATTGATAAGAGACAACTTGGGAATTGTGTTAAGGAAACTGTGATACAGAATTCATGATATAGAATTTCCGATATGGAATTTATTATATGAAATTTGATTTTTGGAAATTTATGAATTTTATTTCTAATACATTGTTTTATAAACTGTTCCACTTGACACCTCATGAGCAACTACTCATGTGCCCAATGAGATGGATTGATAGTTACTTATATTTTATAAGTGATAGTTCTCGTATGGGACAACAGGAAGACTTTGAAAGCTTAAGCTACTTCTACTGACAGTGGTGCTTTCATCTTTTTGGTATGCGTAGGATTATTGTATATTGCCACATTAGGGCTTATTTTGTATACTTTGTTTTAATCATAGATATTTTGATAAACATTGAAGTATTATTTATGAGTTAATGAGTTTGGGCCTTGTGAAGTCCAAAACTCAACTGTGTGTATGATAATATACTGATGAATAGTTTGATCAAGTCCTTAATTAATTATTATTTTAAGAACAAATTGAGGATGTGACAACAGTCTTCTCCTAGCTTGAGTTTCGGTTAGAACAAGACAAGAATAAGGGATGGGATTTTGTCTATTTTGATGCTTCCAATGTGTTTAAAATGAAAAATTGTATAGGGTAATGGTTAGAAAGTGATTTTAGAAGCATTAGGATGGAATTAGACCAAAACCCTAAATGTTGTCAGTGTTGATCCTTGTGTGACAGTTTTCTTGTGACATGTTTTTGGATAAGTAAATGGTATCTAAAGGCCCTGAAACTTTTCAGGATTGTAGTACTCATTCTAAGCTTTAATTTGATATATAATATGGGTCGATTGGATCTATATATTGGTAGTCGTGAATTTTTGAAGTTGGCGATGTAAAACTGGAGAGACTTAGTGGCAATGTCCAATGAGTTGTAATTATGTGCGTCTAATTGGCTAAGTATAGTATTTTTAATTGAAACTAGACTTAATAAGGGTTATATGGACTTTGGAAGCACTGCAATTAAATACTTGTACATAAAGATATGAATTTTCAAAGTTGGTTGAAAATTATGTCAGTTTTGACTTGTGCGGAAATGAAAAAAGTAAGGGCAAAGTGTAACTAGGTTAATTTTCAAGGTTAAGATAAATATTTGGAGCTAATGAAGGCCCATTAGTTTCACATTGCGTCTAGTGCAATAGCATTAGAGATCGTGAAAAGTTTGGATAAATTATAAACCGCCGTTTGTGAATGTATGTTTACAGGAGCTAACGTTTGTCCAGGACAACTAAAGGAACAGGAGCCAATTCAAGAATTGGTAAAGTGTCCCGGTAGTAACTCTAATCTCACATACTTAGTATGATTGTATATGCATGTTTGAACCATATGTGTGAAAGTCCCGTCCCTTATGAGGCCAACACCACTCATGAGCCGACTGGCTGGAAGGGCTGACCATGGGGCTAGCTTCCAGGTGGCTAGGTAGGGCCTAATGCATTCAATTATTATGGGTTAATTATCATAACCGAGTTGAGTGCCCAACACTGTGGTAGTGAATCATGTGATTACTGCTTGCAATCTATGCTGCATGTGATATATGATATTTGATCCCTGAATGTTGTAAATGGTGATATGGATTGTTCCGTGTGTGGTTAACTTCCTGTACCGTTTATACATTGTATGTGAGGCTAACTGTTACTCTAGAATTCTTCAGGATCGCAGCTCTTGTCAATACTGGTGAAATGAACTGTGTACTGGGCACGACTCCTAGGACAAGGCAATGGATACCAACAAAGGAAGTTTTTAGATTGGTCCAAGAACCTTGTCAGCTTGTGTAATTTTGTAGTTATATAACTTTATTTTGTAAAATCTATGAACCCTGATAGTATTCCTATTATATAATCAAGACCTTTGTACTAGTAAATTACGTTATTTGTTTCGCTTACTGAATTACGTAGAAATACTCTGATAAATGATAGTATACCAATGGGGCCCGACATTCGTAGTACACGTTTGTGTAACAATTATTTGTGATTTAATTATTGTTCAGATTGAGTTGAGACACTTGCTTTTTATGAATGGATCCAGAGTGCGAATTTAATTAAGATTTAAATTTATATTTTAAGCAATGAAGTATATCCTGCTATTTGAGAATGGATCCGAATTTACAAAACACACTATATCCTGCTATTTGAGAATGGATCCGAATTTACAAAACACACTACCAGATTTTTGTTTTTTTGAAATTTTTTTATATTATACCAAAATAAAATACTACCGTCAAATAATAAATGTTGCACTAGAGTCACAATAGATTCTCTATAAAGACATACTACGTCCGGGTCCTAATTATAGTTGACTTTGTTTGGAGAAATTAAGGAAGCTAAATAAGTTACTTAATCATTTTATATGTTGTATATCTTTAGATTATATATTAGTTTATTAGTCAAACTAATTACTTTGAAGAAAAAAATAAAAATAAAAATACTCTAAAGTAATTTAATTAACTTCCTTAATTTCTCCAAAGAAGTCAACTATATCTAATAATTAGGGAGTATATCTAATTTTCTTAGATAGGCCGAATGTTATTTAAATTTTGCATGTGCTTTGCCTCCATACTCATGACTCACGAGCATGAACTCCTCCATGGCTAAATTCAAACATAAAAGTTCAAGAAATAAAGCACAGGCAATATTAGAGAATATGATTAGTTATAATCTAAATACCTTAACTCAGTAATTTGGTAGGTAGATAGTTACAAAAGTGCATTTGACAGCAATCATGCTTCAAAGAGTTTGAACAACAAAAAGAACTGTCATCTCAGCTGTTAACAAAAGATTTAAACGCTTTCAACTTCCTACTTTCATCCAATCGCTGACATTATACATTAGGATCAGTGCTATGTTAAATATTAATCTTTCCTAAAGTTTCATACCTCAAAATAACTGTAGGTGACTTCCAAAAAAGACACAAAGCACTTGTCAATAGCCGGCTTTATGAAGAGCCGTCCAATAAGGAATTAGCTTATGGTCCATAGGTATCACATCCTTCCATCTTCCTGTACAAAATATTGCATATGCGTCAGCTGCATACCTGATTCAAATAGAATTGCTGTCAGATAAGATAGCCTCAGCCACATAAAACTGACTGAAAATTAAATTAAAACAATAATTCACATTCTAACTTACCTGCCAACGCCATGTAGCTCTGTGATATGAGTCCAAGTATCTTCCATATACTGTAACGAGAAGAGTTTTAAGGTCCAAGCCCTTGTGTACTGGAAACCAAGAGGGGTGATTTTCTTTATTATTTGATCAACAGGAACTTGAACACAAGTTTCTGGATCTGGGCATAAATTAAAAAAATTTGGAATCACCCCTTTCACCTACATTTCAAATCTCTCATCATAAGTCATCAAAGCACGAAAATTAGATCCATTCAATCGAAATGAAAATATGAAGACCTCATTAAGATTCCAGGAAACAATACAAATGACCATATATTCTTTTACCAATAGAAAATGAAAAGATCACAGATTTTATAAAATTATATACCTGTCCTCCGCTAGTGCGATTCAGAAGCATACATATGGCCACCACTTTCCATGGGTCATGAACATACTCTTCTTGGAGTAAAGCAGGCGTAGAGCACGGCGGCTTCCACATGTTGTCTGGAGTCTTCTTTCTGTAGGCTTCCTTTTTCCTCTCAAACTTGGTAAGAGAGGGTATTCTAGTTTTGGTCGAAGGCCCCTTATAAGAAAATACTGATTGCCTCTCAGTCTCCCCGTTGTCATATTGAAATATTATTGAATCACCCTCTTGTTTCCAAATTACCATTTTCACAGCATCAGCACTTTTTCTTTTCCGGGACTGACGAATGGAAGCATGCTCACACTCCATTTCCCTAATATTAGCATAAAAATATATAGGTTTCAAAGAAGATTATAAATTTTAAAAAGAGAAGCATGGAGGGTAATATGTACTTTTTCTTGAGCCTCTCAAAGTCAATCAGAATCTTACGGTACTTTTCGATGGATCTTGAAAGCACCATGATATTGCCATCAGAAAATTCCACAACTATTTTACCCTCATTTTTTTTCTCTGTTACTGATTTCACCCCTTCAAAGTCTCTACGAATACCACACTTCATTTTCCTATCAGAGAGGAAAAAAATCAAGTTCATATTTTAAAACAAAATTCAATACTTTGACAAGGAAGAAACAGTACCGATTGATGTCTACCTGAGGAAGTTGGCAGAGTAAGGGGACGATTTGACGTTAGTGGAACCTTCAGTTGCCGGCGATGGTGAATTGTGAAATGGGAATGCATCACGCATGCTTGTATTATCTTTCGTCCTGTCACTACAGAAGAAGGAGCAACGATGGGTTATCTCACAAGAGTGCCAATATTAAAAGATGACATGAGAAGACGACTTATACATACTTGAATTCATACTGTACAAAAGGATGTGGCGCATCTTCACAGGGCATCTGCTTTTTCTTCCGTCGATGAAAATCATTCATAATCCCGACGTGCGGTTCAAAGGACTTTAAGTGCAAAGCTATCTTTCCGTCATAGAATTCGACAGCAATACGATTACCAATTTCTGTCATCGATTTCACCCCTTCAAAGCCGGTAATAACATAACGATCCATTTCCCTAACAGCATCATCATGTTTATATTCTTAAAACACAACGTTTTGACAAGGGAGAGGCAGAAGAGACTAATAAAGCGTACCTGAGGAAGTGGGTATTGCCGGAGGATGATTGGAAGCTTCTCGAAGCTTCGATGGTTTCCTTCGACAACGAGAGAGCCACTCTGCCACTGTGAATATTGAAATAGGGAAAATGGATCCGAGTCCGACAGAAGATAAGAGATGCGGCTGCCCTGTTAAGGGCAAAACGGTCCTTTCAATGAAAAGATTAATATATCCCCGAATCCACTTTCCCGCCTCTGATGGGAATCCGCGGCAACATCTTTTTTTATTAGATCTCGTGGAGAACAATGAACCGTTTGATCTTATTTAAGTGAAAAAAAAAAAAACAAAGGAAATGTTTTATCAAAGGGATCAAAAATTTAACTTTATCATCTCAATGTAAATTTATTTATTTTAATCAAATAGTATGCAAAAGGCAAAGATAGTATGCACATGCTAAAACCCCAACCAACACCATTAACAAACTTAGACACAAAAAACAAATATAATGATATGAGTATTATGTCGCTCTATGTGCAAAGAGGATGCACATTAGGTACCCATTATTAGGTGTTCAATTATGTGCTCATACCTCTATTAGAGGTAGAGCTGGCAATCAGGGCCGGCCCGGCTCGACAGGGCCTGACCCTACAGGGCTTGGGCCCAACAAGGCCGGGCCTACATGGTCTAGAGTAAGGAAAACATTTGTTTTTTAAAGCCCGGCCCGATAGTATCAGAGCCAAGGCCAGTCCTATAGGGCCTGAAAATTACTATTCCAAATTTTAACTATTTTTCGTTCTTTTTCTTTCGATTTTTTTCAAAGAAATATAATTAGTAAATTGCAACTATTAAAGTTCTAATCTATCAAATAAATGTTATTAACATTAATATCTAAACAATATAAATCATTCAACAAATAAACACATTTATTAATTCGTAATAAAAAACAAATAAACACAAAGAATATGTTTTTTCTTTTTTTTCAAAAAATATTAAACAAATGAATTGCTTTGTGTATGCCCACACAAAAAATGTCTTTCCCTCTCGTAATTTTGTGTGTCTACCGATTCCTTCGTTTCAGACATGATTTTACTGACAGGTAAAAATAATTATACTTATTTTACACAAAATATATTTATAATTTATTACTCATATAATATTGTAATACCAAAGTATGTGTTTATTTAATATGAAAACATCTCTTCTTTAAAATTTATAATAACTAATTATGTGTTTTAATACAGAATAATAATAAACATAAAAAAGGGTTATAGTTTAAATTAAAAAAAAAAATCTAAGTAATTACAAATAAATACATTAATTAAGTGGAAGTCTAGGTAATTAATTTTTTTTTTTAAAATGCTACAGTAAAACGGACTGGACTAGTCTGCTTGGGTCAGACCGGACTTCGGTCTAGGGTCTAAGACCCCCTAGACTGGTCCGGTCCGGCCCTATATATATATATATATATATATATATATATATATATATATATATATATATATATATATATATATAAAAGCACAACTTAACCTAACCCTTTGTCCTTCTTTAATTTATTGTCTTCTTTACGATTCTTCATCACTCATTAGTGAGTCTTCTTCTTTGGCCCAAAAAATATCCAGAGTCTTTTTCCCTTTTCAGTCTTCTTCTTCTTCGGTCTGGCCCAATAGAATGTTGTTATTTTGTATTTTTGTTCAATGTTGTTGGAGATTCTTATATGTGTAATTGTGTATGATTGGATTTAATATGTTTGCACGTTTGTATGTTTAATTATTAGTCCAAAGAAGTGGGAAAAAAAACTAAAAAAAATGAAATAGGTTCTGGACTGCTTGGACCAGTCCAGGCAATCCACTGGACCGGTCTGGTCCAGCCCGAGGTCCCTCTTGGACCAGACCTCGGGTTGACCCCCAACCCGGTCCAGTCTGGTCCATGGACATCCCTAATTAGAGGTATGGATATATTTTTTTTATATATTGTATTTATTTAGATTTAAATTATATGTTGCTTTTTAGAATTTTTTTATATCCAGTATCTCAAATTAATTAGTTTCTAGTCCTGCATTTATCTGTAACACCAGTATCATGTAAACTAATTAATTTAAGATATTGGGGGCAAAAAAATTCTAGAAAACAGCGTATAATTTAAATCTAAATAAATACAATATAATATATATATATATATATATATATATATATATATATGTTACGGACCTAGCCTAGGCCCATTATCTCACTGGCTAGTACAGGGGGCAACCCACCATCCGTGGGACCCAGCCATGACCTTGGACACGCACCCACGATCCTGGACATGCACCCACGATCATGGACATGCGCGCACGATCCGGACACGCACATGACACGTACGGCATGGCGGCCAAGGGACTAACTAACCGGTATACTCTATATATGCGAGGAAGGAGACGGGCGCCGGTACATTCATTCTAAGCCTTGACTTATCTACATACGGTCACACGGCACACACAGACTCCTTAGGCGAAACGCACGCTTGTGTACCGTGATCATACCCTCTCCGAACGCTTGACCCATAAGCATACAGAAGGGCACACGAATCCTATATCAAACCACCGGACCTTCAATAGGCGGACATCCGAGTTCTACACCGAAACGGTGGCGCCGACCGTGGGGATCAATAAACTTCTATTCCCGTGACCATGAGGATAAGCACTCGTGCTTCAGGCCAAAGACAATCGGAGGCGGATCAAGCGGGGGACAACCGTCAACCACCGCGTCAACCACCCCGTAATGAGCAGCCGATTAACCAGTACTCATACCTCTAATAAAGATATGAGCACATAATTAAACACCTAAGAATTGGCACCTAATGTACACCTGTGCAAAGATTGGCATAGATTTTGCTATTTGATTTACTTGTAGAAAAATATGGTGGTCTAAGATTTAAAGATAAATAGCATGCTTAAGGGTATTTGAGATAGTTTACTAGTTTACCAAGTAAAGATGTCGTGCATTCTAAAATTGAGCAGACAACCGTAGCCTAGTTAAAGTTTAGATTTACAACATTTGATTAGAAATAAACCACAGAAGCTGCTAAAAAACCTATGGATATGGTTGGCTGATGAACACGCCAAATTCAATCCCCAAGATGATTGCAACCTTAGAGAAGAGAAATGGAAGAAGAAGGAGGTGATGAAGAAGACGGAAACCGAATTTGAGCTCCAGATCTCAAAGAAAGTTCAAAGAACAGAGATTGAATATGTAAATGTGTTCTAGTGTAGAACACAGGTGTCCAGCCCGGTGAATGGGCTGGGGCTTTTATGTTGGATCAATAGTCTCTTCCTGGGTGCTTATGAGGGAAGCACACAGTCCGAGGTGGGATCACTGTACACAACCGGGCTCTTAGCCAATGGAGTGGGGTGTGTGCACAGTGAGACAATAGGTAAATAGCTCAAGGGTAGAACGTGTGTACCTTAGGTTACCGTCTTAGTATTTATACAGCATACCTGGAACGATCTGGCGCAGAATCCGACCCTGATCCTAACTGCTTTGCCTTGTGCGGAGGTGCTCCTATATTACCGGGGCAGTTGAGATTCTTCAGGATGACCGGCGAGACCTGGTCTGCCATGCCTGCCCGTGATTGGGCCTTATCGCCATTGGGCTGAATCCAGGTCCGTAACAGTTGCCCCCAGCCCGGTAGTTCAAGGTCTTGGACTGCCGGGGTGTACGATGCCCTGGATAAGTCATCCGAGGTATTGCCCGTCTCCCGACGTCTGCGTCGGGCTAGAATTTGTGGGGCTCATTTCCCTTAGTACGTGGCATCATCGTTAGGTCCGATGAGCCAGGGCGTCATCCTACGTCTTATGAAGTGTGAAGATGACGTCCTAAGGCTTGATAATTACCGTGGTGATTACCGACGGTCAGAGGAAGGCCGAGGTGATATCCTCCGACCTTAGGAATGCCGTGGTGAGAACCGACGAGCTAAGGGTTCGAGGTGGTTGGCATGACCACGGCGTGACTCTTGGGGAATACCCCTCTGATTCTGCCATGATTGTGTAATATCCTAATTTTTTAATTTTAGGATTTAAGTATAATTATGAAATTAATTATTGGAATTTAAAGCAAAAATTTTCCCCATAAATTAAGGATTAAATTTTAGTATTTATCAAGTATTTACAAGAGATGATTTTTTGGAACACAGTCTAGTTATTACTTGATTGGGACACCAATATTATAAATATATATATAAATATATTTCTTAGCCCATGATCATTTAATTCATCCATTTTGCTTCAGTCCTTAGCCCAATACGTAGCAACTAAAAGCCCATGTGTTGCCAAACCACTATCTTTTATATCATGCAAATCAGCTATCCCCTCTGCCCATACGGATAAGCAGCGTTGTCAAAGGGAAAAGTATCAACAAAAATCAGACTCTGCCATAATCCCGCCACATACGGCCTTACTGTACACGCAAGATCAGCAACCCATGAATTCACATTGGGTGCTTTTCTCTTAGGTGCTTCTTAGGTGCTTTTCCCTCTAATTAGAGGGATTAGGCATTTTTTTTTTTAAATTTTTTTATATATTCTACTTATTGAGATTAGATTATATACTGCATCCTGAAATTTTTTTTACACCCACTATCTCAGATTAATTAATTTCCAGGATATTGGGGTTACAGGAAAAATATTTCTTAATGCAAGACTGAAAATTAATTAATTTGAGATATTGGGTGCAAAAAAAATTTCAGGATCCAGTATATAATCTAATCTAAATAAATAGAATATATAAAAAAATTTAAAAAAATAAATAAAAATGCCTAATCCCTCTAATTAGAGGGAAAATCATCTAAGAAGTACCTAAGAGAAAAGCACCCAATGAGAACCCAGTAACCCATGCTCTCCCAACGGCTCATACGCTGGGACCTTTTATGACAGCAGATTTCCCTGATCTTTTCGAGCCCAACGCTGCTTGTACAATGGTCCTTCTCTTTCGGTCTGTTACTCTCTTGTGTCGAACCAGACCCTTAGTTCTTTGTATAGTCGCTGCTCCTTAGTCTTCTTCCATTCGTGTTGCCTTAACAAAAGCCAGTGAGACCGAGAGAGAGAGCTTTGGAGCTGGGTGCGCGCGCGCTTTGTTTTAATTATCAAAGAAACAGAGAGTGAAGTCAAGGAAGCAGTAAGAGAGTTCAATGGTTCTTGTAGCTCTGTTTTAAATCAAGAAAACAGAAGTATCTTCTAGCTCTTCTCCTCCTGGTTTTATATGATTTTTCCAACCTAAGTTTTGAGTTTCCAACCATGGGATTGTAGCTATAACTCCACAAGAATGATCTCTGTTTTTAGGAGTTTAAGCAGAGGAAGTATTTAGCGCATATATATATATATATAACCAAAGCCTAACTATTATGTTATATATCTACATATATATACGTTACCCCACATATAAACGCTGCATATCTTAGTGGAATAGGAAAAAAAAAACTTTTCAGTGTGTGCGCTGTTAAATATGTATATATATTTTGAAAAAGAAAGCTTGCTGATATCGGTTTTATTGTCATATAAAATCCATGTATATGAAGTTTAGCTTGCTGTCATAACTTACTGATCTATGTATATATTTAAAAAAAAAAAAAACGTTGTACAAGAAAAGAGAAGGGAAGGAATATATACTTGTGTGTTAGTTGCTGCATGTGAAGAGAGAAAAGGAAGACTCGGGTATTAAACGTATGTGTATATATATATATTACTATATAAAAAGGAGAATATACAAAGTTTTAATCTTTATATATATATATAGCCACACGTTGCATCTGGAAAGGATAGAAAGAACCTGTTATCATGTTATCTTGTACTTATATATTAACATATAAGTTGTTGTCTTATATGAATAAGGCTAGTCAGGTGGTTTTGAAGATTTGGGAAGATATAAGGAAACATGATTTTGCTGTTAGTTGAGATTATGTAGATATATATATATATGCATCTCTATAAAAAAAAAAAAAAAAAGAGAGAGAGAAAGAGAAGGAAATTGTATGAGTATTTATTAAACCCCTAATTTAAAGTGTTAGGGTGACTTCTAAGAGTTTAAACTAATAATAATAAGAAAAACTTTACTTTGTAAAATATATATGTATATATTGTCACTATATAGGAATTTCTATCGGTTTAGTTTTGTATTTGAAGGATCAAATTGTAATTTTTGAAATTGTGGGATTAAAATGTTATTTCTGAAAAATTGAAGGACAAAATAGCTTTTTTTAAATTTAAACCCCAAAATGTCATTTTCAATTCTTGTGACAGTAATATTATATTATTAGAATTTGTATTTTTTAAGTTATAGGAAATTATAAATTATAATTGTGATAATGTAGAGCCTTCTTGTGATCGGTGATTGTGCGGGATGTGTTCCTCGAGTTAAGGATAAGCTTGGAATTGAGGTAATCAGGGTTAATTTATTTTATATGTTTGTTTTGGGATGTGAGGTATTTTTCTAAGCCTTACTTTCATATATACAACTTGTATGTGTTTTGAAAAATTATGTGTATGTTTGAATATAAAAATAATTCAGTGAAGCAGTGTATTTTTCCAATCTGTGTATTTAAGTAAATACTATTGTTGAGGTTGTTATTGTTGTGATGGTTGAAATGCTTGTTGTGAGTTGATACATTTGGAATAGTAATTTACTAAAAAGTTCTTGAAAAATTTTAGTGTTATATTATTTCTTCTGTTGTGGGTTATGTTGGGTTGTGTGGAAGAGATTAATGGTGAACTTGTGTCTGGCTCTCTCAATTCTGGCCCGGATCTTGAGTTGAGTGTTATAGGCGGACACCTCCCTGTTACAGTATTGCGTTGGTGACATGGGAGGGGACAGTATTCTTGAAGTGACTAGCTAACCTTGGCCAGGTATACTAGCATTGATAGGCTGTACCATGTCCAGAAGATATAAGGAGGAGCATGATGGATGACTGGGGATGGTTTTATTATTGTTAATTATTATGTATTATTCTGTTCGTAACTGTACCTGGACTTTGAGTTTGTGGGCGGAATTTGTACCCTGGACTTCGAGTTTGTGGGCGGAATTTGTACCCTGGACTCCGAGTTTGTGGGCGGAACCTGTGCCCTGGACTCTGAGTTTGTGGGCGGAATTTGTGCCCTGAACTTTGGGTTTGTGGGCGAGCATTGTGCCCTGAACCCGATATGTATGTTATCAAAAGAAAAAGACTTATCTATTATTGCTTGTTAAAATATTATAATTATGTTAATAAACCTGCTTCTCTGACTTGCAATCCTTTCCTGCATATTTGATAAATTAATTTCGGTTACAGGGACTTTATGTCTCACCCCGTCATTATTAATTTTTTCAGGCGAAACCTCTAACCTTAGTAGAGGACAAGGGAAGCAGCCAGAGGCATAGACGTCATGAGACTTGTGGGCCTTTTTTTGGTATTAGTGCTGTATTGATTTATATATTGCCATCATAGGCCCCTCATATTTCTGAAATACTACATTAACTATTTTTGGATGACTGTTTATTTTCCAAAGGCGTTATTTTATACACTATCATATTATGGTGGATCCACAATCATATCTTGTGCGAAAATTGTTTTTGTATGACCCTTTGTGTTGGGGTTAGGGTTATAAGGCTCGTGGGCTATGTGTATTTCTGTTCGATATTTGTGCCCAGAGTCGTGGATTTATTTGTGGTGGGTTTGTGGGAAAATTTGTACCCTGGACCCAAGGTGTGTTGTCTTGAAAGAAGAAGGGTTTCCATAATTACCTGTTAATTCGGTTTTATGAAAACATTATGGTTAATTGCTGATTTGTGAGGAATGGTCTTTTCAGATTGCGTGTGACACTTGGCTTCCGTGGATTGGAAAGGCGCATCGTCCATCACGCCTCGCCGCCCCCGGGTTTCGTGCGCATTTAATGCTTCAGAGGCACGTCGTACGTCACCTCAACTTTTTGGGCGAAAAGTCGCCTCTGCCCCTGACGGTTGGGTTGCTTTTGAACCTCCCTCCTTTTTTCCTTACGTTAAAAACTGTTGGGACTCTTCATTTTGTCACTTTACTCTCAACACTACAAACCTCTTTCGTGCAAAGTTTTCTCTGTACCTGCGAATTTCTACTCCTGCAATTTTTTTTTTCCAATCAGCCAACTTCGACCGTGAAGTATTCTTGCTCCATTTCTTCCAGGTGTTTTCTTGTGCCCAGAGGCTTCTTGTGAATCTCCGCTTACTCTACTCTTCTTCGCTTCTCTTGCTTACAAGTATATTTTCCAACCTCATAAGAAGTTTTGTGTTCCTGCATTTCAAATTTCTTGCTTCTCCTCCATTTTTGTTTTTGGGGAATCCGCGAGTGTACTTTTGGGTTTTCTGGGTTTCTCCTGAATCGGGAACTGGCGTTTGGGGGTAGTTTGTGGTTTGTGTGTGTGGATATTTGCTATCACAAGCGTTTGGTTTTAGTTTTTTCTCAACCCTTCTATGACTGTATAGGTTTAAGCCTTTGATGGCTAGGGGGAAGCACCCAATGTCCTCAAATCGACCCTTAGATCCGAACGATGATGAGGCCTTGCGAGCCCGCTATCCACGCTTTAGTTTCTTGCTCTTAGGAACTTTGCTGACCGAGGAGGAAAGAATGGCCTCGGTTCTCCAGGGTGGGTCTGGTAGTAGGAGTGCTAGGGGGTCCCAGCCGTCCGTTCCTGTGTCCAGCCAACCGGAGTCTTCCCCCATCGGCCTTGATTCGGATAGTTCCCCTGAGGCCAAGGCCATTTCGGCCGAGCCTATCAACTTCTTCGAGGAGCGTCTTCCAACCGGGTCAGGATCCCTCCCGGATGGGTATGTCGGTCCCAGCTGGGAATGTGTTGCCTGGAGTTCTTCACTCATTGTGAGTGGGCAGGACCACATGGCCAAGGGTATTCTGGGCTCATGTCGTCATAACTTATCATCTGAGGCTACCTTGGCCTCTTTGGGGGAGCGTTTTCCGACTCCAATCCTTCTGGATTTCCAAACAGTAGTCCATTTCAGTCAGGTATCCCTCTTAGCTCTGACTATGGCTTTTTATTTGTTCATGTTGTAGGTAAATGGAGTCCTCGTCTTCTCCCTGTTTGTTTGTGTCAGATGTGGAGGCCGACTCCGGCAGTCCTTCGTCGACCCTGAAAGCTAGATATCCATGGGTGACGCATGAAATGCTGACAACGCGTTCACCGGGGTCATCAGGATGTTATCTGGCTCCTCCCGAGGAAGGCGAGCCGATCTGCGCGACCCGGGAACCCGGATCCCCCAATTTCTTTCTTTTCTATCGGGAGTATATGTCCCGGCTCGGTATTCGCTTCCCGTTTACCGAGTTTCAAATGTCTGTTCTTCATTACCTTCACCTCGCCCCTTCTCAGCTTCACCCGAACAGGTGGGTCTACTTGGCGGCATTCGAATATCTCTGTCGTTTGATGGAGCCTGTCGTCCCTTGCATCGCCGCCCTTTTTCTTTATTTCTTCACTCCTTTCACCGCTCGCTCGGGTAGAAAGCCGGCCACCTTGAAAGGGCTGACTTCTCTTCGGAGTGAAGCGGACAGAAAACTTTTCACCTCCTTTTCCGATTCCTTCAAGCATTTCAAAAATGCTTTCTTCAAGGTGGTTGCCATTGCTCGCGAGGTATCTTGGTTCCTGAAGGGCGCTGAAGGCCCCGACGTAGAGTGGCGTTTTCCGCTCTATTGGACCTCAGATCATCACAAATCTACCTCCTCCACTTATCAATTTGATGAAAAAGACCTCACCGAGGAGGAGAGGGAGCATGCAGCCCGGCTGGCTTCGTATGTAGCCGTGCACGGGATTAAGAGCGCGGCCTTCTATGTTAAGAAGGCCGGCGTGGAGTCGGGATCGGCCTCCAGTATGACTCTATTTATATTAGCTCTGTCGTTTATCAAATACCACTTTATTTTTCTGTGAATTAGGTTTCTGATACTTTCTTCAAATTTTTGACAGATCAGGAGCCATGGAGCTGAATCCGGACTACCTGGCCTATGTAAGGCCGGCTGAAGGGGTGTCGACGGAGAAGGCGACGAAGAAAAGGGCCGCTGCCGAGCCCTAGAAGAAGAAAGCTCCTTCTGTCTCGGTCTCAAAGTCCTCCATGACTAAAAAGGCGAAAGTTGGGGATACACAGGTGGCCCCTTCGTCACAGATGCCCCCTTTGTCTGCTCCTTCACCGACTGTGCCCGGAGCATCACCTTCCGTGAACGTCCATCCCTCCACCGACAAGGGGAAGGATGTGCTTCCTTCAGATTCGGCGCGCCCTCATTGTCCGCCCCAGACCAACTCTACTGCCTCTCGCCCTGGTGGCCTCAAACATGGCCAGGCCTGGGAAGGTAGCGTCTCGGAGGAGCTCGGTACCGCCTTCTTTCCGCCGCGCCGGTTTTTGAGCCTCTAGCCTCTTTCTGATGAGGATGTACGTGAAGTACAGGACGTGCACAGTCGCCTATGCAAGGCCCTCGGATTGTCTCAGGCCTATCTCCACCTCCACGGGTATTATGTAAAAGTTACTGGTGAAGCCCGACACCTGAAGCTGAGTCTGGAGATGGCTGAAGAAAAAGCCAAGAGGCTCGAGGTGGAGAAAGACGCGGCCGAGGCGGAACGTGACCGTATAAAGGTGGAGCTGACAAGTTCTCATGCCGCCACGGAGAAGGCCAATGAGGATCTACTGCTGACCCATGCTGCCCTGACGCGGGCTTGTACTGATCTGGCAGAGGTGCAGTCGTCCCACTCCCGCAGCATGGATGCTGTAAAGGCCCTCATGGAGCAACGCAGTGAGTTGTTCTCCGAGCTTGAGGGGACCCGGGGTGCCCTGGAAAAGGAGAAAGCCGCCCATCAGAAGGCGGTGGATACGGTGAGGAAGGCCGCGGCCGACTGTTTCAAGATGGCCCTTGCCATGATCGAGTATCTTAATCCGGGTGTGGAGCTGAACCTCGCCGGTTATGACTGCCGCTCCTTCTTTAGGGGTGGCGCTCTCGTTCCGCCGCCTCCTTCTCTTGATGAAGTGTCAGTCTCCCTTGCCGAGGATGACGAAGGAGCACAGGTCGGGGAAGAGACTACTTCTGGGGTCGAGCCCGAGGGCAATGGGGCGCCTGTGGACGAGGCGGCCCCTCCAAGTTGAAAATTGTTTTGTTTGGTCTTGCTTTTTTCCTTTTGTTCCGGCAGATAACGCCGTCTTTGTAATAGATTATAGCTCGAACTTTATTTAATGAATGAAAAAGCACTTAAATATTCTATTGCGTACATTTAACTTTATGCATAAACTGCACGTCGTTAGGATCTTGATCGGGCCAGGGTCGTAAATAAATAGAGTTTGCTAGTACTCTTCTGGTGTAAGAGACCAGGTGTATGAGTAGGGGTTTTAAAGCTTACCATGCTACGAGGTTATGGAGTCGTATTCCAATATCTTAACCATAGTAAGGGAAAACTGTCATATGCTCAGTCGAGGTCTGATGGACACGCACTTAAACATTTTGACCTGATCAGGGTCCGGCATGACTATTTGCCTTCTTAACTCGGTGTTAATTTCGATGCATCAAGATACTTACAAGGGCCGATGACAGCTGCCTCGTGTAGTTCTTTATAAAATAATCGGGCTTATCGGCCTCGGTGTCGGTCTAGGTAGTTAGCAAACGTCAAGGATTCTTGAAATTGAACTTCGGTTAAAAAACCGTTTATTAATTTAAGAAATGATTCCCTCTAACGAGCTAACAACATAAAATGAAAACTTGCTCTAATGAAATGACTGAAACCAAATTAGCCTGAAAATAATTAAAGCAAAACTAACTCGAACTGGATGTATTCGTCTTGGGAGGCCGAGCCGACCAAGCCTAGCTGTAGTAGATTCTCAGTTTTTCGGCATTCCATGTCCTCTTAATATGTTTTCTTGCTAGGGTTTCGAGAACATAGGCTCCTTTGTCGAGCTTCTCCTTAACCCGGTACGGGCCATCCCAATTCGCGGCCAGCTTTCCATCCTTGGCATTTTTGTTGCCGACATCTGCCCTTCGGAGGACTAGGTCGCCCCGGTCGAAAATCCAGGGCCTAACCTTTCGATTGTACTTGGCAGCGATGAGTTGCTTGGCCGCCAGGTCTCGGCAGTGCGCCGTGGTCCTGACCTCGTACACCAACTCTAGCTCAGTTGCCAAGGCTCTGGAATTTGGTCCTTCTCCTTCCTCCAGGATCCTACATCTTCTCCACGATTGCTGGCCTATCTCGACTTGAATCATGGCCTCGCACCCGTAGGTCATGAGGAAAGGAGTTTCTTGGGTGGCCAACTGTAATGTGGTTCGATAACCCCATAACACGTTATAAAGTTGTTCGACCCAGCTAGTGTTGGCGTCCTTCATCTTTTTCCTTAAGCGGTCCATGATTACCTTATTTATCGCCTCGGCTTGACCGTTTGATTGAGGGTGTTCGACAGAGGCGAAATGGTGTGTGACTCCGAGGTCGACCATCATGTCCTGGAAGTTCCTGTCGGTAAACTGGGTTCCATTGTTTGTCACTATCTCGGTCGGGACACCGAAGCGGGAAAAGATGCTTTGTTGGATAAAACGCTGGACCCTGGCCGACGTAATGGTGGCGAGGGGCTCGGCTTCAATCCACTTAGTGAAATAATCGACCGCCACAATTAGCCATCGTAGTTGTCCGAGGGCAGGTTTAAATGGTCCGAGTAGATCCATGCCCCACTTGTAGAATGGCCATGGGGCCGAGATGTACTCCATGTCAGATGGTGGGGACCAAATGATTTTGGCGTGTTTTTGGCAGCTATCGCATGCCTTGACGAACTCCTTGGAATCCGCCTCCATAGTTGGCCAGTAGTACCCGGCCCACAGCGCCTTCCTTGCTAATGCTTTGGCGCCCATGTGTTGAACATTAATTCCTCCATGGATCTCGGCAAGAACATATCTGCTTTCATTGGTGCCCAAGCACCTTAGCATTGGAGTATGCAAGCCTTTTCGGTAGAGTTGATCGTCCACCATCGTGTAAACTGCTGCCTCCCAAATGAGTTTTCGGGCATCGGTCGTCTCGAATGGGATAATTCCTCGCTCGAGGTAATCTTCAAGTGGTTTCCTCCAATCTGTGGAGGTGGATATGGCCATGATGCATGTTGGTTCCTCCAGTTTTTGTTGTACTACGGTCCTGTGGTTGGTCGTGCCTTTAGTGCTGGTGAGCTTGGAGAGGATGTCGGCCCTGACGTTTTCTCCTCTCGGGATGTGGGTGACCGTTACTTCCTCAAACTCGGCTTGGATTTCCTTGACTTTATTGAGGCATTTTTCCATGAGGGGGCCCTTAGCTTGGTATGCCCTGTCTACCTGGGAGGCGACGAGCTGGGAGTCGGTGAAAACCGACACTCTTTGGGCCCCGAGGTCCTTGGCCTGTTGGAGTCCGGCCAGGAGCGCCTCGTACTCGGCTTGATTGTTCGATGTCGGGAAATTTAGTTGTAGGGAATGTTCGATTACAATTCCTTCTGGGCTTTCTATGATTATCCCAGCCCCGCTTCCTTTGGAGTTCGACGAACCGTCGACATATACTTTCCAGATGTCCAAGTTGCCGACATCCTTATTAATTGGGGTTAGCTCCTAGAGGAAGTCGGCCAGCGCTTGTGACTTAATAGCATGTCGGGCTTCATAAGTGATGTCGAACTCAGATAGCTCTATGGGCCAGCTGATCATCCTGCCAGCCAGGTCGAGCTTATGTAGCACCTGCCGAATCGGCTGACTGGTCCGAACCATAATTTTGCGAGCTTGGAAATACGGGCGAAGCCTTCTCGCTGTTGTCAGTATGGCGAAAGCCAATTTTTCTAATTTCTGGTACCTCAACTCCGAGCTCTACAGGGCTTTGCTTACAAAGTATATGGGTTCCTGACCGTTCTCAGATTGTTGGACTAACACCGAGCTCACTGCCTCTTCTCCGAATGAAAGATAAAGGAATAGAGTTTCTCCAGGCTTAGGTTTTGATAGAACCGGCGGAGTTGCCAAGCATTGTTTGATTTTTTCAAATGCGGCGTTGCACTCCGGGCTCCAATCTCCAGTTGCTTTCTTCTTTAACAGTTTGTAGAAGGGGAGGGCGTTCTCTGCCGACTTGGCAAGAACCTGGTTAGCGCGGCCTGTCTTCCCGTTAACTGTTGCACCTCTTTCTTATTTCGGGGCGCTTGCATGTCCAAAACAGCCTTACATTTATCCGGGTTGGCCTCGATGCCACGGCTGGTCAACAGGAAACCCATAAACTTCCCGGCCGGAACTCCAAAGGCACATTTTGCCAGGTTTAGCCGGATTCTAAATTTCCTTAAGAGTAAATACCCTTTTAGGTCCCTGGAAAAACACGCTCTACCCATTTTGGTCCCTGAGTAAAAAAAATGTCATTTCGGTCCTTTTTAGGGACTAAAAATGATTTTTTGGGAATTTGTGAGGGATTAAAATGCCCACAAAAAATGACTAAAAGGGACTTTTTTTTTTACTGTTTAAGGACTAAAAATGACATTTTTTTTTACTCAGGGACCAAAATGGGTAGCGCGTGTTATTTCAGGGACCAAAAAGGGTATTTACTCCTTCCTTAATTTATTGAAGGTTTGCTCAAGGTCGTGTATGTGGTTGCCGGGGTCACACGACTTGACGATCATGTCGTTGATGTAGACCTCGATATTATGGCCGATCTGGTCCTCGAACACCTTGTTCATCATCCTCTGGTACGTTGCCCCGGCGTTTTTTAGGCCGAACGACATAATGTTATAACAGTAGTTTCCTTTTTCTGTGATGAAGGCGGTGGCCTCTTGGTCGCCGAGGTGCATGGCGATCTGGTTGTACCCTGAGTAGGCATCCATAAAAGACAACAGTTGAAATCCGGATGAGTTATCTACCAGTTGGTCGATATTTGGCATAGGATAGGCGTCTTTTGGGCATGTCTTATTCAGATTTGTGTAATCTGTGCATACCCTCCACTTGCCACTTGGTTTTAGCACCATTACCACGTTGGAAAGCCATGTGGTGTATCATATTTCTCTGATAAAGCCGGCCTCCAATAACTCGTCCACGTGCTGGTTGAGTGCCACTTGCCTATCTGGTGCCTTTTTTCTCTTCTTCTGGGCCACTGGAGATGACCCCGGCCGAATGACCAATCTGTGACAACAGAATTCGGGATCAATCCCGGGTACTTCGGCCGCACTCCAGGCAAAAACATCTAGGTTCATTGCTAGGAATTCTTCCATTCTTAATCTCAAGTTCGGGCTCAGGGCCCTGCCTATCTTTGTAATCTGGTCTGGGCCGTTCCCGACTATGAGGTCCTCCAACTCTCCTTCAGGTTCTGGCCGGGGGATCTCAGGTTCGTCACGCAAGTCCAACTCGACCATATTAACCGGATGGCTGCGCTGCCCCCCTCTCGGCTGTTCGAGCCAGGCCTGGACGGCGGCGGTACTGCGTTTTCGCCTTCCTTGATCGTTTCAAAGTAGCATTGCCGGGATTCCTTTTGGTCGCCCTTGATGGTGATGACTCGGTTGGTGTTACTGTTGGAAATTATGCCCTAGGGGCAAGTAATTGTACTTTAAATGTTAATGTTATTTAAAGTATTCTCCTTTAGTTATCATTTCATTTGCATGTTTATAATGATAACTGATCCCTGGATATATCTAATAGATTATCCTAAATGTCCCTGGTCGGTCATCTACGCGGGAGCAAAGATGAGATAAGACCAGTATGACTTTGATGAGGTATGGAGATACGAATCAAAGTCATAGGCACTTGTAAGAGTACAAGGTGCTGGATTGACCCACTATGAGAAAGCTGCATGGATTTAGTCATAAGCTTATCTCATGTATAACCGCGTCACAACGCCCTTCGACCTGAGATCATCATGGATTCCTACATGAGAGTCGCTGATCTTTGACCTAGTCAAAAGTCACCTTTGACCGGGTGATGATAAAGGCTTGGATTGGGATCAATGGTTTTCATGCAGAGGAATGTGAATGGTCAGGATGGAATTTATCCCTCACATTTGTAGAGAGATAATACTGGGCCCCTCGATGAGTGAGTCTGAGAAATGTATGGCCATACTACGATGGAAAGGAGTTTCCATTTCAATTGTTAGGCTACTCAAGAATCGAGAAAGTAATGGTCAAGAACAGGAAGTTGACATTCTCTATGCCTCATCCTTGACCAAGTTATCGCGTGACAAAAGGGACGTGACATGGTTGTATGATAGGTTGTATCGTATCATCGATCCCCATATGAATTGGGTAGTCGCAATGTCTTGCTAGAGGTCGCTTGCGACTTGTGGGCTGGTACAATATTGGCCCACTGCCAATCTCATGTGGGCCTACAGGGTCACGCACAAGAATAGCCCAATACGAGCAATAGTGTACAGATTCATTGAATCTTAGATATGTCTAAGATCTAATGAATACAACATTTAATCTAGGATGGATATATGTGTGTGTGTATATATATATACATAATTTCGAAATTAAATAATAATAATATTATTATTTAATAATGATATTATTATATAATATTTGTTTTACATTTAATTTATTTGATAAATTAAATATTTAAAACAAATAGAGATATTGTATCTCAGATTTGATTTTCGAATAAAGATGTGATATCTCATATTTAATTGAGTTGAGATACAGTATCTCAGATTTAATTAAATAGATATATATCATATCTCATATTTGATTTTTGAATAAAGATGTGGTATCCCATATTTAATTGAGTTGAGATATAGTATCTCAGATTTAATTAAATAGATATATATCATATCTCAGATTTGATTTTCGAATAAAGATATGGTATCTCATATTTAATTGAGTTGGGATATAGTATCTCAGATTTAATTAAATAGATATATATATATCATATCTCAGATTTGATTTATAGAAATAAATTAAATCAGCAGGCTTTTAATATGGATTAATTAAATAGATTAGATTAGATCTGTTGGATGATTTAATTAAATTATTTAATCCAAATTCGAAATTCAAGGACTAATTGATATTAGTCTTGAATATTTTAATACGGCCCAATTAGGGTTTGAGAAACTCTATAAATGGATATTGATCTAAGTCGTATTAAAAAGAATGAACGAACAAGCCTCAAAAGAAGTCCTAGAGAGAAAAAGGAGAGACACAAAGTGAGAAGGCGCTAGCACGCTGCCGTATGTGTTGGAAAGCTGTTCGGTGTGGATACCGGTAGAGGGAGTAGATTCGTAGAGTCGGCTCCTAGAGATTGATCGAACAAGAAGGTGTTAGCCCACGTGTTTGCAAAGGTCGAACAAGAAGGTGTTAGCCCACGTGTTTGCAAAGGTCGAACAAGAAGGTGTTAGCCCACGTGTTTGCAAAGGTCGCTCACGAGTTCGCATAGGTACGGTTTTTCCTAACGAACCTTGATCTAAACACCGTTGATAGATCCTCTTTATGGGATTCGTAAAATTTAAAATGGATGAGATTCTTTCTGCTGCGTGTACGGATCCCAACAGTTACTTACCATTTTTATCTTCTGATGCTTGGTGGACACCAGCATATCCCATTTATGAATGGTCGGCCTTCCCAATATTATATTGTAGGGCAAGGGGAACTCGGCTACAATAAATCTTACCCGGTCCGTCCTGAAGCCTTCTTCGTTCCCAGAGTCAGTCGTAGGTCGATATACCCCTTGGGAGGGGAGAGCTCTCCATTAAAACCGACGAGGGTTGTCTTGCAGGGCTTCAGATCTTCCTTATCGAGATTCATCCTTTTGAAGGCGTCCCAGATAATAATGTCTGCCGAGCTCCCGGTGTCTATGAATATTCTTTTGACCCGGCAGTTGACGAGGGTTCCCGTGATTACCAGGCCGTCCTGATGGCCGGGTACCACGTCCTTCATATCTTCCTTGGTGAAAAGGAGCTGAGGTCCTTCCGCTTTATTCGTCGCGTCTAGATCTTCCTTGAATTTAGGCCGGTCCCTGACTGAGAGGACCTCCTTTAGGTATTTCCTTCGCTGACTCGCCGTGTCACCCCCTCTACCAAATGCTCCACTGATCACGTTACAATCGAACTCGGCCTCGGGAAATCCATCTTCCTCGGACCCTGGCTTCTGCCGTTTATCCTCTTTTTTACTCTCGGGAGCCGGGATGTCTGGTCGGTCACCCTGTTTTCACCTTTCTCGTTTCTGCCCCTGTGTTTTGATCACGTATTGGCGCAATTTTCCCTCTCTGACGAATTTTTCGATGGCGTCCCGGAGCTCATAGCATTGGTCCGTGGTATGCCCCGGACTATCGTGAAAGGAGCAGAAGCGGGTCTGGTCCGTACTGGCTCGTTTCCTGAGTAGCCGAGGCCTCTCAATCTTTTGCATCTCGGTCGATGCCACTTCTCTCCATAATTGGGAGCGGGAAATGTTTAAAGGGGTGTAGTTGTTATACTTCCCCTTCAACTCTGGTTTTGCACTAAAGGGCTTATTATCTGGACCCTTACCACGACGATCTTGCTTGCGATCCTCGGATTGGTTTTTATCCCTTGGCGGGGTATTCCTGTCCGTGTCTCTTCGAGGAGCGTTTGCAAGGCGCATTTGCTCCACCTCAAGGTACTTCTTCGATCGAGTTATGAAATCATTAAGATTTTTAGGCGGCTTTTTAAAGAACGATTTGGGCAGGCAGGACTCTCGATCCAGGTCGTCGGCTAAGAGGTGGACGTGTACGGCCTCGCTCAATCCGCGTACTTGCATGGCCACATGTTTAAAGCGATCCAAATAACTTTGGAGTGCTTCGCCGGGCCGTTGCCTGATTTTGGACAAGGTGTATTGGGACTTCGGTTGCTGTTTGCTAGTCGCAAAATGCAGCTCGAAGGCCTCGGCCAGGTCATCAAACTTATGTACCGACCCCACAGGCAGAGTATGGAGCCATTTTAACAACGGCCCCTTAAGGGTTGCGGCAAATATCCGAGTCATGATAGGTTCCTCAAGGCCTCTCACAAACATAACCACCTCGAAGTCTTCCAGGTGCGTTGTCGAGTCTTGCGAACCGTCGTACTTTGTGAGTTCGGTAAGATTGAGCTTCTCTGGGAAACGAGCGTTCAGGATTTCGTCTGAGAACGGACTGTTGTCGATCTGCCCGACATACCTCCTTCACTGATATCCGGTTGGAGGAGGCTGGGGTGTCTTGTCAACACGGGTTGACTTCTCCCTTTTTGACTGCTTGCTGGAGGAAGCCGGCCTCCGGCTTTGGCCGGTTTCCGTCTCCTGCGTGCTTTTGCGACGACGCGAGCTGTCGCCTTCTTGGTCCTCTTCCCAGGTCTTATCGTCCCGGTCCTCGTTGGAGGAGGTCGAGTCCCTCTTCTTGTACCTTTCCCCCAATTGCTGAAAATGGAGGGTGTGGCGCTTATCCATGTTCTCCATATGCCTCATCATCGCGAGCATCGAGTTGTGGAGGAGACGGAAATCTGGATTCGCAGCCGGGATCTCTTGGTCGACGACCGGATTGGAGTTCTGAGGCTCGTGGCGATGATTTCGCGGGGCCGAGGACTACGTGTCGGACGGGTTGTCTTCCAAGGGCTGGTCGTTGTTGGGGATGAGAGGTTCTTCAGGTTGTTGCTCCGGTTGTGATAGTTGGTCTCCTTCGTCCCGCTCATCGTCTCCGAGAGGGTTGGTCGGCTGCTCAGTGCGCTGTGGCTGCTGAGGTGGTTGACGCTGGTCTACTGGTCGAACCATCTCTAGCTGCTTATGGCTTGTACTTCGGGTGTTAACCCTCATTGGTCACGAGAATTGAAATTTATCAATCCCCACGGACGGCGCCACTGTTCTAGTATAGAACGCAGGTGTCCAGCCCGGTGAATGGGTTGGGGCTTTTATGTTGGATCAATGGTCTCTTCCTGGGTGCTTATGTGGGAAGCACACAGTCCGAGGTGGGATCACTGTACACAACCGGGCTCTTAGCCAATGGAGTGGGGTGTGTGCACAATAAGGCAGTAGGTAAATAACTCAACGGTAGAACGTGTGTACCTTAGGTTACTGTCTTAGTATTTATACAGCATACCTGGAACGATCTGGCGCAGAATCCGGCCCTGATCCTAACTGCTTTGCCCTGCGCGGAGGTGCTCCTATATTACCGGGGCAGTTGAGATTCTTTAGGATGACCGGTGAGACCGGGTCTGTCATGCCTGCCCGTGATTGGGCCTTATCGCCATTGGGTTGAATCCAGGTCCGTAACAAAATGAAATGAAGGAAAAAGAATTAGAATGGAAATGAAGAAAAACACTTAAAATGCTTTATAGTTACTTAACATTTATATTTTAAAAAATAACATATATTTCAATTTAAAACTAAGGTTGATGTTGACTACTTGGTCGAACCATCTTTTTTCATCAAAGTTAAGTTAGGCAACACTGAATTTACATGCTCATTATGTTCGTTCTTCAACCCTAATAAGTACTCCCTCTAGTCGTTATTATAAGGTACTAATTGTCAACAATTTATTTGTCCTTATTATAAAGCACTAAATGCCTTTAACTGACTGATTTATTGGGTTTTTCCCATCATGCCCTCATTTATCAAGCCAATATTTTTTCATTGACTATTGCATTCTCAATCTATTCAGCAGGTTTCTCCTTCTCTCTCCATTAAGTTTGTATATTTCCAATCCAATCAGCATATTTCTCTCTTCCCCATTAAGTTTGTATTTCTAATCCAATCATCATGTTTCTCTCTATTCCCCAAATAAAGTAAGGGTAAAGGTGAAAATATTTATCAATTGAATACTAATTTAATGACTCAACTGTTCTTCCTTGATATAAGAGAAATTACAGTCGGTACCTTATACTAAGGACTAGAGGGAGTAGAAGGTGAAGAAAGGAAAAGAGGGCTATTTCTTCTAGGTAGGGGTGTTCAAGATTTTAATTCTCGTTCGTGTCTAGAGCAAATTTGGATGAGAAAATTTTGGGTTCAGGATGGGAGTGGGACAAGTGTCTCCCGATCCAGTCCTCACCCCCGAGTGTGGCTGTAATTTTTGTAAAATAAATATTACCCTAATTCCCTAATTTTTTATATTTGATTTGAGTTGGTATTATCTTACTTTTATAATATATTTTCATCTCATCTTGATTTTTGTGTGTATATGTATATGTACACATACACATATACATACACATATAGATATACAATATGTATGTATATACTATAATACACACACACACATATATAAAATATGTATACATATTATATGTATAATGTGTGTGTACACACACATAGGCGGATCTACCTATAAGACCAGGGGGACAAGTGTCTCCCCTTGAATTGGGAATTGAGGATTTTTTTTAAAAAAAAATTAATACATGTTTGAATGATTGTCTACCCTTAATATATCAATATTGCACTTCGTAATCGGATGGGGGATGCATGATTGAATGATTGTTTAATGCCTTATATTGAAAAAAAGATGTATTTGATAGCATTAATAATATAGCAATATGATGGAATTCTAAAAAATAAGGCCTAAAAGGATGACATTGTAATTATTTTTATCGTAATATACTTTTGTTATTAAAATATATATACTTGAACTTATTGAGTGCCCACCCTTCATTGTAATTTATGCAGTTGCATTTCTAACCGCATTTATCCTTACTTTTCTAAATGACAGGTTTGTAAAAAGATTGTCTCTCTTCTTACATCATTAGTATTCACTTAATTTTATGAATATTTTTTTGATTTTCTTTTCTTTTCTTGTTTATATTATTTTATTTTTTAATGCATTTAAAACTTTCCTTAAAGAAAAAAATCGAGGGCAGCTAAGTTCCCCCGCCACTGGTGTCCCACTTCATTAATTTTCTGAATCAACCACTGCGCGCACACAACATACATATGTATACATGTTGCGAAGTTCCCATCCTGTCCTAAGACCAGGATCGGGACAACAAATACTATCCCGAACTGTTTACTCGGGACCATGAACACCCTAGGGAGTAAATTAGTGCATCCTCTACCATTACTCAATTTATTTGCTCATTGTAAGCCCTAGCAACATCTAGAACTTTGATTATGGTAAAATTTCATCCTGTTTTGTAATAGAACACAGATGTCCAGCCTCGACGGGCTGGTATGATTTATATTGGATCGGGTGCAGCGTCCGCTGGTATCTATATGGAAGATAACAGCGAAGGCTGGTAGATCACTGTGCTACACGGGGGTAGCTTTTCGCTTGAGTGTGGGGTGTGTGCACAGTGAGACTGAATGGTAAAGAATGGACTAGTGAGTCGTGTGTTGTACCTGGTAGGTAATCCCTATTTATAGAGGTTACCTAGGGTTTCGTCCTTCTTCCCAACACTCCTTCGTCGTGCGCCTCCCCTCTCTTGATCGTGTGCTCTCCATATCTGCATGATCCCTGCATTATAGGCACAGTCAAGGGTGATTGGCAATTTACCTTTATGAAGGAACGTTTCCCGCCTGGAACTCTTTCCGTTGGGCCTTGCTCCTACAAGGCCCATTTACTCGAGTCCATAACAGTTGCCCCCAAGCTCAGAAGTTCGGGCTTCCGGACTGCTGAGATTAGCTGCTTTTGATCTCGGGATGTCTCTTCTTTGCCTACCTCGGTATTAGCTGTTGCTTCAGGAATTAAATCCCGAGTTACCTCTGAACCGGGTTTGTTTACCGTGATATTTGCCACTTTCCTTAGCTCGGGCTTTGGGGTCAAATCCCGATAGTGTCTTTATAGCATATGAGATTTTGTCTTTATTGGATTGTACCTATTTGTCACTTCGCATTCTTCATATGTCCCCTTTCCCCCAATCTTTGATGAGATAGAGACACGTGGCTGATGGTGATACGAGGACTGTTCGGCTACACATTTGACGCCAGATTATCACCTCCTGGCATTTATTGGGCGTCTTTTGGCACGTTGGTCTTTGCGCAAAATTAATGCTCACATTTTTCTTAGCAACTGCCATGATTTCTTTTATGGGAATCTGTAACGCTTACTTCCATTTAAGCATCATTGGTTGTCGCGTGAACCTTGCAATCCACTGAGCCTATAAATTCTCTTCATCCTTTCTCTTGCTCCCACACCACCGGTCTTAGCTTTTTGTTTGCTGGGCAACCATTCCTCAAAGAACGATCAGCCTTCTTGTGAGAGTTCCAAACTCTATCATACACTGGCTTGTTCCCTTTTTCTCAGCCATGTGGGGAGGGGGAAAGAGATCCCGGAAGAAGAAGAAACTTGTCGGCCCGGCGGCCTTATCTCCAGATGTAGTTACCAGTCTTCAAGCATATCGCTCGGTGGGCACCTGGGAACCCAGAGGTAGTTACCAGTCTTCATGTCTGGGTCTACTTCGTATGGGTTTTGGGAAGATGATCGGATTCTGTTCCGGAATCTTCCTATCTGGAGAGCTTCATCATCTCCCCGAGGGGGGTTCGAGAAGTGATTTGGCGGTCTACTTGGACTTGTCTAAACTTCTCTAAGAACCCCAGCATTGCCAGCAAGCGCTCTTACCAATGTGATGTTTCTGCTAGGCAGTTGCTTTACTCCTGCCACCGGGTTTTTTCCCATTTCATGGGTCCCTTCTGATTATCATCAACTGTAGTGATTACGGGATGCACAGATGTAATTTCTTTCTTTATATTGACCTTGTAATCGTCTCTGATGACGAGTAGTTTTGTCGATTTTTCTTGTAAATGACTCGTGTAACCCGATCAAGTATCAATATAAAGATGATTTTTGCATTCTTCATATGCCTTAGTATAATCTTGAATGTGTTCGATCATCGGTAATGAGTTCTCCTCTAATCACCGAGATTAATAAGTAAGTTTTCCCAATACATTTAACTTACGCTAGTGAGGACCCCGACATTTCTCATTATTTTAACCCGGTTGTCGTCTTCGTCCGCCATACCGTGTTTTTAGTATCGTATGATGCCGGTTACCCTCTATACCGTGTTGGTGAACCATCGTTTTCCTCATTATGACTCTTCTGCAATACGTCTTCTCACCTTGATATGAAAGGACGTATCTTTTCCGCAAGTTGCCACGTCTCTGCGTTTTATTCGCTGCTCAGACGTAGGCGCCACGACCTAAGCACTGGGAAGGCGCGAACATTTAATGCTTGCATTGCTTTAAGAACGGCATCATTGCACTTTTTGGGTACCCTGATTTTCCGCCTTTTTTACGCAATTGCCCTTGTCGTTTCAAATTCGCATCCTTTCGCCAACGTCTTTTTCCTGCCAAACCTATATATTCTGGCTTTCTTTGTCCTTTGAGGACTTTACTCGTTCAAATCTTCGTCTGTCTTGCCAGCGATACTCTCAACGATTGCCTTTCTCTTCCAACTTTTACAAATCCTCTGCAGAAATCTTCTAACAGGTATTCCAACAACTTTTTTCATCGTTGCAATCCTTTTCATTCGTCATTTTTCTATGCTTTTTTATCTAGATTCACTATTCTGTGCGGATTTTTCTTCAACTTTCTGAGTTTATTCGTGGACCTCTGAACTTGTGGGTTTCTTAGGCTGAGCCATTCTTGCCCTATTTCTTTTACCACAAAAATTCTTTTCTGCCCACCTCTCCACTGAATCAATACTTTACGGAACTATAAGCGTGCTTGGCCAAAATGCTTCATCACACTTTGTCGATTTTCCATGTTTTCCCCCTAGGATTGATTCTTGTGAACCATATTTTTGACCGTAGCCTTCTTTCTTTCTTAGGCATTAATGGCGTCGTCGTCTCACTCTCTTGTGCCTTCCGAAACGGACGAGGCCAGTTCGACTGGGTCGGTCAGGAACCCTGATTCCCCCAAGAAAGCCGTGAGTGCGAGGGTGATTGATTTTAAGAATACCTTAAGAGCCGAGGAGTTTCCCCAACTTGGCATAAATGCGAATGGGCTAGGATATACTGTGGGACTTCCTTCCGATGATGAATCAGTGGCCGCTGTTCGGTCAAGGGATAGTCAGCCTCACGAGCCTCACTTCTTTTTCTTCTACCAGGAAGTTGTTACCCTTCTCGGTGTCAGGTTCCCTTTTTTCGAGTTTCAAATTGAGCTTCTCAATCATTTGCACCTGGCTCCTTCACAACTTCACCCCAATGGTTGGGCGTTTGCTGTTGCTTTTGAGAGCCTTTGCGCGAAACTAAGTGTCTGTTGTACTGTTTCGGTCTTCATGACCTTTTATGACCCCTTAGAAACAAACACATTCCTGAGTGGAAATAAGTTTTGGTTTGGTTGGACCACATTCCGGGGGAGAGGGGAGCATAAGCTTTTCAAAGCTTTTATTGAGTCTTGGAAGAATTTCAAGTCGGCCTTTATCAAAGTCAAGGCCATTCCATTCCAATGTCCCTGGTTCCTCACGACATCCGCTTCTGGGGATCTGGAGGGAAGGTTTCCTCTTTACCGGATGAACGTCCATCATAAACTTAAGTCCGGGGCCTATACTCCGAGCCCGGCCAGCCTTACTCCGGATGAAGAAGCGGCCGTTGAACGGCTTACCCTCCTATCCAGTTCTCTTCCCTCGCTTATGGATCCACGGGACTATATGTCCATTTCTTCCTTGAAGCGACGCGCCCCCAGGGGTATGAAATCCGTCCTGTGCCTGTACTATAGTTATGAATGACTCATTTACGATTATCATTGCCAGCTAACCTTCTATTTTCTGTACAGGTCAACAAATGGTGAGGCCAGCACATCTTGAGCTTTTTAAAGAGCTTCGCCTGCGTGCGGATCCTGCTGGACCAGTGGCTCCTCCTCCCGCCAATGAACCCACCGTGGGCAGCCAACCGGCTGCTCTGGGGGGGGCTACTGCCAAAGTTCCACGCAAGCGCTCTGCTGCTAAAAGTGGATTGGATCGGGAGAAGAAAAGGACGAGGAAGTCCAATGGGAAGCAGGTTGTCGAGGATGCGACTATCACAACCGAGGTACCTGACCCTCCAACTCCTTCCAGCCCGCCTACTGCTGGCGCTGGACCAGTGTCTCCATCCGTGCTCAGCTCTGCCTTTGCTATGTCGCGCACCCATGCCGCTATGTCTGGGGGAGCTCTTTGGTCAAGCGGGGTGACGCCAGAGCTTATGGATCTTGTGCGCCCCCTGCACACATGTATTCCCCCATCACGCCTAGCCAGGAAGAACAACTTCGCCTGGACGAGATTCAACTGCATGCCTTTCAGGCTATTTCTTTGCTACAGCCTTATGCCGCTCTCCGGGCTCAGTACGCCGTTTGGTCGAAAGCTCTGGTTGACCTGACTCAGCAACTCGCCGAGATGACCGTCGTTCTTGAAGGGGTAAACAAGGAAAAGACCTCCCTTGGAGCCGAGCTTAAGAAAACCATTGGCAAATTGGAGGAAACCACTGACGAGGCTGCCTCTTCGCTCTCTAAGCTGGCCACGACCGAAGCCGAGCTAGCTGCTTCTCAGGATAAGCTGTGTCATCTCGAGAATCTCCATCTGGAAGATGCCGCGACCATCCGGAAGTTGACCGTGGATAGCGATGATTTGAGGGACAAACTTGGACAGAAAGATGAGGAGCTCGCAGCTGCTGATTCCAAACTTGTGTTGTACGGTCAAGCTGCCCATCTGTCGTTTCAGAATGCGGTCGATCAAATTCTTGCCTTGAATCCCGGCATTACTTTGAATACGGTTGGGCTGCATATCGAGGCTTATGTCAATGATAAGGGGAAACTTATTCCTCCTGGGGCTGAAAGCGAAGATGAGCAGCCTTCTCCGTCAGTTACTGAGCCGCAATCGGAGCTTTGATGTAATAGTTTGATGACTTTACTGTATGAAAGCCTGTGGCCGTAGGCCATAATTTTTTGTCGTATACGCCGTTTGTTTTTCAGATATGCTCACGATTACAGCCTTATTTATACTCACTTGCATTTGGGCTTACTTGTTAGATGTCTGACTTATCACAACCGTAGTTACTGTCCTAACAGGAACAAGCGTATTTACTATGATGCCGAAAGGCGGGCTTCTTTGCTCCAACTTTGAACATCGTTAGACTCGCATATGACTTTAGGGGATGGGTTTAATTCCTCTATCCTTCCTATGTGGGATTAAGGCATGATTTTTGCGGACTAGATATCATTGTCCGCTACCATGTCTGAATCAAATATGCTTTTAAACGTCGGCATTTAGCATCCTGACTATTGCATATTTATACTATCCGTGGTTTTGGAAAACGGACTTGATTATCCTGTTTTCTCCATGATAATATTTTGCACGATTTCAGAAACCAGGTTCGAATACCCTGGCCTCTATGCGTTTACTTTACACAATTTCGGAAGACGGGATTGATGCCCTGGCCTCTACGCGTTTACTTTACACGATTTCGGAAACCGGGTTTGAATACCCTGGCCTCTACGCGTTTACGTTACACGATTTCGGAAGACGGGCTTGATGCCCTGGCCTCTACGCGTTTACTTTACACGATTTCGGAAACCGGGTTTGGATGCCCTGGCCTCTACGCATTTACTTTACGCGATTTCAGAAACCGGGTTTGAATACCCTGGCGTCTACGCGTTTGTAAGGTGATTTCTTTGAGACCGGGTTTATCGACCCTGGTCTCGTCACCCTTTAATTCACGACACGATTTCGGAAACCGGGTTTGAATACCCTGGCCTCTACGCGTTTACTTTACACGATTTCAACTGGGATCATGGCTTCACATCCATAGGTCAACTTGAATGGCGTTTCTCCAGTTGATGATTGTATACTTGTTCGATAACCCCACAGGACATAGGGTGTAACATCCTAATTTTTTTTAATTTTAGGATTTAAGTATGATTATGAAAGAATTATATATGATAAATGTGCTTATTACGAAATCTTGGTTTAAAATAATCATGAGAATAATTATTGGAATTTGAGGCATATTTTTCTCATAAATTAAGGACAAATAATTAAAGAATAATTTTTGGCATAAATATTTTTTTGAGATAATATTTTAAGGCCAAAAAAAATTTAATCCAGAAAGAAAATCCTTACAAGCATCAAGGATTCATTTTTAGCATTTATTTGGTAACTAAGCAATATTAAAGAGGGAGTAAAATAGAACAACAAAACAAGCCCATACTCTTTCATCAATTCTCTAGCCTTAATTAATGCAGTACATCTATTATTCATTTAATCCCTTAGCCCAACACGTGATGACAATAAAACAACCCCAGCCCATTATTCTCTTCATCTTACGGCCCATGACTAAAACCCAAACAATTACCTCCTTCATTCATTTAACTTATTAGTTATTACCACAGCAAAAACACATAATTACCATCATATCTTCGGCCAGAACACGTTAATCAAAGTTAGCAAGATATCAGCAAATCCATCGGCCCATACTCTCTCTCTCTCTCTCTCTCTCTCTCTCTCTCTATTCAATTATCTCATTCGGTCAGATCACAGCATTTCACGAAAACACAGAAAAGGAGATTTCATCAGCGATTTTCATGGGATAGCAGCAAAAGATCACGACAGCAGCAGCCCTTCCATACCTCTCGAGCCCTGCGCTGTACCCCTCGGTCCATCTTTCTCCTCGGACCAGTCCCTTGGGTCATTATATATATCCATACTCTTTGTTCTTTTTTATCATCTGCGTACCTCAACCAGAGTCGAGAGTGAGAAAGAGAGAGACTGAGAGAGAGTGAGTGTGAGTGTTGAAGCTGGTGCTCTGTTTCAGAAACCAGAAAGCAGAGGTAATGTCTTGAGTTCCTCTCCTTCTTGCTTCCTTGATAAACCATAATATGTTGATATAGGTATATAATAGGAGGAAGAATGAGAACGCTGAAAACGTGGCTGTTATTCATATATATATATATATATGAAACAGGGACTTTGGATTTTAAATATATGTACAAGAAAATGGGAAACCTAGCTGATATGAGAACTTGCTGTCATAAAGTATATATAGGTAGGTAAATGTATATATGATCGTTGCACTAGAGATAAAGAAAGGAGACAAGACTATTTTGCTGTCATTAGTATGTGTGTGGGTGTATATATATATATAAAAAGAACATAAGCATGTTGCATAAGAATCTTGTTGTTTAATGAATATATTGTTGGCTCATTCTTATCGCTGCACATATAAATGGAGGCATACTTTGGTTGAAAGCAAATTCTGATTAGTAGCCTAGAAATTACAGAGACTGAACATAATAAGATTAGATGTGTTGCGTCATACTAACCATTAAAAATCACACATCTAAAGATGAAGTTGACAGAGATCAATTAAAAAGCTAGCTCACGTACAGACAAGCAAAAGCTAATATTCGAAAGCTTTAATGATTCCAATGAACCAATTAGCGTGGGCCCTCCCATGTAAAGGAAATAACACTCTTAAGAATTGAGAAACAATAGGAAAAGAATCAAAGTTATCATTTGGGTGTGCTTCAGATTTTGTATAAAAAAGATGAGAAATAAAATGCTTTTTATTTTCACTTTAATACCATTTATGGTACTACTCGTTGTCAGCCATATATTATTGTTTTACACACACACACACATATATATATATATCATAATGAAATATATTTTTATATTGTTAATATTTATTTAAACTCCTAATTTAAAGTATGGAAATAAGTTCTGAAAGTTTAAATTAATTAGAAATGATAATAATTATAAGTTTTAATTGTGATAATATAGAGCCTTCTTGTAAGCGGTGGTTGTGCGGGTTGTGCTCCTCAAGCTAAGGTTAAGCTTGGAATTGAGGTAACCGGGGTTAATTTATTTTATATGCTTGTTTTGGGCTGTGAGGTATTTTTCTAAACCTTACTTTCATATATACTACTTGTATGTGTTTTGAAAAATTATGTGTATGTTTGAATATGAAATTATTTCAGTGAAGCAGTGTATTTTTCCAATCTATGTATTTAAGTAAATACTATTATTGGGGTTGTTATCGTTGTGATGGTTGTAATGTTTGTTGTGAGATGATATATATAGAATAATAATTTAGTAAAATGTTGTTGAAAATTTTAGTGTTATATTATTTCTTCTGTTGTGGGTTATGTTGGGTTGAGGGGGAGAGATTAAGGGTGAACTTGTGCCTATCGGCTCTCTCAGTCCTGGCCCGGATCTTGAGTTGAGTGTTTTAGGCGGACACCTCCCTGTTACGGTATATTGTTGGTGGCATGGGAGGGGACAGTATTCTTGAAGTGACTAGCTAACCTTGGCCAGGTATACTAGCACTGATAGGTTGTACCATGTCCAAAAGATATAAGGAGGAGTAGGATGGATGAGTGGGGATGTTTTTAATTATTGTTAATTATTATGTATTATTCTGTTTGTAATTGTAGTTAAGGACTCAGTGAGTTTGTGGGCGGAATTTGTACCCTGGACTCCGAGTTTGTGGGCGGAATTTGTACCCTGGACTCCGAGTTTGTGGGCGGAATTTGTGCCCTGGACTCCGGGTTTGTGGGCGAGCGTTGTGCCCTGAACCCGACATGTATGTTATCGAAAGAAAAGTCTTCTCTATTATTGTTCGTTAAATATTATAATTATGTTAATAAACCTGCTTCTCTGACTTGCAATCCTTTCATGCATATTTGATAAATTAATTTCGGTTACTGGGACTTTATGTCTCACCCCATCATTATTAAATTTTTCAGGCGATACCTCTAACCTTACTAGAGGACAAGGGAAGCAGCCAGAGGCATAGATGTCGTGAAATTTACAGGCCTCTTGTTGGTAATAGTGTTGTATTGATTTATATATTGCCATCATAGGGCCCTCATATTTCTGAAATACTACATTAACTACTTTTGGGTGACTGTTTATTTTCCGAAGGCCTTATTTTATACACTATCATATTATGGTGGATCCACAATTATATCTTATGCGAAAATTGTTTTTTGTATAGACCCTTTGTTGTGGGGTTAGGGTTATAAGACTCGTGGGCTATGTATATTTCTGTTCGATACTTGTGCCCAGAGTCGTGGATTTATTTGTGGTGGGTTTGTGGGAAAAATTTGTACCCTGGACCCGAGATGTGTTGTCTTGAAAGAAGAAGGGTTTCCATAATTACCTGTTAATCCGGTTTTATGAAAATATTATGATTAATTGTTGTTTAGTGAGGAAGGGTCTTTTCAACTTGGTATCCAGAGCCCTGTGTTTATGATTTCCTGGCCCTGTTGTGCATTGCATTTAGAGTATGGCAATATATAATCTTTACACACCTGCTTCCCCCTGTTCTGTTGTGTTTTGTTCCTTGTTCTTCTTGTTCTCCATCTCTAGTGGGTTTTACCCTTAGGTGGGGAGAGATGGTGAATACCAGGCATACAGAATACGGTGACAACCTGCGTATAGACATAAATATCAACGGCCAACAGGAATTTAATGGGCCCCAGGATCAGTTCACCGAGGTTGAAATGTTGCCGCATGTGTATAGATGGACCCGTACGACGGAGGAATGGTTGAGAAGACTCGAGGAAGGTAGAGCTAGTGAAGGGCCGAATGGTGGAAGTAATGGTCATACCCAAGAGGTTCCCACAGAATCAGAGGAAGAAAATATTGTTCATTCTAAGGAGACAATTCCAAATCCACCAAACTCTGACCGGAAGAGTAACAGAACGAAGGGTTGTTCCTAACATGCTTACAGTATGGAAACATTTAGATCGTTTCCATCCTGAGACCTTCTCAGGAGGATTACCAACAGAGGCTTTAGAGATAGACAAAGTGGCGGAATAAGGTTTATAATGCTAATTCTAGGGCTTCTCACATGGAAATATGATATAATTAAATCCCCACTTTGTGTCATAGGAATATGTAGGGTAGTTATACCAAGAAGTTGGTATAGTATGGCCTAGATCCTATCAGAACCTGGAGGTTAAGTGTGCTTAGGTAAGAGAAATCTTGGGATGGGTGATCTCCTGGGAAGTGTCGTAGGAATTTGTAATTATTTAATTTAAAGCCTGAATAGCTTGAGTTATAAAAGATTGTGACTCGTAGGGATGCCATAGGAATATTGGAATGATTACGGATAGGCTTGAATTTGAACTAAGCCGTATTAGAGCTTAGGTCGAAATGTAATTAAGGTTGCATTAAGGTTCTAGCACCTAAGAGTATGAACCCCATTAATGTGATTGATACTACACTGTCAACAATGCTTTGGGTATGATTGATGGTTACCTTGGGGGTGAACGGATGATGTTTAGAATATTTCCCTGTGATATTGAGGATTGAGGTAGAATTAGAACCTTGTGAATAATGATGATATGGTGAGGATATTATTCGATGTTTTGAGGATTAGACTATAAATTGTGAATCATGATCCTAGTATGTATTATGGGTGTTGTTAAGGAAATATGGTTTCTTAGCCTAGTTGATGTTGAGGTTCTAAGAGTTATCGTTTTGCTAATAAAGGATAGTGACTGAGCGTTAGACGCTATGACTCATGATTATAGCATGTTATTTGGGTATGGTCGAGGTTTCAGGTTTAGGTTGATGAATCTAAGAATTTGTTGGACATCCATAGGAATTGCCACTAATTGAATTATGATCTAAGGATCTATTGGGATAGTTGAGTCATTGTTAGGTATGTGAATCGACCCGAATGAATTGAGGTACTAGGATATGATACTGATTGAATTGAATGACTTAAGGCAGTAGAATGTGGTACCAACGTATATAAGGTATCTAGAGGTTGCTATCTACTGATCTAGCATAGGTAAAGATCTTAATTCCAAAATATTTCCTTACGAAGACTGATGGAGAGTTTGTCCTCGATGGAACCAGGTGGTAACTAGAACCTCAGTAGCCACAAGTTATGGCCTCATGATCGAGATAGACAACAACAGATATATTAGTAGCTAATAGACTTCCAGGATTGTGGAATGAGTACTCCAATAGGGAAAGTTGAATTTTGACTATGCCTGGAGATGGACCAAAACCGAAAGTCCAAATAGAATGCCCCATATGAGATGTCAGAATTAAAGAAAGCAGAATACGGAACTACTAAAGAAAAGGGACCTTATAAAATCTAGTTTTCCCGTTAGAGATTGCCAATCGAAGATAGAGCTATTTACAAAGAATTCGGATTGGAAAGAGCTACCTACAAAGGAGATGGATGGAGTTTTTGAAGGATTATAATTTTGAATTGAAGTATCATCTAGGTAAGGCAGATATAGTTGCTGATGCCTTGAGCCGGAAGTCAATACACGTGTTTCATATGTGTGTAGCTGAACATAATCTGTTAGAAGGATTATTAGAGGTTTATCTTGAACCAAAGTCTGAGGTGATTTTGAGTTTAGTACGAGAGGATTTTGGCTTTTATAATGAGTTAAGGATGGCCCAGATGAATGATGACCAATTGATAAAGATCAGAAAAGAGTTGGAGAACGGTGAAGTACCTTGTGATGATATTGGGGATGCCGGTATATTGAGGTATAAGAAGAGGATTTGTGTTCCGGATAATGAGGAAATCAAGAAGACAATTATTGAAGAAGTTCATCGGAGCAAGTATACCATTCATCCAGGAATCACTAAGATGTATCGAGATTTGAAGCAAGGGTAGTGGTGGCCAAAGATAAAGCGTGATGTGACATACTTCGTATTAAAGTGTTTGACTTGTCAGAAAGTGAAGATCGAGCATCAAAAGCCTCAAGGATTACTTCAACCTTTAGAAGTTCCACAATGGAAATGAGACAACATTTCCATGGATTTTATTGTAGGATTGCCAGAAATCACAACACACCATAACACTATATGGGTCATTGTTGACAGATTGACGAAGTCAGCTTATTTTCTTCCGATTCATATAGGATATAGCTTAGAGAGGCTAGCTCAGTTGTATGTGGATTGGATTGTCAGGTTGCATGGTGTACCCACAGAGATTGTATCAGACCGTGATCCAAGGTTCACATCAAACTTTTGGAAGGCGTTACAAGAGGCTATGGGGACAAGGTTGAAGTATAGTACCGCTTACCATTCGCAGACTGATGGTCAGACAGAGAGGACGATTCAGACCCTTGAAGATATATTGAGGGCTTGTGCCATTGAGTTACCTAGTAGTTAGGATCGTCACCTGCCTTTGGCAGAATTCGCTTACAATAATAGTTATCACTCGAGCATTCAAAGGGCTCCTTTTGAGGCATTGTACAGAAGAAAGTGTAGATCGCCTCTATGTTGGACTGAATTGAGCAAACGAACTGTGATTGGACCGAACTTGGTAGACGAAACTACAAAGAAAATTGAGATGAATCGCCAGAGGCTGTTGACCGCTCAAAGCAGACAAAAGAGCTATACGGATAGGCGACGGAGGCCTTTGGAGTTTGAAGTAGGGGACCATGTATTCCTTAAGGTTTCACCGGTAACTGGTATTGGCAGATCCATCAAAACCAAGAAATTGACTCCCTGATTTATTGGCCTATGCGAGATTCTGGAGTGAATTGGGCTAGTTGTTTATCGAATTGCCTTGCTGTCGCACTTGTCAAGTATACACAACGTGTTCCACGTGTCGCAACTTAATAAATATAATCTACATCATTCCCATGTAATTGAGTCCGAAGAGGCCAAATTAAGAGAAAATTGGACCTACATACCGAGCCAGAAAGGATCCTTGATGCGAAGGATAAGCAGTTGCGAAATATGACAATCCTTCTATTAAAAGTTTTCAGGAAGGGTATGTCTCCTGGTGATACAACCTGGGAAACTGAAGAGCGAATGCGACGTGATTTCCCTAATTTGTTTGAGTAGTTATGTTTATATGTTATTTATGATTGTGTTGTGTTGTGACTTGTGATCAAATTTATGTAATGTGATAATTTAGTTATGCTAAGTGACTTTTATTTTGATGTGCCAGCGTGCTATGATGTTTTGGTATTGACATTATTGTATTGGAATCTTGTGTTGTGGATTGTTTACTCAAATAACCTGTTGAGAATTTTGGGGACAAAATTCTATTTAGGTGGGGAGAGTTGTAACATCCTAATTTTTTTAATTTTAGGATTTAAGTATGATTATGAAAGAATTATATATGATAAATGTGCTTATTACGAAATCTTGGTTTAAAATAATCATGAGAATAATTATTGGAATTTGAGGCATATTTTTCTCATAAGAAGGTTTTGCATTATTATCTGACCAACTTGAATTTTCACAAGAAGTTGAAGGAGAATTGTTTGTTTGTTGCTTAAGCAATTTGTTTTCCTTTTTGGTGGAAATCAGTTCTTTAGCAATCTTTTTATATTCGAATGTAAATCATTGTATTCAGAAAATAACTCATCATAAGTAGGTTCTGAATCACTTACCTCTTCTTCGTTTTCTGGTTGCTCTTCTCTTGCAATTAAGCAGATATTGGCAGATTCTTTTTCTGCTTCACTTTCATCATCTGAAGAGCTGTCTCCCCATATGGCAGACACATATGCCTTCTTTTTGAGGTGATTGAGTCTCTTCTTCTGATCTTTTTCTTGGCCATTCAGCTGAGGACACTCAGGTCTGTAATGTCCTGGCTTTTCACACTCATAACAGACAATTTGATCTTCATCTTTGAACTCGCGTCTGTTACTGGAAGTTCTTTTCTGAAATCTATCTCTGAAGCTCTGGTTCTTTTTGTAGAACTTCTTGAACTTTCGTATGAACATGGCCATTTCATCTTCATCCTCATCTTCCTCTTCCTTCACAGTATTAAGAGCGATACTTTTGCTCTTACTGTTATTTTCGTCCAGGCCCTTCTTGAATTTCAGTTTACCCTCATATTCAGATAGACTTCCAAATAGAGCAGCAACTGACGTCATTGATTCTCCACGGGCTTCTTCTATAGCTGTGACTTTGGCTTCCCAGTCTTTTGTCAAGACATTGAGGATTTTTCTGACTTGAGGTCTTTCCTCATATGTTTTGCCCAGCAACGTGTTGATGCGATTCTCCTTTATTCCAGAAGTTCCTTCGTATGCTATTCCAGGGCTTTCCATATCTCCTTGGCAGTGGATAGGTTGCGTATACGAAAGTACTCCTTTGACCGAGAGCACCATGAAGCATTAGGATGGCTTTTTGTTGAGAGTTACTTTTCTTCGTCATCCTCGTTGAATTCTTCCTCATCTTTTGGAACATTAATTCCTCCTACAACTTTTGTAGGAACATAATCTCCATTCTCTATGACTTGCCAAAGACCATACTCCGAGGCTAACACAAATACTCTGAATTTGGCTTTCCAAAACGAAAAGTGTTCTCCATTGAAGCCTGGTGGTCTATTGATTGAAACACCTTCAGGTAATATTCCTTCCATGATCTTTATCTCGGGATGTTAAGCCCAATCTGAGAGAACTAGGCTCTGATACCAAATGAAGAGTGGAATATCACCTAGAGGGGGGGTGAATAGGTGATCTTAAAACTTTTATAATAACTTTGCACCCAAGCTGAAGCTAAACGTAAAGAGATAGGGAAGAAGAGCTTGACACGTAAAGTTTATCTGGTTCGGCCTAAATTCTTGACCTACGTCCAGTCCCCGGACTCTCCGGGTTTTTCTACTATCACTTAACTCGTATACACACTCGTACTCAAGGATTATCCTCTCTCTAGGATACACTCCCCCTTACAAGTTGTAATCTGAAATCCCAATCTCCAAGTCCCCTTGACTTGAGATCTTTTACAATGAATGAATAATTTGAATAAAATCTCTCTCACAGAAGATAATGATAAACACTGAGGCTCTTTGTATATCAAAATACAATACAGAAAGAAAACTGAATGTATAAGAACTCTTGAGCTTGCTTTTCGTTTCTGCTTAATCTTTTTGTTTTCTTTCTAAGTTTGTAATCAGCTCCTTATATAGTGGTGAGTTGCTATGTGACCGTTACTTCTCAACTTAGTATGTTCTTCATTTGAAATTCAGTTTGATGAGGATTATAGCCGTTGGGTTCTGAATTTCTACGATTCACCCCCGGACGCGTGAAATCATTCTGCCTTCTGATTCTTCGCGTTTATTCAATGATTCGTTTGATCCAATTTAATACCTGAAACATTCTCAATATAGAGTAGTTAAATACGTTTGAATATACTAAATGAATGCAATCAATTCGTATAAACATGGTAAGTTTTGCAGTTTAAAAGAATCAGGATGAAATCAGTAACGATCATATTTGCTTCCGTCGTAAACTCGAGTTCTCCAAGTCAGGCTCGAGTTCGTAAGGCTTTTTAGAGTATCTGGTTTATCTTCTGTGAGAGCAAACTCTGGAGTTTGATGTAAACTCTGGAGTTTGTTAATTTTCCAAATGGTCGAACTCGAGTTCGTGCAAGCAGGCTCGAGTTCGTGGCACTGTAGAGCAATTATCGCGAAGGCCCATATGAAATCACATTTTGGGAAAAACTCAAACTCGAGTTCGTTAGTGAGCAGGCTCGAGTTTGACACTGTTCATGTCAAAATAAATTTGTCTTCCAAAATGTAAACTGGAGTTTATAAATGCAAACTGGAATTTTCAAAATAACTTTACTCTCGTAAAAACACAAACTCGAGTTTGGAACCCAAACTCGAGTTTACTTAAAATAAGTAAACTTTTGAAAAACTCTTGGCAAGAGGCAAACCGGAGTTTAAGAAGGTAGACTCGAGTTTGCAAAAGATGGAAAGTTCGAATGCTCGCTAACTCCAAACTCGAGTTTGCAACTTCAAACTCGAGTTTACAAGTTTGTAAACTCTTTTGTGTTTTCGCAAACCATAGAGTAAACTCTACATAAAAACGTTAGGCTCGAGTTCGATATTTTAGGCTCGAGTTTGCGACCTTTGTAAACTAGCAAACTCTACACAAAATCTGAACTCTAGAGTTTGTAAAACATTTCCTCTTTGAAAATGGCTTCCCGCCAGAGGTGAACTCGAGCTTGCTTTTAGCAGGCTCGAGTTTACTCGTTTGTAAACTCTTTAAAAATGCTTTGGAGTTATTAGGCTCGAGTTTGAAAGACACAGGCTCGAGTTTAGAATGATGAATAGCAGCGAACTCGAGGTTGCTTATCTGGGCTCGAGTTTGGCTTAGATAAAATGTTTTTGATTTGAAATCAATTCATTTAACTTGTCAAAAACATTTATACTTGTTTACAATTGTCAGTTATCATCAAAACACCTTGAGAACTAACAGGAATGTGAGTCACCATCACTTCGTCAAACTCAGAGATGATTTCCTTCACCTTCCCCAGATATTTGATCATTAAAGGTCCTTTGGCTTGGTAGGTTCCATTGATCTGAGAAGCTACCAGTTGGGAATCAGTGGATACGTGTACTCACCGGGCCCCCCTCATGAGCTTGGAGTAACACGGCTATTAACGCCTCATATTCCGCCTGGTTGTTGGACGTTGGAAAGTTGAAGCGTAGAGACAACTCTAGCGAGACGCCTTCGGGACTTTCAACAATAATTCCTGCTCCACTTCCTTTAACATTTGAAGAGCCGTCCACAAACAACTTCCAAACAGAGTGATTGTCGTTCCCGGTCCCCGGGGTTAGCTCCATCACAAAATCCGCCAGCGCCTGTGACTTGATTGCGTGCCGAGCCTGGTAGGTGATGTCGAATTCAGACAACTGAATGGCCCATCCCACCATTCGCCCAGCTAGGTCTGGCTTGTGAAGGATTTGCCGGATTGGTTGATCAGTGCGTACCACGATCGGATGACCCTGGAAATATGGGCGGAGCCGCCTTGCCGCCACTAATAGGGCAAAAGCTACCTTTTCTACCTTCTGGTATCGCAACTCTGACCCTTGTAGCGCTTTACTTATGAAATATACCGGGCTTTGACCATCCTCGGTTTCCCTTACCAGTGCAGCGCTTACCGCCTCATTGCCCACAAATAAGTATAGTATCAGGCTTTCTCCAGTCATAGGTCTTGTCAGTACTGGTGGCGCCGCCAAGCATTGCTTGATTTTCTCAAACACCACCTCGCATTCAGCATTCCATCCCTCAGACGCCTTCTTTTTTAGCAGTTTGAAGAAAGGGAGCGAGTTCTCTGCTGACTTTGGTAGGAAGCGAGTTAGAGACGCTAACCTTCCTGTCAGTTGTTAAACTTCTTTCTTGTTTTGCGGGGCATTCATGTCTAGTACAGCTTGACACTTATCAGGGTTTACCTCTATGCCCCTGTTTGTGAGTAGGAAACCCAGGAATTTCCCTGCAGGTACCCCAAATGCACATTTGGCTGGGTTTAAGCGAATTCTGAATTTTCTCAATTTGTCAAAGGTCTGTCTCAAGTCCTCCACATGATTATCTTCGCTCAAAGATTTAACGATCATGTTGTCAATGTAAACTTCGACGTTCTTGCCCAATTGGTCTTCGAAGACCCTGTTCATCATTCACTGGTATGTTGCCCCCGCGTTCTTCAACCCGAATGGCATCACGTTATAACAATAATTAGCCTTTTCAGTGATGAAGGCGGTCTTGGCTTGATCATCCGGGTGCATAGCAATTTGGTTGTATCCTGAGTATGAGTCCATGAATGACAGCAAACGGAATCCCGAAGAACTGTCGACCAGTTGATCTATGTTGGGCATCGGGAAAGAATCCTTCGGGCATACCAGGTTTAAATCCTTGTAGTCCGTGCATACCCTCCATTTGCCATTGGGCTTCTTAACGAGAACGACATTGGAAAGCCACGTGGTGTACTGTATCTCTCGGATGAAACCGGCTTCCAACAACTCCGCTATGTGCGCTTCCAAAGCCTTTTTCCTTTCCTCCCCGAGCTTTCTCTTTTTCTGTGAAACAGGAGTAGACCCCGGTTTGATTGCCAGCTGATGACAACAGAAAGATGAATCAATACAGGGTATCTCGGATGGGCTCCACACGAATACATTTCTATTGGCCCTGAGGAATTGTTCCAACTCTTCACGTCTCGCGGGATCTAACTCCTTGCCAATTTTCGTGACCTAGCCGGGTTCTGATCCCAGAACGAAATCTTCTAACTCACCACTTGGCTCAGTTTTCATTTTTTCTTCTTCACGGAGGTCCAACTCCACCACGTTTACAGATTTTCCTTCTGAATCCTCTTCCGGGGCTTTGCTTGTATTATTCCGTGGTAACCGGGATGGTTCCTGCCTAACCATGTTGTAGTAACATTGCCGGGATTGTTTTTGATCTCCTTTCACGGTAACCACTTTGTTTTTCTTGTTGACCATCTTGAGTTTCTGGTGCTTGGATGACACCATCATATCCCAATTGTGAATTGTTGGCCGACCCAAGATTATGTTGTAGGATGATGGGAAATCCGCTACCACGAATCTAACTCTTCTGATTTGAAGGCCTGTGCATCTCCCAAGGTTAATTGAGATCAACATACCCCTTTGGACGGGTATCCTGTCCATTGAAACCGGTTAAGGTCGTTTTGCATGGTTTCCAAACATCTGCGTCAAAGTTCATCCTCTGATACGCGTCCCAAAGAATGATGTCCACAGCGCTTCCGTTGTCCACAAAGATCTTTTTGACTCGGCAATTCACGAGGGTTCCCGTGATCACCAACCCGTCATGATGCCCCGGAGCGACGTCCTCTAAATCCTTGTCGGTAAAACACAACACATGAGACTTGGATTTGACAATGTCTTCTTTGAATTTTGGGGCGTCTTTTATCAATAATACCTCCCTGAGGTATTTCCGCCGTTGACTCGTGGTGTCCCCTCCATCGCCAAAGCCTTCGCTAATAACATTGCAGTCGTATTTGGCTTCAGGGAAATCATCGTCACTTTCCTCGGGCTTCTTATTATGTTCTCTTTTTCTCTTTTCGGGGGGCGGACTCTTACTCCGGCCTTCTCCCTGTCTTTTATTGTTCTGCTTTCCCTAGGTATGAATGACGTATTTTCGGAGCTTCCCATCTCGGACGAATTTTTCAACCGCGTCCTTCAGATCCCAGCATTGCTCGGTGGTGTGTCCGTGTTGATCATGGAACTCACAGAATCGAGTCTTGTCAGCCGTGCCTCTTCTACCGAGAGGCTGAGGTCTTTCGACCTTTTTCATCTCGGTCGTGCAAACTTCTTTCCATAGCTTCGCCTGTGAAACCTTTAGTGGAGTGTATCTTTCATACTTTCCTTCTTGGTTCTTATCGTTGCTTTCCCGGGTTCGAGGGTTTTTCTTATGCGCCTCTTAACTTTCCCTTCCTCGGTTTGGTGGGCTCTTCGGCCGATCTTTCACAGCGTTGGCCGCCATCTCCATTTGTTCCAATTCCAAATATTGTTGTGATCGTCCGTGAAAGTCGGCCAACGATGTAGGGCGCCGCTTGATAATTGACTTTTTTAGCCGGGATGATGCATCCAAACCGGCTATAATGCAATGTAGGTGTACCTTGTCTTTTAACCCCGGAATCTGCAACGCGATATTTTTAAAACGATCCAGGTATTTGCCCAAGGTCTCTCCCTGTCCCTGTTTAACTTGAGCGAGTTGGAACTCACTCTTGGGCTGTCTCCTGCTTGTTGCGAAGTTTAATAAAAACTTCTGCTTCAGGGTCTTCATATCGGGAATGGAGAGAAGTGGCAAAGAATGGAACCACAATTGCGCGGCTCCTCTGAAAGTCCCAACAAATAGCCGAGGTACCACAAGCCCTTTAATTCCCTTCACCATTATCTCCATTTTGAAGTTGTTCAAGTGTGTCAGAGGGTCCTGTGTTCCGTCATATTTTTGCAATTCCCTCGAATCTAGACCTTTCGGGTATACTGCCGTCATGACTTTATTAGTGAACTGACCCAGAAATGCGCCTTCATCTGCCTCCATCGTTTGAGGTGGTGGCTTGCTGAAAGGAGGGGGCCCTTCTTTGGTGGTTCGGTCTTTAGCAGACTGCTTTTCTTCATGCCCCTTCAGGTTGGTTTGGGCAGTCTGTTGATCCTTTGCCTCCTTATCCCTTGCTTCCGTGCTTTTAACCATTTGCTGCATGTCTCCTTGACTGGCGTCTTTCTTCTGGTCATCATCTCGGCCATGACTGACCCGGTCCCTTTCCTGAGATTGATCAGGAACACTCTTTTAACCATTTGCATCGTGCTGCTCCTTAAATTGTTGCAGCATCTTTTCTCGTTCTTCCTGCCGCCATATAACATTCTGACGCTCCAATTCTTCTCGAGCACACCGCGTGTTTTCATCTTGCTGGAGTTGATGCCGTGTTTCCATGTTGTCCATACGCTGGATCAATGATCCTAATGTATTGTGTATCAAGCGTATGTCAGGGTGATTAATCTGGAACTCCTTGGGAGGGTGAGGAATACCGTGAACCTGGACTATCTGATGTTCTCCCTGCAACCCCCGACTGGGGTGGGGGGAGTGAGCTGTGTCCTCGGTTTCGATCTCGACTCGCCTCTCCTCACGGCATTGTTTTGAGTGAACTGAATTCGAGTGTTGTATCACTTGATCTGAGGGTTGTGGTTGTCCCTCTGGCGGATGCAATGGTCGGGGATTATTAGTACGACTCCTGGTAACGGCAGCCATACTCAGTGATTACGAGTAGCTTTCAAAGTTCTGAGAATCGATCTTTTCGATGATCCCCACGGTCGGTGCCAATGTTCTGTAATAGAACACAGATGTCCAGCCTCGACGGGCTGGTATGATTTATATCGGATCGGGTGCAGCGTCCGCTGGTATCTATATGGAAGATAACAGCGAAGGCTGGTAGATCACTGTGCTACACGGGGGTAGCTTTTCGCTTGAGTGTGGGGTGTGTGCACAGTGAGACTGAATGGTAAAGAATGGACTAGTGAGTCGTGTGTTGTACCTGGTAGGTAATCCCTATTTATAGAGGTTACCTAGGGTTTCGTCCTTCTTCCCAACACTCCTTCGTCGTGCGCCTCCCCTCTCTTGATCGTGTGCTCTCCATATCTGCATGATCCCTGCATTATAGGCACAGTCAAGGGTGATTAGCAATTTACCTTTATGAAGGAACGTTTCCCGCCTGGAACTCTTTCCGTTGGGCCTTGCTCCTGCCAGGCCCATTTACTCGAGTCCATAACACATCCCATTTGTATTTTTTTTAATAATTAAAAATCATGATCCATTGCATCCATCGAAAGTCAAAACCATCAAAATGCTATTTTATTTATTTTTTATAATTTACTATTTAAATAAATTTTAGTTATAAGATAAGTACGGAATTTGTTAGAATAAAAATTTATTGTTTTATTTTTTTGATTACTAACAAATAAAATTCACTATTGTTTGTTTAATTGTATTAATTTAATAAAACATTAATTAAAAATAATTATTTTAACTATACATTTATGATACATATAAGATATTAATAAAACAATATATAGTTTTGACAATAAAAATGATTATTACATTTTTATTTTTTAAAAAAAATTAGATTACCGTTTCAATCTATTTCATAAATTTTAAGAAGAAAAATATTAGCTCATAAGTCTTATAGTTTAGCTTAACTTTGAATTATTTTTTCTTAATTTTATTGGTTAATGAGCAAATTGACTAACGAACTTTTATCTTAGGAGTGCCAAACACAAATAACTTTTAAGAGGACCAAAAATACCAAAAAACTTTTAAAAATATAAAGTCAACACAAAAAAATTTTAAAAATGTAAAGTAAGCACAACGCTGTTAGAAAAAAAATAACGTCTATTATTTAAGGTGCAGATTGGCCAACAAACTTTTGCTCCAGGAGCGCCCAGTACAAAAATGTTTTACTCCAGGAGCGCCCAGCACAAAAAAGTCTATGTGCAATCCACCCAAAATCCGACTGTTGCAAATCCTTACTTGGACCCCTCAACTATGTGCATTGGGATTAGAAAGAGTGAATGTAACAAAAAAAGCACATATGTAACGAGTATATTTTATTTTTTTAATAATTAAAAATCATGATCCATTGCATCCATAAAAAATCAAAGCATCAAAATGCTATTTTATTTATTTTGTATAATTTACTATTTAAATATTTTTAGTTATAAGATAAGCACGGAATTTATTACAATAAAAAATTAGTTTTATTTTTTTACTAACAAATAAAATTCACTATTGTTTTTTTAATTGTATTAATTTAATTAAAATTTTAATGAAAAATAATTATTTTAACTATACATTAATGATACATTTAAGGTATTAATAAAAAATATACAATTTTGACAATAAAAATTATTGTTCCATTTTTAAAAATAAAATAAAATTAGATGACAGTTTCAATCTATACCATAAATTTTAATAAGAAACAGTTAAGTCATAACTCTTGTAGTTTAGCTTAACTTTTAATTATTATTATGTTTAATTCTTTTAATCCAAATATATTTAAAAATATTTTTTTAACTATACATTTAAGATATTAGTAATATATATATATATATATATATATATATATATATATATATATATATATATATATATATATATACACATATAACATTTTGATAATAAAAATGATTGTTCCATTTTTATTTTTAAAAAAAAAAAAATTAGATTATCGTTTCAATCTATTTCATAAATTTTAATAAGAAAAAATTAATTCATAAATTTTAAATTCTTTTAATCCAAATATATTCAATATGAGTTTTATTATCCATTTGAGTCATGTCCTTAAATTTTGTAAAACTAAACTTGAGTTTTGTCAAATAGACAATATAGAAACATCGAGTATAATTCTAAATCATTTCAAAAGATAGATTCTATTTGTGTAGAGCTAAATCTGATACTACAAAAACTCTCAACAGTTCGACCTGATCAGGGTCAGTATGACGTGTCACATCCTTACCCTAGATAACAAGCTTTGATGCATCATAGCTTTAAAAGAATCCGAGTGTCGTAACGTTGGATTAATCCGTTATGGGTGTCATAACCCGAGACTTATTATGGGTGTCGTAACCTTGAAATTCAGTATGGGTGTCGTAACCCCAGGTTCGCTTATCCGGTATGGGTGTCGTAACCCGCGTTTTTTTTTCCATTATGGGTTTAGTCGGACAAGTAACACAAAAAAGGGTATCTTAACCAGAAATGGCATGGTCAGCTTTATAGATCCTTATAAAAAAGAAAACTGGATCAACAATTTGAAGAATTTCAAGCTTAATTGCAATCAAACTTAGCTTCCGGAAATTCGTCATCTACGTCGGCTGGTTTCTTTCTCTTCCCATCCCTCTTGTTCTGCCCCAGAGCTAGGCTCCCACTACAGCCTCCTAGCTGATGCCTGCTCTTCTTTCGTCCATGAGTTTCTATTACGTATTACCGTAACTTTCCCTCTCACACAAATTTTTCGGTAACATCTCGGAGCTCCCAGAATGCGTTCGTAGTACGTCCCGGCCCATCGTGAAAAGCGCAATACCGAGATTGGTCTGCTCCAGCTCTGTTGTAAGAGGGGCGAGGCCTTTCCACTTTCTTCATTTCAGCTAAGGCCACCTCCCTCCACACCTGGGATCAAGTTATATTCAGGGGAGTGTATTTGTCGTACTTCCCTTTAGCTTCGTATTTCTCCCCCCAAGGTTTGCCATCCGAGTTTCCTCTACGAAAATCTGGTTTATGGTTCTCGGACTACTCTTTGCATCCCGGAGGTGGGATCTTCCTCCTTTCTCTTCCCAGAGCATTAACTGCCGTCATCTGTTCTAGCTCCAGATATTTCTTTGACCGGGTTCTGAAATCAATCAGGCTCTTAGCTGGTTGTTTGAAAAACGACTGTGTCAGCTGAGTTGATTCATCTAGGCCGGCTGCGAGCAAATGCGTGTGCACACTTTTTGGTAGTTCACGGACTTGCAAAGCCACATCTTTAAAACAATCTTAGTATCCCAGAAGTGTCTCTCTTGGTTGCTGCTTAATCCTGCCCAGAGCATATACTGATTTCGGTTGCTTCTTGCTGGTTATAAAGCTCAATTCAAACTTCTCTTCCATGTCCCCAAAGTTGTAGATCGAGTTCACTGGTAGAGTATGGAGCCACTTTAATACTGCTCCTTTTAATATTGCAGCAAAGATTCTAGAGATAATGGGCTCCTTGAGTCCCCTTACAAACATGGTCGTATTAAAATTATCAAGATGGTTTGTTAGGTCCTGAGTTCCATCATATTTCGACAAGTTTGCCAAATCGAAGTCCTTGGGATATGGTGCGCTCACAATCTCGGTGGAGAAAGGGCAGTTGTTGTATTGTCCCTCGCTATACTGCCTCGTAGACGTGTCTAATGCATTTCGTGCTTGAGGGGTCACATCTCGGTTTTCAGCATCAATATCTCAGCTAGTTTCAACCTACTTTCCCTTTAAGCGGGTTCGATCAGGTTTTCGGGCTTCAGAATGCCTAGCACGGCCTTGATCAACCAATAAACTTTTGCCATTATTGGCCTGAGGTCCTTCAGCATCAATCTGAGCAAAAACGAGGCATTAACTCGGTTTGGGCCACTTTCATTCCGGTTTATTTCGCGAACGAAGTTACCATTGTGTTTGGGGTTCTCTACTTGTTTGAGGCGCTCTTCCAACGACTGCATTCGAGCATTGTGGTCTTGTGGGCCTTCCTCATCGACCCGGGTTGGAGGTGAGATATGATCTCGGCTCGGACCACTCTCACCCCGGTTCCTACGATGAACTGGGTTCTCAATTCGTCTAAGGTGCTCTTCCAACATCTGTACTAATCTAACATTCTCCTGTCTCTGGAGATTAATACAGTGTTCAATCTTGTCCATCTGCCTTAATATGGCATCAAATGCGGTTTGTAAAAAGCGAGCATCAGGATCAGGGGCTGGACGAGCCTGTTGCTGCACCTGCTTGGCAGTCACATTCTGAGGAGTTGACTTGGAAGCCGGGGAGGACGTCATGTCCGATGCGTCTTCAAGCAACGCTTCGTTTTTGTCCGGAATGACCGCATCCTCCATTTGCGGCTGATGCTGAGCCATTTGTTGCTCAAGCTGCGGCAGTTCCTGATTCTGTTGCTCCAGACTTCCAGGCAACTGCTCTCGCATAAGTAGTCGACTGGTGCTTCTAGTATCTACCATCTTTGGTCACAGGATTCGAATTTTATCGGTCCTGACGGACGGGGCCAATGTTTTGTTAAGTAGAACACAAATGTCTAACCAATGGACTAGTATGTTGTTTATATTGGATCGGTGACTCTCTCCAAGATATCTATAAGCAGATACTAAAGAGAGGATGATTGTTCTAGGATGTCTATTAGGAAGACACCGAAGAATATCAAGAAGATCACTGTGCAACGAGTATGACGTTTTGCCAAAAGGGAGTGGGGTGTATGCACAGTGAGACTGAATAGTAAATAGTGTGAATGGACAGTGTATACCTTTTAGGTTATCTCCCTATTTATAGAAGTTACCTAGGGTTTGGAGCATTTGGGCTTTGTGCACCTCCTGGCTCTGCTCAAGCGCACTACTTGCACACGTTCCATGATTATAACCTTGATCATAGGCCAATTAGTGTTTTACCTGATTAAGAAAGGATTCTGGTACACATGTCCTTGCTGGGCCATATGACAATGGGCCTCTTGTATGAGTACATAACACTACTCTTTCAGCATAACTCAAAATTTAAAAAATAAAAACTCTATATATATGCCTGTATCTATAAAATTGTAATAAAAGTGTATGAAAAATCAATTGAAGTAATCAAATTATGTCGTATATAAAATTATATATACTTGTGGGAAAAAAAAACTTATACGTACATTCTTTGAAATATATCACAAAATCAATTGAGTGTGCAACCAAAAAAATAAAAAGGGAAAATTACATTCAGGTCCCAAGGAAGGAAAAGAATTACAAAAAAGTCCATTGAAATCACAAAATTACCCAGAAGTCCCAAGAAAATTTTTGTTGTAAATACATACTTTTCCTGTTGTAAATACATACATTTTCTGTTGTAAATGGTTTGAGACTTTTTTGATATTATTTGTACGGAATTTTTTAAATGTTGTTGTAAATACATACTTTTCTGTTGTAAATACATACTTTTTCTGTTGTAAATGACCAGGTGTTTAAATGTTGTTGTAAATATATATTTTTCCTGTTGTAAATGGTTTGAGACTTTTTTGATATTATTTGTACGGAATGAAATTCGGTACAAATAATATCAAAAAAGTCCCAAACCATTTACAACAGAAAATATATGTATTTACAACACGAAATGTATGTATTTACAACAAAAATTCTCTTGGAACTTTTTTGTAATTTTATGATTTCAACGGACTTTTTTGTAATTTTTTTCCTTCCTTGGGACCTGAGTGTAATTTTCCCAAAGAAAAATCAGTTTTGAGAGGAGAAATCAATTTTCAAGAAAATATCATTTCCAACAATAATACATAATTTCCAACATTTGAATTCATGTGACAAAAATCAATTTTATCCTCTTTAGAAGTTGAACAACTTTAATAAAATAAAATAAATAAAATAAAAAAGTTGAACTCCTAGCTTGGTGTATTTCCAAATTAATGTTAACAAATGTTGTAAGTTTATATCCATATATAGAAAAGTTAAGACAAATCAATCTTGCTCAATTCATTTTAAATTAATGAAATCAGATTTGAAAATTTAAAAAAAAAGAAAGCATGAATTTAAACGTTCAATTACATGGAAAACATGGTAAATAACATAAAACATATCATAATCTTCAATTGCCTACTAATGAACACTTGCAGCAGGGGGCAAGTTTCTAAATTTAATGGACAAAATACATATTCTACAACTATCTCTCCATCTATGGCCATCGGAGGATAAATCAGACGGTGTGAACCGAAGAGCAAAACAAAAGTAAGTGCCCCCTATAGATATAATACTGCCATGTTGCTAAGGTCATTCAAAATGGAAGTTTCCAGAGACCAACAGGCTGAGTCAGTTAGCTATAAAATTCAGATCCTTCGACTAAATCGTTTGTTCTTTGCTTTCAGCTTCAGCGTTTTCTTTTTGACAGAAAAGCCCTTCCTTCTTCGTTTCACTTTTGCTAGTGTTGAACCCACTTTGTCCCGTGGCCTGTACACACAAATCAGTGCATGAATATCTTCAAGATCCATTTGTAATATAAGAGAACAGATGAACAAGCACTCTGGGTGTTCATTCACAGGTGCGAGCATTTCCCAGCAATTAATATCTAATACATTTACCCTATGTTTGGATGGAGTGAAAACTCACAAAAATATTAATTTTTTTTTACCATTTTTGAAAATTTTCATTCCTAATGTCCCCTCCCCCTATCTTCCTCTCACTTTTCTCTCCATCCAGACATAGGGTTAATGCCCACAGAACATTAGGAGCTGAGGTTACTTGAAGCTATGAAGGTTTTCAATAAATATACCATTTCAAGAGAATCAATCATATAATGCCAAGCTATAAGACAAACCTGCACATTTTCATACTCGCAAGACAAGAATGCTTGGGGGGGTGTGGGATGAGAGTGGAAAGAGGACACTCAAGAAAGAAAAAAAAAAAAATCATTCAATTTCCTGATGAAATTATTATGATACTTCAAGGAATCCAGAGACTATGTTCTCAGAAAAGTTATTTCAGAAACTAATGCCAATGAACAACTTATAAGTAACCATGCATCTTGCATGGTTGTTCAAGGGACAAATCAAAAGGTTCTTGTTTGTCAACTCAGTAATAAAGCCCTGGCCGCAAGAACCCACACACACACATTTAAATATCTACACACACACACAAAAGTATATTAATGGACACAAAGTTGCAGTTAAGCATACCCTTTAATTAAAAAAGTTCGTGGATCAATGCCAATATTTTCACTTAGATCTTCAACACTTGCGATACCCTCATGATCACATCTCAACAAGTTGGATGTATCCAAAAGAGCAGCAAGATTCATAGTATCAAGAGTAAGTGAAGAATTTTTCACTTCCTCCTTGAGATGTTCCATCGAAACGAATGCTAACGCATTAATCATCATATTCATGTCTAAATGTGTCTAAATAATCATTGAAGCAATCAGGTACCAGCACAATATGTGAATAGTTTTCATTGCACATGAAAGCAAGAATTTGATGCACTTACGGTGTACATAGAAAACACAATTGTCAAATCATGATACCTATCGCAAATTAAGAAGTATATTTACAGATAATAAAATGTATTGAATTGTAAGATTCAAAATAAGAATGAACATTAAAATGTAGAATATCCTTATAATATGCGTAAAGAAATCTAAGCCAGGAGTTTGGTATTTTGTTAGGGACCAACAAAGTAGTATCTAAAAGACTATAGGAGAAACAAACATCGTACACAGCACCCAAAAAGCCACCTTACAATACAGCTAGTATCCTACTATTACTCTAATATAGAAAGTCAAACTTGCAACCTTAAAAAAGCATCTTGCCCTTTGTTGTGCTAGTTTTGTCTTCCTATGCCTTAGGTCTTCTTTCATAGGTCTTCTTGAATAGAGTCCTTTCAGTACCTTCCCCTAAAAGCTTCACCTTGTCCTCAAGGTGAAAATTAGCAGTAGCATTGATGACTTCCGCTGTACAACTCAACTTCTTATGTTTGCTTGTGTACAACAAAAGGAATAATTTGATTTCATGTTGAACCTTTGGCATAGATGACACAATCTCTTCAACGGATTCTTCAACGACTCGGACCTTGAAAGTCATGACTAGTGTCCCTTGACTTGAACTTATGATAACCCACAGGTTGATCCCCGACCCGATTGACCATAATTTTCCAACAACACCTTCAAAACTGACCCACACAGTAGTGTCTTCAGCCCCCAGCCCTTCATCTTTACCAGCTTTGGCACATGCGACTTCATCTTTCTTGCTCAACCAGAATATTACTTCAAAAACCCATTTATAGTTGGCAAGCCCTCTTATTTCTCCTTTTCTTGGTATAGTTGCATCATACAAGGTGGGTAATATCGCACTTGGCTTTCTCAACGCTGCAAGCGACAGTGATGAGTCTATCCTCTCTTATCTTCTCTTGGCTTCAATAGTCAAAAGGCAAGAAAATTCTCCTAGACGACACAAAACTTCGTAAAAACTCAAACTAGGTTCCTGGCACACAACGCTAATGTCCCTCCACTGTATTTCTCCAAGAATTATAGTGATCCGTAAGATTTCTTGAGACAGATCCAAACCAGTGAATGGAGAAACGGGATGTGCAAAAATCACCGAGCCCGACACCCCAACAAGGCGAAGAGCAGAGTTATACTGTGTTGACAATAGATAAAAAAATCACACCTTTCTTGCGCAACACATCCCAAAATAGGGCTTCTATCAAACCAAAGCACATGAATTCAGGAATCCCATGAAAGGACGTCCCTCCTCTTGTTGTATTAATGTCAAATAGATGAGAAAATGTTGAAATCACAGCAGTCCCATTCTTCGTTTTTCTGTTCCAATTGCCTCATCATGGCCGAAATCCTCTTCTTTTCTTATGGTAGTGTAGGCATTGAGTAAAGAAGGAAGGATCTTTGAAACCCATCTGCTCCTCTTCGCTGCCTTTGCTTCTGTTCTCTTCGTGTTTTCCGAATTCACCATGGTTGGGAGCGCTCCTCTGTTTATTTCGGTCAAGTGCCTTATCTGTGAGTAATTGGGTTGGGCCGAAAATAACCTAAGCCCAATAATGGACTGTTGAGTTATGTTAAACAAAAAACCCTTTTCTTCCTCACTTGCCTGCGACGTCCAGCCTCTCCCGTCAAAGCATAAGCTCGCTTCCCTAACACCTCGCTGAGTCACGACATGCGATGGTTTCAACTCCTTCTTCCACCTATCTCTTCGTCGTTTGTCATATCTCCAGCATCGAACTTGGGTCCTCTTAATGATCCTTCCTTTCTTCATCTCCTTATTAGATTTTCTTGCCGCAACATTTATATATGGGACGTTTCTGAAAACGTGAGGCTTCGCTGGTCCGACCGAAAAGCGTTCTACTTTCATCTGCTCTCTTTCGCTGTCACCAACAAATTCTTCAAACTTTTCTTCCGTTGAAAAATGTTGTAACTTTAATTGCTGTTCTGCTTCAAGGTCTTTAACTCTCTATTTCTTGTTGGTTTGGCTTCTCCTCGTCCTTCTCGATTGTTTTAATCAACTTTGCCCAATATTATCTCTGATGTCTCATTTGCTTCAACAAGTTTCTCCCCTTAGCTAGTATCCTACTATTACTCTAATATAGAAAGTCAAACTTGCAACCTTAAAAAAGCATCTTGCCCTTTGTTGTGCTAGTTTTGTCTTCCTATGCCTTAGGTCTTCTTTCATAGGTCTTCTTGAATAGAGTCCTTTCATATTTACATGTTGTTAGGATCCCACGGCCCCTCTTGGTTTATTCAAGAAAGAGGAAACATGTGGCTGATAAGATAGAGTAGTTAGTAGCAGTTATTTTACCTTATCCATCTGGTAGTTTTAGAAGTTATCCTTATCTTATGTGTATCCGTGTAGCTTGCGTTATAGGTAGTTTTAGGGAATATGTTATCTCGCTTCTATATAAGCCTGTACTACTTGTTAAGAACGACATGTTTTAATATATGAATTATGTTGTTCATTGGCTGGAGTTTCAGATACTGGCTCTAGAGTTACCCTCTCCCCTTTCCCTTCTTACTAAATCTGTAAAACCTATCAACTTGGTATCAGAGCAGACATTCTTAGGACCTGTAGGGCACCATGGTGAACACCCGAAATTCCTCATATGAGGATAACTCTCCACAACGTCCACCACAAAACCCAGAAACACCACCCACTTCTAATCCCCACAATGATCCAGCAGTAATCATGCTGCAACCCCATTCCCAAAGATCATCAGAAACCGAAAACCCACAATTGGCAGCCATTATGGTCCAATTAAGTCATATGAATGCAGAAATCAACAACCTAAGGAAACAAAAGACGCCCATAATTGGCCAAGGGGAGGCCAGCAATATTGACAAGGAGAATTATTACGAAAAGGAAGAAGCTGAAGATCCTTGGTGGCAGAGGAATTCCTCCAGACGTCCCCATTCAAAAATTGAATTTCCGAAGTACGATGGAGGGGATCCAAGAGGTTGGATTTTGAGGGCGGAGAAGTATTACCGTTACTACCAAACTCCTGAGGATTTGAAAGTTGATATAGCCGCTATCAACTTGGAGGGAGACGCGCTAGATACGTTCACCTGGATTTCATCAGGAAGAACCATTCGATACTGGGATGATCTGGTGCAGGTCTTTCAAGAGCAATTCGGCCCCACTGAGTTTCAAAATCCTGATGCTCACATTTGCAGCATAAGACAGCTATATTCGGTAAATGAGTACAAACAGGAATTTGTGAGGAGACAGGCTCAGACGCAAGGATGGCCGGAGCATTGCCTCCTAGGGGTTTTTATCAATGGACTCAAGGAGGAATTACAGGCCGATGTAAAGATACACAAGCCTAGGACCGTATATAAGGCAGTAAGCCTCGCGTTGGAGATCGAATCCAAATTGCAATCTCAGAATAACCAGCGACCCAATCAGCGCTTCATTAATCCACGTGGCAGCGAGCAACCTGGCCGAGATTACCGAAATCAATCTCGCAACCCACTCGGCTACTATAATGCCGCAACTTCAGGATCTCTTGTAACAGCTAATGCAGTCGGTTCGAGTAATCAGGGACTCAACCCAAATCCCAATTCGCCATATCCGGTCGGCGCGTCATCTTCCCATTATCAGCGGAATTTAAATTTGCAAAATTTAAATTCCCCAAAACAATTCCCAGCAACCAACTCACCGAATTATACGTCTAACACGTATCCCTCCAGACTCTCGGATAGCGACAAACAATACCGACGTGACAAGGGACTATGTTTTCGCTGTGGGGAAAGATTTACACCGGGCCATCGGTGTGCCACGTCTACATTGCGCATAATGGACGTGTCGGATGAAAGAGAAGAGAAGGAAGAGTCGACGGACTTACATGGAGAGGAATCGCAGCAATCTGATAATAATCTTTCTGATAATAATCTTGCTGAGATTTCGTTCCACGCCATTCTCGGCAATTCCTCAACAACAACTCTGAAAGTGCGTGGGACAGTGAACAACAAATCCATCTTAATTCTAATTGATTGTGGTTCAACACATAACTTCATTTCTAATCAAGCGGTAGAGTACCTCCAACTACAGCTACACCCCCTTCCTTCCTTTGGAGTTCAAGTTGGTGATAATCGAATGGTCTCTTGTCAATTTGTCTGCAAGCAATTAGAGGTCAAAATACAAGAGGTCACCATCCAAGAAGACTTCTTTCCTTTTAACTTGGGATCGGTGGACATGGTACTGGGTGTAAAATGGCATCCCTGAATACAGTTGAGGCAAATTGGAACAAATTATTTATGGTATTCTGGTACAAAGGAAAACGCTACAAATTCCAAGGTATCCCACAGACAGTGACCACGGCTTCTCTCCACAGTTATGTATGTAATCAAATGATTCAACAATTTGATTCATTAGAGGACATACTGCAACTATATCCCTCTGTATTCCATGAACCTCAGTCCTTACCACCATTCAGACAACATAGCAACGCCATACCTCTCCTACCAAATACCATACCTCCCAACATCCGTCCTTATAGATACCCCTTTGCACAAAAGGATGAAATTGAGCGACAAGTGGATGATTTGCTACAGAAAGGCTTCATACAGCCCAGTGTCAGCCCATTTGCCAGTCCAGTTCTTCTGGTAGCCAAGAAGGACTCTACTTGGAGATTCTGCGTGGATTACAGAGAGCTCAACAAACTCACAATCAAAGATAAGTACCCAATCCCTACCATTGATGAGTTGATTGATGAATTACATGGCGCCAAGTTTTTCTCAAAGATAGACCTCCGTTCTGGGTACCATCAGATCAGAGTTCTTCCTTCGGATGTGCACAAAACTGCTTTTCGTACCCACTCTGGTCACTATGAATTTGTAGTCATGCCATTTGGCCTTACCAATGCCCCTGCTACATTTCAAGCTGCAATGAATGATCTATTTCGTCCCTACCTAAGGAAATTCGTCTTGGTGTTCTTTGACGACATTTTGGTATATAGTGCAAGTTTTGAAGATCATATGAGGCACTTGGGTATTATTCTACAGACCTTGCAGCATCAGGAATTTTATGCCAACACAAAAATGTGATTTTCTCCGGCCACGACATATCTTATTTGGGACATATCATTTCAGCTAAGGGAGTATCTGTGGATCCAGGATAAAGTTTCGCCATTACCAAATGGCCTCTCCCAAAAGACGTTCTTCGAATTACGTGGGTTCTTAGGCCTTACTGGGTATTATAGACGGTTTGTCTATCATTATGGCCATATTGCAAAGCCTCTTGTTGACATGACCAAGAAGAACGCATTTCAATGGGATCACACCTCTAAATCTGCTTTTGAAAACCTTAAGGCAGCACTTACCCATGTTCCTGTTCTGCACTTACCAGACTTTTCTAGGTCTTTTATTGTAGAATGTGATGCCTCCTCTACTGGATTAGGTGCTATTTTACAGCAAGGGGGTCATCCTATTGCTTATTACAGCAAAGGGTTGTCTCTTTCTAATCAGCACAAATCAGTTTACGAGCGAGAGTTGCTAGCCTTGGTGATGTCTTTGAATAAATGGCGACACTACTTACTGGGGCGCAAATTTATGGTTCAAACAGACCACTTCAGCCTAAAATATCTCCTGGAACAGCGCGTTACCATTCCATCCCAGCAACGTTTGCTCCTCAAACTTCTTCCCTTTGATTTCCAAATTGTTTACAAACCAGGAAAAACTAATCAAGGTGCTGATGCCTTGTCCCGTTATCCCCATTCTGGAGAACTTTTTGCTTTGGCAGTCCCACATGCATCTGATCTTGAGGAATTACCAGCACTGCTACAACAAGATGCATATACCAACCAGATCTGCCAATCCTTGCAATCAGATCCTAACTCTATCCCTCACTATTCCTTGGTTTCCGGAAGGCTATATTACAAAAGTCGTTTGGTCATTCCAGCAAAATCAGCATTGACTCAATTGCTTATGTCTGAAGCCCATACATCCCTGGTTGGTGGTCATGGGGGGGTCCTTAAAACACTCAAGAGGTTGCAAGTTCACTACTATTGGGACCATATGAAGGAGGAAGTGAAAGAATTCATTCAACAATGCTTGATTTGTCAACGAAGTAAGTCCTTACCTCAGGCATATGCTGGTCTATTGCAGCCACTACCTATTCCCCATCACATTTGGGAAGATCTTTCCATAGATTTTATTACTGGGCTCCCTAAATCAAATAGTTTTGATGTAATCTTAGTTGTGGTGGATCGCTTCAGCAAGTATGCCCATTTCCTAGGCCTTTCCCGGCCTTATACAGCAAAATCAGTTGCTGCACTCTTTTGTCGAGAGGTTGTTCGTCTACATGGAACTCCAAAATCCATCATTTGCATCGAGACCCTCTCTTTCTAAGCTCCTTTTGGCAAGAATTATTTAAACTTTCAGGCACAAAACTGAAAATGAGCACCTCTTATCACCCTCAAACTGATGGACAAACAGAGGTTGTAAATCGATGCTTAGAGACTTACCTCCGTTGCTTCTGCCAAGACCACCAGAAGAGTTGGTTTCGTTTCCTCCATTGGGCAGAGTTTTCTTACAACTCAGGGTATCACACTTCCACTGGTCATACTCCTTTTAAGTTTGTGTATGGCAAGGAACCAACTGCTCTAGTGCCTTATGTCAACAATACAACTCCTATTGCTGAATTGGATGAATTCTTTACTGAACGAGACGCTGTCCTGGAATTAATCAAATCCAATTTACAAGACGCGCAAGCTCATATGAAGCTCAATGCAGATGCCCATCGCCGCCACCTCGAATTTCAGCCTGGTGATATGGTTTTCCTTAAAATTCAGCCCTATCGTCAAAGGTCTCTCTCTGGTCAGCGGTTTCACAAGCTATCAGCACGCTATTTTGGGCCTTATTCTGTGGTTCGCCGCATTGGGGCTGTAGCTTATGAACTACTACTTCCACCAGCATCCAAGGTTCATCCAATCTTTCATGTCTCATTGCTCAAACCAGCTCACGGGTGTACTTCTCAAGTTGCTGTGTCTCCGCTCCCAGTTACTGAAAATTGGGAATTAAATTTTCAGCCTGCAAAAGTGACCGATGCCCGTGTTGTGGAGGTGGCGGGTACTCAAGACATCGAACTTTTAATTCAATGGCAGGACAGACCACAAGAAGATTCAAGTTGGGAAGCCTATGACTACATTGCTACTCAATTTCCTCAATTCAGCCTTGAGGACAAGGCTTATTTTCAAGGGGGGAATATTGTTAGGATCCCACGGCCCCTCTTGGTTTATTCAAGAAAGAGGAAACATGTGGCTGATAAGATAGAGTAGTTAGTAGCAGTTATTTTACCTTATCCATCTGGTAGTTTTAGAAGTTATCCTTATCTTATGTGTATCCGTGTAGCTTGCAGTTATAGGTAGTTTTAGGGAATATGTTATCTGCTTCTATATAAGCCTGTACTACTTGTTAAGAACGACATGTTTTAATATATGAATTATGTTGTTCATTGGCTGGAGTTTCAGATACTGGCTCTAGAGTTACCCTCTCCCCTTTCCCTTCTTACTAAATCTGTAAAACCTATCACATGTAAGTCATAAATGAGTTCATTAGACATAAATTTTTAGGTAATTAATTCTAGAAATAATAAACAAGTAATTTGCTTTCTCTATACGAGGCCTAGACAATACTTAACAATACAACACTGTCATGCCAATTTATTGTTCACACACATTTCTAAATAATACATTTTGCTACTTATTTCATCATTTCTGTACAAGCATCTAAATCTTACCACGTAGATTGCTCCTTTGGCAGCTAATAAATAATTACCTAATTCTGAGTTATCTGTTTGATTAGCATCAGAATTCCCACTTAATAAAAAAAGTCGTAAAGTGGTTAAGAAATACAAGGCCCCTTGGTCATGTAATATGCATATGCTGTCAACATAGAAGAAAGTCTCTGGAGGGAAGTTCTATGAGCAAATGTTACAGCCAAAGTCTGAACAACATTCTTCATGAATAACATGGGTGCTGTTTTTCACTAGGGAGTAAGTTGAAAAGCTGCTGCTAATACTTCATTCGGATCTAATTGTTTCATTAAGATCTCTTGTACCATGCCTCACCTTGACAATAATAAACTGAAAATATAATAGATATTTCACATAGGAATAAGAGTAGGAAAGAAGGAGGAAGAAGAGAGGATAAAACTCTAGAATCAAAATCTGAAATTCTAGAGGAAGCAGAAGACAAAGAAGTTAATCTGAATAATACTTCACATAACCTTCACATCAATTACAAAAAGTGGTTTATAGTCTTCAAACATAACTGATAATAACTACCAAATACAAGATAATTTAAAATACAAGATAAAACCAAAGATAACCGCCCTAGTAACTTTTTAAATTACTCTTGTGCACTCCTTGAGTAAACTAATAAGGAGGATCCCTATCAAAATAGGATATAGAACATAAAGTTCAAGGCATACCAATGGCTCGAAGCACTTTAAGGTTAAATTTCTTGACTAGTTCCTCATGACCTATCATCTCAGCACGGTGAATGATACACAACTTCAAATTTACCAGCATATCCTGAAATTTTTAAATTTCAAATGTCATAACAAGGTTCAACTGAAATAATTAAAAAAACAGCAAGTGAAGGCATACATAAGTTATGGCACATGACAGTTGAAGAGCATCTTTTATCTTAAATCTCAGGTCTCGAGTATGCGTCAGAAATTAAAGTATCATCAATTCACCATGCTAAAAGTAATTTTCTTGTCGAATTTCCTCCTAGACTGATTGAGTTATCAGTTAACAACATAACGCTCCATTTTCCTAACAGCAGCATAATCATGTTTATGTTTGCCCAAAAACAAAAAAAGATAGAACAATTTGACAAGGGAGAGGCAGAAGAGACTAATGCGTGCCTGAGGAAGTGGGTAATGTGGGTGGACTATTGGAAGTTTCTCGAAGCTTCCATTGATGACAATGGTTTCCTTCGGTACCGAGAGAGCTACTCTGCCACTGGAAATTCTGAAATAGGGAGAGTGGGTCCGGCGGAAGATAAGAGATGCAGCTGGCCTAAGAAGGGCAAAATAGTCCTTTCCATGAATAAATAAATAATTTCTCCAAGAAAGTTTCCCGACTCTCAATGGAAACCGCGCCAACACCCCTTATTTATAATTATAACATCCCATGGAGAATTTTAAAGCGTTTGATCTTATTTTAGATATAAAAAATTAAAGGAAAAATTTATGAAAAGGATCAAAAATTTAATTTAACCATGAAAAATAAATTCAGGTAAAATATTTTTATAAGGTAAAAAAAACCAACTGTAGGGTCAGTCTTTTTTTATTAAGTGGAACAATTTTATTTGTGAATTAAAATTCTAGTTATGATAAAAATAACTATTATGAATACCCTTATGGTTAAAGTAATTTTAAATTTTTGCATATTTTATATGATCTCTCAACTTCACTTATGTTCAACTTTTTTTGGGTTGTTATTCAAAGGTTTGTTTCGGAGACATATTTTTGCCTAGCCTTTCTTTTAAATTAAGTACACAGGCTTTGTTGTATATCACTACTAGAAAATACTGAAATGGATACGAAATTTGTATTGGGGTTAGAAAGAGTGAATGTAATAAAAAAATCACAAATATAACTAGTATATTTCATTTTGAATAAGGATGGTTAGTTTTCGAACTTTTCCGGGCAAATCCATGTGCAATCCACCCAAAATACAAACTGTTGCAAATTCTTGCCTAGACCCCCAACCATGTGCATGGGTTAGAAAAAGTGAATGCAACAAAAAAATCACGAATATAGCGAGTAGATATTTTAGGTCCACTTAAAAATCACAATCTACACCTGTACCAGACAAGTTTGAAAACTCACCATCCTTATTCAAAATGAAATCTACTTGTTACGTTTGTGATTTTTTTGTTTCATTCACTCTTCCTTACCCCAATATACATGGTTGGGGAGTTCAAATAAGGATTTGCAACAGCAGATTTTGGGTGGATATTGTACATGGACTTGCCCGGACAAGTTTGAAACCTCACCATCCTTACTCAAAATGAAATCTACTCATTACATTTGTGATTTTTTGTTGCATATTCACTCTTCTTAACCCCAATGCACATGATTGAAGGGCTCGGGCAAGGATTTGCAACAATCGGATTTTGGGTGGATTGTATATAGACCTTTTTGTGCTGGGCGCTTCTGAAGTAAAACTTTTTTGTGTTGGACACTCTTGGAGTAACAGTTTGTTGGTCAATCTGCACATTAAATAACGGACGTTATTTCTTTTTAACAACGTTGTACTTACTTTCCATTTTTAAAAGTTTTTTGTGCTGACTTTATATTTTTAAAAGGTTTTTGGTATTTTTGGTCCACTTAAAAGTTATTTGTGTTGGGCGCTCCTAAGGTAAAAATTTGTTGGCCAATTTTCTCCTTAACCCTTCTTTTAATCCAAGTATATTTAAGATGAGTTTGTTTGTTTGTTTGTTTTTTTTAAATTTTAAATCAATTCAAGACTATCAGCCTTTCTTTCTATTATTCATTTGAGCCATGTCCTTAAATTTTGTAAAACTAAACTTGAGTTTTGTCAAATAGACAATAAAGAAACATTGAGTATAATTCTAAATCATTTCAAATGATAGATTCTTTTTTTTATAAGATCAAATGATAGATTCTATTTGTGTAGATCTAAACCTGACACTAAAAAAAGATTCTAACTCTGTCAGGCATAACTCGAAATTTAAAAAAAAAACAAAAAAAAAATTGCCTGTATCTATAAAATTGTATGAAAAATCAATTTAAGTAATCAAATTATATCGTGTATGAAATTATATATACATAAATTTAAAAAAAAAAAAAAACTTATACTTACTTTGAAATACATCACAAAATCAATTGAGTGTGCAACCAAAAAAAGAAAAATCAGTTTTGAGAGGAGAAATCCATTTTCAAGAGAATATCATTTCCAACCATACAACATAATTTCCAACATTTGAATTCATGTGACAAAAATCAATTCTATCCAGCTATCCTCATTAGAAGTTGCACAACTTTAATAAATAAATAAAAAATTTCTTGGTTTATTTCCAAATTAATGTTCACAAATGTTGTAAGTCTCTAATCATATATAGAAAATTTAAGACGAATCAATCTTTCTTAATTCATTTTAAATTAATGAAATCAAATTTGAAAATTGAAAAAAGAAGAAGCAAGAATTTAAATAATGTTCAATCACATGAAAAAAATATGGTAAATAACATAAGCATATCATAATCATCAAGTGGCTACTATAATTAACACTAGCAGCAGGGGGCAACTTTCTAAACCTAATGGACAAAATGCATATTCTACAACTCTCCACTACTACAAAAACACTAAAAAACGACCTAAATAAGACCCAATTAACGTCCTTATTTAGAGGGACGTCTCGGGCAGGGTAGTTGTTTTTTCTATGGTTTGGCGTCCTTAATTAACTTTATGAGGCGTCCTGAATTAGTTTTAGGACTTATTAAATTTCTATTTGGCGTCCTGAATTTAATTTCAGGACGCCTTATTTTGATTTTTTTTTTTAAATGACATCAATTTGAACACTATTCCAAAATTGCCTGCAAACAGGAAAACAATATTTACAAGCCAAGAGATACAGTAGTGCTCAAATAATTCCCAACAAATCAGCAACTATAGTAAACTATATAAACTAACATTCAAACTAACTATAGTGCACTATAAAAACTAAACATTTCAAATACATACATGGACATCAACAACAATTATGTCAATTGAGCATTATTGAAATTTATACATGAGCATTGAAAACTAAAATTCAATAATTGAACTAGCTAGCCGTTGCACTACCAACAACAACATTTTGAAATTCACATACATTTGAACTAGTGCACTACCAACAAGAACATTGTCAAATTCACATACATTTGAACTAGTGCACTACCAACAACAATGTCAAATTCACACACACACACACACACACACACACACACACACACACACACACACACACACACATATATACCTATATGTATTGCAGAAGATGACTAGCCATAACGTCTCGAATCGTATCGACTTCTTCATCCGAGAACGGAGCAACATTACCATCAAAAAACTGTAAATTGGAAAACAAACTTGTTATCAACCAATGAAGTACTTCACTAGTGAATGATATAATTAAAAACTCATCAAGCGTGCAATCACATTGTAATCATAATTTGAGAATCATGGAGCGATCACGTACATTTTGAAAACCTGTAAGACGTCCGGTGGAAACGATGGCATGCATGTGGTGGATAACGTAGTATCCGCACTCGGTCTTCCCTGGTTGTTGAGGGCACTATAAATCAAAAGCAACTTGTTAAAAAAAATAAAGGCATATCGAAAATTACTGTGTCAATGAAAGAACTTGAATTGAAACTACGTACTTACCTTCGGATAATACCACTTCGGTCCACCCTGGTCTTTTGTTCCAGTAAGCTCTCTATACGTCTTCAGACCACTATCATTAAAATGGAAATTAACAAACATGATGAAAACAATTCATTTAAAAGAAGAATCAATGATTTAAACGAAAATTTACTTACTTGGCAAACATAGTTTTGATGTCTTCGTTTGGCTTGCCACCTAAGGAATCCAACCAATAACATGCATTCTTGGCGAAACAGGCAACAACCAAGGTCCAATGACCACTACAAAATATACATATTAATATTAAATTAAGACAAGAAAGCAATTTATTCTAAAAAATGTAATAAATATAGACAAAACTAAAATACATACCATTCAATTATTGGAGCTAGATAACAAGGCAATTCTTTGTCGCCCATTGTCATTCCGACATAAAGCGACCTTCTGACTAACTTATTCCTCTCACTCGTGGTGTTTGCAGGACATAAGAAGCCATACGAATCCGTTCGGTTATTCTGGACGCATATGTCGTGGTAAACGCTATGATCAAAATAAAATGATAATTATTGTTAAATATATAAAACGAAAAAAAAAACATTGCAATAATTAATAAGCGGACAAAAACTTACAGGATTGCAACTTGAAGTAACTCTATATCCAGACACTCCAGATTCATAAACTCCCTCAAATATTTATTGTCAATGACAATGGGATATGTCTTCTTTGCACCGACAATTCCCACAGGCATCTGCAAGGATATCTGGGGGAGGTCCTTGTACAGCTATCGCAGCTGTGCTAAGTACGGAAATCTGGGGGCAGCTTCTTCATCCTATGAAAACATACAAAACATTTTACATGTGAGTGTATTAGCAATGAAAATCGATCAATCGAAAGTCATCACTCAGTAATGTGTGTCCTACCATTGGAGGTGTCATCACCATCTCAATAAGATGAGACGGCCAGAGGATGAACGATCCTATGGCGACCCCTAAATCAGGAACCTCCTCATCATCGATCGGTATGGCTGTCCTTTCTTCCCCCTCTCGCACACTTGTCACATTCACCCGACGTTGGTCTTGTGGAATTGGGTTGTTATGGTGGATGGTTTGCTCTAAGTAAACAATACCATCGGCAACCATATGCCGGTGTGGGACATCCAAATGTAGTCTGCACGGATGTCCTCCCTGTGGAGTGTGAGAAGGCTCGCCAATATCAACTTGTGTATGCTCGCCACCGATATCAACTTGTGTATGCTCGCCACCGATATCAACTTCTGGAGGCCGACCACCGATTTCAACTTCTGGAGGCAGAACGCTATCGTTGCTGGTGGGGAAGGCCGGCACTTGCTGGGTGGTACGTCCCGTACTTTCCTTCTCATGTATCATGAACCTCATCTCACCCCGTAATTGTGTCATAATCTCATCTACGAGTTTCGCCCGAATTTTTTCTACGAGATGGGGACTAGGGTTGTTGTCGTCATATGAACGTGAACGCCGTCCAAAAAATTTTGCGACACTAACTCCCCGCGGCTCCCCTTGACAGGCATCAAGATAATCTGGCTTCCCAATCGCCGTGGACAAAATGTCCATCCGTGTAGCTGGCGTGAATGAACCCTGGGAGCTCTGCTGCTCAAGTGCATCCTGCATCAAGAGATTGTTCAGAAACAACTGAGGCTAGTAAATATGTCTAATTTAACAACTTAAATCTTTGATGCGACCTCAGCTACATCTGCATTGACGTATTTGTCACCCTTCATCCTTGCAGCTTTCCATTTTTGGCGACGAGGAGGACGGGAAGGGGGTTGGACAACAATGGACGGGTCGTCCTGGGAAGCTTCCTTCATTCTCTCCAGCTCTTCTTGCATCATCTTCTGTTCCAGCTTTTTATATCCACCTCTGGACATGCAATGTGGATACTTATTTCTCGCCTGCCTCTCTCTGTTGGCTTCAGCTTTTTCCTGTGTGACACGAAAACAAATAAAAATTAGCAAACGATGTCAAGTACATCCAACTAAAAGATAAGATACGAAAGAAATATTACAAGAAATTCAGGATTTTGCCGAGACGCCACAAACTCCTGCCAGTCCTCCTGGAGAAATGAAATCGTAGATCTTTGAGGGATCCTCATTCCTCTTTGGCCCTCGAATGTACTTTCTTGTCAGCTTGTTCTTAAAGTCCTTCCATCGTAGACGAACTTCGCCCATCCAATGCTTGTTCATCGCCTTATTGTTGGGGACATCGAACTTTTACTGCAAGGTAATTAAAAGAGAAGATCAATAAATAACATATAAAGTAATAAGACTAAATCAACAAATGCATTATGTGGAAAGTGATATACCAATATTTGTGCCCAGATCAAGTCCTTCTCTTTTTGAGGAACCAATCTCCAATGAGGGTAGACAATGCGAACTTTGCTTCGAACCAGATAGCCTAAATAGCTAATGAAATTGTCCTCCTCTTGACCAATTGGATTCATATTGGAATCAAACTCCACATGTAGCCGCTTCTTTTGGTTTTCACGACGTGCAATTAGCGAACCCATATGCGTGCTACCTCTACCCTTTCTTTTAACGGGTTGATCAACCCTATAACCCAATGACTCCTCTGATGAGCTCGACATATTCCTGTTCATGAAGAACAAATCAATGTTAGATAGGCCGAATTCATAGCTCTTTGGAGATCAAGGTAAAAAACACCAAGACGAATGTACTTTCTAACGGTAAAATATTTACTTGAAACTCAATTATTTATACACTTAATTAAATATTCGGATAATAAACAATACCATGACATTAAAGAGAAAATTTGAACCCAAAAATCTACTATAAAAAAAATAAAAAATTCACAGCTCATTTTTCAAAGAGTTAATGGAGGTGGGAAAAATGTTCAACTAACTATTTGGAAATACTACTATGGTTATAAAGTATTTAAACCACTGCAAATATCTATAAATGATGGAATTAATGCACTCTGCTGGGCCTATAAATTCTTCTCATCTCGTTTCGTTCCCCCAAACCACTGGTCTTCTTTGCCGTTCCTTTACTGGGCAAGCGCTCCAGAAAAACAATGAGCCTTCTTGTGAGAGTTTCACACTCTATCACCCGTTGGCCTACGGGAATATTTTCAACCATGTGTGGAAGGAGAAAGAGATTCCGAAGAAAGACAATGTCTTGTTCGGCCCTGTGGGCTTACTTTCAGATATAGTTGCTAGTCTTCCAGCATGTCGCTTGGTGGGTGCCTGAGATTCCAGATGTAGTTGCCAGTCTTCACATCTGGTTCAACTTCGTATGGGATTTGGGAAGATGATCGGGTTTTTATCCCAGCATCTTCTAGAGGGAGCTTCTTTATCCACCAGGGGAGGCCCGAGATCTGGTTGGCAGTCCTCCTGGACTTGTCTAAACTTCTCTAAGGACTCCAGCATATCCAACGAGCATCTTCAGCAATATGAAGTGATTTGTTGGGACCTTTGCCGCCAGGTCTCCCCAACTTTGTGGGAGGTTTCTGGTCATCATCACCTATTGTAATTAGGGGACGCGTAAATGTATTTTCTTTCTTTGCATTGACCTTGTAATTGTCTCTTGTGGACTCGTAGTTTCAGTTCATTTCTTTGTAAAAGAACTATGTAACTTGACCAAGTATCAATAAAAAGACGATTGCTGTTTCCTTCATCCTTCTGATGTGAATTTGAGTGTACGCGATCACCGGTATTGAATTCTCTCCCAATATCTGAGACCGACTAAGCGCGTTCCCTGGGCTGTCAGGAATTTAATTTTTGTCCCAATACGCCTAATGTCTTTTAATGAGGACCCCGGACTTCCGCGCCACTTTAACTTGGTTACCGCCATTGTAACTTTAATTAGCAAGGACCCCGGCGTCACGTGTCACCTTAACTCGGTTGCCACCTTTACCTGGCATACCGGGTTTTTAGTACCGTGTAAACTCGGTTATGATCCTTAGCTATTTGAACCGTCATTTTTTATTTCATCATGACTTTCCTGTAATCCGCCTGCTCGTACTGATACGAAAAGACGCGTCCTTTCTCTGTAGGCAGCCACGCGCATCACCGCCTGCCCAGACATAGGTATTACGTCATAGGCGTTTGAAAGGCGTGAGCATTTAATGCCCACATTGTTTTAGAAACGACGTCATTGCGCTTTTTAGGGTTGTCCTGACTTTTCGCCTTTCTTACGCAACTGCCCCTGTCACTTTGAATTCGAAACTTTTCACCAACGTTTTGAATTTCCCCAAACCAATATATCTCCTCTCTCTTCGTCAAACGAGCACTTTACTCATTGACGCTTTGTTCGTATTTCTGCATTGCCTCCACTACAGCCTGCTTCTGCTTGTTCCATTGTTTGTTTCTCGCCTAGAATCTCTTACCAGGTATTCCAACGGCTCCTTACAAACTTCTTTAATTTTTGTATTCTCTACACCTTGTACTCGGCGTTGAGAAAACTCCTGCGGGTTCTTCATCCCTGTTTGCGAGAGTGATTTCCTCAGGTTTCTGGGTTTGGGAAATGATCCCCGAGTAGGAAGGCTTAGAATGATAGGCGTTTTTCTAGGTTTGAACAAACTGCTTGCAATTGGTTCCTCCACTGTGAACGTAATATTTCACCTTTTCTTCCATCTTTAATTGCTTTGCTGTTTTCGTGAATCTTTAGGCCTGTACCTTCCAAACACTTGCGAACATTTTATCGCTTTTGGACGTCTTTGCCCTAGTATTGATTCGGGTACGTGCTTTTGCTGGCTTGCTAACTCTTTCCTTCTTTACCTTTTCTAGGAATAGATGGCATCGTTATCCCAATCTTTGGTATCGTCCCAGGCGGACGAGGCTAGTTCGTCTGGATCGGTGAGAAATCCCGATTCCCCCAGGAAAGCCGTGAGCACGAGAGTTACCAACTTCAAGAACACCCTGACCGCTGAGGATTTTCCTCAACTCGGCATACGTGCTCGCGGGGACGGGTATTTTGTAGGCCTTCCCTCGGACGACGAGTCGGTTGCCGTTGATCGGCCAAGTAAGAGCCAGCCATATGAGCCTCACTTCTTTTTCTTTTACCGGTATGTCATTACCCTCATCAGTGTGACGTTTCCTTTTACCGACTTCCAAATCGACCTTCTCAATCATCTGCATCTGGCTCCCTCACAACTTCACCCTAACGGTTGGGCATTTGCTGTCGCTTTCGAGAGCCTCTGCAAGAAATTGAGTATCAACTGTACTATCTCAGTCTTTATGACCTTCTACGCCCCCTTGGAAACGAACACCTTCCTAGGTTCGGGGACATTCTGGTTTGGGTAGACCACATTTCGGGGGAGAGGCAAGCACAAGCTTTTCAAAGTCTTTATTGAGTCATGGAAGAACTTCAAGTCGGCTTTTGTCAAGGTCACGGCCACCCCCTTTCAGTGTCCCTGGTTCCTTAAGAAATCCGACTCTGGGGTGCTGGAAGGGAGATTCCCCCTCTACTGGATGAACGTCCATCACAAGTTTAAGTCTGGGGATTACATTCCCAGCCCAGCCAGCCTCACTCCAGCTGAGGAAACGGCCGTGGAAATGCTTGCCACCCTTTCCAAGAGCTTGGATTCGTTGATGGATCCCGCCGACTACATTACCACTTCTTCGTTTAAGCGACGAGCCCCCAAGGGTATGAGATTATGTGCTCACTTGCTTTGTGGTTATGTTCGATTAAGACAAATCTTTGTTTAGCTAACCTCTGCTTTTCTACACAGGGCAACCAATGGGAAGGCCGGCACACCTGGAGCTTTTCAGGGAGCTCCGTCTCCGTGCCAACCCTGCTGGATCTGCACCTCCTCCTCCTGCCGATGAACCTACCGTGGGCAGCCAACCTGCTGTTCCAGAGGCAGCTGTTGCCACCAATGCTCCTCGCAAGCGCTCTGCTGCCCCAGATGGATCCAGGCGGGAGAGGAAAACGACGAGGAAGTCCAAAGACAAGCAGGCGGCTGCTGCGACTACTACGCCTGCCTCTCCGACTTCGTCTATTCTACCTGCGGCGGCTGCAACGTCGGCCTCTCCAGCTCCGTCTATTCCACCTGCGGTGGCTGCAACGTCGACCTCTCCGGCTCCATCTATTCCGCCTACGGCGACTGCAACGTCTGTCTCTCCGACTACTTCCTGTCCATCTACCTTTGCCCCGCCTCACTCTCACGCGACCATGTCTAGAGGTGTTCTTTGGACTGACGGGGTGACGGAAGATATCAGGAAACTGGTACGACCGTCGGCTCCTCTTTATTCCCCCACAAGGCCCACTACAGCGGAGGAGCTCCATCTGGCCGAGATTGAACTGCATGCTCACCAAGCGGCTTCTTTGGTACAACCTTACGCTACGCTACGGGTCCAGTATGCCCTTCGTTCGAAAGCATTGGATGACGCGACAAAGCGGCTTTCGGAGATAACCAACCTCCTTGAAAGGGTAAGAAGGAGAAGACCGACCTTGGGGTCAAGTTTGAGAAGCTAAGCCGGGAGCTAGCCAATACCAATGGTAAGCTGGAAGCTGCCATTGACGAGGCTGCCTCTACGCTCTCGAAATTGGAAGCCAAGGAAGCCGAGCTAGTCAGTGCCAATGAGAGGCTGGAAGCCGCCATTGACGAGGCTGCCTCCACGCTCTCTAAACTGGAGGCCAAGGAAGCCGAGCTAGTCGTCGCGCGGGACGGATTGCGTCATCTTGAGGTCCTCCGTCAGGAAGATGCCACCGCGATTCAGAAAGCAAACCTTGATGGGGAAGTTCTGAAAGGCGTGCTGAGGGAAAAGGATGCGGAGCTTAAGGCTGCCAACTCCAAGCTTGTGCAGTATGGTCGGGCTGCCGAGTTCTCCTTCCATAATGCGGTGGAACAACTTCAGGTCTTGAACCCAGACATCATTTTGAATATGGCTGGGCTGCACCTCTAGGCGTATGTCAATGATGAGGGGAGGCTGATTCCACCTGGGGCTAACGAGAGCGAAGACGAGCAACCTTCTCCCTCGGCCACGGAAACGTCATCCCGACCCTGAACATCAGTGTTGGTGTATGCTTGTAGGGGGTTTTGTTTTTAGCCTGTAATTCTTCTGGCCATAGGCCATGACTCTTGTCTTGTATATTTTTGAACTATAGTTCGTAAATAGCGTTGGTTGACCCCCGTACCTAACGTGATTTCCTACGACCGGAGTCGCTTAAAACGCACGAACGCCTTCACGGCTCAGCATTCGAACACGCTTAGTTCTGTCCGTAGCATCGGTGGATGGGTTTGGTCCCTCAATCCTTTGTGTGTGCTTGGACGAGACAAGATTTTTGTAGACTTAGGTACCATCGTCTACTAACATGATTTTCGAAGACGATTTTATTTACTCAGAATTCATACATGCTTAATTCGAACATGACTGGCGGATCCAGGTGCGTATACCTCGGATCCTTACATGTTTATTTGAACAAGATTTTCGAAAACGAGTTTGTTTACTCAGATTTCATACATGTTTAATTATATCGCGATTTTGGTGGGGCGAGCTTCCCTGCCCTACCCCTTACTGGTCTGTGACGCGATTTTTGAAGCCGGGTTTAGATACCCTGGTTTCACCGCGTTTAAACCATACACGATTTCGGAAACCGGATTTCTAATATCTTGGCTTCTACGTGTTTAAGTCATACACGATTTCGGAAGCCGGATTTCTAATATCCTAGTTTCTACATGTTTATAAATGGAAGACGAACGTGAATCTTAATTGCAGCAACATGGCTGAGCCAATCTTTTTTCATCAATTCTCAAAAGTTCTGAAAACGAAAGACTTACAATAAATGTAAACATAAAGGGACAAAACACTAATTTCCCGCCACTAAGGTTATGCCGGGTTCTTTCATTGAGGCCGTCCTTCGTAAGGCTGCGGACTTCAGCTATAATAAGCTTTCAACTTGTCAGCGTTCCAAGTTCGCTTCACCGCCTTCTTTTGCAGCGTCTCCAACTTATAGGCTCCTTTGCCGAGGCTTTCGGCAACTCGGTATGGGCCCTCCCAGTTAGGAGCCAGCTTTCCTTCTGTAGCGTTCTTGTTGCCAATGTCAGCCCTTTTGAGAACGAGGCTTCCCTTGTCGAAAGACCGGGGTCGTACCTTTTTGTTGTACCAGGTTGAAAGAAGTTGCTTGGCCGCCAAATCCCGACAATGTGCCGCGATTCGAACTTCATCAATCAGGTCCAACTCAACCGCAATCGCTTCATTGTTCTGTTCCCCCTGCTGAAGGGCTGTGACCCGCCGCCAGGATGACTCTCCAATCTCGATCGGGATCATTGCTTCACATCCGTAAGTCAGCTTGAATGGTGTTTCCCTGGTTGATGATTGGACACTCATTCGATAACCCCATAAAACATAGGGCAATTGGTCTACCCAGCTAGACGTAGGGCCCGTTTGGGATAGCTTTGGTAGAAGTAGCTTTTGTTTCTGATGGACTTTTCTTAATGGACTTATTTTCTGATGGACTTTTTTTAATGTGATTTGTGTTTGGGATAGCGGTGACAGAAGTGACTTTTGTTTTTAATGGGCACTTGTTTGGCAGAGCTTTTAAAAAGATAGATGAGATGGAAAATGACAGAAAAGGGCATGAATCAAATTCATATATATATATATATATATATATATATATATATAAAATACAAAATGTGATAATTTAGGATAAAAATTAAAAATAAATATAAATTTGCCAAATAAAATAATAACATTACCATTAAAAAATTTACAACACAATTATTGAACATAAATAAATCTAGGGAGAATTACACTCAGGTCCCAAGGAAGGAAAAAAATTACAAAAAAGTCCCTTGAAATCATAAAATTACAAAAAAGTCCCAAGAGAATTTTTGTTGTAAATACATACATTTCGTGTTGTAAATACATACAAATATTTACAACAGGAAAATTATATATTTACAACAGGAAAAGTATATATTTACAACAACACGAAAAGTAATTTTCATTCCGTACAAATAATATCAAAAAAGTCCCAAACCATTTACAACAGCAAATGTATATATTTACAACAACATTTAAACACCTGACCATTTACAACAGAAAAAGTATGTATTTACAACAGGAAAAGTACGTATTTACAACAACATTTAAAAAATTCTGTACAAATAATATCAAAAAAGTCCCAAACCATTTACAACAGAAAATGTATGTAGAGTAAATACCCTTTTTGGTCCCTGAAATAACACGCGCTACCCATTTTGGTCCCTGAGTAAAAAAATGTCATTTTTAGTCCTTAAACAGTAAAAAAAAAAAGGTCCCTTTTAGTCATTTTAGTCATTTTTTGTGGGCATTTTAATCCTCACAAATTCCCAAAAAATCATTTTTAGTCCCTAAAAAGGACCGAAATGACATTTTTTTTACTCAGGGACCAAAATGGGTAGAACGTGTTTTTCCAGGGACCTAAAAGGGTATTTACTCATGTATGTATTTACAACAGGAAATGTATGTATTTACAACAAAAATTTTCTTGGGACTTCTGGGTAATTTTGTGATTTCAAGGGACTTTTTTGTAATTTTTTTCCTTCCTTGGGACCTGAATGTAATTCTCCCATAAATCTATCCCCTACAAAGCATTCTCAGAAATTTGATCTCACAACCATTTGATCTCACAACCTCTGGAAGAAATTACAGTGCGAAGAAATTATTGAAGAGGAGAGGAGGGGAGAGAGAAGACGGGGTTCACATTAGGTGCTTTTCCCTTAGGTGTTTCTTATGTGTTTTTCCCTCTAATTAGAGGGATTCGGCATTTTTTTTTATTTTTTTAAAATTTTTTATAGATTATATTTATTTAGATTAGATTATATGTTGCATCGTGAATTTTTTTTTTCACCCAGTATCTCAAATTAATTAATTTCCAGTTCTGCATTCAGAAATATTTTTTCTATAACTCTAATATCTGAAAATTAATTAATTTGAGATATTGGGTGCAAAAAAAAAAATTCAAGATGCGGTATATAATTTAATCTTAATAAATAGAATATATAAAAAAATTAAAAAAATGCCTAATCCCTCTAATTAGAGGGAAAAGTACATAAGAAGCACCTAAGAGAAAAACATCTAATGTGAATTCAAAGAAGACATGCTGCTTTTTCTTTTTGGGCAAATGGTCCAAAAAAAATGTTGTGGCTTTTGATGGGATAATAAGCTAGGAAATGTGGCTTCATGAGAAAAGCAACTTCAAAGCCTAAAGCTCATCAGGATATGAAGCCATACCAAACACTAAATATTCTGGCTTATCCTTTTAATGGACTTTTAGTGGGCTTATTTTGGCTTTTAAAGCCATGCCAAACAGGCTCGTAGCCTCTTCCATCCGCTTCTTTAATCCGTCTATAATGACTTTGTTTGCGGCTTCAGCCTGCCCATTTGATTGCGGATGTTCCACGGATGCAAAGTGTTGCTGGATATTAAAATATGCTACCATCTCCTGAAAACCCCTATCGGTAAACTGTGTTCCATTATCGGAGACGATTTCGGCTGGTATTCTAAACTGGTAGATGATATTCTTCTGTAGGAACTTTTGCACCCTGGCTGACGTGATTGTGGCAACTAGTTCCACTTCAATCCATTTCGTGAAATAATCAACGGCCACAATAAGCCATCGTAGCTGTCCAACCGCTTGCTTGAAGGGTCCCAATAAGTCCATCCCCCATTTGAAGAACGGCCATGGTGCTAAGATGACCTGAAGGGTTGCCGACGGTGCCCTGATGATGCTCGCGTGCTTCTGGCAGCTATCACATTTTTGGACATGATCCTTTGCATCTGCTGCCATGGTAGGCCAGCAGTATCCGGCTCTCACCGCTTTCCTAGCCAACGCCTTAGCTCCCATGTGATGACCATTAATCCTCTCATGGATCTTCGTCAACACGTAACAGGCTTCATTTTCTGCAAGGCACTTCATCATTGGAGAATGCAAGCCTTTACGGTATAATTCGTCATTGACAAGCGCGTAGGAGGCCGCCGTTCTCATGAGCTTTCTTGCTTCTAATGAGTCGTCGGGCAGGATTCATCTTTCCAGATAATTCACAATAGGCATCCTCCAGTCGCCTGAGTCTGAAATGACCATCACACAACTTGGTTCCGGAAGATTCTGCTAGACGATAGTCCGATGACCACCGAGACTTTTGGTGCTTGCCAGTTTTGACAAGACATCAGCCCTTATATTGTCTCCTCTCGGAATGTGAGTCACCGTCACCCCGTCGACTTCTGTGATGATTTCCTTTACCTTCCCCAAGTACTTAACCATTAAGGGCCCTTTGGCCTGATAGGCACCATTTATCTGAGAAGCTACCAACTGGGAATCAGTATAAACGTGCACACGACGGGCCCCATTTTCCTTAGGCTGGATTAATCTAGCTATGACCGCTTCATACTCCGTCTGGTTGTTGGATGTGGCAAAGTTAAAACGTAAAGACAGCTCCAGCGAGACGCCTTCGGGACTCTCCACAATGATTCCTGCTCCACTGCCTTTATCGTTTGACGAGCCATCCACAAACAACCTCCAAATATTCTGGTTATCATCACCGTTCATCGGGGTTAACTCCATCACAAAGTCCACCAACGCCTGAGACTTAATCGCTCGCCTAGCTTCGTAGGAGATGTCGAACCCAGACATTTGAATAGCCCAACTCACCATTCGCCCCGCTAGATCTGGCTTGTGTAGGATTTGCCGGAGGGGCTGGTTGGTGCGGACCACGATAGGATGGCTCTGGAAGTACGGGCGGAGCCGCCTCGCTGCCATTAATAGAGCAAACGCTATTTTCTCCACCTTTTGGTATCGCAATTCTGATCCTTGCAAGGCTTTACTTACGAAGTATATCGGGCTCTGGCCGTCTTTGGTTTCTCTTACCAAGACAGCGCTTACCACTTCATCGCCGACATACAGGTATATTATCAGGCTCTCTCCTGCCTCGGGTCTTGTTAATATTGGAGGCATCGCCAAACATTGTTTGATCTTTCCAAATGCCGCCTCACACTCGGTGTTCCACCCGTCAGATGCCTCCTTCTTTAGCAACTTGAAGAAGGGGAGGGAGTTTTCTGCTGATTTTGGTAAAAAAACGGGTCAACGCCGCTAACCTTCCGGTTAGCTGCTGAACTTCTTTTTTGTTTCGTGGAGCCTCCATGTCCAACACTGCTTGACACTTGTCAGGATTTACCTCTAAGCCTCGGTTTGTGAGCAAGAAACCCAGGAATTTCCCGGCGGGTACTCCAAACGCGCATTTGGCAGGGTTTAAACGAATTTTGTACTTCCTTAGCTTATCAAATGTATGCCGAAGGTCCTCCACATGATCCTCTTCGTTCAAGGATTTGACGATCATGTCGTCGATGTACAACTCCACGTTCTTGCCCAACTGATCTTTAAAGACCCGGTTCATCATTCGTTGAAAGGTGGCCCCTGCATTTTTCAACCCGAAAGGCATCACATTATAACAATAATTAGCCTTCTCAGTGATGAACGCGGTTTTCGCCCGATCACCCGGGTGCATTGCTATCTGATTGTATCCAGAATACGCGTCCATGAAGGACAATAATCGGAACCCCGAGGAATTGTCAACCAATTGGTCAATATTGGGCATCAGGAACGAATCTTTTGGACACACTTGGTTTAGGTCCTTGTAGTCAGTGCATACTCTCCATTTGCCGTTGGGCTTTTTAACGAGGACGACATTGGACAGCCATGTGGTGTACTGTATCTCACGTATGAAACCGGCCTCCAACAATTCCGCCACGTGCGCTTCTAGGGCGTTCCTCCTTTCTTCACCGAGCTTTCTCCTTTTTTGAGATACCGGGGTCGATCCTGGTCGAATTGCCAACTGATGGCAGCAAAAGGTTGGGTCGATCCCGGGGATCTCGGATGGCTTCCAGGAAAATACGTCTCTATTAGTCCTAAGAAACTTTTCCAACTCTTCACGCCGTGCGAGATCCAATGCTTTGCCGATTTTAGTTATCTGGCCGGGTTCCTCCCCCAACAGAAAGTCTTCTAATTCGCCGTTTGGTTCCGTTTTCATCTTCTCTTCTTCGCGGAGGTCCAACTCTACCACGTTTACTGCTTCCCCCTCTGAACTTTCGTCCAAGGTCTTGCTTGTGGCTTTCCGCGGTACTGAAGATGGTTCATGTCTGACCGTGTTGTAGTAACACTGCTGGGACTGCTTTTGGTCTCCTTTTATAGTGATCACCTTGTTTCTTTTACTAATCATCTTGAGTTTTTGATGTTGAGACGATACCAACATATCCCAATTGTGAATCGTCGGGCGGCCCAAGATGATATTGTATGAAGATGGAAAATCTGCCACCACGAACCGGACTCTTTCTGACTTAAAGCCCTGTGTGTCTCCCAAGGTCAACTTGAGATCCACGTAGCCCTTCGGACGGGTATCCTGTCCGTTAAAGCCGGTTAGGGTTGCTTTGCATGGTTTAAGGACGTCGGCGTCAAAATTCATCCTTTTGTACGCGTCCCACAGAATGATGTCCACGGCACTCCCGTTGTCCACAAAGACCTTCTTGACTCGGCAATTTACGAGGGTTCCTGTGATCACCAAACCGTCATGATGTCCTGGGGCGACGTCATCCAAATCCTCATCAGTAAAACACAGCACAGGGGACTTAGACTTGGGCTTGCTTAACTCTTTCTTGAACTTTGGGGTGTCTTTATCAAGAGAACCTCCCTGAGATACTTTCGCTGCTGGCTGATTGAGTCTCCTCCGCCGTCGAAGGCTCCGCTAATCACGTTGCAGTCGTACTTGGCTTCGGGGAATTCCTCATCACTTTCTTCAGGCTTCTTCTTTTGTTCCTTCTTTCTTTTTTTTGGGGGGGGGACTCCTGCTCCGGGCCTCTCCCTGCTGCTTGTTGCCCTGCTTTCCCTGGGTCTGAATGACGTACTTTCAGAGTCGGGTTTAGATACCCTGGTTTCACCGCGTTTAAACCATAAATGATTTCGGAAAATGGATTTCTAATATCCTGGCTTCTACGTGTTTAAATCATACACGATTTCGGAAGCCGGATTTCTAATATCCTGGTTTCTACGTGTTTAAGTCATACACGATTTCGGAAGCCGGATTTCTAATATCCTGGTTTCTACGTGTTTAAGTCATACACGATATCGGGATTTCTCATCTCGGACAAACTTCTCGATTGCATCCCTTAAATCCCAACATTGCTCGGTTGTGTGTCCGTGTTGGTCATGGAATTCATAGAACCGAGTTTTGTCAGCAGTGGCTCTTCTGCCGAGGGGTCTAGGTCTTTCGGCCTTCTTCATTTCGGTCGCACATACTTCTTTCCATAGCTTCGCCTGAGAAACCTTCAATGGAGTATACTTCTCATATTTAGCGTCTCGGTTTTTGTCATTGCTATCCAGGGCGCGGTGATTCTTCTTGTGTGCCTTTTGACTCTCTCTCCCTCGGTGCAGTGGACTTTTTGGTCGATCTTTCACAGTACCGGCTGCCATCTCCATCTGTTCCAACTCCAAATATTGCTGCGACCTTCCGTGAAAATCGGCCAAAGTTGTAGGGCATCGTTTGATGATTGACTTTTTTAGCCGGGATGACGCATCCAAGCTGGCTATTATGCAGTGCAGGTGTACCTCATCTTTCAACCCCGGAATCTGCAACGCGGTGCTCTTAAAGCGATCCAGGTACTTACCCAAGGTTTCTCCCTGCCCCTGTTTAATTTGTGCGAGCTGGAACTCAGTCTTTGGTTGCCGCCTACTTGTTGTGAAGTTTAGCAAGAACTTCTGCTCCAACGTCTTCATATCGGGAATGGAGAGATGCGGCAAAGAGTGAAACCACAGCTGTGCGGCTCCTCTGAATGTTCCGGCGAATAACCGGGGTATCACATTTCCCCTTATCCCTTCACCATAATCTCCATTTTAAAGTTATTCATGTGCGTCAAAGGGTCCTGGGTTCCGTCATATTTTTGCAATTCCCTGGAATCAAGGCCCTTTGGGTACACGGCCGTCATGACTTTGTCCGTGAACTTTCCTAAGAAGGTATCTTCATCAGTCTGAGCGGGTGACTTGCTGAGCGGCGGAGGCTCCTCTCTGGTAGCATGGTCTTCGGCAGACTGCTTTTCTTTGGGCTCCTTCAAGTCGGCTTGAGCAGATGGCTTGCCCCTTGATTGCTTGGTTCGCGCGTCACTGTTCTTTATGACTTTCTGACTGACCTCCTTCTCTTGGTCCTTATCCCGTCTATTGATGGCTGAGGTCTTTCTGCGGGATTCCTCTCGATCGTCAGGCGTAGATGCCGAGTTAGCCGTCTTATTGGAACCTTCATCATTATGCTCATCATTGAGGGCTTGGTTCGTTTTGGCATCATATTGCTCCTTCAACATTTGTTGCATCTCCAGCCGCCATATGGCATTTTGTCGTTCCAACTCTTCCCGAATAACTCAGGAGTTGTCCTCCTGTTGGAGTAGATGCCGGTTTTCCATGTTGTCCATTCACCGAATCATCGATCCTACCGTGTTGTGCAGCAGGCGTATGTCGGGATGGATGATCTGGAATTCGTGCTGGGGCTGAGGGATGCCCTGAACCTGAACTACCAGCTGTTCTCCCTACAATGCCCGATTGGGATGTGGGGAATGGGCCGTGTCCTCGGTTTCGATCTCAACTCGCCTTTCCTCATGACGCTGCTCTGAATTTTCCACCTCTGAATGGCGAATTGGTTGATTCAAGAGTGAAGGTTGTCCTTCTGGCGGGTATGGTGGTCGAGACATGTTAGTGCGACTCCTGGTAGAGGCGGCCATATCCAGTGGTTACGAGTAGCTTTTGAAGTTCTGAGAATGGATCTTTTCGACGATCCCCACGGCCGGCGCCAATGTTTTGTAATAGAACACAGATGTCTAGCCTCAATGGGCTAGGTATGATTGATATCGGATTTGGTGTAGCGCCCACTGATATCTATGAGGGAGATAACAACGGTCGCCGATTGATCACTTTTGTACACGGGGGTGGCTATTCGCCTTGGAGTGATGTGTGTTCACAGTGAGACTGAATGGTAAAGAATGGACTAGTGAGTCTTAATGTGACACACTGTAGTAATCCCTATTTATAGAGATTACCTAGGGTTTTGTCCTTCTCCTCCACTCTGCCGTCGTGCGCCTCCCACATCTTGGTCGTGCGTTCCCCATATCCTGCATGATCCCTGCATTAATGGCACAATCATGGGTGATTGACAGTTTACCACTACTACAAAACAGGGTTACTACTTCCCTAAAAAACGTCCTTATTTTTAAAAAGGAAGTTAAAAGTAAACGTAGTGGCATTCTTGTAATTATATAATTGAATTCTAAGCATTTGGCATCCTAAACTAATGTTCAGGACGCTTTTAATTAGATAAGGCGTCCTAAAATAATTTAAGAACGCCAAATATTAAATTTTTAGCGCAAAAAATTACTTCCATGGCGCGCTTTTTTCACGAAATTTTTTTGGCGCTTAGGGAATTTTTTTAGGCGTCCTGAATATAGGAACAGGACGCCTAAATTATCTTATTAGCGTCCTGATTTTATATCAGGACGCCTAAAAAAATTATTGGCGTCCTGAAACATATTCAGGACGCCTTTATCGAATTTTAGGCGTCCTGATATAATTTAAGGACGCCTTTATTTGTTTTAAGGCGTCCTGATTTTGTACCAGGACGCCTTTATTTGTTTTTAGGCGTCCTGATTCATATTTCAGGATGCCTTAATTCGAAAATATACTTACTCCGCACACTCTGATCTATTATTTCCTCTGCACTTCCATTTTAGTCGAAATCCCACTCACGACGAAAGCCCTAATCGCTATCAGCCACTCTCCCCTAATCGCGATTGCCGTCCATTGACAGTCCATCGGTCTCATCTCCGTCTTCCCTCTTCGCGGCGGTGTCCGTCGTCGGCTCTTGTTCGTTGTCTCGTCCATTACCGTCGCCGATCTCCTCTCCTTCTTCCCTCTTCGCTTCCCTCTCGCTGCGGCTCTAACGGTACGCAATCAAAACCTTAATTAATGCTTTTGCTTAGCTTATGTTTCCATTCTTTGAGGCTTTTATCAATGGTTTGCTGTCTACACTTGGTTTCTATATTATATTGATGCTGGTTTTTGTAGCTAGACTTGGTATTGCTGCTGGTTTTCGAGTTTACATTAGTAGGGGGCTCTTGAAGTTATATATAAGGAAGTGCAAAAACACTCATGACTTACCTTAACCTTCAACTTCTTTTCTTTGTTTTTTCCTTCTTTATTGCTTGATGCTTCATTCTTGTTCTTTCTTTAATTTTCTTGTGTATGTGCCGACCTTGGGCAGAAACTGAGGGAGCATTTGGTCTTAAATATTAGTTAGATTTAATGTGCATTGAAGTAGCTGATAATTTCAAAATTTCCTTAGTTAGTAATTAAGTTTTGTTGAATTATGTTGAAATGGTTTGTTGTTGAAATTTTGGGATGTCTTACTTGTTAAGGGAAATCTTTGCTGAATTTTTTTACAAGATTGAGAATATGAATCATGTCATTCTTGAAGTTGACTGTTGTTGGAAATGTCTTAGGTGATAATAAAATGGGTCATAGTTGGATGAATGCTTTGAGAACTAGTGAAGAATATGAGAATGGGGTGGAAGAGTTTATTGAATTTGCTAGAAGGAATGTGGCTACAAAAAATGGGATATATTATTGTCCATGTGTTAATTGTTTAAATGGGATTCGAAGGGATATTCCTGATATTAGGGATCACCTAATTTGTGATGGAATAAACCTTCGATGCACAACGTGGATATGGCATGGTGAGGAAGTAAGTACCAAGGCCCCACCAAAATGAACTAGAGGTAGATGATGATGATGATGGAATGGAGAGGATGATTCATGATGTTGAGGTAGAATCTTTTGCACAATCGCATGAATATGATAGTGTCCGGAGTGATGCAGAGACACTTTTGTTCCCTGGGTGTACTAAGTATACACGGTTGACTAGGACCTTACAATTGGTCAACTTAAAGGCAACTTGTGGGTGGACCGATAGCAGTTTCACATCGCTGCTTGAATTGTTGTGTGATATGTTGCCAGATGATAATGTACTTTCAAATCGTATGTTTGAAGCGAAGAAAATCTTGTTTACCATGGGCATGGAGTATGAAAAGATACACAGTTGCCCTAATGACTGCATATTGTACAGAAATGAGTATGAAGGCCTTAGTAATTGTCCGAAGTGTAAAACTTCAAGATACAAAGTGAAGAAAAAAGGTGGTGGTTCTGGAGATAAGAAAACAAAAAGGCAACCTTTGAAGGCATTGTGGTATCTTCCAATAATACCGCGGTTTAAGCGTCTGTTTACTAGTGAGGCAACGGCGAAGAAGTTGAGATGGCATTCTGATGAGAGAGTATCTGATGGAAAATATCTTCGGCACCCGGCTGACTCTCTACAATAGAAGAAAATAGATGAAATGTTCCCTCAATTTGGCAAGTTCGTGATACTTTCTATGATGATTTCTGGACCAAAACAGCCCGAGAACAATATCGATGTGTACTTGGCGCCTTTGATTGAGGATTTGAAGAAGTTGTGGGAGGAAGGCGTAGATGTGTTTGAAGCATATAAGAAGGAGTCCTTCAAGTTGCGTGCAATGATATTTACCACGACAAACGACTTTCCTGCATACGGAAATTTGTCAGGGTACAGTATGAAGGGGCATAAAGCATGTCCAATATGTGAAGCAGACACGGACTTCCATCAACTAAAGCACGGGAAAAAAACGGTCTACCTCGGTCACAGGAGGTTTCTTCATCGGTTCCACCCGTATCGTAAGTTAAGAAAGCGTTTTAACGGCCAACTGGATCATAGAACGGCTCCAAAGGCATTGACCGGAGGGGAAGTTTATAGCCGGGTGAAGCATATCAATGTCATATTGGGTAAGAAGCAAAGGATTGTGGGTCGGAAGAATATATGGAAGAAGATGTCAATTTTCTTTGATCTTCCATATTGGCGTAGTCTTGATGTGAGACACAGTCTCGATGTGATGCATGTAGAGAAAAATGTTTGCGATAGCCTTGTCAGTACTCTTTTACACATACCAGGGAAGACTAAGGATGGAATTAATGCGAGACTAGACTGGTTGATATGGGAATAAGAGAACGGTTACATCCACAAGTAATGGAAGATGGTAAGAGGGCATACATGGAGCCAGCAGCTCATACACTATCAAAAGCGGAGAAAAAAAGTGTGTGTGGGTGTCTGTATGACATTAAGGTTCCACAATGATATTCTTCTAATTTGAGAAGGTGTGTTTCAATGGACGATTTGAAGTTAGTGGGAATGAAGTCCCATGATTATCATGTGTTAATGCAACAACTATTACCAGTAGCAATTAGAGGCATTATGAAAGATGAAGTGCGAACCACTATAACAAGATTGAGTATTTTCTTTAATGCTATACGTAACAAAGTCATTGACATTGAAAAGTTGGATGAATTGGAAAATGAGAGTTCTATTATTTTGTCCCAACTAGAAATGCATTTTCCTCCCGCATTTTTGATATAATGGTGCATTTGATAGTACACTTGGTAAGGGAGGTAAGGTGTGTGGTCCAATTTACCTAAGGTGGATGTACCCTTTTGAGCGATACATGAAGATCTTAAAAGGATATTCTAAAAATCCTTATCGACCAGGAAGCCTCAATAGTTGAGAGATATGTAGTTGAGGAGGCTGTGGACTTCTGCAATGATTATCTATCAGGGGCGACGATACAATCTCAGCATGACGAGGGGATAAGCGAGGGAACTCGAGGAGTCAGACTGAAGAATATGCCTCGTGAAGAGGTGTTGCAAGCACACTTGTACATCCTGAATAATATGGAAGTGGTTCAACCATACATTGATGAACACAAGAAGAGTTTGAAGAATATGAATCTAAGGAAGAACGACATGCAGATAACTAATGAGCAAAAGATAAAGTGGTTCCAGTAGAAGGTATTGCATGAGACCGGTGTGTCGGATACAATTGAGTGGTTAGCCTGGGGGCCTTCTTTTCAGGTCATCACATGGAGTGGTTCTGATATAAACGGATATTCTTTCTACACAAAAGACCAAGATGACAAGTTCTGCAAAATAGTGGGGTGATGGTTGAAGTGAATCCATGCACTTTTCGAGTTCGAAAGACAAAACCCGGTTTTAGCATCAATGGCTTATTATGGAGTTATTGAAGAAATATGGGAGATGAGCTACAACAAGTTCAAAGTTGCTTTATTCAAATGTAAGTGGGTTAGCAATAATGCTGTTGTCATAGATCATAAATTTGGATGATAAAAAAATGTCTATTGTGCTTCAAAGTAAAAAACAGAAGAATGGTGAAGAATGCCTGAACCTTGATGATACACTCCCTTTTTCAACAAATCCACCTATAACACGTGAAGTAGAATTGATAGATGATGAAGAATATGATGCAAGAAAGGATCATTGTGAAGGAATATGGGAAACCATATGAAGATTGCACACTTATGTACGTGATCGCTCTATGATTCTCAAATGCATTTGATATTTTTGTAGATTGCACACTTGAGTTTATGGCTTGTTTTCCAATTTACAATTTTTTGATAGTGTTGCTCCGTTCTTGGATGAAGAAGTTGATACTGTTCGAGACGTGTTTTGGCTAGACATCTTTATGTGAATTTGACATTGTTTTTGGCTGGTACCCGGTAGTGCACTAGTTCAAATGTTTAGTGCGAATTTGACATTGTGTTCATCCTTATGTATTTCATTTTGACATTATATTGTTGTTGATATGGTCATCATGAATTTCATCATGTATTTCAAATGTTACTGTGCACTAGTTTTTATATGTTTCACGGTTAAATCAGCCTGATATATGTTAATGAAGGAAGGTTATTTTTAAACTGTGGCTACCTAGTGGATTGTAAATATTGTATTCTTGTTTTGCGGACAATTTGGGAATTTATATTAATAAAACGTATCATTTTAAAAATAAAAACTCAAATAAAACGTCCGGAAAGTAAAAAAAGGACGCCTCATATTGAACAAAAACAAACTAAACAAGGCGTCCCGAAAATAATTGAGTCGCCTCATATGAGGCGACCTGAAATTAATTAAGGACGCGTAATATGAGGCGTCCTGAAATTAATTCAGGACGCCTCATATGAGGCGTCCTGAAATTAATTCAGGTCGCCTCATATGAGGCGTCCTGAAATTAATTCAGGACGCCAAACTTAAAAATATTCAACTACCCAGCTCGAGACGTCCCTGTGAAAAAAGACGTTAATTGGGTCTTGTTTAGGTCGTTTTTTAGGTTTTTTGTAGTAGTGTACCTATCTCATGGAAGGCTTCCCGCCTAAAGCCGTCGGATTGGGCCTCGCGTATGTCCGGCCCATTATTCGGGTCCGTAACACAAATTATATCGTGTATGAAATTATATATACATAAATTAAAAAAAACTTATACTTACTTTGAAATACATCACAAAATCAATTGTACGTGTGCAACCAAAAAAAGAAAAATCAGTTTTGAGAGGAGAAATCCATTTTCAAGAGAATATCATTTCCAACCATACAACATAATTTCCAACATTTGAATTCATGTGACAAAAATCAATTCTATCCAGCTATCCTCATTAGAAGTTGCACAACTTTAATAAATAAATAAAAAATTTCTTGGTTTATTTCCAAATTAATGTTCACAAATGTTGTAAGTCTCTAATCATATATAGAAAATTTAAGACGAATCAATCTTTCTTAATTCATTTTAAATTAATGAAATCAAATTTGAAAATTGAAAAAAGAAGAAGCAAGAATTTAAATAATGTTCAATCACATGAAAAAAATATGGTAAATAACATAAGCATATGATAATCATCAAGTGGCTACTATAATTAACACTAGCAGCAGGGGGCAACTTTCTAAACCTAATGGACAAAATGCATATTCTAAAACTCTCTCTTCATCTCCGATAGCTGGTGAGGAGGATCAATTATTGATCGAACTGAAGAACAAAACAAAAGTAAGTGCCTCCTATAGATCTAATACTGCCATGTTGCCAGAGACCAACAGGCTGAGTCAGTTATCAATTAGCTATCAAATTCAGATCCTTCAATAACTAAATCGTTTGTTCTTTGCTTTCAGATTCAGCGTTTTCTTTTTGACAGGTGCGAGCATTTCCAAGCAATTAATATCTAATACATGTAATGCCCACAGAACTTTAAGGAGCTGATGAGGTTGCTTGAAGCTATGAAGGTTTTCAATGAAAATAACAAGTGGCGGACCATTTCAAGAGCGCGAGAATCAATCATATAATGCCAAGCTATAAGAAAAACTGCACATTTTCACACTCACAAGGCAAGAATGCTTGGGAGGATGTGGGATGAGAGAGGAAAGATCGAGGGGAACTCAAAGAAGTAATAAGTGAGCAAAGAGGAAAACATACGGAACGACAAAAAAATCATTCAATTGACTGATGAAATTATTATGATACTTTAAGGAATCCAGAGAGACTGTTCTGAGAAAACTTATTTCAGAAACTAATGCCAATGAATAACTTAAAAGTAACGTAACCATGCATCTTACATGGTTGTTCAAGGGACAAATCAAATGGTTCTTACTTGTTTGTCAACTCAGTAATAAAGCCGTAGCCGCAAGAACCCACGCACACACACATATTTACATATCTCCATACACACACACACAAGTATATCAGTGGACAAGAAGTTGCAGTTAAGCATACCCTTTAGTTAGAAAGGTTCATGGATCAACGCCAATATTTTCACTTAGATCTTCAACACTTGCGACACCCTCATGATCACATCTCAACGAGTTGCAAGCATCCAAAATAGCAGCAGGCTTCACAGCATCAAGAGTAAGTGATGAATCTTTCACGTTTCCATTGAGATATTCCATCAAAACGAATGCTGCATAAATCCTCATAGGAGGTCAGAAACGCATTATTCATCATATTCATGTCTAATTGTGTTTAAATAATCATTGAAGCAATCAGGTACCAGCACGATATGTGAACTAGTTTTCATTGAGCATGGAAGGAAGCATTTGATGCACTTACGGTATACATAGAAAACACAATTGTCAAATCATGATAACTTAAATAAGTTCATTAAAATACAGCACTGTCATTTAAAATATAGAATATTTATATCCTTACGATACAGGAAAGGAAATCTAAGCCAGGAGTTTAGTATTTATATATAAGTCATAAATAAGTTTAGAGTAAATACCCTTTTGGGTCCCTGGAAAAACACGTTCTACCCATTTTGGTCCCTGAGTAAAAAAAATGTCATTTCGGTCCTTTTTAGGGACTAAAAAGGAATTTTTGGGAATTTGTGAGGGATTAAAATGCCCACAAAAAATGACTAAAAGGACTAAAAGGGACCTTTTTTTTACTGTTTAATGACTAAAAATGACATTTTTTTTACTCAGGGACCAAAATGGGTAGCGCGGGTTATTTCAGGGACCAAAAAGGGTATTTACTCATAAGTTTATTAGACATAAATTTTCAAGTAACTAATTCTAAAACAATAAACAAGTAATTTGCTTTCTCTATACAAGGCATGGACAACACTTACAATTAATACAACATTGTCATTTATTTCTCAGTTTCTGCACAAGCATCTCTATCTTACCACGTAGATTACTCCTTTGGCAACTAATAAATGATTACCTAATTCTGAGGTATCTGTTTAATTAGCATCAGAATTCACAATTTATAAATGAAGTCGTAAAGTGGTTAAGAAATACAAGGCCCCTAGGCCATGTTATATGCATATGCTGTTAGCATACTAGAAAAATTATGGAGGGAGGTACTATGAGCATGTTACAGCAGATATCCTTAAAAAACGAAAGTGTTACATATAACCCTATTTGAGGGGCAGACCTATAAGAGGAAATAGAGAAAGTTGCAAAAAGTCAAGGGCATACCAATGGCTCGAAGCACTTTCAGGTTAAATTTCTCGGCTTGTTCCTCATGACCTATCATCTTAGCTGAAATTTGTAAAGTTCAACTGTCATAACAAGACTTAACTGAAATAATAAAAGTGTCAAAATGACGGATGTAACAATTATATTATTAGCGTATAGTCAAAAATTAAATCTCCCAAAACCACACTTACTTGCTAAGATAAGGTATATATATAGGCAAAAAAGAGTTTCAACTTCATTAAGTTGGAAACTCGTCACCCCTTTAATATAATAGAGAAATTTAAATTTTTCATTTTCAAAGTGACATGTGCATAAGGAACAATGAGAAAGAAAATGTTTTCATGTACAAAATTCCAATATCAAAGAAGCAAACCTGCACTTCAATGTTGGAAACCAAATTCAAATATCAAAATAAACCTGCACATCATGCAAATCAATATCGCAATATATAAATGCCAAAAGAGTTTCAACTTCATTAAATTTCAAATTCATCACCCCTTGTTAGAAAACTAAGCGATCTAAACATGTTAAACACAGATTAACATTTAGATCAATGCGGAAAAATGAAGTAGAGATCACAAATACCTCCCGCCATTGATTTGTCTCCAGAAGCAAGCAGGGACGAACTCCGAGTCAGCAATCAGGAACGAATCCACGCAGGGACGAACTCGAGTCTCAGTCCTTCTGATCCTTCTCTCTGAATCTGCAGATGGTGTGCTTGTCTCAAGGTCAGAGCAGTTCAGGGGACCGCATGTAATTACACCGTGTGTTTCCCCTCTGGCCATCACAGAGCTAAAAAAGGGAAACGCATTCAATACGCTTTTATTGCGTATTAATTGGGCCGTTACAGTATTAATGGACGGTTACAAAACTGGCAATAATGTGGGCCATTAATAGAAATAACGGAATATTGATGACTAAATTAAATATTCCAACATTCTCCCACTTGGTCCACATACTTCAGTATATACCTCTGAGAAACAAAATGCATGGATCATAGCTATAGGTCCTCTTAAAGCGAGTAATATCTTCCATGTATCACAGTGCATTATGTTTCCCAAGCCCAAGTAACTTAATGAATAAACCCTACGTTTATTCTAGGTCCAAACTCAATGATGTTCCTCAAATTTAAACAAATAAACGTGTGCGCAACTGAAATGAGAAAAAACATCACAAATGGGGTTCCATAAAATAACAACGTTCTTACCACGAAAGAAAATCATTCAAAATGAAATTCAAAGAAGGGAACTAATTCCCATTCTTTCTACATGATCCATAAACCTCATCGGTGGCATGCCTTTAGTTAAAGGATCTGCAATCATCAACTCAGTGCTAATGTGTTCAACAACCACTACTTGATGCTTAACACGTTCTCTTATGGCTAGATACTTAATGTCGATGTGTTTACTTCGACTACCACTTTTGTTGTTCTTAGCCATAAACACAAAGAAATCGAATTGTCGTAATATATCTTCATTGGCCTAGCAATTGAATCCATGATTCTGAGCCCACGGATGAACCCCTTCATCCATACACCATGTGAAGTAGCCTCAAAACATGACACGAACTCAGCTTCCATCGTAGAAGTAGCAATCAAAGATTCCTTCTTGCTACTCCAAGACACAGCTCCACCGGCTAGCATAAAAATGTATCCGAAGTGGATTTTCTTGAGTCAATGCAACAGCAAAATCTGAATCTGAGTAACCAGTCACTCCTAGATTGTCTGTCCGTTCGTATTTAAGCACATAATCCTTAGTTCCTTGAAGGTATCTCAACACCTTCTTCACAGCTTTCCAGTGGTCCATACCTGGATTATTTTGATATCTCCCTAACATTCCAACAGCAAATGCAATATCAGGTCTGGTGCAGACCTGAGCATACATAAGGCTTCCTACAGCTGAAGCATAAGGGATGTTTTTCATTTGTTTCCTTTCCAAATCATTCTTTGGGCACTGTTCAAATTGAACCTGTCACCTTTCACAATGGGATCTACGCTTTGTGCACAATGCCTCATCCAAAATCTTTCCAAAACTTTATTGATATAGGTCTCTTGAGACAGACCTAGAACACCTCTACGTCTGTCTCTTTGTATCTTAATGCCAATGACATAAGATGCAACTCCCATATCCTTCATTTCAAAGCTTTTAGAGAGGAATTGTTTCACTTCATGCAATAAGCCTTTGTCATTGGTTGCAAGCAGAATATCATCCACATACAGAATCAGAAAACAAATCTTGCTCCCACTGACCTTCTGGTATATACATTCATCCATAACGTTCTCCACAAAACCGAAAGAAGAGATAACATCATGAAATTTTAAATACCATTTCCGGGAAGCTTGTTTCAATCCATATATGGATTTTCTGAGCTTGCATACCAAATGCTCACCATCACTAGAGGAAAATCCTTCTGGTTGTTTCATGTAATCCTCTTCCTCTAGTTCTCCATTGAGAAAAGCCGTTTTCACATCCATTTGTTGCAATTCCAAATCAAAATGTGCAACTAATGCTAGAATGATGCGAAGAGAATCTTTCTTAGATACGGGAGAAAATGTCTCCTTGTAATCGATTCCTTCTCTCTGAGTGAATCCTTTGGCTACGAGTCTTGCTTTATGTCTGTCAAGGTTGCCTAATGAATCTCTTTTTGTTTTGAAGACCCATTTACATCCAATGGCCTTCGCCCCATCAGGCAACTCAACAAGATCCCAGAATCTATTGGATGCCATAGAATTCATCTCATCCTTCATAGCATCATGCCATGATACAGAATCTCTACTGTTCATGGCTTGTGAAAACGTTCCAGGATCATTTTCAGCTCCTACATTATAGTCAGATTCTTGCAGATACACAACGTATTCACTAGGTATCGCTGATCTTATTGGTCTAGTAGATATTCTCAATGTTGTTTCAACATCTTCTTGAGGAACTTGTTGTTCAACTGGTTGTTCCTCAATTTCAGGTTGTTCGTCATTAACAACGTGATCTACTGGATCAACATCAGCCGGTTGTGGATCTTGTATGACTGGTTGCATGACATCCAATCTAAAACCTAAAGTAGAAGGTTGGCTATCTAAATGATCTTCTTCAGAAACTAGGTCTCTGAATCGATCGCTCCCACTAATCAAGTCATTCTCAAGAAATTTGGCATTCCTTGATTCCACAAACCTAGTGGTATGAGATGGACAGTAAAACCTGTACCCCTTAGACCGTTCGGCATATCCAACGAAATATTCACTAATGGTCCTTGGGTCCAGCTTCTTTTCTTGTGGGTTATAAATTCTGCCTTCAGACGGGCATCCCCAAACGTGTACATGTCGCAAACTAAGTTTCCAACCCTTGAATGACTCAAATGGCATCTTGGAGACAGCCTTGGTTGGAACTCGGTTTAATATGTACACTGGCGTCTTAAGTGCATCAATCCACAAGGACTTAGGTAGCTTAGAGCTACTAAGCATACTTCTCACCATGTCCAATAATGTTCGGTTTCTTCTTTCTGCTACGCCATTCTGGTATGGAGAACCAGGCATGGTGTATTGGGCAACAATCCCATGTTCTTGAAGAAACTTCACAAATGGACCAGGTGCTTGTCCATCTTCAGTGTATCTACCATAATATTCACCACCTCTATCTGATCTCACGATCTTAATTTGTTTACCACATTGTTTCTCTACCTCAGATTTTAATACCTTAAAGGCATCCAATGCTTCGTGCTTGTTATGAAGCATGTAGAGATACATGTATCGTGAGTAATCATCAATAAAGGAGATGAAGTATTTCTGACCATACGCGTCCATTTCAGGACTACAAATGTCTGTATGTATGATTTCTAACAATTCAGTACTCCTATTAGCACCTTTCTTTGACTTGTTAGTCTGCTTTCCCTTTATGCAGTCTACACAAGTCTCAAAATCAGTAAAGTCCAGTACTAAGTACCCCTTCCTTCACCAATCTCTCAATTCTCTGAATGGAGATATGTCCCAATCTCCTGTGCCACAACATAGAGGAATCCTCATTCATAACACTACGTTTCGAACCAACAGAAACATGCATGGCATCATAAGTAGTATCATGTTGTAAGTAAATAAGAAAAAGACCGTTAGACAATGTACCATTCCAACTTTATTTGATTTATAAAACATATCCAAAGATGTCTCATAAAACATAAAGGAATAATCCAAACGTACAAGTCTTGAAACAGAAATTAAGTTCCTAGTGAAACTTGGAACATAAAAAGTCTTTTCCAAATTTAAAACATAGCCACTACTTAGAACTAAACTGCAAGCCTCCACATGCAAATGAATCCTTCCACCAGAGTAGATGAATTGTTCACTTCCCAATGGCTTCCTTAGGTTTTGCATACCCTGCAAGGTATTCGAAATATGGATTGTAGAACCAGAGTCAACCCACCAAGTGCCATTAATGTCATCAACCATATTAGATTCATAACAGACAAGTGAGACTGACATACCTTTCTTCTCAAGCCATTGCTGGAATTTAGAGCATCCTTCTTCATGTGTCCCTTCTTTTACGAAGAAACACTTGGATTCCTTCTTAATTCCACCTTGGGTTCCACCTTGGGGTGGTGTTTTTCCTTTCCCCTTCTTTTTGGCTTGAGTCTGACCCTTTTTCTCAGTCTGACCCTTTTTCTCAGTTGTCATAAATGAACTCTCTCCCATTTCCATTTTCAGCCTTCCCTCCTCTTGAACACACATGGTCAACAGGTCATTAATTGACCATTTATCCTTATGTGTGTTGTAGGATATCTTGAAAGGTCCATATGGTTGTGGAAGGGTGTTCAGAATGTAGTGTACGAGAAAGGAGTCAGACATGTCAACCTCAAGTTGCTTTAGTTGAGCTGCAACGTCCCTCATTTGCATGATGTGCTCACGCACACCTTTCACTGTAGTAAGTCTTTGGGATGAAAACTTCATAATTAGGGTGCTAGCAAGTGCCTTACCTGAAGTCTGAAATTGATCATCAATCGCCTTCAGAAGTGGCCTTGTTTTGTCATGTTGTTCGACAGAACCACGAATACCAGCAGAGATATGAGTCTTTATGAACATTTCTGAGAGACGATTAGATCGCTCCCATTTTTCATAAAGATCAACCTGATCTGGAGAGTCAAGTTGCAGTAATGGAGGGTGGTTCGTCTTTCCTAATAGCATAATCTATATCCATCCACCCCAATTGGAGAAGAACTCTATCTCTCTCCATACCTTATATTTATCACCCCTCAGTTCAGGAATTTCATTTTTCATATCAGAGAAAATCGCAGGTTGTTGTATTGCATAATTAAGAAAAAATACATGCTTAAAAATTAAGATTTGAGACTAATAAACCATATCATGTTTCACCAATGTAAATCATGCTGAAAATAGTGAATCTACTGACATACAACTTGCCTGTGGGCTAAAGTTCTAATTCAATTGGATTCACAACTCTATGATAGAACTACCAAATTATTTCTTTATTCTTAATTCCTGTGGGTAAGTTAAGAATTTAATTTGATATTCCACCCTAATTAATCATATAAAACATATAATAAAAATTCCTGTGGGATAAGATTTATTATATTACATATGACTAATTACAACTAATGTCATTATGTGATCATGCAGTTCAATATATAATTTTGACTAATTAAAGATGCTTTGGCTAGTCTCTAATTAATTAAAAATATATAGATCACTCAACATTAATATTTAATATTGCAATAAACTATAAGCAATACTAAAATTAAATTGGATATTCATGTTTTGCATATTATTCAACTTAATATTGCATGTATAATTAAGAGTAAATACCCTTTTTGGTCCCTGAGTAAAAAAATTGTCATTTTTCGTCCTTAAACAGTAAATAAAAAAGGTCCCTTTTAGTCCTTTTAGTCATTTTTTGTGGGCATTTTAATCCCTCACAAATTCCCAAAAAATCGTTTTTAGTCCCTAAAAAGGACCAAAAATGACATTTTTTTTTACTCAGGGACTTAAATGGGTAGCGCGTGTTATTCCAGGGACCCAAAAGGGTATTTACTCTATAATTAAATAATAATTAATTCATGCAAATAACAGAATATATAATGCATATATAACAATCACATGAAAACCCAATTTTAATCAAATTTTAGATTATTATATTTAAATACAAAAATAATTATATGTAAATATAAAATCTATCAAAATGACACAAGTGTCGCCTTAGCCGGATGGTCCAGAGGGTGCTCTTAAGACTCTGGACTGAAAGAGTGTGGGTTCGAATCCATTTTATGACACTTTCAACATTTTAAATTATCAATAAAATATTCATTTAAATTAAAGAAATGTTGATAAGAAGACACAAAGGAACGCGTAGCTCAACTGGCAACTCACCAGGTTTTAAGGCGCCCACGCGCCCTCAGGTCTGAGGTTCGAATCATGCTGAGACCATTTCAGCATTTTATTTTTGTTGGGTTTTTTTAAATAAGCGTCTGGGCCAAAAACGATCTCGGCCCAACCCAAAACGTGAAAGAAAAAAAAAACCCGAGACAAGCTCGGCCCAACGCGTCGGCCCGATTCCCTCATTAGTGAAATGGTGCGTTTCAACGAGGCCCCAAACGACATCGTTTCGCGTGTCTTCCTTAACCGTTTTCAAAACCCGACCCGACCCGAGACTCGGACGTGACCCGGTAACTTCAGTCGTGACCCGCGATTTCCGGCAGTGATTTCAGGAGACTTTTCCGGGGATCTGGGGCCAAAATCCAACGATTTTGACGGCGGTCTCAACTAAAAAACGTTCAAACACAGATTTCCAACAATCTAACAAAGATCCTCATGAAAATCAAGACAAATAATTTTGGTTTTGAAACCAAAACGAAATAGTGTTTTTCTGTTCGTTTTCACCGATTCATTAGCAAAACGATACCCAGATCAAAAAGCATCAAAACGTGGAAACCCAGATCGGGAAAACAAATTCGAAATGATGAACAGCATGTATTCGATACAAATTTCAATGGAAAATGAAAGACATGCATCAGAACATAAATCCGAAACAAAATCTCAGGAGAAAATGATTTCGATACATTGATCAAAAGGATTTAAAAAATTCGCAGAGATATAACCCAATTTTGCACTCGGTTGATACTTGATACAAGGCTCTCGAAAATCATCCATGAATAAAACATTATGAGCATATGAGAAACAAACATACATAAATATGAAAAACCCATATGTTCATGCGAAAATCCATATATCTGATTTCTTGATGAAATAAACATACATATATTCAAAAGGAATCCATAAAAGAAAAACCCAGATTTTAATATATGCATACAATCTCTCCAAACATTTGAAAAAGATAAAATTTCATCGAACAAGAATCAAGGCAGAGGAATATATGCTCTGATACCAAATGTTAGAAAACTAAGAGATCTAAACATGTTAAACACAGATTAACATTTAGATCAATGCGGAAAAATGAAGTAGAGATCACAAATACCTCCCGCCATTGATTTGTCTCCAGAAGCAAGCAGGGACGAACTCCGAGTCAGCAATCAGGAACGAATCCACGCAAGGACGAACTCCGAGTCTCAGTCCTTCTGATCATTCTCTCTGAATCTGCAGATGGTGTGCTTGTCTCAAGGTCAGAGCAGGTTCAGGGGACCAGACAGAATTACACTGTGTGTTTCCCCTCTGGCCATCACAGAGCTAAAAAAGGGAAACACATTCAATACGTATTTATTGCGTATTAATTGGACCGTTACACTATTAATGGACGCTTACAAAACCGGCAATAATGTGGGCCATTAATATAAATAACGGAATATTGATTACTAAATTAAATATTCCAACACCCCTTTCATAGAGAAATCAAAATTTCTAATCTCCAAAATGACAATAATAATTATATGAAATTACTATAAAACACCATTCAATTTTATTGCATCTCCAACCTGCTTCCATATTCAAGATCACATCTTCAATATCTTTGCTTCTTTAAAATTCTTTAAATAAAATAACATATTTTCTCTAAATCAAGATCCATCGGAAGTCAAAAGCAAAAAGAAGACCGAGTCTTTCTGGTCAAATAAATGATGGAAAGAAGAGATATGTTGAGTACATCCCAAACAATAAAGGTAGGAAGTTCACAAATTTCCCGTAAGGAAGTTTAATAGCCAAGGGAATAGAAGGCATGGAACAAAGACAAAAATAAAAGCTAAAACTATAATAAATTAGAATTCACCATCCCCTGCATAAAAAAATCATATATTTTTTGTTCAATTCCATCACAACAATCCAGTGCCTAGAGCAACAGAAAAATCGAAAATGATTTCTCCCAAACTCCAAAATCAAAGCAGCCCTTTAGGAATAAAATAGTTTCATGTTTTTCTCTCAATATGTAAGAATTTTTGGGCATACCCGGAATCCGACTGACTCACTAAAGTACCCACACGAAACTGGAGCACTGATGCGGACTCTGATCCTATCACACAACAAATACAACAAAGAGAGAGAGAGAAGAGAACACTCCTATGAGAGATCCTTTGAGGGAAGAGAACATTATTTTGTGTGTATGTTATTCAAATTATCTATCCCCTCAATCCCACATTTTATATACAGTGTACGTATAGACACATAAGAATAGATGTAACTCTTAAGTTGTATCTTTAAGTTGTACAGTCAGATTCTAGGTATGCCCGAAATTCTTACATTGTCAATGTTCTCCCAATTAAATTTCCAAAAAAGAAAAAAGAAGAAAGACGAACCTTGTTATTGGACTGTGCCTTAAGTTTTTTGAAAACAACAATCTTGTCGCGAGATTGTTGGATGCCATCAGAAATGGAAATGAGATCAGAAACTGACAAGGAAATGCATCCTGAGAAATACAGTGCTAAAATCACAAACGGTGTATTAATTTATTAAACATGGCCTTGATATCAGAATATTAGATTGTATTAGCATTTCAGAAAAAAAGATTAATAAAGTGATAATCAAGCAATAGTTCTTAAAAAATAATGTAACATAAGCAATATCAGAGTTCTAGAATTACATGTCTTATCCATCTCCCTTCTGTCCTTGAGAAATAAAGAACAACTTGAAAGTAAAATATAAAGAATAATAAATGAAATCAGCTGGAGGGTACCTTCCTTAACGGTCTGCATATTCTTCATGCCAATGAAACTATAGTTTTTAAAATCTGATGGGAAAACTAATACGGCAGTCCTTACATTTTCACCCCATTTAGTTTTATTTCTTTTTGTTGGATCCTTGTAGTTTGTTAACTTAAATATACCAATCCTTTGCCATTAATGCATGATGAAAGAGGATGATGTGGCATTACACCTGGACAAATGTATATATAATAGTACCTTGCTTCCTCAACAAAAAACTCCTACTCATCTTTCAGAGATCCTTCTTCACTCCCGCCAATCTCATTCCTAGTTTGGTCACCGAATCATCCTTCACAGCAAGATTTCAGAATATCACACCCTTCCCGCGATTTTCTTCTTCCCATTGCCTATAAGTCTGAGCTACTTTGTCCTCTCAGAACATCTCTAGGTTCGTCGTTTAGCTCAGAGCCTCTGATCCCAAATCCAAAGCCATTGATAATAGTAATTAGTGGACCAAGTGGTGTTGGAAAGGACTCTCTAGTCAAGAAACTAAGGGAAGCCCGGCAGGGTCTTCATTTTGTGTCGAGTGAAACGACCAGGTGAAGTTGATGGAAAGGATTATTTCTTTGTGAGTAAAGAAAGAGGAGTTTCAATCCATGGTTGAGAGGGACCAGCTTCTGGTGCACGCGATTGTGTATGGAGATTATAAAGGAATCCCAAAACAGAAAATTCCGGAATTCATTTTGTGTTGAGGGTGGTGTTAGAAATAAAGGCGATCTAATCATGCTTGACAACTGAATAGCATAAGATCAATGCGGAAAACTGAAGTAAGAGATCACAAATACCTCCCGCCATTGATTTGTCTCCAGAAGCAAACAGGACGAACTCTGAGTCTCCAAACAGGAACAAATCCAAGCCAGCAAACAGGAACAGACTCCGAGTCTCAGCCCTTCTGATCCTTCTCTCTGAAACTGCAGATGGTGTGCTTTCCTCAAGGTCAGAGCAGGTTCAGGGGACCAGACAAAATTTCACCGTTCGTTTCCCTCTGGCCATCACAGAGTTTAAAAAAGGAAACGTATTCAATACGCACTTATTGCGTATTAATTAGGCCGTTACGGTATTAATGGACGGTTACAAAACCGGCAATAATGTGGGCCATAAATAGAAATAACAGAATATTGAATACGTATTGAATACGAATCAAATATTCCAACATTCTCCCACTTGGTCCACATACTTCAAGATATACCTCGAGAAACAAAATGCATGGATCATAGCGATAGGTCCTCTTAAAGCGAGTAATATCTTCCATGTATCACAGTGCATTATGTTTCCCATGCCCAAGTAACTTAATGAATAAACCCCATGTTTATTCTAGGTCCAAACTCAATGATGTTCCTCAAATAATTTAAACAAATAAATGTGTACACAACTGAAATGAGAAAAACATCACAAATGGAGTTTCATAAATAACATCGTTCTTACAACGAAAATCACATAAGGGAACCAGGTCCCATTCTTTCTGCATGATCCTGAAATTTCAATGTAGGCATGCCTTTAGTTAAAGGATCATCAATCATCAATTCAGTGCTCATGTGTTCAATAACCACTGTTTTATTTTTAACACGGTCTTTTATGGCTAGACACTTAATGTCGATATGCTTGATTCGACTACCACCTTTATTGTTCTTAGCCATAAAAACATCAACTGAATTATCACAATATAATCTTAATGGCTTAGAAATTGGATCCATAATTCTAAGCTCAGAAATGAAACTCTTCATTCACACACCATGTGAGATAGTCTCAAAACAAGATACAAACTTAGCTTATATAGTGGAAGTAGCAATTAAAGACTGCTTTTCACTACTCCATGATAAAGCTCCATCGGCTTAGCATGAAAATATATCCTGAAGTGGATTTTCTTAAGTCTATGCAGCCAGCATAATCTGAATCGTAGTAACCAGTCACTTCCAAATTGTCAATTAGTTTGTACTTAAGCACGTAATCTTTAGTTCATTGAAGGTATCTCAACACCTTCTTCACAGCTTTCCAGTGGTCCATACCTGGATTACTCTGATATCTCCCCAGCATTCCAACAGCAAATGCAATGTCAGGTCTCGTCAGACATGAGCATACATAAGGCTACTTACTGTTGAAGCATAAGGATTGTTTTTCATTTGTTCCCGCTCAAAGTCATTCTTTAGGCACTGGTCCAAATTGAACCTGTCACCTTTCACAATGGGAGCTACACTTGGTGAACAATATCTCATCCAAAATCTTTCCAAAACTTTGTTGATATAGGTGTCTTGAGACAAACCTAGAATACTTAATGTCTGTCTCTATGTATCTTAATACCAGTGGCGTAAGATACAACTCCCATATCCTTCATGTCGAAGTTTTTCAGAAAGGAATTGTTTCACCTCATATAGTAAATCACTATCATTGGTTGCAAGCAAAATATCATCCACATATAGAATAAGAAAACAAATATTGCTCCCACTAACTTTCTAGTTTATACATTCATCCATAATGTTCTCTACAAAATCAAATGAAGAGATAACATCATGAAACTTTAAATACCATTGACGGGAAGCTTGTTTCAATCCATATATGGATTTCTTGAGCTTGCACACCAAATGCTCACCATCTCTAGAGGAAAATCCTTCTGGTTGTTTCATGTAAACCTCTTTCTCTAGTTCTCCATTGAGAAAGGTCGTTTTCACATCCATTTGTTACAGCTCATAGACAAAATGTGCAACCAATGCTAGAATGATGCGAAAAGAATCTTTCCTAGATACAGGAGAGAATGTCTCCTTGTAGTCGATTCTAGACTTTGTTAGATGCCTTAGAATTCGTCGCATCATTCATATCATCATACCATGATCTTGACTCTCTACAGTTCATGGCTTGTGAAACGTTCCAGGATCATTTTCACTTCTACATTATAGTCGATTCCACAATATATTCACTTGTTATCCTGATCTTCTTGTTCCAAGAGATCTCCCTAATGTTGTTGCATTATCTTCTTGAGGAACTTGTTGTTCAACTAGTTACTCAACAATTTCTTATTGTTCCTCATTAACAACTCGATCTTCTGGATCAATCTCAGCAGGTTGTGTATCTTGAATGACTGGTTGTACAATATTCAATTAAACTGAAGGAACATTGTTAACAACCAATCTTCAGCTCGAAATGGAAGGTCGATTATTTGAAAATGTTTTTCGAAACAAGGTTTCTGAATTGATCGCTCCCACTAATCAAGTCATATTCAAGAAATTCTCCCATTTGCATTTTCAGCCTTCCCTGCTCCTGAGCACACATGGTCAAAAGTTCATTAATTGACCATTTGTTCTTATGTGTGTTGCAGGATATCCTAAAGGGTCTATATGGCTGTGGAAGAGTGTTCAGAATATAGTGTACATAAAAAGGAATCAGACATATCAACCTCTAGTGATTTTAGTTGAGCTGCAATGTCCCTCATATTTATGATGTGCTTACACACATCTTTTACTATAGTGAGTCTCAAGAATGAAAACTTCATAATTGGGGTGCCGACAAATGCCTTATCTGAAGTCTGAAGTTGTTCATCAATAACCTTCAGAAGTGGCCTAATCTCGTTATGTAGTTTGACAGAACCATGAATGCCAACAGAGATTGAGGTCTTTATGAACATAGCTGAGAGGTGATTAGATCTCTCCCACCTTTCATACAGATCAATCTCATCTGGAGTGTTGGTCTCAGTGATAGAAAGTGGTTCATCTTTCCTAATAGTATAACCAATGTCCATCCACCCCAAATAATGATACTTTATAGTTATCACCCCTCAATTCGGGAATGTCGCATTTCATATCAGAGAAAATTCGTAGGTTGTATGACTTGTGTAATATTGAACATACATGCTTATAACAAAAATTTAAGACTAATAAACCATATCATGTTTTACCAATGTAAATCATGCTTTAAAAATATAAATCTACTGACATACAACTTGCTGTGGGCTAAAGTTATAATTCAATTAGATCCATACATATAACTTTATGATAAAAATATCAAATTATTTCCTTATTCTTAATTCTTGCGGGTACATTAAGAATATAATTTGATATTAATTAATCATATAGTTAAAAATTCGTATCACTAAAGTCTACCGTGGGTAAAGACATTAGCATAGCATGAATTTATCTCAAATTGATGAAACTAGAATGCAATTATATCCCCTAATGCCTGTGGGCTACTTAGAAAATATAATGCCATTCCATTCCACCCTAATTAAAAACTATGATCATAATTATCTACCTGTGGGCAAAGATTAATTATAACCACATATTCAACTACAATGGATGTCTTTAAATCATTGTGTGATGAATTTTTTCATTAGAACAAAATAGAGTGTATGTGCCTAGTGAGGATGTTTTGGCTACTCCTTGATTCTACATACTCATCACAAGGACATCATACCATTGTGTATATTAATTGTACATATGATCATAATTTTGATACGGCATAACCTTATGTGATTGAATATGCATACAACATGTGCATAAGGATATTGTAACTATTCCTTAAGCAAATATGTACGCTAATCACTAATATCAAATCTATACAATATAAATACCACACACAATGTCAATAAGAATCTTAATTTAATTAATTTAATCAACTAAATCATTAATGTGAATAAAGTTTCATTTACTCACCTTTCAAAGATTGATATTCTAAAATATATATGTGATTATTTATGCATGTTATAAGAGCGCACTGAAACTACCACTCTAGCATGCGAGTTAATCACAAATATCAGAAATGTGCACTTTAAAGTCTATATATGCACAGCTTTATGGGGGGACTTAACCAATTAATTTAATCAACATAAATGACTAAATACAATCCTCCCACTTTGATTAAATTAATATTACCAATATTAATCACCAAAATTGTGCATTTGGATTCCAAATATGCATAAATCTTTAATGACAATTTAATTGATTAATTTAATCAACAAAATGTGATTAAACAATCATCTTAGAAGAATTCTCCCACTATTATGTCATTCAAAATAAATCCAATATATGCACATCTTAATGGAGGGATTAATTGATTAATTAAATAATCAAATTAAAAGAAAAATCCTCCCACTGTTTTATGTATCCAAATATTGTTTAAAGAATTAATTTTGGCATAAGTCATCCAAAATTTGGCTTCATCAATTTGAAAAGTTATATAATTGTCTAAATTTAATTTTTCCAAATATTTAGACAATTAAATAATAGTAATAATTTTTTCAAAATTTTCCAAAATTTGAAAGTTGCCAAAATTAACTTTTCTCAATTTAAACAATTCAACTTGATGTAAGAAAATACATTTAACATAAAACAGGTTGCCAACTAATGTCGCTATGTGATGATATAACTCAATATATAATTTTGACTAATTAAAGATGCTGTGACTATTCTCTAATTAATTAAAATATATAGATCACTCAACATTAATATTTAATATTGCAATAAACTATAAGCAATACTAAAATGAAATTGGATATTCATGTTTTGCATATTATTCAACTTAATATTGCATGTATAATTAAATAATAATTAATTCATGCAAAAAACAGAATATATAATGCATATATCTCAATCACATGAAATCCCAATTTTAATTAAATTTTAGATTATTATATTTAAATATAAAAATAATTATATGTAAATATAAAATCCATCAAAATGACACAAGTGTCACCTTAGCCGGATGGACCAGAGGTTGCTCTTAAGACTTTGGACCAAAAGAGTGTGGGTTCGAATCCAGGTTAAGACACTTTAAAAACCTTTTATTTTCGCTGGAGGAAATTAAAATAACATTTAAATAAATAAATGTTGGAAAATAAGACAAGGGACGCGCGTAGCACAACTGGCAAAGCGTCAAGGCTTAAGGCTTACACGCGCCCTCAGGTCCCTTGTTCGAATCCCACCTATTACGCTGAAGGGGAAGAATTTTTTTTTTTATTCTGTAAAGAACGTTTGGGCCTGACCTTCGGCCCAACCAAACGAAAAACAAAAAAACAAAAAAAAAAACCGAGGGCCCAAACGCACGAAACAGAACCGGATCTAGGCCCAAAAACACATCTGGCCCATTCACCTTATAAATGAAACGCTGCGTTTCATTAAGGGCCAGAACGACGCCGTTTCGCCCTTCTCCCTCACCCGTTGCAGGAAACCCTACCCGACCCACGACCCGGTTTAAACCCGGTAACTTCAGCCGCGACCCGTGTTTTCCGGTAGAGATTTCAGGCGATCTGAAGGCCAAAATCCGACGATTTTGACGGCGGTCTCATCGGCACAATCACGGAAAAACTTTCAAACAGCATAATAGACACACAATCCATCAAAATCAAAACGAATAATTTTGAGTTTGCTATCAAAATTTATATCGGGTTTTCTGGTTTCTTCGACTCACCGATGAAGAACCGACAATTACGAAGCAGGCTAGCGGTTTGAAAAATTTAAATCAGTCATGCTCTTTAATCAATTACAAAAACAAAATAAACAATCATGAATTCGAAACATAAGAAATTATTTCTCAGGTCCTTCGAAACCATTCTTGTTGTGTCTGCAGATTTAATTCACGATAAAATCCCCATCAAAGAATCATTTAATACTTATATTGATTCCAAAAGATAAGACCAAAGAGAACTTAACGTGAAACCAAAATTGAATAAAAACATTGAATCGAAAACTATCTCTTGGTCTCAACGGTGATAATTATGAACAAGGAATACCAAGCTACAACCACCACCGAAAGCCATGATAAGCAATTTATTATAACAATTAAAATAAATTGCTGGAAGTAAGAAAATATTCAAACTGAAACTCATATTTTCCTGCGAGAATCCATATATCTGATTTCTTGATGAAACAAACATACATATATTCAAATGAAATCCAGAAAAGCAAAAAAACCCAGATTTAATATATGCATACAATCTCTCCAAACAGTTGAAGAAGATAAAATTTCATCGAACAAAAACAAGGCAGAGGAATATATGGCTCTGATACCAAATGTTAGAAATAAAGGCGATCTAATCATGCTTGACAACTGAATAGCATAAGATCAATGCGGAAAACTGAAGTAAGAGATCACAAATACCTCCCGCCATTGATTTGTCTCCAGAAGCAAACAGGAAGAACTCTGAGTCTCCAAACAGAACAAATCCAAGCCGCAAACAGAACAGGACTCGAGTCTCGGCCTCTTCGATCCTTCTCTCTGAAACTGCAGATGGTGTGCTTTCCTCAAGGTCAGAGCAGGTTCAGGGGACCAGAAAAAATTTCACCGTTCGTTTCCCTCTGGCCATCACAGAGTTTAAAAAAGGAAACGTATTCAATACGCACTTATTGCGTATTAATTAGGCCGTTACGGTATTAATGGACGGTTACAAAACCGGCAATAATGTGGGCCATAAATAGAAATAACGGAATATTGAATACAGTATTGAATACAGAATCAAATATTCCAACAGGTGGATGTTCATGGAATGCCACATCGATCATCCTCTTTCATCATCATATGTTAACGGCCAACAGGCAATTCATTAACGGCACGACTGGTATATTTAAGTTAATAAACTACAAGGATCCGATAGAAAGAAAAAAATCAAAAATGGGTATGTGAGAAAATCATTTTAATTACTTATTATGAGTATTTTAAGAAAACAATTAATTATTTATTCTTGAAAACTTGTAATACCCGCTTTCATAAGAAACGGGTCGGATCCATCCATCATTATATACACCATTTTAATCATTATTTCATAATATTTCCTAATTCTATTTATTTATATTTTGCATATTTGATGAGTTAATCTATTTTGTTCGGAATAGATTAACCCATCAAATATGCAAAAAAGCTTTCTCCATTAGACTCAAAAAAAATTTATAAAAACTTGAGACTCTTGCCCAAGTGTAGCCATGCTTTTCATATCCCTGTATTGACACTTGGTTGTGTTCTCATACCAATTGTCCTCTCTGTCGAGTTGGGATCATTTTGAACAATGTCAGACCTGAGGCTGCAGAGTCAAATGTGGCTTGGGACAATTCACACTGGTCATAATAAACTTAATCCACTGCGCCGCAACGTCGTTTTAACTTAAGGCAGATATAATTATCTGTCTTAAAAGAAGAAATGATAATCCCTTTTTAAATTCCCTTATTTTCTTTATTATATATAACTTTCTCCATTTGACCCAAAAAAACTTGATAAAAACTACAATATAGGTGCGGAAATTATCTCCCCATCAATGGCATTACATCCTCATAAATATAATAATGAGGATTCTGTTTTTTTCCATCCCCATAAACTATATCCTAATTATAATGATTTGATTTGGAAATAGTGATTCCTTTTTTTCCCAATAGCTTATGTTTCAGCTCTTGACATCAGACACTTTTTAACCATAATGATTCATAATACATAATTATAACATTCCAAATTTCTAGCTGAAAAATTAGGAGATTATTAAGGACAATTATCAAACTTTTAATGATATTTAATGGATTGCTAAAAACTTGCAAAGACATTTTAGAAATTCATCAAACTTTGAATAATAATTAATGGAAATTTGAAAAGTCTTTTCAATACCGTGTTTAATCATATTTAATTTATTAATGAAAATATGCAATATAGACAAAAATTGTATTTCAAAAATGCTTTTTTTTTTTGAACAATTCTAGAGTATTTCATTACTGAGGATAACAAAGGTTACAACTAATCAAAGCAAAGACAGAAACACTGCTAAAACAAATACAACAAAATAAACTGGATACTCCAATTGCATTCAACACATGATGAAGAAAATGGTTGTGCAGTGAGTTTCAAAGCTAGTTTTTTAAGCAAAGGTGCACTACAACCCTAAACTCCCTACCAATCATTGGGATTCATAGTATATTGATTTTCAATAGCCTCCAACTCTCTAAAACCTCCCTTCATTTGAAAAAAGTTGACATACTCCAAATTTACTGCAGCCCTTTCCTCCATACTAGAAAAATGTCTCCTAGACAATTTTTTTAGTTCTAAATTAATCTCCACATTATTGTCTAGAGAAACTCGACTTGGATCTTTAGCAAACCATTGATCACTGTAGTATCTACCAAAAAGGAAAAAAAAAATTGTAAGTGTCAAAATGGTTTCTATTAATAGAATTATTAATCTGTCACAATTTTAAAAAACACACTTGGAATGCAAAGAATGTGCCAAACAATGAAAAGGAGTTTAACTTTTGGTTCATCCTCAAGAATATTATACACCACATTATAAATCGTTGATGACTGACCATTAATCCTCCCTTCTTTCAAGTATATTACATTCTTTTTACCTTCTCAATCATCACATCCCACATATCATAAAGCAAATGAAGACAAGATTTATCAGTGTCACAAAAATTGATCATATCACATATGGGAGCAGTGAAAGCAAGGATGTAGTCAATGTCTGCCCAGAACTTATCATCCAATATATTATCCTTCACTTGTCTTGCCCTTCCTTGATGATCATCTTTATAAATACTCCATTTTTCACAAATGACCATGTTTTGGAGGCCACCCTTTATCAATTTGAACCTCTTCAACATCACAATCATGGAAGCAAATTGGGTATCAGCAATAGAAAGCAACTTCAATGGCACAAACTCATTAAACATGGACAATCTCATAGAATGAATCATGATGAAAGTCTTGAGTGTTGAAATATGGCCAACAATTTCATATATCTAACTACATTTTCCATAAGTAATCTCATTATTCTCCACATTTTTGGCTGCACCAACGTTCTTCAAAGCCAAATTCAACGTGTGAACTACACATGGTGTCCAACTGATAGTCTAATATTATTGCTCAATAAGTTGTCTCGCACCCTTACAACTTAGCAGCATTATCTGTTATTACCTTCTCCACCCCAACTTCTTGAACTACTTCCTTTAGCAAGTTGAAGATAAAATATTTATCCTTAATATCACCAGAACAATCAACACTTTCCAAAAACATGGCTGCATCGTCATATATTGCCATGAAATTAATGATTGGCCTCCTTTGGGAATCACTCTACCCATCACTAACAATACTCACACCGTTTGATCTCCAAAGAGATCGGGTAGGGATAGATAACTTATCAACATTATCCTTCCTCTTTTGCAAAAGAGTAGTCTACAACAAGTTATTGTCAGGGGTTGATAACTTGAAGTCACAACAGAAAACAGTTAAGAAAAATGGAAATAAATGAATGAAAAAGAAATTATGAAACATAATATTTCATAACATTAAATAGTTCTAATGTTATGACTTGAGGCATAAGTGAATGCTTGTTGAAAGTATGGGTTCCTTGCCAAATGAAATGGTAATTCAGCAGAATAAAACATTCGAGCAATAATATGATTTGATTCTTCCCACTCCCCCATATTGAAAGCCTTCTCTATAGAACTCATGTTTACAGTTCCTTCATCACTTCTTTTTCTTTTAGCATATGTATATGTACTAGTTGTAGCTGAAAAGCAAGTGGGTGGTAAAGGAACATGTCTTGATGCATTATTCCTTAGCCTTTCAGAATATTCCTCTTCCAATTTTCCCATTTCTATCAAAGATTCCTCCTTAATTATCACTCTTTGATAAGCATATATTTTATAATTAAATAAGGGTAGATTCTGGGATATATTGGATTGAATTTATTAATATTTTCTACCTATTTAATTATCTTTTCTATATTTATCCATCTTTTAAGTAAATATAGGATAAAAGAATATTATAACAGAAAATCTATTGATATCATATTTTATTGTGCAGGAAATATTATGTGATCTAAGAAGGAGATAAAATAGAATCAAATAATTAATATATATATATATATATATATATATTAAAGAGAAAAGGTCAAAAGATGGCATGGACCCCACACAAAGAATTTCTCTCGGCTGTTTAGATATTGAATGATATCATTGTGATATGATATATCAAAAGAAGCAGATCAGAGATCACACCTAACGGCCCAACACGCGCAAACCCTATGTTATATATATTAAAATCAGCACAAGAGAAAGGACGATGAAGCTCGCACAGAGGCACAGACACAGAGCGCAATTCGTACGACGCAGAATAGGAATAACAAAGAAAAAGAAGAAGCAACACGGAGACTTTTCATCTCTTTTATTTTGTTAACCTAGCCATGCTTGGCTAGTTTCCTTTTTTAGTTAGGGCGAGGATGAACCCTATGCGAATTTAGAGTATTTGTTTGGATTCTTTATTAATCGTTATTTTCTTGATTGAATGAATTATCTTTGCTTAAAGCTTTCTTAAAGATTGATCACCTTTTAGATTGTTCATAGGTTGGTGTATGACAATAGAGATGTTGGTGCATTTAACTAGAACCGTTAATTCATCATAGAGTTGCATGACCTAGACATAGGCTTACGAGTTTATGCGATCTCATAATTCTGGTTTAAATAAATTGATCTTTCCAAACAATACTAAGACATTAGGTTGTTTTCAAAGATAACGGACTAAGGTAGCATCAAGACATTGGGACTTAGTCTAACTTTAGAGAATTGATCGTCAATCATGGGAATAATAATTTGTTAGGGATTCAATTCAAATACTTGGAGGAACATAAGGGGATTCTCAGCCCTAGCTGCGTTTTTCTTGATTAGAGTACCTTTTCCAAAACGTTGTTCTTGAAATTCTTGATTCTTAATTCTTATTCTTTAGTTAATTCTTTAAATTCTGTTTGGTTACAACTCACCCCATATTACTCTATTTATCCAACTAAATCTAAAATAGCGAATTAGTGATTGGAGTACTATTCCTCGTGGGACAATCTTTTTCTCACTACTTTATTACTTATAACGACCGGTGCACTTGCCGAAGTCGCTATCAAGTTTTTGGCGCTGTTGCCGGGGAATAGTTTTATTTCAACACTAAGAGTAGTTATTGAAACTCTAGATTGGATTTTTCTTTTTCTTTTGTTATTTTAGTCTGTTTATGCGAGGTACCACTGATAGAAATTTGCTGCAGTTTGATCCTGAAATCGAAAAGACAGCAAGGAGAAACCGAAAACTTGCTAAACAGAGAAACGGAAAGGTTGTTAGCTCTAGTACTGGGACTGAACTGGTTAAAATGGCAGAAAATGGTGCAGATCCTCCTCCTCCTCCTCCAAAAAGGATCATGGGCGACTACATGACACTTAATCCTGCCAGGACTGCAACTAGCATTGTCAATCCTGCTGTGAAGGCGAATAATTTTGAAATCAAGCCATCCCTCATAAGCTTGGTTCAACAAAGTTCTTTTAGTGGGAGTGATTTAGAGGATCCTAATCAGCATATTGAGACTTTTCTGCAGATTTGTGATACCATCAAGATGAATGGGGTTCCTGAAGACGCTCTCCGTGTGAGACTATTTCCTTTCTCTCTGACAGGGAAAGCAAGAGCTTGGCTTCGTTCTTGTCCTACTGGAAGTCTATCCAATTGGGACATTATTACCACAAAGTTCCTTGAAAAATATTTCCCTTCTTCTAAGTATACAAAGCTGATGTCAGATATTAGTTGCTTTAATCAAGGCAATGGGGAATCATTCTGTGAAGCTTGGGAAAGGTTTAAGGAGTTGCTTAGGAAGTGTCCACAACATGAGCTGCAAGACTATGATCAGGCGAGAATATTCTACAATGGGATGCTTCCGTCTTCTAGGATGATGATTAACGCTGCAGCAGGTGGTAAGCTGAAAAGCAAAACTCCAGATGAAGCATTGGAGTTGTTTGAGGCTATGGGGTCCCTTGAGAATGAAACGGTTACTCCACAACCAAAGAGGGGAGTTCTTCATCTAGATTCTTACAATACAATTTTAGCCCACAATGAGAACCTTTCCCAACAAAACAAGATGATCCAACAGCAGTTAGCTACCCTCACTAAACAGCTTGCCTCTTCTCAGGTCTCATCCATCACTTCTCAGCCTCCTTTGCTTTGTGATTTTTGCAAAGGGGAACATGCTAATGGAGATTGTGAAGCTGGTAGTACTGGAGAAACAGCTGAGGTTAATTACATGAGTAATCCTCCTAGGAATCAGTTTAATCCATATAGCAACACGTACAATCCTGGCTGGAAATCTCACCCAAACTTTTCCTATAAACCCCAAGCAGCACCTCAGCAGTTCCACCAAACCACCACCACCATTACTGATCTGGAAAAGGCTTTGACAGAGTTAACTCGTACCAGCACTGAATACATACAGGGTTCAGAAGCTTTCCGGAATGAAACAAAGTCTTCTCTCAAAAATCAGGAGGCTTCAATCCGGAACTTGGAGAATCAGATTGGTCAATTATCAAAGCACATAGCAGAGAGGAGCCAAGGGTCCTTACCTAGTGATACTGTGGTCAATCCAAAAGAGCATTGTAAAGCCATATCTACAAGGAGTGGTATAGTGATTCAGCCAGTTGAAAAATCTGTTCCGGTGAAGGAAAAATCTGAAAAAGGGGTGGAAGAACATGAAAGGGCTTTAGAAAAAGAGGAGGAAAAGGATGAGAATGATGATGTGCAGCAGGTTCCAAAGGAGATAGCTACAAAGAAGTCTCCCACTCCTTCTTATGCAAAACCTCCGTACCCCCAAAGGTTGAAGCAGCAGATTCAGAAGCAACAGTATGCCAGGTTCTTGGATATTTTTAAGAAACTGCAGATTAACATTCCTTTTGCAGAAGCTCTTGAAAATATGCCTAATTATGCAAAGTTCATGAAAGATTTGCTTTCCAAGAAGCATAAGTTGCAAGAGGCCAAAACAGTGGCATTGACTCAGCAGTGTAGTGCCATTATTCAAACAAAGTTGCCACCAAAGCTTAAAGATCCAGGAGCTTTAGCATTCCTTGTGCAATAGGGAACGTCAATATGGGCAGAGCACTTTGTGATCTGGGGCTAGTATAAATTTAATGCCCTTATCTGTTTCGAAAGCTCTCGGCATTAAAGAGATTAAGCCTACTATGATGTCGTTACAGTTGGCGGATAGGTCCATTAAGAAGCCAGAAGGTGTCATTGAGGATGTGCTTGTGAAAGTTGACAAATTCATCTTCCCGGTGGATTTTGTGGTTCTTAACATGGAAGAAGATGCTGAACTTCCTTTACTTTTGGGAAGACCCTTCTTGGCTACTGCTAGAGCAGTAATTGATGTAGCTACAGGAAAAATGGAATTTCAAATGAATGATGAGAAAATCACTTACAATGTGTTTCAATCCATGAAATACCTAGTTGATAATAGTGACTGCTTCAGAATTGATGTAGTTGATGAGGCCATTCAAGAAGTTTTTTTTCAAGAAGGTTCAGATGAGTCTATGGAGGATGATCTTGCTCAATTGTTACAAGTGGAAGAAGAGGTTTCTGTAGAGAAGAATTTTGATTTACAGGTTAAGGAGCTGAAGAAGAAAGATCATGATGCGCCACCTGTTACTCCTAAGGTGGAACTAAAGGAGCTCTCTTCTAATCTAAAGTATGCTTTTCTAGGGAAGGATGACACCTATCCCATTATTATTAGTGCTGAGTTGTCACCTAGCGACGAAGAGAAGTTACTGAAAGTTTTGACTACCCACAAGACTGCCATAGGGTGGTCTATATTTGATTTAAAGGGTATTAGTCCTTCATTTTTCACTCATAAAATTCTTATGGAGGACCAAGTGAAACCAGTAAGGCAGCCCCATAGGAGACTTAACACGACTATGAAGGAAGTGGTGAGAAAGAAGGTGGTGAAACTGTTAGATGCATGTATGATTTATCCTATCTCTGACTCAAAGTGGGTTAGTCCAGTACAGGTAGTACCGAAGAAGGGTGGAATCACTGTAGTGCAGAATGAGAATAATGAATTGATACCCACTAGAACTGTTACGGGCTGGAGAATGTGTGTGGATTATAGGAGGTTGAATGATGCCACTCGCAAGGACCACTTTCCTTTGCCATTCATGGATCAGATGCTTGAGAGGCTTGCAGGTCACTCTTATTACTGTTTCTTAGATGGCTATTCCGGTTACAATCAAATAGCAGTGGCTCCAGAGGATCAAGAGAAGACAGCTTTCACTTGTCCCTTTGGGATTTTTGCTTATAAACGGATGCCCTTCGGTCTTTGCAATGCCCCAGCTACTTTTCAGAGGTGCATGTTGTCTATCTTCTCTGACATGACTGAGAGATTTATGGAGGTATTTATGGATGATTTCTCTGTTTTTGGCACTTTGTATGATACTTGCTTGGCTAATTTGTCTTGTGTGCTCCAAAGATGTCAAGAGAGTAACTTGGTGCTTAATTGGGAAAAGTGCCACTTTATGGTGAAAGATGGGATAGTCTTGGGTCATAGAATATCTGATAAGGGGATAGAAGTGGATAGAGCCAAGATTATAATCATCAAAGACTTACCTCCTCCTACCAATGTGCGTAGCGTTCGCAGTTTTCTTGGTCACGCAGGTTTTTATCGGAGGTTTATCAAGGATTTTTCCAAGATAGCCAAACCACTTAGTCAGTTGTTGGTAAAAAATGAAGACTTTAACTTTAACAATAATTGTCTAGTGGCATTTAATTTGTTGAAGGAGAGATTGACCACCGCACTTATTCGACGGCTTTGATTGGGAGTTACCGTTTGAGTGATGTGTGATGCCAGTGACTATGCTATAAGGGCTGTGTTGGGGCAAAGGAAGAATAAGTTGTTGCATGTTATTTACTATGCGAGTAAAGTTCGAATGAGGCACAACCGAACTATGCAACAACTGAGAAGGAGATACTTGCAATTATTTATGCATTAGATAAGTTTAGACAGTATTTGATTGGTTCCAAGGTGATTATTTTTACGGATCATGCTGCTCTAAAATACCTCTTGACTAAGCAAGACGCTAAGCCAAGGCTTCTCCGTTGGATGCTGCTACTCCAAGAGTTTGATATTAAAATCAGGGACAAGAAAGGGGTGGAGAATATGGTAGCTGATCACTTATCTAGGATACAGGTTAAGGAGTTGCAGGATGATTCAGAGATGGAGATTCAAGATGAATTCCCAGATGAGTATGTCTTGGCAATTAGCAATGTACCTTGGTTAGCTGATATTGCTAATTATAAGGCAATTGGGATGATACCAGAGGGACTAACATGGCAGCAGAGGAAGAAGTTCATGCATGATGTTCGGCGGTATATCTGGGATGTGCCTTTCTTGTTTTTCAGGTGTGCAGATGGAGTGCTCCGCTGTATTCCAGAGGAGGAAACTCATAAGGTCCTCTGGCATTGTCACGGTTCAGATTATGGTGGACATTTTGCTGGAGAACGCACTGCTGCTAAGGTATTACAAAGTGGTTTTTATTGGCCTACACTATACAAGGATGCTAGGAAGTTTGTGGAGCGTTGTGATCGTTGCCAAAGAACTGGGAATATCTCTAGGAGACATGAGATGCCCCTTAACAACATTCTTATTATTGAGATATTTGATGTGTGGGGGATTGATTTTATGGGGCCATTCCCAAGTTCTTTTAACAACAAGTACATTCTTGTAGCTGTGGACTATGTCTCCAAGTGGGTAGAGGCAATTGCTCTTCCCACTAATGAAGCTAAGGTGGTGGTATCTTTTCTCAAAAAGAATATATTCAACAGGTTTGGGGTACCTAGGGCCATTATCAGTGACGGAGGAACTCACTTTTGTAACCGACAGTTTCAATCAGTGCTTAGCAAATATGGTGTCACTCATCGTGTCACTACTCCATATCAACCACAAACTAGTAGGCAGGTGGAGATGTCTAACAGGGAATTGAAGCAAATTTTGGAGAAGACCGTTGGGAAGTCAAGGAAGGATTGGTCTAAGAAGCTTGATGATGCTTTGTGGGTGTACCGAACGGCATTCAAAACTCCTATTGGCATGTCACCGTTTCAACTGCTATATGGTAAGTCTTGCCACCTTCCAGTGGAGCTTGAGCATAAGGCACTTTGGGCAACTAAGCTGCTGAATTTTGATGCTAAATCTGCTGATGAAAAGAGGTTACTTCAATTGAATGAGCTTGATGAATTCAGAATTTTTGCATATGAGAGTGCTAGCCTCTACAAGGAAAGAACCAAGAGATGGCATGACAGGAGGATTATTCTTAAAGAGTTTCATCCGGGACAGCAAGTACTACTTTATAATTCTCGTTTGAAACTTTTTCCAGGGAAATTGAAGTCTAGATGGTCAGGACCTTTTGTAGTCAAAGAAGTCACACCTTTTGGTGCAATTGCCATTGCACCAATAGGTTCAGATGAAGCCTTTAAGGTGAATGGGCAGAGATTAAAGCCTTACCACGGTGGAGACATTGACAGAGGAAGAACCTCTGTGGCATTGGAAGTTGAGAATTAAGGTGACATCTGTCAGGCTCAGGACGGTAAACAAGCGCTGATTGGGAGGCAACCCAATACATTTTTCTTGCAATTATTTTTTTTTTCTTTCATTTTTCTAGGTTTAAAGATGATCACTCCTCTTGTTGTTGCCAAGTCTCGCGTGTGCACTCGCTCCTCTCTAACCATTTGAAACATCATGGATGGTACTAGATGAAGAACTCCACATCGGAGTTAGAGACCTAAACCAGGGGAGTACTAGTTTATTTCCCTCTTTATATTTTTGCAACATTGGGGACAATGTTTGATTTAAGTATGGGGGAGGGATATGATTTCCTTGGTTATGTTTATCCTTATACAATCGAAAATATTTTTTATTGTTTAGGATTGACCTTAATTTTGAGTTGTCCCCATCTTAGTGAATATTATCAAGTCAAAAAATTAAAATAGAAAAGAATGTTTCAACTAAGTCTCTAAGCTTTGAATTTTTGTAGCAATCTTGATATGGACTATGAGAATAGGGAATAATTTGTAATAGGATCAACAAATTATTAGTTTATGAATATTTTGCTACATGATTTTTTTCAAAAATTAGATGATGACCTTTGCTAGTTAAGTATAACTTTTGTTTAGGGAAATGACTCAGGTAAAAAAAAGAAAAAAAAATAAAAGAAAAGAAAACAACAACTCCGCTGACATCTCTAGACTTGACTTAGTAACCGGTGCTGCATCACCCATGTGCAAGGTCGCGTCAAACGGTAAAATCCAAGAGAGTTATGAGTTGGGCTAAAAGCCTCTTGAGGTTCCTGTTGGAGTAACTGAGTAACCGGTGCTGCATCACCCATGTGCAGGGTCGCGTCAAAAGGGGACCTACAACGGCTCAAGACAAAAGAAAAAAAAAAAGAGAGAAAAAAGAGAGAAAAAAAAACTATGAGGATCCCTATTAAGTTTAATAAAAAGCTTGGTTTAGTGGGGGCATTTGAATTTTTCTGGAAAAATTGAGTAGCATAACATTCCTTCACTAATTTTATTGTTGAACTTATTGCTTGTCGATCTTTTGATCATAGGATGTGGAAAGATTGTTACAATTGTTTAAGGCTATTGACTTAGTGACCTATTCTTATAAAACATTAAGTTAAATAAGATTTGATGATATAATCTAAGTGTGGTGGTAAAAAGCTCTCTGTTTAGGAATTTCATAGGCAATGTTCCTTTCAGATAATTAATTCTCTTTCTTTTGCTTGAGGACAAGCAAATGTTTAAGTGTGTGAGAGTTTGATAAGCATATATTTTATAATTAAATAAGGGTAGATTCTGGGATATATTGGATTGAATTTATTAATATTTTGTACCTATTTAATTATCTTTTCTGTATTTATCCATCTTTTAAGTAAATATAGGATAAAAGAATATTATAACAGAAAATCTATTGATATCATATTTTATTGAGCAGGAAATATTATGTGATCTAAGAAGGAGATAAAATAGAATCAAATAATATATATATTAAAGAGAAAAGGTCAAAAGATGGCGTGGACCCCACACAAAGAATTTCTCTCGGCTGTTTAGATATTGAATGATTGAATGATATCATTGTGATATGATATATCAAAAGAAGCAGATCAGAGATCACACCTAACGGCCCAACACGCGCAAACCCTATGTTATATATATTAAAATCAGCACAAGAGAAAGGACGACGAAGCACGCACAGAGGCACAGACACAGAGCGCAATTCGTACGACGCGGAATAGGAATAACAAAGAAAAAGTAGAAGCAACAGGGAGACTTTTCATCTCTTTTATTTTGTTAACCTAGCCATGCTTGGCTAGTTTCCTTTTGTAGTTAGGGCGAGGATGAACCCTATGCGAATTTAGAGTATGTGTTTGGATTCTTTATTAATCGTTATTTTCTTGATTGAATGAATTATATTTGCTTAAAGCTTTCTTAAAGATTGATCACCTTTTAGATTGTTCATAGGTTTGTGTATGACAATAGAGATGTTGGTGCATTTAACTAGAACCGTTAATTCATCATAGAGTTGCATGACCTAGACATAGGCTTACGAGTTTATGCGATCTCATAATTCTGGTTTAAATAAATTGATCTTTCCAAACAATACTAAGACATTAGGTTGTTTTCAAAGATAACGGACTAAGGTAGCATCAAGACATTGGGACTTAGTCTAACTTTAGAGAATTGATCGTCAATCATGTGAATAATAATTTGTTAGGGATTCAATTCAAATACTTGGAGGAACATAGGGGATTCTCAGTCCTAGCTGCGTTTTTCTTGATTAGAGTACCTTTTCCAAAACGTTGTTCTTGAAATTCTTGATTCTTAATTCTTATTCTTTAGTTAATTTTTTAAATTCTGTTTGGTTACAACTCACCCTATATTACTCTATTTATCCAACTAAATCTAAAATAGTGAATTAGTGATTGGAGTACTATTCAGTGGCGGAGCCACGGTGTAGCCCATGACCCCACATGCAGACAGAAAGTTGATGGATATTGATTCATTAGATAAACATAGGAGAATTCCTGATCGTGTCCAAGATAAAGAGCGACCGGAGAAGCAACGCGGGAATAAAAAGCCCCGTTTGATATCAGGTGCCTCTGACAAAATACCCACATCATCTCAAAATGAAGCCTTACATGTTGAGCCTATAACCACTCTGGTGAATAAGAACCCGAAGGAAGTATCAGTAACTGGAATCAAAATTTAGAAAGTATGCATATGAGTGGAAGACCATAGTACTATGACGCAATGCAAAATCCTGATACACCTAATCAAGATACATGTAATGCTTATGATTCAGCAGCGGGATTCAGGCCTAATTATGAAGGACAACTACTGTAATCTAGAAACGGTGAACTGTTTAGGCAAGGGAATGATGCATTATATCTTTATCATCAATCTTATCAATCAGGGTCGTTGCCCCCGAACCCCTGAATCTTTTTTTTTTTGTTTTTTAATGCATTTAAAACTTTCTTCAAAAAAAAAAAAAATCACGGGCGCTGCCCCCAAACCCTTGAATCCCCCCTACTAATTGTGCGGACACAAATACAAAATCCTACCTCCGCCACTGGTACTATTCCTCGTGGGACGATCTTTTTCTCACTACTTTATTACTTATAACGACCGGTGCACTTGCCGAAGTCGCTATCACTCTTATATACTCCAATCCCTTTACATTTAATCGTTAACAAATGAGCCTTTACTCTCGTTATGAACTTCTGTATTCAAGTTTGCAAAAGTTGCACTTCTAACTCACATACCCTTCTGCTTTTGTTCCATCCTCAACTTTAGTAACATAACTTCACAATGGTCTATTCAAGTTTTCAACTTCAATGTCCACATTTCGTGCATTGGACTATATGTGCATTGAACTATTGCTTTGATTTATGTTTGACTTTCTTTTTTTTTGGAACAATTCTAGAGTATTTCATTACTGAGGATAACAAAGGTTACAAGTAATCAAAGCAAAGATAGAAACACTGCTAAAACAAATACAACAAAATAAACTTGATACAATATTAACCGAACACCGTACATTAAATATATAAGAATAGAAGTAGAATCATGGACAAAATCGGCCTCCTCGATATCCAATGTTAGAAGTGACGAGCAAGAAAGTGTTGGTTGAAAAACCCACCCCAAAGGGCACACAATTTTATAAGCAATAGCTGTAATTAAGTCAGCTAAATAGGTACCCCATCCTGGGGTAAAGAACACAAAAAACTCAACCTCAAAAGAAAGAAGACCCTTGATGTCCTGAAGAACACTTCTACTCCTCTGATCAAACATATCCGGTGACATCGACCACACATTAAACAACACCTCTTTAGATCTTCCCCCAAGAACGCAGATCTGAGCTACCAAATGATAGTCGGATCTCATAACGTTCAAACAACCAACTAACCAAGAGGATTTGAACGCAGATCTTACAGATCTGTTTATTTTCTGAGCCAAAAACACCTCCACAAAACCCAGTAACACAAAAAAAGAAACATAAAACAGATAAATCTCACCTCTACAGATCAGATCTGGAGAAGGAGATGAGAGGACTCGCCACAAGGGCGAGGGAAGGCCACATCTGACAAAACTCTGAGGGAGAGGATCATAGCTCAAAGATCTGGACTCCAAAACATCAGGACCGCAGATCCAAGATCTGGACACCAAACTACCACTCGGACTCGTCTGTGGCACAAAAACGGTGCTCGCCGGTGACTTGTGCCTGCATAAGGCACAAACCGCCAGTAAGGGAGCGAAAGCAATGGGACTGATTGATTTAGTTTTATATGGTCAATGTAATTTATGTTTGACTTCATTCTATCAATCATATTTTAAAAAAAAAAAAATCATATTAAAAACTAAATCATGTTAAAACAAAATTATTCCTCATGCAGTCACATACTCGGTGCATTATTCCTCACCCTGTAAGAAATAAATAACTTAAAAAACAAGATAGAAAATAGAAAAAAATAAAAAGCGAAGCAAAGACAGAGGAAGAACTGAAGAACACATTCACAATCACAAGCGTTCAAACGTTCACGCAGTCACAGACACGAAGCCAAGGAGGAAGAATCGAAGAATAGTGACTAGAGCAAAGATGGAAAACCAACGATGGAGGAGAGAAGTGACAGCATCGAGGATAGATGGAAGAGACGGCGTTGAGGAGAGAAGCGACGGTGAACCAACGGTGAGGAGAGAAGCAACAACGAACCAATAGTGAGGAGAGAAGTGACAGCGTTGAGGAGAGATGGAAGTGACGACGTCATCAATTTGGGAGAGACAGAGGCGACATCAGACAGGAGAGATGGAGGTGACGTCCTTCAATTTAGGTATTTTTGTTGCCAAATTTCTTAGTTCAAAAACCCTTCATTTAAAAAAAAATTCACAAAACTACGATTTGACCATATCCCTGCCCTCTAACCAATCCGATACGCCATTTCCTGTATCAGACGCGTGCCCAATATGTTGGAAAAAAATCACCTTGTTCATGCTTCATAGATAGTAAGTTCCCTTATATTTTTGAGTAAATACCCTTTTGGGTCCCTAGAATAACACGCGCTACCCATTTTTGTCACTGAGTAAAAAAAATGTCATTTTTGGTCCTGTTTAGGGACTAAAAACGATTTTTTGGAAATTTGTGAAGGATTAAAATGCCCACAAAAAATGACTAAAAGGACTAAAAGTGACCTTTTTTTTTACTGTTTAACGACGAAAAATGACATTTTTTTTACTCAGGGACCAAAATGGGTAGCACGTTTTATTTCAGGGACCAAAAAGGGTATTTACTCTATATTTTTTCAAGCATTATTTTGTTGAGGTGTGACAACATGTATCCTTGTGCCAGGCTCAATGTGGTTCATGGTGCATTCTTGGTCATTCACCCATTTCCTTATTAAATCCTTCGATCTTTCATTCGCAGAAAATATTGGAGAAAAAGATTTCATTTCGTTAAGATTTCAAGCTTGGTTAAAATGGAGAAAGCAAACCAATTGATAGAAAAGTGCCAAGGAAGAAGAGGAAGCGAATGGATAGTGGTTTCAATTAATCATCTTCTTTAGCACTTGGATTAATATAGCACTCAGTTGTACTTCAACTTATAGATGAAGAATATATCCGTTCAGAGGCACCCGTCATGTGACATTTATCTATTTGTCTAGTTATTTTGATTAAACAGTATTAAAAAAAATCACTATATTGTTGAAAATGAGTTAGTTGCATCAGTAGATAGCAGAAGCATGCGAGTCTGTGGTGAAGAGCATTGGAATGTGGTTGTCGGTGAGAGCGTTGGCAAGAAGGTACAATTACCTAATGAGGTTGGTTATATTTGCACTAGTTGCAATGTTCGCTTGGTTCCCATTTGTGTCAGGCTTTTATACAAACGATCATTCAACACAGGGCTTCAGATACAACAAATTCTTCAACACAACAAGAATAAGTAGCACCAACTTAATTGGACATATTGAAGATGAGAGTAAGACGTTATGCAAGATGAGTTCAAAAAAATAGATAGGCTATAGTTGTAAAATGTCCATTTTTTTTTTAAGTTTTATGCAATATTATAATATAATTTTATAAGATACTAAATATTAATAGTTCAATTTTTAAACAAAAGGTGAAGATAGGATGAGGTGAAGATGAGGAGAGCAAGTAAATCTAGATTTAAACTAAGTTTTGAAGCTCTCTGTTTTTTTTTTTGGTGGGGTGGGTCCAATTTGATATTTAAGTTGCCCAAGTTGGGATTATGTGCTCCAATCTCATCCTTAGTATAAGATCTATTTTATAAGTTTTTATTTAAACTTCAACGCCACGTGTTGATTATCTTCTCAACATACTTTCATTATTTATGCTACCTAAATGAGAGGGATTTTGCATACAGAAATGCAGCCAAAAAACACAGGACAACTGAGATGCCATAATTTCATTGAGGAACATGGTAACAAATACCGAAGAACAGTAACTAACATTCTAAATGTCATTCTTACTAGAATGCATCAGGCCCATCAAACAGATCAAGTACTGTGCATCAGGCTCTACAAAATTTACATCATAAATAGACCTGCCAGAAAGCTCCATTGTTCAAACTTGCTGGAAGAATCGCTGCAGCCAGGAACAACTTTTTGCATCATTCTCTAAATCATCCTTCAACTTTCTTATTTCTTGCATAGCTTCCCTTCTATCCATAGTTCCCAATGGCAAAGCGGCAAAAGCTTCAAGAAATTTCCTAGCCCTTGCTGCCCCTTCATGGACTTCATCAGGTTCAAACTCTCTCTTCCGTTTAGAACCCACCTGCAAATTACATCTACAAAATTAAAACCATGCATTCTTTTGTTTTTTCTTTTGGTCATCAAATGATGCATTCTTTAAAATTACATAAATCGTAATCATTACATTTTTGTAGAGAAAATTGCATACTTCAGTGAATGTTAAATATATCAAATAATCAAAAAATAGAAAATGACTCAATTGAAAAGCACCTGAAGAGACTAGTAAGACAACAATTTCCAACATCTTAACCAGATGACTTGGAATATTGAAATGGTGAAAAGAACTTAAAAAGAAAACTAGCTCAGCAAGGAGCAAGGCACATGAGACAGTTATATCCTTCAAAGTTTGAATACAAGGAGCTGTGTTGAGTCTGCCAAGTTGAACGAAATAACCAGAGACATCTCCCGTGCAATGTATAAAGTATGGATTCAATCATCCAAGGAACAAATTTCTTCTAGTAATGTATATATTAGGAGTGCTTTTAGCATTTTCATACATTAGCAAGCTAGTATCATGGATAATCCAAATCCTGTCACCACTATCACCAGAATCCAAAGAAACAATTAAAACTCCTTAATTACTAAGAAACTTCACAGCATGTGAGGGAAACTTGGGTACTATGGGATGCCTAAGTCCCATATTGAGTTATATAGGATGCTCAACGAGAGTATTTAAGCAGGTTTATTCTCTCACCTCAATAACTAACATTTGAAGGAGTGTTCCCCATCCTACTTGACTACCCATCATCTGGTGATGAAGCTCATGGTTGACAGTTTTGAGAGGGCTGCATATAGAATTTTTTGAATAGTGGAGGGTATAGCTGCTAGGACATCCTCTCTCATAGAAGGTCCAATTGTTGGAGATATAGGTAGTATGAGATGCTTATGTCCCACATCGAGAAAAAATATTATGCTCAATTTAAGTGGGTCGGTTCTCCTATCTTTATAGCTAGTTTTTGGGAAAGTGTTCTTTATCCAACTTGAATATCCATCAACAAGAAACTTGACTCAGAAAAGGAAATAGGGAGTATGACAATTAAGGATCTTGTATGAAGATTGATAGAAAAAAGGACTTTCAAGTTGCAAATATGAGTTGTAAATTTTGAAATCAATTATATACGGGTCCTCATTTTACATTAATTTTCCTTTAGGGTCGTTAATCATCATTCTCATGGAAAAATTTGCCAAACACGGATCGGGCCGACTAAATATATGCTGTAAATAGAGAATATTTAGTTTAAAATTTTATTAATCATAGAAGAAGATATATCTGATAGATTAATTGTATATCATAGAAATTTATTTTCTCTGATTTTGCTCCTACTTTCACGAGATTTGCATTTCCTCTGTTGTATAAATCACCATGTAAACCTTTGTCAGTCAATAAGAGAAGTAAACAGCCTATGTTCTACAGATAGGACAAGAATGAAACTAAGCCACTAACACATCGCTTGCAAGTCTACAATGTTGATACCTTACCATATGAACCACATAAAATATGCAAACTATACCTCCTGTGTGACATCAACCAAGCATACTGCAGGCGGAGAAAAATCTTCCAATTCTGCTGCTTTTTCTCGAGCCTGAGTGATCACACTTTCTGGGAAATTTGCAAACTCAGCAACATGAATACCAAAACTTTGATCACAAGCTCCTGGTTCAACCTGGAAAAGGGAATCACATGATAGAGCATGAGCTGGCTTCATGCCAATGTACATTGTTTTTAACAAGGGCACTACAGTTATAAACAGTAGGAATTCAAGTTTCTCTAATAAGTGCTAAAGGAAAATCTCAAAGTTCAAACCACTAAACCAAAATAATACCAAACGGGGTTAGTTATGGTCTTAAGAGCATTTCAAGCTCAAAGGAGGTTTTATCCTAGTAAATATTAATTCATTCAAGACAATAATAAGTGTAAGATAGAACCCAATAAGGTCCTCTTCAGGCCTGCAAACTCCTGTTCCTTCTCTCCCCCCTTCAGACAAATTTTAAACATACATAAGCTCTACCAAGTGAATTCCCACTTCTGTTTTTATCCACTAAAAATGAATAAGCTTACCAATTAAGATAAGCCAGTTCAATTAAGAACACACAAAAAAAAAAACAAACAAACAAACAAACGCAATAAAGGCACATGGGATATATAGAATTTTAGGAATATATTTACCTTGTATAGCATTGTCAGCTTGCGAGTTGATGAATCAATATGTGCGCTGACATGATAGTTTGCCACACCAGCAATTTTCCTCTGTGGATCATCATTTACTTGCTCATGGGCTAAAGCAGTCAGTTCATGAAAATGGGTTGCAAACAAAGTAGGTGCCTTGATCAGCTCAACAATGTGCTCACAAATGGCCCAGGCCAAACCTGCATACCGCCAAAAACTTGATGTAATGAACTGACCAACGGAATGCTTATCTTGGTGTGCCAGCAACATAAGAGTCATTCATTTAAAAAGTAAAAAGTAAGAATTGACGTTTCATAGGATTCCTCCTATTATTCACACTTATACTATACTAATAGGCACAAGCATGCCATACTAGTAAATAGAAATGAGAAGGCTGAAGGATAAGCTTATGTGTTATTTTTAGAACTTGTTTGCCCGTTTACAAGTGTTATGCAGTTATGCATATGTATGTTTATTTATCCATTTCATTTATAGGTGTCAGTTGTAGTTTTATAAATTGTAGTTCCTAGTCTAGAAGGGAAATGTCAGATTTGAACATTTCGCATATTTAGGGATCCTCCTACAGTTTATTTGAGGAGATTGTGTATAGATTCTAGCACTTACTCTCCGATAAACTCTTCTGAACACAGATATTAACAAAGTTGTTCATTCCATCATATTCTGATAATAACTCAGATTTAAGAAATGATAACAATACATCAAGAGAGCTCCAAAAAGGAAACAAACCAAATCCATCATAAGTTGATGTTCCCCGTCCCAACTCATCAATGATAATCAAGGACTTGTCTGTAGCTCCTCTTAATATAGATGAAGTTTCAAGCATCTCTAACATAAATGTAGAGACTCCTCGAAGCTGGGCAGATAGTAACACACATTGTTAGAACATTGCAGTAAAGGTATGATTTTATTTTCATCGAAAAAGTGTATTTTATGAATGCAGACAATAAACTTAATTTCGCAATTTCATATGGCTAGACCTCTAAAAGGATAGAATGATAATCTAGGAAAAAAATAACAATTTGGCAGTTAGCATCACCACTATTTGATAGTCACCAACATTTGACCAGTTTCCAAAAAGCTTTTTTCTGTTAATTGCAAATTAAATTTGAAGCGATTAATATGAAGACTTCAATTTCATGCATTTCAAACACAGAATTCCAATCCTGACAGATAAAATTAGAGCTTGAAATCAGTTGCTTAAGTCGAGTATAATTATCAGATCAAGATATTCTAGAGGATATTATGCTTCCATTTTATTATCTAGAAGTTTGGGATGATATGGTATATGACTCACTTGGCAGTCACCTGCACCAACACGAGCAAAAATGCAATCACGGACAGATATGCTGGCCTTGTCACAAGGAACAAAACAACCAACTTGTGCCATCAAAATAATCACACCCACCTACAAACAAATAAAATTAAAATTAACTAATGTTCAGGCCTCAGGCAGCATAGACGTAAGCATCTGAACTTAGAACTGTGTCTGAGGACTGAGGAACCAAATATACAAATACATGCCAGACACCATAGTTGATAGTCAAATCAACATTACTGCAAGTGATCAATAGGATAGCCATTAACTTCTCAGCTGAAGTCGTATAAGAGATAAGCACCTGTCTGATAAATGTTGATTTTCCACCCATGTTAGGCCCTGTTATTATTTGAAACCAACTTTTTCCTCTGATCTGATTTGTGAAAAAAAAAAGAACAAACAAAAAACAATGAACCACTTCAAAATAAAATGAAGAACTTGTTCTGGTTCCAAAGATCTCATGAACACTTACAAGTTTGCAATCATTTGGTATAAAATTCACCCAGTCTTGGGCCTCAACACAAGGGTGTCTGCTTCCTTCTAAGATAATATCTCCTTCGTCCTATTCCACACAAGATGACAATGGTGGGGGAAACAAAAGATTAAGGGGGTAAAGCAGTAAAAGGACATTGCAAATATTGTGAAAGTTGTGAATGACCATAAAATAAGTACCGATGAAGTGATGTCAGGCCTTGTGTAGGGAGTAGGACAACTAGAAGCCAAGTCAGCAAAGCTTAGTAAGACATCCAATTCAGAAAGTAATCCAGCCAAAGACTCAAACACCTGCAGAATGAAAATTCTTCAATCAAGTGCACAAAGAAAGAAATGAAAGGAAAAAAAATAAAATAAAAAAATAGATATATATACCCCGGAGAAAGTTGCTGCAGTTCGAACTACTTTATTAACAAGCTCTCTTTGACAGTTCTTGTACTCCTCAAGTATCTTCTGATACTGATCCCCTAGTTTTTTAAGCTTTGAATTAACAAACTTCACTCCATCTTTCCTGGTCTCCAATACTATAAACCCAGTGCTGAGCTTTTTCCTTATTTTTGGCTCTTCCTTCTTTGTGATTCTAAAGACATGTCCAAATTGTGTGCTTTTGTCTAACTTTAATGCCTTATCTATTGGTAGACCAAGATCCGTTGCAGTTTGTTCGTGCAAGTCGTGTATTAGGCTCTCTAGGGATTCTAGATGTTTCTTCAGATTAGTTAATGTAGAGTCATAACTTGAAGCAATCATGTATTCTCCGTTCTCCAGTTGATCAAGGTCAACAGAAGCTTCTACAAGACCAATGAATCTGTTTAGGTGATCATCACCAGTCCATAACTCGATAGGATCGAAATATCTCTCCTTCATCATTGAGGAAAACAGTCCATCATATCTTTTCAGTGCACTTTTGATGTAAGGTAGCCTTATACAAGACTGCACAGTAGGAATTACAAAGTTACCATATAATTAATCTAATATGGAAAAAGAACAATAATATACAATATCAGTTATTGAGAAGGAATTTTACAAGCTGAGCTCCTAGGACCTAGGCTATATAGAGCATACCACTGCAAATACATTTATGGAGTAAAAAGCTCCTTAATGATGTTTAATCTGTATTGGAATAATAGTCGTACAAAATGACTTCTCAATTCTCACCTTAAAAAAATGAAAAAGACTCCAAAAAGGTGGATTGATGATTGCAACATTTGCAATCAGCCAAAATCTTGAGTTAAATATGAAGAGGCTGGGGCCCATAAAAAATATTAGAAATTCTTGAGGACCACAAAGAAATTAAAATTCAAAGTGATAGTAGCAATAGATAAAAAATGTTTCAATAGCAACCAGAAAAGGCAAAAAAATTTACTTGATAAAGTTTTACAACATGTTGCAGACCAGCTCTTTGCTTTTGAAGATTTCGCACCAGTCGCTCAATGTCTGATATTCTTTTCAGATGTTGCCTCAGATCCTGACGAAGCACAGTATCCTCTACAAATGCTTGCACTACATCCAGCCTAAAATTAATTTCTTTTACATCTAATAGGGGCTGTTTAAGCCACATGTGCAACAACCGTTTCCCCATTCCAGCTGTGCAGGTTCTATTCATGAGACCAAACAAACTGAAATTCTTGTTTGCATCAGTTTTGCTTTCCAGGACATTAAGAGCCTTCATGGCAGCAGAATCTAACCTCATGTAGCTGTCAAGATTGTAACTTTGAAGAGTATAATTGCCATAATTGCTTTCATCTGCAAGTAACTCTGCATAAGTCAGCAGTGCACCCAAAGCACCAGGTGCAAATTCAAACCCAGACACTAAATCACGAATTGGTTCAATTGAACCTTTAACAAGCCTGCCAAGGTCCTGTACCAGATCCCTGGTTTTATACTCCGATTTCTTTCTCTCGGTTAACATCACACCACATTTAGTCAATGCATCACCCAACATCTTATTTTCATTAGATTTGCTACTCTGTGTTGGCAGAAGACATTCCTTGCAGCCAAGAGCAATCAATGCTGACTCCACATTTGTAAAGTGACTATCATCAAGAAATTCAGCCATCCCAAGTACTCTCTTAGTAAGATCAACAAATCCCAATCCAATGGTGCATCCATTTTCTCGAAAGTTGGGTGATAGTGCAATAACAACAGGGGAGTCTTGCATTTCACTGTTAGCAAACAGAGTTTCTTCAAAACTGTTTATATTACCAGGTGTTCCACTCTTGATTAGTCTCCACTTAGAGCCACTTCCTTCATAGAGCTCAAGAGTATGGTCCGTTCGCTCCAGAAGTAGGTCTCGGGCAATTGTTTCAAACATGTTCCTACTAACACTAACACTGGATATTGCATCAGATCTACTACGCAGTTGCCGTAATGCAGAAGTAGTACGGTAATAGGTCTTAGCAATAAAAGTAGCATCCTCGCCATGAGCAGTATAGTAGTCCTGAAAAATTTGAAACAGGCATCTAATGCACTGATGATCATTATAAAGGATGCATAAAACCAAGGAAAACAAAACTGAAGTATCTCATCAATGTAGCATAAACATAACTATAGTCACCATGAAGCTTGATAATTACATATTTTATATATTTTTATATACTTATTATGGACATTTTGGGCATGAATTGATAATAATCCAATTAAAATTGGGTCCATTTGGATTTGAAACTGAAATCGTGCATTTTAGAATTTTATTGCATCAACTGGGCAATTAATGATTTTTCCTTTCTTAGGTGACATTATAATATAATGGACCGTTGATTTTATTTCATTTTGATTTAGGGAATTTTATAAAAAGTCAGCAAAAGGTGGAATATATAATTGTAGTAAAAGGAAAGGAGTTGGTTAGAGTTAGTTACTGTAGTTAATGGATCCTTAGGCTTATAAATATGACGGGTTGAGTAGATTGTAATTAGGTTATAAGAATGATAATGAGCTGAATGGAATAGAATTTCTCTCCTAGTTCTCTTGTCTCCCTCTCTCATCCTCCTTTCTCTCATTCCCAACCTTTAGTAAACAATAGTGGTTCAAAGCCAGGCTATCCTTGGCCATGGAACCCGCCTCATTCACAAATTCAGATGATAGTAAGATGTGGCTTAGGCAACATGGCAATTTGTGAAGAAGTTATGTGGCTTCTTTGATGGTTCCTTGAGTAAACAGAAACTACCAAAAGGTATCTAGTTGTGACCTATATGCCAGGGATAAAGGAAGAGCTTGCAGAGTTTGAGAAAGGGTAAGCACCATTCAACTCTTAAGAAGATGGGTCTTTACTAATGACCCAAAATTGGTACCCAGTGACACAAGAACCCTCCGTTGCTCAAAAAGAATAGTGGTTCTTGTTCAGCCACCTTCTAAGGATGCACAATAGCGCTGGAATCATAGGGAGTCGATAACAAATCCAAGAAGAGACCTCAATATGCTTTGGAAGACATGCAAAAGAAACCCACAAGGTCAATTGCAGGCTACTCCCTCACTTCTCATGAGTTAAAGTCAACGGTGCAAGAAGCCTTTGTTTATGGGTACACCAGCCTTATTTCCTTTCATGTCTGCTCATCATGGTGTAATTAGTCAAAGGCAGTGAGTTGTTCAATCAATATATATTGTAATCATACCTTGTATACTCAATAAAAAACAGAGCATTCTTTCAGCCAAAAAAAAAAAAAAACAGAGCGTTATATTCTATCTCTTTGATTTGCATTGGTGACTCACAAATTTCACTGCAACTTTCAATTATAACAATCTGCTATAATAGCTGGGTTTCTCTAGTGATTAGGCTACGTTGAGAAAGGGACTCCTGGGAGGGGGTATTTATACATAATTGTAATAAAATAGTTGGTTAGAAATTAGAATCAGTTAGAGTTAGTTAATGGATCCCTAGCCTTATAAATATGAGGGGTTGGATAGAACGTAATTAGGTTATGAGAATGATAATCAGTTGAATGGAATAGAATTTCTCTCCTAGTTCTCTCGTCTCCCTCTCTTCTCTATCTTTCTCTCTCATTTTCCTTTCTCCCTCTCTCTCTCATTCCCAACATTATTCTACTATGCAAGGGATACCAACTGAGAAATCAAGAGTGAAGATTAAAAGCTAAGATTAAATGAAAATCTATGCAAAATAATTCTTACAATATGAAGAGGTGGCACCATTTTTAGCAAATCAAGGGCCAAGATTGAAACATATCTCATTCAAAGGATTCAATGGTGGAGGTTAAAGAAAAGAAAATTGATCATTCCAAAGTGCAAGGTGATATTTCCAAAGTCAGGACAAGTGACACTTCTTTTTGAGCCTTTCCTCCACTTTTAATCTTAGAATTTTAATGAGGACAAAGATGTCAACTAGATTAGTTTAGATTTGGATTTGGATTTCTTTTTAAAAAAAATAAAATTGAAAATCAAATCACACATTCAATTGCATTGGACAAACTCACTAACTCTCCCTATTATCTGTCATCATCTTCAAGATCCCTCTCTCCATCTCCATCAATTTTGTTCTCCACCACCATGACAAAAGCTCTTTCATTCCTCCTTTATTAGTGGCGTCTTTGAGTGGCTAAGCTCTTTTGGTGGCAGATGTTGGATGGCAACTCCTTGATCAAGATTTGAGCTATCTACTTTAACCAAGACGAGGCTAATTCTCTCAACTCTTCTTTCTTTGATTTTTCTACATTCTAGGTTCTACTTTTAGTTGGTTGAAATTTGCTTGAAGTGGCTGTTTTGGATAGGTCTAATCTCAAATCTCTTGAACTTTCTTCTAGAGTTTTTCAAGAATTGAAGATTTAGTTTCGAAGCTTAAGTGTTTTCAGAAATTGCTCTTTAATTGCTGCACTATTTTGCTTTCTTTAATGCAATTTTTAGCTTGATTGTGCAATGGTTATTATGTGATTGTGTCTGGAACTTGTTCTTGATTGTTGTAATTGAGAATTCTCAAGGTTTAGTTGGCGAAATAGCAAAGTAGGTGGATTCTCCAGCAACGTAAAAGAACATTTTGCCTCAATTTTAGGCGTGTTCTAACTTTTAAATACAAGTTCTAAGCATTCAGAAGTGATGTAGTCACAAGCTTCTAAATGGTTATGCACTTGTATCTAAATTGGTCGTTTGAGAATTCATTTAATGAATACACCAAGAAAGAGGAAATTAGGTCTAAGTCTTAGGCATATCTACCTATAGTAAGGATAATTAAAGTCAGAGGCATGTCCAAGGTTAGTAACTTCACATTGTTAGTTGGTTGTCATCACTCTAGTTCTAGTTTTAATCTCTTGCTGTTCTCTTTTAGTTTATAAAAATTCCATCAATTAAAATCTCCTGTTTCTAACCTCATTTCGTGGCATTTGGTTCTAATTCAACCCTACACCATTCATTGCATTCGCGCTTACTCATCACCCTAGCCAATTTGCATATCTCTTAGACTTCTAGTGGTTTAGTTGTTCCAGTGTTTGCATTTAGTTAAGTACACATCCCAATTTTAGCCCCATTTAGTGTTAATTAGAGTGACCTAAGTCCTAGTTCACTTGTCTAATCACTAGTTCCGTGGGAAACAACCTAGGTTGCACTACATTGCAAATTTATAAACCTAGTTTATTTTCATTCCTACTAGACACTAGAGTTAAAGCCATATTGGTGATTTACAATAAAAGAATTTCAGGAACTCTTTAAAACATAAAAGACTGATGTGGCAGTTAAAAGCTTCTTCATCAGATCAATTCAGTAATTCTGTTTTCATGGGATAGGCTTTTCTCATATATCAACATGCGTTGCATCTAAAGCATTGAACTCGGTTTCTAAAATACTTCACCATTTGAATAGTACAGTAATAAGCATTAAAATAAAGCTGGGTCTACCATTCCCAAATAACTTCTGGATTCAAAAATTTGAAAGCGAGGAAGGGGGATGGAAGGTGCCTCATTAAATAATACTATTAATCAGATGATAGGTAGCCCACACAAGAAAGACACTGAAGCTTCTGTGATCATAAGCTGCCTCAAAACAATTTCAGATATGCATGACATTTACCAAACAAATCATTATTAAGAGTTAAAAACCCCATATGGCAAAGATGAATGAATTACATAAACTTACCCGGCGATCAAAGAGCCGAATTGCTCTAGGGTCCTGTAACAGACGTATAAATAAATTAAAAAACAAATGGCAAATGGTTAGCACCAAAGCAGTATGTGCCAAAATCAAGTGAATAATGTAAGGAGAATTTTTAAATTTTCTTACTACCCTGTAGGCTCACATGTCTTACATTTTGGATGGCGTTGTTTGAGCAATGAAGAAAAAAGTAAACTCAACTTTGCACATACACTCCGAAACATATGGAAGAAGTTAGCAAAACAACTACTGCAAGGTTTTGATTATGTCAAATCGTCATTAATCTTTTTTTAAGGAAAAAAAAATAGCTTCATCCCTGTTACTATAACAAAACACTAAGTCTACTTATAGTAACATTCCTCCTTAAGAGAAAAGGCACAATAAGGACAAAGCAAAATACTGATAAAGTTTTTATGCCGAAGTTGCCAAAGAAACGACTGTAAAAGAGAGCTATCCTGACAAACCAGGCTGTTTTGGGTCCGTATTCATATCTCAAAGTGAATATAGAATTTCACATGAATGCTACAGCCGCCTACAGAAGCCATCTGATAGAGCCATACCCATTTTAAGAGGGATAACCAAAACGAAGAAGGAAATGAAAGTACTTACATGAGGCAGGGTTTTGAAGAATTGTAAAAAGCCCTGGGCTTGGTTAGCATCTGGAAGCAATTATAAACCAGGATGATGAAAAAATAAGAAACTTCATTCAACAATAGCAGCACAAAGAAAATAAATAAGATAAATAACAAATCAGCAACTGGGAAGAACTTTCTTTCCACTGATTTCTTAATACCTAATTTGAGCTTAGGGAGCTTGTTCTGTTCCACAAGATTTTCATCCATAGCTGAGATTAGGGTTTCAACAGAGAAGCAGGACACGAATAAACCTGGTGTTCAAGAACTGCGTGTGAGCAATGTATTCGATGATTCGATGCGCATGCTTATACTGCCAGTGGCGGGAAATACTGGCGGGATTTCGAGGGTTCGCGTGTCTCATACGCGCCGAAGCTGGGTAAGAACCAAGTGAAAAAGAAAAGAGTAAATACATTTCTGATCCTGACAAAAAACACGGACCCCGTTTTGGTCAATGACAAAAAAATTGACCCTTATTTATCCTTGAGTAAATACCCTTTTTTATCCCTAGAAAACACACGGACGCCCTTTTTGGTCCCTGAGTAAATGAAATGTCGTTTTGGTCATTTTTAGGGACTAAAATGACCTTTTTGGGAATTTATGAGGGATTAAAATGTCCAAAAAAAAATGTCCAAAAGGACTAAAATGGACCTTATTTTTCCATTTTAGGGACCAAAAAATGACTTCTTCTTTTTTCAGGGACCAAAAAGGGCATCCGTGTGTTTTCCAGGGACCAAAAAGGGTATTTACTCTTTATCCTTTTTATGGGACTAAAAATGACATTTTGGAAATTTGTGAAGGATCAAAATGTCCACCAATTGACCTTTATTCGTCCTTTTTATGGACTAAAAATGACCTTTTTTTTTTGTTAAAGACCAAAATGGGGTCCGTATTTTTTGTCAGGGATCAGAAAGGGTATTTACCAAGGTTCTGAAAACCGGACCGGTCGCTGAACCGGTCAAGGTACTGGGTTAAGGGTCAGTGGGTTAGACCGGGGTTAGACCGGAGTCAGACCGGTATTAATTAAAAATTATAATTTCATTAAAATAAGAAAAGATATTTATATTTTAATAATAATAAATATTTTATATAAAAAAAATAAAAAGATGTTTAATATTATATTGATTATTTTTTTAAAAAGGAGCACAGTTCTTATTGGCTTGCAAACGTCTCTCAATTAATATGTGGTTGAGCAAAAAAGATGAGGTTGAGTGGTTCACGGTTTCTGCTCACATAGCTAAGGAAAGTGTGCCCATTAAAGCAATCGTACTATTTCTATCACATCTCATTAATGGCACCCACACTGCAAGTTGCAGGGCAAAGTCTCATATCTCTCCATTCACATTTTGCATTGCCTCATTTCTTCTTCTTCACTCTCACTCTCACCCCCGCCGGCTGTCCCTCCTCCACCGTAACCCAAAGAAATCATACCAAATACTTGATCTGCTTCTTGTTCTTCTTTAATATGCTAAAGGGTGACAATGGATGGATCTGCTCGTGTTCTTCATCTTTTTCATCTGCCCTCATGTTCTTCATCTTTTTCATCCATCATAACCCAAAGAAACCCTAACAAATCTCATCTGCTCATGGATGGATCTACACCTCCGTCTAATCTCTCTCTAAAAACGTCAACATCCGTCCTCCTCTCTTCTTCAGTCGAGGTTTTTTTTCAAAAAAAAAAAGATTTTGTGACTTGGTCAACTCGGACGGGTTAGGCCGAGTTGACCAAGTTAACCCGGGTCAACTCGGAAACCCGAGTTTCCCCTTAACTCGGACCGGTCTTATTGCCGGTTCGCCGGTTTTCGGTCCGAACCGGCCGGTCTTGTCCGGTTTTCAAAACATTGGTATTTACTCAAAAGAAAACAAACAAATTAGAATTTTGCCTGAGGTTAACCCCCCTTTATTTCTTAAAAACGTTAAGCACATATTTAAAGAAATGTATGCACTTTTGCATTTGTTTTGCCAATACCTTTTCAATTAAAATCGAAAAGAGAAAATAAAATAGCACAGATTTTTCAAAAAAGATGAAATAAAATTAATTCCTTCGGAAAGCAATATTACTTTTGAAAAATGACATTAAAATACCATATGAAAATCTAAAAGCTCAAAACGTGTGTTAAAATTTTGAAAGAATTTAAAGGTGATATGAATCAAAATGGGATTTTAAAATGTTAGTGAATTTACCATTTTACCTTCAGTTTTTTTAAAAAAAAAAAAAAAAGACCCTCGCTAAAGGACCACCGCAATTGGCCACCAGAGCTCCGATTGCCGGACGTCTTGCAACTACTGGCAATTTGGGCTCTGACGAGGGTTTTTTTTTTTTTTGGAGGGAGGCGAGGTGGGGTTGAATCTTTTTTCAAAAAAAAAAAAAAAAAAATTGAATGAAGGTGTGAGGGTGGTGTTCGAACCCACCCCACCTTCATATTGAGGGGCAAGGTTGCCACTAGGCCACCTAACTCCTTTAATACATTTATGCATTCATAAATATATATTCTTTGTTAACATTTTTTCCATCCAAAAACACTCAAGACTCATTACGAGTTTTGTGAATACCATTGATAAATTTGTTAATCTCATTACGGATTTTGTTCATAGTGCTCAGATGTTGGTGAACTCATACTGACATGTTTTCACCCTGACAAATGAACTTGTTAAAATCAATACTGAACTTGTGAATCCTATTAATAAACTTGTTAAGTGCTCTGATTTTGTTCAATCTTGTGAGTATATATATATATATATATATATATATATATATATATATATATATATATATATATATATATATATATATATATATATATATATATATATATATATATATATATATATTATATATAAATATATAATATATATTTAAGGTTAAGGTACTACATTCTTCATACACATTCCACTTATTTTCTTCTTGTCTTCTTTAACTTGTTGGCAATGTAGCAGTGCCATCAAGCTTCCTTGTTTTCTTCTACTTTAGAGAATAGGAGGATCTATATCAGGTTCCTCAAAATCTTGCGTAGCTTTTTCTCTTTCTTCACAATATTAACATTTATTATTTGAATATTCAGATAACAAATTACAAATTTTCTCTTTTGTTTCCTCAGAATTATCCATAGCATGACGAGTAATCAGCCATATAATAGAGCAATGACTCTAGAAGATCTTATAACAAAAGTTAACACCTTAGAGTTAAATCTAAGTATGTTGACTAATCAGATGAATAATACTGTGCAACAACTTTTAAGTTCTACAATACATATAAACCTCCAAGTGGATGATTCAGCCAAAAAGATAGAAGATATCTTAAAGAGGCTGGAAACACTTGAAGAAAGAAATATAACAAGACCTGTAAGTACTACTGATTTAAGAGTACAAATAGAGAATAGTCATGTAAGTGCAACTGAGCCAATAACCCAAGCACAAAATATAATTGGGTCATCTACCCAAACTCCAGGGAAAGGGTCTTCTACCCAAGCCAAAGAAACCCTTGTAATTGGGATTTTATAAGTAGCCAGGTTATATGATCAAAAATAGAGAAGATATGGGTATAACGATATTATAACCAACCATCAAGCTCTAGGGTCCGACCAAAAATGATCCGGGTCTTGGACAAATACATGTCCTCTTTCATACAGGAATACTTTTATAGAAAGCATATGCTTCTTAGACCTTCCTCCTTCAGATCATATTTAGCACACTCTTCCTTCGTTTTCTACTGGAGTCGTGACCAAAACTTGATTTTATGGTTTTATATGATCATAACCAAACCTTAACCTTACTTGAACACATAACCATGAACAATTTCAAAGGATCATTACTATTAAATTTATGATAATATTACTCCCTAATTTGACCCCTTAGAAATTTAAAAACTCATACCTTATATTTCTTTCACAACAATTTGAAATATTCTTCAAAGAAAGAATTCATTAAACGTCTCGAATTTTATTTCTCAGGAAAGCTTAATACAAGAGTATGAAAGGTAGGTAGAGAATTGAGTGAAGATTCAAACTCGGCGTGTCTTACAATGAAGACTTACCAGGCTTTTTATAAAGAGTAGGCATCCCAACCAAACTCTGATTTTCTTATTCTATTCCGACATATTGATAATGCATAAATACTTTATTACACAACTTTACTAGATTCCTTATCTCTTTGTACTACCCTATTACTACATAGGACAACCTATTACAAGGCTATTTTACAACTTTGCATAAAGAAGCATTTCAAGACTATGTACTTTTGTCTTCTTCTCTCTCTGTTTTTTTTGGATGTCGACAAGACATTTTTTCACACGTTCTACCTCTTTCTTCTTTTCTTTATTTTAGCAATATGTCATGCTTCTTGTCTTCTTCTATTTCCTTCCTTGTCTTCTATTTCTCTGTAACACCCCCAATTCCTAACACTTATAATAACATAAAACTGCAATAATTTTTATAAATAGTTACTGAAATTCCAAATAAACAACCTTGGGAAGTGTTACCGCCGCACTTGTACCGGGACAAGTGCAAGGCGACTTATTACATTCACATAAATCCGAAACTAAAATAAATAGGTTTATTAAAGGAAAAGAAGATAAAACTAGCTAGAAATAATCCTAGAAATATCTAGGTCGTCATCCTCACTTCTCATTGCTAGCCCCAACCTCGAGAACCTGCTTCACTGAAAATCTGCTCCCCCGAAGGATCGTCGCAGCCCATAACATACAAAAGTCAGCAAACGCTGGTAATCCTAATAAAAATACAATTTACCTAACACAAATATATTAATAAAATCAAGTATCAACAATAATACAGTAATTGCATCAATTATCACTCGTTATCTTTTTAAATTAATTTATGTATTTAGACCCCCAGTCTGTTTGGAGGGAAGAGAACCATGGTAGACCCGGAAACCTGCCAGTCTACCTTGTGACCCGGAACACCCGGAAACCGGCCAGTCACTCCCTATGACCCGGAACACTCGGAAACCGGCCAGTCACAAATCATCAAATCCAGTCTACCCTGTAACCCGGAACACCCGGTAACCGGCCAGTCACTCCCTGTGACCCGGAACACCCAGAAAACCGGCCAGTCACAAATCATCAAATCCAGTCTACCCTACGACCCGGAACACCCGGTAACCGGCCAGTCACTCCTTGTGACCCGGAACACCCAGAAACCAGCCAGTCACTAATCATCAAATTGGCCATGAAACATTTCGTCCTAATGTGCACACCTCTTCCCAAAGTTGCTACTAGTGTCCCGGAAACCTGCCAAACACCACTTTGGGAAGAACAGATATAATCGGTTCACCTCAGTACATATCGGAGGCATAAGGCCCGGTTGTGTTCATCACTTTGGGAGGTACCATCCCAAAGCTATCCTCCTACAATTTAAATTATTTTAATCGCACACCAAATGTATAAATAAATAATAAATATATAGCGCATATATATATATATATATATATATATATATATATATATATATAAATAAATATATAGCGCATATATATATATATATATATATATATATATATATATATATATATATATATATATATATTATATTGCATCAAGCACGAAGGCGCATCCCGGAATAAGAAAACAAAACGTACAGGTTCAGGGTATATGGATTCAATTGAATGAAACGTACAGGTTCAACAAAATAACATATACTATAGTAAGCACGAAAGCCGAGGCGACTTTATTCATTTGATCACAATTTGGAACGTACAGGTTCAATTGAATAACATATATTATAGTAAGCATGAAAGCCGAGACGACTTTATTCATTTAATCACAATTTGGACGCACAATACTTGTAATTATTTTGCAGAGAAGCTTCACGCGTAATTCGAGAAGACGAAAAAGATAATTATAACGTATCTAATATTAATTCCTACTGGGATTAGGGTTACAGATTAGGGTTACATATAATATATATACTTCATGTAAAACAATCCTAATATTTCTAGGATCATAACTACCCTATCAGAATTCGCATGGATTTAACCTAAGCTATATGGGAATTAGGATTACCTGGTCTCCGTCTTTGCTAGCCTTATAGAAAAACGATTTGGTGAGAGTGCGGGAGGAGGATGCCGTAGCAGAGAAACAGAGGCGAGTGTTTTCTAGGTTTAGGCCGCTAAACCTAAGTTTATAATTAAAATCTAGGGTTTTAGCTATGGGCTGGGCTCTTCAATTATTGCCAATTAATAAATTAAACTATAAACGTTATTAATTTCTAGATTTGATATATTATTTTATTTTATTCTATTATTATTATTATTATTATTATTATTATTATTATTATTATTATTATTATTATTATTATTATTCCTATTCTTAATCAGGGGTTTTACATTCTCTCTCTCTATCGGCAGCATCTTTTATTTCTTCTTTCCATTTGTCAAAGTACTCATATCGAATTCCGGCTCTTGCACGTCATTCAATGCTCTTTCTTCACAATACATGCATCTATGATTTGAGTATTCTAACAATAGATCAAATATCTTTTTCTTTGTCTTCTCTGAGTTGTCTATTTTGTTGGTTAATAGTCTATCATACCATTGATTAAACAATGGTGTATTATGTGGAGTATTTCCAAATGAGGCTATTATAGATGTTTGACCATATAAGTATACCTATTGCTTCTCGTCAGAGGCTAGGGTTCTATTCATTTCTTGGAATATAATATGATAATTGTGTACTCTTAACCATCTTGTTTTGGAATTCTTGCTCACTTTTAATGTCTTCTTTGATCTCTGGCTCATTTTCCACTGGTTTCCTTGTTGTCCTGAGCCTAATTAAATTTATTGGAGGATAAAATTTCTCTGGTGTGATCTCAGCAACAGTTGAATAAAATTTGACATACACCTTATATTGCCTTATAATTCCAAAATATGCTTTGACAACCTCTTTTATAGATGTAGGTAATAACGATAATTCTTCCATAGAATTAGAAGGATAAATAGCTTGGAGTTGTAAATGGAATATCACCTAGGGGTGAATTGGGTGATTTCAAAATCTTTTGCGGTTAAACCCAAGAACTAAAGAGACAGAGCAAAGAATAGAGGAAAGTTGGACACAAAAGATTTATATTGATTCAGTCCAAACTCTTGACCTACGTCCAGTCCCCAGACACTTTGGATTTTTCACTTACTCTCAAACACGATTACACACTTTGATTTTTGAAGTAATCTTCTTAGTAGGATTCACTCCCCTTCATAAGTTGTAATCGATACACCCACACTCAAGGTTTCTCTACCTTGAGATTAAACAGATAATCAATGAAAAGGAAAAAAATTGATTGAGTGTTCAGAATATCCAAAGATATTAAGAGTATTGAATAGATAATCGATACACCCACACTCAAACTCTCTCACATAGTAGATATATATAATCACTGAAGTTCAGAATATCCAAAGATATTAAGAGTATTGAATGAAACAGTAAATAATAATAAATTTGATTGAGCGTTTAGTAATTTCGGTAGTTGGTTGAATTCAATGCTTTTCGTATTTATATTAGTTTCCATTGATGAAGCCCGAAGATAGCCATTAGGAGACGTCATAGTTCCATTAGACACAGAAAGCTTCTGTTAGACACAGACGAGTGTTGATTGAAGATTTGGAAATAAGTTACTTTTGGTTTGCCGTCGACAGTCATATGATATGCTTTTGGTCAGAGGTTGACTTAGGAAGAGTTGCTTTTGTCTTTCGCCGGAATGGGTACTTGCCGTAGTGATCATTTAGCCTGCTCTGAATTTCATTCTGTGTGCGTGCTTTGTTTTCTACAACTCATTAATGCTCTGACACAGTTTGTTGCTCTTCGACCGTTTGCGGTTAAACTATTCGTTAATAATATGAAACTCACTCAATAAGAAGATTAATAACAATGTAAGTAATATTGAGTAGTATTTAAACAGAATCAAATGGTTAATCAGAATATTCGAATTTACGAGTACTGAGACAACGAAGAAATTGAGGCTTCTGAGGAACAGTGCTCGAGTAAGGTTCTTTGTATGCTTGAGTAGACATTCAAAAATCCTTCACTGAGAAGCTTAATGTTAGGCATACTCGAGTACAAGTTTGGTCTTACTCGAGTACTATGCTTGAGTAAGACATCCTATTTGCTCGAATAAGTTCTCTGCAAAACATTGAATAATAAGTCAAGAAGCATATGCTCGAGTATAAGAATAAGCATGCTCAAGTACATTTTTAGTTGTGCTCGAGTAACATTTGAAGTTCACTGAAATTCACACTAGGTAAAACATTAGGATGACTATGCTCGAGTACATATTTCCTCATGCTTGAGTAAGAGTAAAAGTGTGCTCGAGTAGACATTTTCAGAGAGCAAATATAAATAACAAAAGAGTTATGCTCGAGTAACACATTACCTCTGCTCGAGTACCATGCTTGAGTACTCTCCTTGGTGTGCTCGAGTAACATCTAGGTCCTTCATTAGACTTAGTGTGAGGACGACCATGCTCGAATATACATTTGCTCTTGCTCGAGTAGCATGCTTGAGTAAGACTCAAATCATGCTTGAATACTAATATGTGGAGATCAATTATAAGTAAAGAGAAAGACTTGCTCGAGTATAACTTTACCTCTGCTCGAGCACCATGCTCGAGTAAGGGTTTTGATACACACAAAGTGATAACAACATGAAATATCATATAGTACTACGTATATAGGTGTATATAAGTATGGTGGTGGTGAGGGGATTGAATGAGAGGGAGAAGGAAGATAGTGGAAGTTAGCGTCAAGTATTATGGCGAGTGGGTGCCTGCAACTTAAAGAGAGAGAGAAAGAGAGGATTAGCCAAGATGATGACCACAGAGAGCACCCTCAATACTATAACTAGCCTGTCTTTTCAATTCATGTTCTTGGTTGGTGCCTGATTGTGTTTTTCTAATGATAGGTTATTATGAACTCATACATGAGGCCCATTTGTTGTGTGACTCAACAAGAGCAATTTGTACCAGGATCTGCCCATAATGAAGGAAGATCCTAATCAACCTATAATCTGGGCTATAATCAAGGAATTAACTTGCAGGTGTGGCAGCATAAAGCATGGGCTGAGAGGTGCACAAAGCCCAAGGTCCAAACCCTAAGGTAATCCTTATAAATAGGAGGTTAACCTAAAAGGTACACATTCTCTATTCATCCTCTTTTACTATTCAGTCTCATTGTGCACACACCCCACCCCTTTTTGGGTAAATGCCATATATGTGCATAGTGATTCAACATTCTCCTCGATATCTTCCTCATAGATATCTTGGAGTAATCATCCTCTCTTTGGTATCTGCCTTATAGATATCTTGGAGAGACTATCTGATCCAATATCAATACACTAGCTCATCAACTAGACATCTGTGTTCCATACAGAACATTGGCGCCGACCATGGGGAACCGTCAAGGTTATTTCAATAAACATAGTGCAGATCGTTAACGGTTAAATTGCTGATGTATTGGACTAGAAGATGTAGAGTATCGAAACTAAAGATGTGAAGAATCCCGCAGTATCAGTAGAATCAATCTATCGAGATTTGAAAGGAAAAATACGATTGGACCTCGACAGATTTGGAAAGGCCCAGTTCATTGAATGTACGTAGCAAGTAACCCAGACTATATAAGGAAACAAGAACCAACCCTAAGGGGAAGTTGTCGGGAGTCAAAGTCCATCCCTTACGGCCAGACTCGAAAGAAGAGTGAGAGGAGTTACAAGGCACGAGAACTTTAGGAGAACCCAACATCCTTCCTTGCAGTGAGATAGAGATAAGAGGACGTGGAGCTGCCACGTGACAGGGATTTTTCCATGCCATCGAACCTCCATCAAGCTTTCTGTTTTTCTTCTTAATTAATTTTAGTTAATCTTTTGATCATAGGCTATTCTGCTGTACTCTATTTAGTGATTCCCTCATAGTCATGAACTAAACTTTCTGTGGCCGAGTGAGGATGATTTCCTAAGTGTAGAATGAACCCAGTTTCTAGTTTTTAATTCAATACATTCAATTTGCTCATCAGTGATTTAATTACTTGTTGATTAGTGAGAGCTAAAGGCTAGATCAGTGGTCTCAGTTTACTGAAAGGGAGTCGGGGCTAGACATATGAGAAACAGTGATTGCTAGGCAGGTTGGTGCAAAGCTTGACCTATCATTGTAGGTTTCAGGAATGGGTCTACCGCTCATAACCATAACACCTTGAATTGTAATGAACAACTTAACTAGAAAATCGCCATAGATATATGGGAGAAGTAAGTTAGGATTGTACGTATCGGACGCGAGAGCTTCGGTAGATTAGAGTGATTGGTTAAATGAATAGCTTTGTAAGTAGTGTTTATGTTGTAGCATTTGCGAGAGCTGTGCAGCATGGATGCTATAGCATTGCGTGTAGACAACTAGGGGATTGATATGCTTAGGAAGGATTCTAAGCTCAACCTATCTTTTTACTGATATATTCTCCGACTACGATCATTTGTCTATTTTCTTACTTATTAGAATAACCATAAAAACTCCCAAACCAATCAAACTTATTTATCTTTTTAAACACAACCAATTTCATGATACATGCGTCATTATTCGGCATCCCAGTCTCTATGGGACGATACTCTACTTACTCTTTATTACTTGTTCGACTGATTCACTTGCCATCAAGGAAATCTACCAACATCATGTTCGTGAAAGGATTTTAAGGGCCCATTGTTCCCTGGATTTTTGCCGCAACACTGGCAGGAACTGCACAAAAATCAGTCCTTACTTTGCTGGCAAATTCCATCCAGAGTTTTGAAGATATAGGAGAAAAGTTTGAATTGAACTTTGCGACTAGCAAGGAGCATCCGAAGTTTGAGTACACTCTCGAAAAGATTAAGCAGCAACCTAGAGAAACGCTCTAGAAATATTTGGATTGATTTATAGACGTGGCTCTGAGAGTGCAAGGACTGTCAAGAGTGTGCATGTGCACTTACTCATAGTTGGCCTGGATGCATCATCTTGGCCGGCACAGTCATTCTTCAAAAATTCTGTCAAGAGTTTTGGTTGACTTTAGAACTCAGTCGAAGAAATATCTGGAGGTGGAGAAAATGGAGATAGTTAACGCTTTGGGAAAGGATAGGAGGAAGAGCCCACCTCCAAGAGGCAAAGAACAATCCGAGAGCCATAAGCCAGACTTCTGTAGAGGAAACCCGGATATTAAATCCCGGGGTGAAAGGTATGAAGCAAAAGGGAAGTATGATAAGTACACTCCCTTGAATATCTCGTGGTCCCAAGTTTGGAGGGAGGTAGCCCTGACCGAGATGAAGAAAGTGGAACGACCTCAGCCCTCTTATAATAGATCTAGCATAGACCAATCCTAGTATTGTGCATTTCATGATGGACTAGGACACACTACGGGCGAATGCTGGGATCTTTGGGATGCTATTGAGAAATTCATCCGAGAGGGGAAATTACGACAATATGTAATAGAAACTCAAGGACAAAAGAATAACAAGCGCAAACAAGAAGGTCGTAGTAAGAGCCCGGTCCCGGAATAGAAAAAGAGAGATAAGAAGTGGAAAAAATCAGCTAGTGATGATGATGAGTTTCTAGAAGCCGATTTCGACTGCAATTAAATCTGAGTTCCGGGTTGAGATTGTTAATTCAATTTTCCTTTTATGGGATCTTGTAAGGTCAACTATGCCGGCATTTGATTAACTCTTATCATTTGAAGACCACAAGGGAGTGTTGTTCTTTTTTTCTTCTTAATTCAAACTTGAGGTTCTTTAGTTTTAAAGGGTTTCAAGTTGTGTTAATTGAGAACAATCTAGTTTTAGGTTGTAAACTTATTTCTTTTGAATTGGATTGATAATTTGAATTGTGCTTGAGACAATTGCTGGATTTTTGTTTGCAACTTTGGATTGTCAATTGAATTAATAATTGAGTTTTCGTTATTAATTTAATTGTCAATTGGGTTTATCGATTTAATTGTTTAATTGAGTTGATAAATTGTCTAGTTGTTCAATTGGATAATTGTAAACAAGATTTCTAAAATTATTTTAAAATTAAACGTGATTGGTTTTTAATAAGTTTAATTAGCCACCGGTTATTTCATTATGAGTTTTCTAGTGGAATATGTGTTATTAAGCTTGAGGGTTTCCCATGTTTCAATTAGGTAATTAAATTCATTAATTCCAATCTTTCATTAATCTCCCTTTGGTCTAATTAATTAATTTGGGCTAAGAAAGTTAACTCCATGTGAATCCTAAGTTGTCCCTTTCATCATCATAACTGAACTAAATCTTTGTTGTTTGATTTGCTTTTAATCAACCTTTTTCTTAGGATTTTAATTATTCTCTCAAAACAAAAACCCCCAAAAATTGCATTCAAATTCATATAGATTAGTTTCACTTTCATTTAGGTTTAGATTAAATTTTCATCTTGCATCTAGTTAGTTTAGTTTCATTTCATTGCATTTTTCATCATCTGAATTCTACCTAAAGAAAAATCCACAGATTGCTCTTTGGGAGAATGACCTAGGTTGACCCTATATTGCATAATTAATTAGGACCTAGTTTAATTGATTTCTTTAGCGACAAAAGTAATGCATCAAAAACCCTAGAGAGAAAAGAGGTGAGACGCAAAGTAAGAAGGCGCTAGCACGCTGCCTACGTGTCGGAGAGCTATTCGGTGTGGATACCGGTAGAGGGAGTGGATTCGTAGAGTCAGCTCCTAGAGATTGATAGAGCAAGAAGGTGTTAGCCCACGTGTTTGAGAAAGGACGCATACAAGCTCGTATAGGTACGGTTTCTCTAACAAACCTTGATTTAAACGCCGTTGATAGATCCTCTCTATGGGATTCGTAAAATTTTAATGGATGAGAATCCTTCCACTACGTGTACGGATCCCAACAAGTTCAAACATTACGGAAATAAGACTCGTCCCTAGTTTGGAACCAGGATAAACGGGGTATATCCTGGTTAAATCCGCATTCCACGATAAGTAATCAATGCATCCCGGCAGCCCAGAGACCTGAACTACCAGGCTGGGGGCAACTGTTATGGACTCATATATGGAGCTCATTTGCTGTGTGGCGTAACAAGGGCAATTTGTACCAGGATCTACCCATAATGAAAGAGGATCCTAATCAGCCTATAATCAGGGCTATAATCAAGGAATTAACTTGCAGGTGTGGTGGCATAAAGCATGGGCTAAGAGGCGCACAAAGCCCAAGGTTCAAACCCTAAGGTAATCTCTATAAATAGGAGGTTAACTTAAAAGGTACACATTCTCTAGTCATCCTTTTTTACTATTTAGCCTCACAGTGCACACACCCCAACCCTTTTTGGCTAAACGTCATATATGTGTACAGTGATCCAACATTCTCCTCGGTATCTTCCTCATAGATATCTTGGAGTAATAATCATCTCTTTGGTATCTGTCTTATAGATATTTTGGAGAGACTATCTGATCCAATATCAATACACTAGCCCATTAGCTAGACATCTATGTTCCATAAAGAACATAGGTATTTTTCAATTGGATGCACTAAATATGGACACATCTCCTAATAAAGATTCAAATCTTAGTTGGCCACATTTTGGGAGACTAGTTTTTTCCACAAGATCCATTCTTTCTGCTTTGGTTGGTGCCTGATTGTTGATTTACTTATATTTAAAATCTTTTGGCATGGCCTAACAAGATACTAGTTTATCAAATCTCCCATTTCCAACAGACACACCAAAACTCTGAACTTCAAATCATCTCTAGCAAACCAGTACATATTTGGCCTGCTCGGATCACCAAGCCCATTAACTCATCATTAGATGTTCAGATTATTGTTCAAGAAAATGATTACACGAGTCAAAGTGCCAAACAATTGTGCTTGTTTGGTATGCGGATTGGGTGTTAAATCGGACTTATACACTATGCGCACTGGACTTATGGGATTTTTTTTAATGTTTGGTTGAGAAGCTGTTCCAATCGAACTTATGGACCAAAAGTTACTTATTTGAAAAGTTACTTTGGGAAGTTTTTGAGCTCCTTTTTAAGATCCTAAAATAATTTTTTAAGATTATGAGGTATTTTTTTGTACCATTCAGTATCCTGAAGTATATTTTTAGTATAATTTAATACTCTAAAAAATATTATAGGGTACTAACTAGTACTAAAAATAATTTTTTCAAGAACCTAAAATAATTTTTCAAGATCACAAGGTATTTTTTTAGTATTGTTCAGTATCATAAAGTATACTTTTAGTACCATTCAGTACCCTCAAAAATATTTTAGATTGACTATAAGTTTAAATCACAAAAGTTACTTATACTATTGTCAATTCAAACATAAATCACATTTAACAATATGACTTTTACCCAATATAACTTTTCCATAAATTAGATTAACTATAAGTCATTTTTTCCACTGGTATCAATAACTTGTTCGGCTCAAAACAACATTAGAATCAATACTATCCAATATATATATATATATATATATATATATATATATATAGAGAGAGAGAGAGAGAGAGAGAGAGAGAGAGAGAGAGAGAGTAAATACACTTTTTGGTCCCTGGAAAAAAGTACAGACCTCTTTTTGATCCCTAACAAAAAATAACGCGTCCCGTCATCCCTAGGAAATCAAAAAACATCCCACGTTAGTCCTTCCGTCAGTTAGCTCCTAACGGCGTCACTAACGTTGCTGATGTGTAACGTGAGTTGGTCCAGTCACATGCCACGTCGGAAGGCCAAAACGACTGATAATTGAATATTTTATATACTTCTTTTTGTCTCTTGATTAATAATTTAGGACTCTTTAGTTAATAAATAATGGCTTTTATGTTCATTTGGGCTTTGGGCCTTTGATTACATTTTAGCCATTTTTAATAATAAAATTCCAGTTTTACATTGCTTCACTATTTTTACCATAACTCTTGAACCAGACATTGGATTTGCCTCATTTTTGTCTCATATTTCAGATGATTCAGAGAGCTACAATTGTTATGAAGACATAAAGAGCAAATTCGGACAAGAAGGCAGTAAAGTTTGGAGCCGAAGTCAGATGTACAATTCTGGATTTTATTTGGGCTCGAATTTTGTAATTTAAAGCCACTTTTATTTTATTTCTGTCTTGGGCTAAACCATTGGAGCCCATTTCCATTTTAGGTTAACTTTAAGTTAGTGGCAGCCACAAACAATTATTCATTCACGTTTTTTTTTTTATTTTGGTGGATCAAAGTAGAAGTTTTGAAATTCTCTCAACTGTTCTTCAAATGTTCTTCGCGTTCTTCGTCAGTTCTTCGTTTTTCCCAGCCATGCTCGGCTAAACTTCTGTAATTAACCCAACGTTGAGGATTCCATGATTCGTCCAGAGAGCTTGTGCTTAATCGGTAACTTTACTCGATTCTGTTTTCATCTTATCGGATTCGATTTTTGGAAATAGTTCGAATATTAGATTTAATATTCGGTTTGGTTCATCCCAAGGACTGAGTTCGAATTAGGTTACAGTGTTGTTGTGCGATTGCACAGCGAGACGCCACTGTTCGGAAATATGCTAGGCGATCGTCTAGTCGAGGATTCTCTGGATGAATGCAGAGATTTCGGTTCATCCAGAACAAAACGTGAGTTAGTTATATTTCGTTCAATGACAGAAGTTTTTGGAATCTAAACGTTGGGTTGATTGTTTTTAATCTGTTTCTGCATATTTCGTTCTGTTTCAGTTTATTATCGTTTTTAATCTGTTTGAATCAAAAACCCCCATTTTACTGTTTCTGTTTCGCTGTTGTTGTTAATCAAACCCGCTGCAAGTTTGTTGGGGAAACGACCCAGGTTCCCTATTTCTGCAAATCATTTTCGAACTTGGTTATTTTGGGAGACACGACAAATCTCTTTCCAAAAATGGCGCCGCTGCCGGGGAATTTGCATCAGTTTGATTAGTAACAGTATTGTAAATAACTTCATTTCGGTAGTTTAGGTGGTTCGGGTGGTCGGATAGAAATTTTTCTGACCCAGATCACTCAAACCAGGTATTATTCACAAGGAATTGGGCATTCAAAGAAAGAGTCACTCTCCTTACGAGTGAGGTATACCATATTTTCCCCAAATTCCAACGTTTAGACCACTTTTTCGCTGTTTTAAGTTTTGATTCTATGATTTCTACTACGGTAACTTTTTTGGAGTATCTCTGATTTGGCTGAAAATTGGTACAGTGATAGAAAATGACCAATCTCACAGGACCCATCGAGAATCATTCTCTATGGGGTAATCTCTGTTTTGCCAAATTCCATCGTTTAGACCACTTTTTCAATTTTTGAAGTTTTTTTATTCCATTTTTGGGTTCTCCAATGGTCTAGGAGTTGCCTTGTCCAAGTCCCAAAAATTTTAAAAATCATTTGATAGTGTTTCTGGACTTGTTTTGGTCAATTTCTAACATAGGTTTTCGTTTTTGTGTTTTTGCTTTCATGTTGTAGTGTTTTTCTAATTTTTACCACTTCTTGTGGCATTTTCGTAATTTTGAGATTCTGCTTTTTACCACTCTTGGTGGCAGTTTCGTAATTCTGTGTGTTTGCCAATTCTGCTTTGTGTGTATGCTGCATGAGTACTAGGAATACTACTAATCCAGAAGATTTGTTGCCATTTGATCCTGAAATAGAAAGAACAATTCTTACTGCTAAAAGAGTTGTTAGGCTAAGTCATAAGATTAATACTGAACTGGACACTGAACTAGAGATTGATTATGACCATTCTGATTGTGTCCATTCAGTTAATCTTTCTGATTGTGGTTCTGATAGTCTTGTTGTTTTCACTGATTCTAATACCAATTTTGCTAACTCAGACATTATGGCAGAAGAACAGGCAAATCGTCCTACTTTAAAGGAATTGGCTGCACCTGATGTTAATTATCAATCTTTGTGCATCCAATATCCTGACCTTGCTCCTAACTTTGAGCTTAAATATGGTCTAATACACTTGTTGCCTAAGTTTCATGGTCTTGCAGGTGAGTGCCCCATTAAGCATTTGAAGGAATTCCATGTAGTGTGCAGCACAATGAAACCACATGCCATTGATGAAAATCATATCAAGCTGAGAGCTTTTCCTTTCTCATTGGATGATGGAGCCAAGGATTGGTTGTTGTACCTTCAGCCCTCATCTATTGGGAGCTGGACTGATATTCAGAGGTTATTTCTAGAGAAATATTTCCCTTCCTCAAGAGCAACTGCGATCAAGAAGGAAATTGGCAACATTAAACAGGTCGCTGGGGAGACTATGCATGAGTATTGGGAGAGGTTCAAAAGGTTATGTGCAAGCTGTCCACACCATCAGATAACTGAAAAAGATTTGATTATCTGTTTCTATGATGGTCTACTGCCGGTAGACAAAGGGCTGGTGGATGCTTCTAGCGGTGGGGCTATGAGTAACAAGACACCTGAAGAAGCTCGAGACTTGATATCCATTATGACAGATAACTCTCAGCAGTTTGGCACTAGGAGAATGGGTACTCTTGTGGGTTTTGTTCTGACCCTTATCATTCTACTGACTCTTGCCCTACCTTGCATGATCCTACTTACCAAGACCAGTCAGTAGCTGCAGTGGGTGTTTTTCCAGGAAAGCCACAATACCAGCAGAATAATGCCTTTTCCAATACTTATAATCCTGGTTGGAGAAATCACCCCAACTTTCACTGGAACCAAAATCGAACCCGAACAACCAAGATCGCAGAGTGCGGGAATTTCCAGCAGAGACAGTACAGACCATAGACTTTCCAGCAACACTCCGCACCTCCTTTGCCTTTGCCAGCACCACCTCCTCGATCAGCCATATGTGCACCTCCACAGGCGGCACAACAGCAGGCTAGTAGTAGTGGTGGTGGTGGTTCCTCACTTGAAGATATGATGAAGCAATTTGTCATAGCCAATATGCAGTTCCAACAGCAAACTGACACTTCCATTCAGAGTTTGCAAACACAGATTGGGCAGTTGGCAACATCATTGAACCAGCTTCAACCTCAGGGATCCAACACTCTTCCTTCACAAACAATTCCTAATCCTAAGGGAATGTGAGTGATATCTCCCTTCGATCTGGCAAACAATTGGAGGAACCTAAACCAGCTGCAGATGTGACTTCCACATCAGAAAGAGAGTCAGAAACTATGAAGATTGACTCTAAAAATAAAAAGGTAATGCAGCAAGGTGAAGAGGAAGACATTCCCATTCCTCTTCCTTTCCCTCAGAAAGCAATTCAATCCAAGAGGTTGGCAGAAAAAGCACAAGAGAAGGATATACTTGAGACATTCAGAAGAGTAGAGATCATCATTCCTCTCTTAGATGCAGTCAAACAAATTCCTAAATACGCCAACTTTCTGAAGGAGTTGTGTGCACCAACAAGAGGCGACTGAAGGGGAATGAACGAGTTAGTTTGAATCAGAATGTATCAGCACTCATCCAGCCTACCATGCCTCGTAAATGCAAAGATCCAGGGACGTTTTCTATCCCTTGCCTTATTAGTAATTATAGATTTGATAATTGCATGCTAGATCTAGGTGCTTCAATTAATGTCATGCCTGCATCTGTTTATAAATCTCTTGGTCTTGGTCCCTTGCGTCCTATTGGTGTTATTATTCAATTAGCTAATAGGAGTAGTGCTCATCCTTCTGGTTTAGTTGAAGACGTGTTAGTCAAAGTTAATGACTTGATATTTCCTGCTGATTTTTACATCTTAGATATGGAGGATGAGTCTCCTAGTAGTAGGTCACCAATCATTCTAGGGAGGCCTTTCATGAAAACAGCTAGGACTAAGATAGATGTGCATTCTGGTACTCTTTCCATGGAGTTTGGTGATATATCTGTGAATTTCAATATTTTTGATGCCATGAAACATCCTAGGGAAGAGCATTCTGTTTTCTACATTGATGTGATTGATGACACTGTGGATGATGTTCTTACTGATTGGTGTGCTGATTATCCTGATTTTGCATCTGTGAATGATTCTCCCATTTGTGCATGTGCTGATAATGAATGGTGCTCCGTTTGCACTAACTTGGTTAAGGCTGCATTATTTGGTGATTCTGACTTGCTTAGTGATTCTGCATTACTTGTGGATTCTGATGTTGATTCAGAATTTGAGCTTCACCCTGATCCTGATGTGCATCCTGATTCTGATTTTGATGAGATTGCTTCTGATTTTGATAAGCTGAATTCTGATGCTAACATTGAGCTGTATAGCCACAGTTCTTCTTCTGCTTCTTTGAATGTGGTTTCAGGCATTTCTAGTGTGATAGCATCAGAGTTGTTGCAACAACCACCCAAGCTTTTTCCCTCCACTGAGCAACCTCCTAAACTAGAGTTGAAATCCCTTCCAGATCACCTGAAGTATGCATTTCTGGAGGTGAATGAATAGTTGCCAGTCATTGTGGCAAATAATCTTTTGCCTGATCAAGAAGAGAAGCTGCTAAGCTTATTGAGGGAACAAGAAAGCCATTGGGTGGACATTAGCTGACATAGTTGGCATCAACCCTTCCATGTGTATGCATCGAATTCTGTTGGAAGAGGACTCTAAGCCGGTGAGGCAACCCCACAGACGCCTTAATCCTCTTATCCTTGATGTGGTAAAGAAGGAGGTCACTAAGCTTCTGCAAGCTTGTATCATATATCCTATTTTTGATAGCCAGTGGGTTAGCCCAGTCCAGGTGGTTCCTAAGAAATCCGGAGTCACTGTGGTAGCCAGTCAGAAGAATGAGCTCATTCCTACTCGAGTTCAGAATAGTTGGAGAGTTTGCATTGACTATAGGAGACTCAACCAAGCCACTCGCAAGGATCATTACCCTCTACCTTTCATTGATCAGATGTTAGAGTGATTGGCTGGTAAGTCTCATTACCGCTTCTGGATGGCTACTCTGGATACTTCCAGATCCATATTGCTCCTGAGGATCAGGAGAAGACGACCTTCACATGCCCCTTTGGGACCTATGCTTACCGAAGGATGCCTTTTGGCCTCTGCAATGCACCTGGCACCTTTCAGCGTTGTATGGTGAGTATTTTCTCTGAGTTCCTAGAGGACTGCATGGAGGTTTTTATGGATGATTTCACTGTATATGGGTCTGATTTTTATGCATGCTTAGCTAATTTGTCTAGAGTCTTGCATAGGTGCATTGAATCTAATCTTGTGCTGAATTATGAAAAGTATCACTTTATGGTTGAGTCAGGTATAGTCTTGGGACACATAGTGTCTAAGAAACGGATTGAGGTAGACCCTGCTAAGATAGATGTAATTACTGCTTTGCCTTACCCCGCTTCTGTGCGGGAAGTTCGCTCTTTTCTTGGTCATGCAGGTTTCTATCGACGTTTCATTCGAGATTTCAGCAAGACTGCTCGACCCTTGTCCAACCTTCTGCATAAGGACACTGACTTTGTATTTGATGATGCGTGCAAGGCGGCCTTCGATCACTTGAAGTGTTGCCTTACTACAGCCCCAGTGATCCAGCCCCCTGATTGGTACCTCCCTTTTGAGTTGATGTGCGATGCTTCCAACTATGCGGTTGGTGCTATCTTGGCACAACGGGTTAATAGAGCTTCCCATGTCATTGCATATGCTTCCATGACTTTGGATTCTGCTCAGTATAATTACACCACCACTGAAAAGGAGTTGTTGGCTATTGTATTTGCTATTGATAAGTTTAGGTCATATCTGCTAGCTAGTAGAGTCATTGTTTTCCCTGACCATGCAGCTTTAAAGTTTCTTTTGAAAAAGGCAGATGCTAAGCCATGACTCATCCGGTGGATGTTATTTCTCCAAGAGTTTGATGTAGAGATTCGAGATAGAAGTGGAGTACAAAACTGGGTAGCTGACCACTTGAGTCGCATCACCCATTCTCCCTCTCACCCCTCTTCTATTCGGGATGATTTCCCTGATGAGCAGCTTCTACAGCTGCAAAGTAAGATCTCATGGTATGCTAATCTGATTAACTACTTGGTAGCTGGTGTTTTTCCTGTAGACTCCATTAGGGCCCAAACCTTAAAATTGAAAAGTGAGTCTAAATATTATGTTTGGGGTGACCCTTATTTGTGGAAGTTTTGTAGTGACCAGGTGGTTAGGAGATGTGTGTCTGATCATGAATTTCACTCCATATTGCATTTTTCTCATGCTTCTGCTTGTGGTGGTTACTTTGGACCCCAAAGAACTGCTGGGAAAGTGTTAGAATGTGGTTTATTTTGGCCTTCCTTGTTTCATGATGCCCATTTGTTTTGCAAGTAATGTGATAACTGTCAGAGGGCAGGGAGTATTTCCCGTAGGCATGAGATGCCCCAAAACCCTATATTGTTTTGTGAGATCTTTGATGTTTGGGGTATTGATTTTATGGGTCCATTTCTGCTTCATATGGTTATACTTACATACTGCTGTTTGTTGATTATGTCTCGAAATGGGTTGAGGCGAAAGCCACTCGGACTAATGATTCTTCGTGGTGGTGGACTTTGTTAGGTCTAACATTTTCGCAGGTTTGGCATTCCTAGAGCTATTATTAGTGACCGGGGTTCCCATTTTTGCAATCGAAGCATGGGTGCCTTGTTACGCAAGTATGGAGTGCTTCACAAGGTTTCCACAAAGATACCATCCTCGGACCAATGGTCGGTGAAGTCTCAAATAGAGAGATTAAGAAAATCCTTCGGAAGACTGTTAACTCTACCCGGAAAGATTGGAGTAAGCGACTAGATGATGCTTTGTGGGCATATCGCACCGCCTACAAGACTTCGATTGGGATGTCTCCCTATCGGATTGTCTTTGGTAAGGCATGTCATCTTTCGGTTGAGTTGGAGCATCAAGCCTATTGGGCCATTAAGCAATGTAACATGGATTTGGCTAAGTCTGGGATGGAATGAAAGCTGCAGTTGCAAGAGTTAGATGAGCTTAGATTGGATGCCTATGAGAGTTCGCGGTTATACAAGGAAAATACTAAGGCATTCCATGATAAACATATTCTGAGGAAAGAACTTTCTGTGGGCCAGAAAGTTCTTTTGTTTAACTCTCGTCTGAAATTTATGCCTGGTAAGCTTCGATCTAGATGGGATGGCCCTTTTGTGATCACTAACATATTTCCCTTTGGTGCCGTTGAGCTATGTGAGACAAGACGAACTTTTAAGGTAAATGGGCATCGCCTCAAGCAATTTCATGAGGGATCCCAGCAGCAACCTGAGGAAGCAGAGATTCTCCTCATTGATGCCACTTACCCTCCATAACCCTTGGGGAGTATTCTTCTTTCTTCCCACTCTTTCTCTTTTATTTGTTTTCATTTTTGCACTTTGCTTTTCAAAAATAAAGACAGTCTCTCTTTCTATGATTGCTACATATTATGAACTAGGACATTTTGGTTTTAATGGATCATTCTGTTTAGTCTGCAATTCTTGACTCTTCGATTACATGTCTTGGTAGTTGATCTGATGTTGTTGATTACCTAAGTTGGTATTGACCTTGTGAGGTTTTGGGCCTGCATGAATGGAATTCATCTTTTGCCATTCGTTCTTTCATGTGTGCATCTGCTCCTGATTTGTGTTCTCTAGAACTTGCTCATTTTCTTTTTGAAACTACATTCTTCACTTACGTGCTTAAGTATGATGGAAGCTTGTTTTCTTTCTTTTATTTCCCCACTTTGGCCAAATAGCTTTCCCTTGCATTATTTTCCTTTGTTAGCCCCTTTGTGCCGTTTTGACTCATTCTTTTCTAAACCACATTACAAGCCTAAGCGTAAAATCATTTTATTCTGCACCTTGGAAATTTATTGAGCATTGGTTTCACCCAAGTTTTGTATTTAAGTGTGGGGGTTGCTCAGGAGTGCAACAGTTTAACTGTGGGGGAGATATTTGATTTTGTCATTGTGATTATAAAAAAACAAAAAAAAAGGAAAAAAAAAGAAGAGAAAACAAACAGAAAAGAAAGAAAGAAAAAGGAAAGAAAATACATAGAAGGAAAGGAGATATATACGAAAAAAAAATTCATACATAGAGAGAATGATTGTGTGAATCAGTGCTCTTTTTAATTTCTTTGGTGCTTAGCCTCTCATTCCATACTATTACATTCCTTCACCCTAGCCCCATTACAACCTTTAATAACAAGCTCTCTTGATTTGTGCATGTATGTGTTATGAGTAGTGGATACGTAGAAGTTGAACAAGCTTATGGTAGAACACTTTTCTTGAGTAGAATTTGAGCGATACACTTATTTACCCTAAACACTTGAGAGATTGATTGATTGAGGGCATCCTTTGAGAGACCATCTTTTGTAATTAGCATCATTGATTGAGATTACCCTGAATTGTAATTTGAGATGAAATGATTTTGGTCTTGATTGATTGGTCTTTTGAAGCTTTTTGTCCCTTGATTCAATTTTTGCATTGTTAGCAATAATTAGTAAAGAAGAGTTTCTCCTTTAGGTCTTTTCCTTTGAATTTTGCTCAGGAGTGCAAAAAGATAAGTGTGGGGGAATTTGATAATTTAGTATCATTTAATACTCTAAAAAATATTATAGGGTACTAACTAGTACTAAAAATAATTTTTTCAAGAACCTAAAATAATTTGTCAAGATCACAAGGTATTTTTTTTAGTACTGTTCAGTATCATAAAGTATACTTTTAGTACCATTCAGTACCCTAAAAAATATTTTAGATTGACTATAAGTTTAAATCACAAAAGTTACTTATACTATTGTCAATTCAAACATAAATCACATTTCACAATATGCCTTTTACCCAATATAACTTTTCCATAAATTAGATTAACTATAAGTCATTTTTTCCACTGGTATCAATAACTTGTTCGGCTCAAAACAACATTAGAATCAATACTGTCCAATATATATATATACACACACACACACACACACACAGAGAGAGAGAGAAAGAGAGAGAGAGTAAATACCCTTTTTGGTCACTGGAAAAAAGTACGGACCCCTTTTTGATCCCTAACTAAAAATAACTCGTCCCGTCATCCCTGGGAAATCAAAAAACATCCCACGTTAGTCCTTCCGTCAGTTAGCTCCTAACGGCGTCACTAACGTTGCTGATGTGTAACGTGAGTTGGTCCAGTCACATGCCACGTAGGAAGGCCAAAACGACTGATAATTAAATATTTTATACACTTCTTTTTATCTCTTGATTAATAATTTAGGACTCTTTAGTTAATAAATAATGGCTTTTATGTTCATTTGGGCTTTGGGCCTCTGATTACATTTTAGTCATTTTTAATAATGAGTAAATACCCTTTTTGGTCCCTGGAAAAAACACGGATGCCCTTTTTGGTCCCTGAAAAAAAAATAAGTCACTTTTAGTCCCTAAAATGAAAAAATAAGGTCCCTTTTAGTCCTTTTGATCATTTTTTTTGCACATTTTAATCCCTCAGAAATTCCCAAAAGGTCATTTTTAGTCCCTAAAAAGGACCAAAATGACATTTCTTTTACTCAGGGACGAAAAAGGGTCAAATGTGTTTTTCCAGGGACCAAAAAGGGTATTTACTCTTTAATAATAAAATTCCAGTTTTACATTGCTTCACTATTTTTACCATAACTCTTGAACCAGACATTGGATTTGCCTCATTTTTGTCTCATATTTCAGATGATTCAGAGAGCTACAATTGTTATGAAGACATAAAGAGCAAATTCGGACAAGAGGGCGGTCAATTTTGGAGCCGAAGTCAGATGTACAATTCTGGATTTTATTTGGGCTCGAATTTTGTAATTGAGTAAATACCCTTTTGAGTAAATACCCTTTTTGGTCCCTGGAAAACACACGGATGCCCTTTTTGGTCCCTGAGTAAAGGAAATGTCGTTTTAGTCCTTTTTAGGGACTAAAAATGACCTTTTTGGGAATTTATGAGGGATTAAAATGTCCAAAAAAATGTCAAAAGGACTAAAATGGACCTTATTTTTCCATTTTAGGGACCAAAAAATGACTTCTTTTTTTTCAGGGACCAAAAAGGGCATCCGTGTGTTTTCCAGGGACCAAAAAGGGTATTTACTCTACCCTTTTTGGTCTCTGGAAAAAAACACGGACCCATTTTTGATCCCTGAAAAAACAAAAGTCCTTTTTAGTCCTTAAAAATGACGAATAAGGTCCCTTTTAGTCCTTTTTTTGCCCTTTTTTGTGAACATTTTAATCCCTCACAAATTCTCAAAAGGTCCTTTTTAGTCCCTAAAAAGGACGAAAAATGACATTTTTTTTCCTCATGGACAAAAAAGGGGTCCGTGTGTTTTTCCAGGGACCAAAAAGGGTATTTACTCTTTGTAATTTAAAGCCACTTTTATTTTGTTTCTGTCTTGGGCTGAACCATTGGAGTCCATTTCCATTTTAGGTTAAATTTAAGTTAGTGGCAGCCACAAACAATTATTCATTCACATTTTTGTTATTTTGGTGGATCAAGGTAGAAGTTTTGAAATTCTCTCAACTGTTCTTCAAATGTTCTTCGCGTTCTTCACGTTCTTCGTCTGTTCTTCGTTTTTCCCAGCCATGCTCGGCTAAACTTCTGTGATTAACCCAACGTTGAGGATTCCATGATTCGTCCAGAGAGCTTGTGCTTAATCGGTAACTTTACTCGATTCTGTTTTCATCTTTTCGGATTCAATTTCTGGAAATAGTTCAAATATTAGATTTAATATTCGGTTTGGTTCATCCCAAGGACTGAGTTCGAATTAGGTTACAGTGTTGTTGTGCGATTGCACAGCGAGACACCACTGTTCGGAAATATGCTAGGCGATCGTCTAGTCGAGGGATTCTCTGGATGAATGCAGAGATTTCGGTTCATCCAGAACCAAACGTGAGTTAGTTATATTTCGTTCAATGACAGAAGTTTTTGGAATCTAAACGTTGGGTTGATTGTTTTTAGAGTAAATACCCTTTTTGGTCCCTGGAAAAAACACGGATGCCCTTTTTGGTCCCTGAAAAAAAATAAGTCACTTTTAGTCCCTAAAATGGAAAAATAAGGTCCCTTTTAGTCCTTTTGATCATTTTTTTGCACATTTTAATCCCTCAGAAATTCCCAAAAAGGTCCTTTTTAGTCCCTAAAAAGGACCAAAATGACATTTTTTTTACTCAGGGACCAAAAAGGGTCAAATGTGTTTTTCCAGGGACCAAAAAGGGTATTTACTCTTGTTTTTAATCTTTTTCTGCATATTTTGTTCTGTTTCAGTTTATTATCGTTTTTAATCTGTTTGAATCAAAAACCCCCATTTTACTGTTTCTGTTTCACTGTTGTTGTTAATCAAACCCGCTGCAAGTTCGTTGGGGAAACGACCCAGGTTCCCTATTTCTGTAAATCATTTTCGAACTTGGTTATTTTGGGAGACACGGCAAATCTCTTTCCAACGACGTCGTTTATAATTTCATGAGTAAATACCCTTTTTGGTCCCTGGAAAAAAGTATGGACCCCTATTTGATCCCTAACAAAAAAATAACTCGTCCCGTCATCCCTGGGAAATCAAAAAACATCACATGTTAGTCCTTCCGTTAGTTAGCTCCTAACGGTGTCACTAATGTTGCTGATGTGTAATGATGTCTATAGTCGTCAAATATAACTTCGTCTTTAACTTCGTATACGTTATCGTCAACTCCATCAGTTCTATGGTCGTTAAATGATGTCTATCTTCAGTTCCTTCGATGCTCTCTGCGCCAAGTTTTCCTACGGTTAGAGATCGCGCTTGTCTATTGATGCCCCAAATCTCAAGCCCAAACTCGAGCAGAAGCCTTCTTCCCCCGAGAAGAAACCGGCATCTCCAGATAACTCCAAGGCGGCGCCGCCGCCGCCATCAACGCAACCCGATGGAGCCAAGCAACAACGGCAGCGCTTCTCGCCTAGTTTGCGCCAGAGTTAGACGATGTTCACTGCTTTGAATCTTTATACTTCTCTAAATCCAACGGTGAGGTCAGTGAATAGACTTTTCAACGAGTAAAAAATGTTGAAGGTAACGAAGCACCCTGCACCAACTCACGTTACACATAAGCAACGTTAGTGGCGCCGTTAGGAGCTAACTGACGGAAGGACTAACATGGGATGTTTTTTGATTTCCCAGAGATGACAAGATGAGTTATTTTTAGTTAGGGATCAAAAAGGGGTCCGTACTTTTTTCCAGTGACAAAAAAGGGTGTGTGTGTGTGTGTGTGTGTGTGTATTTGCTATAACACTGTCCAATAAACTTGTTACGGAATATATGGGAAGGAAAGAATGGTTTGCAATTTGTGATGAAGGATGAATAGCATTTTTTAAGACAGAGAGATCGAGAGAGAGATTGAAGTGGCATTATACAAATGGGGAAGATTGCCATAATTTAAAATAAAACCAGGAATTAGTACCCAATCATGGTTGGCATTTGATCCATGATGATTCTGGATTTTTATGAATATGACATAAAATAGATATATTTCCATAAGATCAAGCTTCAAGTGAACAGTGTGTAGACTGTAGAGTGATATCTATGTTGGAAAATTTTATTTTCCCATTTAACAGTAAGTAGGATCTGCTCCTTGCATATCATCTCACTACTTGTGCATTTCTCTTTGATTGCTCGAGTTACACGGCTTAAAAAGATTCTAATTAATGTTAGGATTTTCATTGAATTTTGTTTTTGGATTATGGTTGTTAGATCTTGTGATGCAAAACCTTACTAAATTCATAAAAGATATCGCAGTTGAAAATGATGATGGCTCACTTTATAGGAATAGTGCCTGTTATTATTATCAGTAGGTGATAAATTAGTATATTGGCTTCTGCGCGATAATAACCCCAACGTCATTATGCTTTAGTTAAAGTAAAAAGTCTCATTTGACTTCTTAATGGCATTGTCTCAATTATACATGTTATTGTTCATCCAGTTTATTATTAGACTCTGTTTTTTTAAATTTTCTGGCTTTCTACCCTATTTCAGCAAAATCCCACTTTGAGTTGTTCAGTAGGAACAAGTTCCACTTGCTTAAGCTCTTAGGCATCCATGACCTACTTGTTTCTGTCATAAGTGATTGTTTTAACAGTATTGGTGCTATTTTTCATGTGATTGAATTGTGTGACTGCTCATGTTAAACCAATGAATGTATCTTATTCATCATTATTAAGTCTCATATACAGTGACTCTCTCTGCCTTATATAGGCTCAAGTCCATTCAACAATATACAAGACTGCAAGAATACTCCACTAATACAAGACTACTAATTACTCATACTAACACTCCCCCTCAAGTTAGGGCTATATGTATCAATAGCACCTAACTTGCTAGGCAAATACTTGTAAATCTGTTGGTTCAACTTTTATGCGGGACAGAACATCATTGTTCCTTCTATCCTCATGCTCTTGCATTGCTTCAACTTCTCTTTATCAGATACATGAATTTGTTGCAACTTTTCCATCAATCTCATCAACACATTGGTGGCATCCATGCATATGCCTCCTATCACATGGTCTATACATTCTCCCAGTCACATACCTTGCCACTGGTAGTTTTATCATTCATTAAAACAATAATAGGAGCTTGAACCAATGATGAGGCATTGGCAACAATAGCCTTTTGGAACTGGGAATCTTTACCAACAAAGATGAAACTTCAAATGCAGATTTCCCAATCTTCTTATCCTTAGCTTTATAGACAATACCATAAGTTCCTTCATTTATTTTCTTGATCATTTCAAATTCTGAAACACTTCTGCAACATTGGATTCTGTTTGTGTTTCTCTCCATTGCTACTAAGCCCTCATCTTCAGGATTTGATGAAGGGTGACAAACATAAGAAGATCCACTATGTTCCTCATCTTCATCCATATTGTCCACAAGTAACTTCTCCTCAGAATCAAAATCTTCTTTACTTGAAGGGCAGAAACAATCAACTCCTGCACTGTTTCTTGATGATCTAGATTTTTTGCCCTCTGAACTTTAACATATGAATTCACTGCTTTCTAGGCTTGATGTTTCTTTTTCATGCATGTCATCATCATCAGAAGCATTCCTTGGCAAGTAATAATCTGACAACCATCTTGACATCTTGATATTCCAACCTTGCACATGTTCCTTATCAGACTGAACAACGTATTCACCCTCATTGCTGGAATTTCCTTGAGGTAATATACTAGAGAAATCAGCTGGAGACTCTGTATTATCGGCTCCACCAGAAGAAACACCATTGGCTCCATGAGAGCTTTGTTGTGATGGACAAAAGGGAGACAACGAGTTTACCTGTGCTGTCCCGTTCTTTGAAGATATTATCTCCTTTTCTGCTATGTCCCAAACAATTGGAGAAAGTTTTTGTCTCTTCTCTAGTGGTTCATGAGGATTTTCACCGTCCACAACTTCACCATAAGACTCAATCCGTCTTGGATCTGAATCCTCAAAATCAGAGGATCCACGACCGTTCTTATATGTGACATGGCGGCTGCTGCAAGATCGATGCACTGCCACGCCAGAAGAACCAATACCATAATGATCAAATTCCTTATTGGAATGATCTTTATAGGATTCTCTTCTCCTCAGAACATTGTCCCACCCGGCGGCACCGAAATCGAACAAGAACGAAAGGAAGAAATACAACAACGTCAAGAATCTCAAGAAGAACACGATCGGAAAAAATAGGAATCCGCCGCCTCACAGTTCCCTTCTTTCTTTCTGAACTCATCACCGTCAGAACACCAGATCTTGATCGGAAAACCAGACCTCGATCTATCCAAGAACCGCGAACCAGAAAACCAGACCTCTCACTGTCGGAACACCAGACCTTGATCGGAAACCAGACCTCGATCTGTCCAAGAACCGCGAACCAGAATGACCAACCGAGAAACACCATGAGCCACCGTCGAAGATCAGTGCAAGAATCGCGAACCACTGTCAATTCTTGAACCACCGCAAGCCACCAACGATTCTCAACCAAGAAACCACGAACCACCGTAACCACGAACCACCGTTGATTCTTGAACCACCGCAGGCCACCGTCGATTCTTAACCAAGAAACCACGAACCACCATCAATACTGTCGATCTTCCGACGAGACCGACCAAGAACCACAGTGGCTTATCGTGCGAGAGAGGATTTTGTTCTCTTTGTTCTCTACGCAGCCCTAATCTGGAATTCAAGACGCAACCGGGTTGGAATACTTGACCTGAATTATTTACTGGACCATAAACAACCTGGGAAGTCAAGATAATTGGAGAACCCATACGGTGGAAACCCAAGAACCACCTTCACCTTCATGTGCTTCTTGGTTATTTGGCCCAAACCCAAAACCTAGCTTGTGATACCATGTTAAACCAATGAATGTATCTTATTCATTATTATTAAGTCTCATATACAGTGACTCTCTCTGCCTTATATAGGCTCAAGTCCATTCAACAATATACAAGACTACAAGAATACTCCACTAATACAAGACTACTAATTACTCATACTAACAGCTCATATTGGACTTTTGCCTCTTGAATCTTGTTATTGAGTACTGCAAATTCTGCTTTTTCTCTGACGCTTCACTGTGCAATTGAGTATCTTAAATGGTAAGAATGATTTGAGTCACTTGAGTGGAAGAATGTATTACCACTAAGTTGGCTCACTGATTTTAGCATTGCCACACTGTTGGATGTTGAGATTTTGCACTCTTAAACTGTCATAGGGAATTTATGAGCCCCTCATGAAGTTGGACTATAACCGTACATGCTAATAAACGTAGGTTAGATTTTAATAACGTGCTAATAAAAACTATAACCAAAATCAATTGAAAAATAGGTTAGATTTTTTAAGGCTTGATTGGACTGTATGGAAACAATTATTGGGCAAAGAAACAGGATTGGGATAGAACCATGAGACAAGAACTATAGTAGCTGATGACACATGGTGAGAAGCCAAGATAAAAGTAAGAATTATAATTTTTAAGTTTTTAGTTATTTTATGTTTATTTAAAAATATGGGATTGCAACAAGAATGCTTAAAACATTATACTAAATGGCCAATGCAACATAGAGTCATAATGTAGCTGAAGCGGTTGAAATGTCACAAACATCTGAAATCATCAATGGACACTTTTCCATTCCAGATGACATTAAAATATTGAGAAATTTGAGGGCTGAAGGGAAATTGTATACCAAACAATTTTTCTATGTAGTAGATTTGCTTAGATTGCAACAAGAAAGGATCATTATTATGTCCTTTTCAGAGTCAATTGATGATCTCGTAGAGTGAATTTTGTACAAATATGAATTAGATAAAAAGTCTAGTGATTAGGTTGGAATTTGATTTTATATTTGCTATTCTCATGTTAACTATTGGATTGATTTCATACCTTTTATTCTCGTGTTGAACTATTGTGGTTGATATTTGAATGACATTATATTTATATTCTTGGACTATTGTTTACTTATGTTTATGGTCTCTATCTTTTTTTTAGGTAAGAAGTTATTAGAAGATAATACATGGTATCTAGACAAATGGAATCATCATCAAGAATTGTTAAGAGAAGAAATGTGCAAAGTTTTATCGAGAAATGAATGGAGCAGCAACAATTGCATATTTATATAGAAGAACTGAAGATAATGGTTATATGAATAGAGTTCGGAATCAAATAGAAACAACATTAATGGAAAATAGAAATAGGTGATTTCATGTGAATGAAATACTGGTTGACAATTTATAAGACCATGGGATATTTTTTGATTGTGCTCTACTGCTGGCAAATCTATTCTCATAGTATTTTTATTTTGTAAATATATTGAAAGTTTAAAGGCTATTTTATAATATACCTTTTATGATAATTTTTATTAGAAAAAGTGCTTATGACAAAAATTTTGCCAAACATCTTATTTTTAAGAGTAAATACCCTTTCTGGTCCCTGACAAAAAACACGGACCCCATTTTGGTCCCTGACAAAAAAACTGACCCTTATTCGTCCTTTTTATGTGACTAAAAAGGACCTTTGGAAATTTATGAGGGATCAAAATGTCCACTAATCGACCCTTATTCGTCCTTTTTATGGACTAAAAAGGACATTTTTTTTGTCAGGGACCAAAATAGGGTCCGTGTTTTTTGTCAGGGACCAGAAAGGGTATTTACTCTATTTTTAATTTCAGCTTTTAAGTAACTTTTAGGCTAAAAAATTTATATAATCACCAAACAACGTTTATCTTGTTTTTAAAAGCTCTTTTTTTAGCTTTAGCTTAAAAATAGCTTTTAGCTTAAAAATAAGAGGATCCAAAAGATCGCTATTGTTTCAAGAATTTAATAATAATATATATACACCTTCCACCATAGCCAGGTGCATGACGCGGGTCAGATATGGATTAGTCAGGGCGAAATTCTGGATACCGAATAAGCAACCAAAAAATAAATAAATGTTAGGACTTATTGGGGAGAGTTATCCTCACACTCGGTCTACCTCCTAACGGTACCCTACATTGACGTAGTCCAAACAAATCGTTAATACTTATATAAATAGCAGGGTTTATTATAAGTTTTATATTATATATTTGCACTACAAACTACTCTCTCCGGCCCTAATTATAGGAATACTTTTGTAGTACAAATTGCACTACAAAAGCGTTCCTATAATTAAGACCGGAGGTAGTAAGATATATTTAGAACCGAAATTAGCAATTAGTACATAGTCACATAGAAAATATAGATATAAATACCCACTTACATTAAAGAGGACAATATATATATTAGCAACGAAAGCTGAAGAGCCAACGATGGGCTTGAACTATTGGTGGGTCGATTGGCTAGTTAAGGGTTCCATCTGTGATCACATTAGGACATGCAGAATTGCGGATGCATGTGGTCAATAATGTTATTTTGATCACAAGTGGCACAGTAGAAAATAAAAAGAAACAAAACTTGGAGAAGTTGAAGTCAGATATATATATAGATATAAACTTGGAAAAAACTAAGCATCTTGTGTTGAATATCTGAACTTGATTATCTTGCAACAGGTCTAGCAACAACAAGGCAGAGAGAAAAAAATAATATTTCTTATTTATGAATGTGAAAGTCTTTTTATCTTGTATCAAATGACCCACTGACTCTATTTATAGACAACTACTCCTAACCGTATAGACTGCATAGTCAATCATTGTACCACTAATTAAGTAACAATTAATTATATACAACCTTATATTCTAACACCCCCCTCAAGTTGGGGGCACAAAAATGTTGATAGCCCCTAACTTGCTTAATAGCTTGCGTTGCACATCTCCTGAGACTGACTTAGTTAACAAATCAGCTTCTTAGTCATTAGACCGAACATGCACAAGGTCTATCACTTTCTCTTTCCATTTATCACGAATGAAATGGCAGTCCACTTCGATGTGCTTGGTCCTTTCATGGAAGACTGGATTTGCAGCTATGTGTATTGTTGCAATACTGTCACAGTAAATCGGCATCGGTCTTAGTTGTGGAATCCGCAAGTCACGAAGCAGACCTAGTGCCCACACAATCTCAGAAGTAGCCATACTGAGAGCCCTATATTCAGCTTCTGCAGATGACTTGGACACCGTGGTTTGCTTCTTCGTCTTCCACATCACTAGAGATCCTCCAAACTTCAGTAGGTATCCAGAAACTGAACGTCGTGTAATCCCACAAGAAGCCCAATATGAATCACAAAAACATTCTAGGTTGGAATCTCCATTAGAACTCAATTTTATACCAAGCCCAACGATACCCTTTAGATATCTAAGGACATTTCTAGCTGCTGCTATGTGTGCCTTAGTCGGTCTTTGCATAAACTAGTTTAGCGTCTGCACACAAAAACAAATGTTAGGTCTAGTCATAGTTAGGTAAATCAATTTACCAACCAAGCGACGATACTGTTCTGCATTCTTAAATAGATCCTGAGCATTGTCTTTGCCTTCCTGAAAAGGCATCAATTTCAAATTTTGTGCCATTGGAATGCTTAATGGTCTGCATCCACTCATGCCTATATCAGATAATAAGTCTAATACCAACTTTCGTTGAGATAAAACCACACCTGATTCAGATTTAGCTATCTCTATACCAAGAAAATATTTCATATGTCCTAAATCTTTAATCTTAAAATTATCATGCAGCAAACCTTTGGCTTAACTAATGCTTTCTTCAGAGCTACCAGTAATCAATAAATCATCTACATATACTAAGACAAACACAACATCATTATTCCAATCCATGGTAAACAGAGAGTAATCACTTTTACTTTGTACAAAACCGCCCTTAATAAGGGCTTGAGAAAGTTTTTGATTCCATTGGCGGGAAGCCTGCTTAAGTCCATAAAGAGACTTCTTTAGCTTACAAACCACATGCTCCCCTTTACCTTTGAACCCTTGAGGTAATCTCATATATACCTCCTCTTGGAGATCACCCTGCAAAAAGGCATTATAGACATCCATTTGATAAAGATTTCATGAATGCATGGCTACCAATTTCAATACTAACCTAATTGTAAACATTTTTACAACAGGTGAAAAATTTTCATGGTAGTCAATGCCTTCTCTTTAACTATATCCCTTGGCAACTAACCTAGCCTTATATTTATCTACGTTACCATCAGAATTATACTTGACTTTATATACCCACTTACAACCAATTGGCCTCTTATCTTTGGGTAACTACACCAGCTCCCACGTCTGATTTTCTTCCAATGCCTGCATTTCAGCCTCCACGGCCTCAATCCATTCAGGCTTGGTAACTGCCTGCTTGTAGCAAGAAGGCTCAGGAACTGTGTCAATACAAGACAAAAAAGCCAAATGATCAGCAGAAATAGCATCATAAGAAACAAATTGATTTATGGGATAAGAACATTTTGATACACATCCTGAATCTATTTCAGAAGTTAAAAGTGTGCACACATAATCATTAGACCAAATTGGTGGTCGCCTATCTCTTATAGGATGTGGTTGATCTAAATTATTTGGACACTAGCAACCTGATCAGGAATTTTGAAGAATATAATACGTGATTCAATGTAATGTTAGGGGCTATATTAATTGAACCTATGTGTGTAACAGGTATTCTCTGTCCATCTGGGATTTTAATTGATTTAACAGGACTATTATATACAACACATTTATCTAGTAGAGAAATATCATTGACTAAGTGTATGGTTGCTCCTAAGTCTAAAATCCAAAGAGAATGAATAGAATTCACAGAGGGAGATATAGCCAAACCTGTACTAGTCAACGCATGCACAGTTGACTCCTCATCCTTCTGCAACATAATAAGAAGTCGTTCATATTGTTCTTTGGACAAGGAAGAAGCCACCGTGCTTGTGGTGTTGATAAGTAGGTCTGGATCACCAGTGGATTCGATCCCTAATTGACCAGACTCCTTCTGTTTTGGTTTATTCCCCCTGAAGCTAGGTGGATAACCCACTAATTGGAAACACTGCTCACGCAGATGGCCTCTTTTGTTGCAGTAAGTGCATTCAATGGAGGGATCCCCACGGCCTCCGCCTTTACCACATCCCCTCCCTTTGGTGAACATAGCAATCCCTTCTGCTAGGTGCCCTCGGTCAGAAATGGATTTTTGAGTTTCATCTTGGATCACCATTGAGTAAGCCTCATTGATAGAGGGAAGTGGATTCATGAGGAGAATTTGTCCTCTAGCCTGATTATAGGACTCATTAAGTCCCATTAAGAATTGTATAAGCTTCTGCTCCTGTATTAAGGCAGAGTATGCTTTGGAAGTGTTGCAAGTGCAATGACCACAGGTGCATGACGGTAGAGCTATGAGGGCTGATTGCTCCTCCCACAGCTCTTTTAGTTTAGAAAAATAAGTAGAAACAGACGAAGTCCCCTGGTGGTGCATGGCAATCTCACGATGCAGAGCAAAAATTCGAGCCCCATTTTTCTTATCAAATCGTTCTTGAAGATCTATCCAGACGAGGTGTGCACTCTGGAAGAAGATAACCCCATTAGCTAATTCTTTGCAGATCAAATTCAAGAGCCAAGACAGAACAATTGCATTACACCTTTCCCATTGAGGCTGGATAGAGGGATCTTGATCTTCCTTCCCGCAGGTGCCATCAACAAGACCAAATTTGTGTTTGCCAAGCAAAGCGATTCTCATGGCCCGACTCCAGACGGTGTAATTTTCGAAGCCAGTGAGTGTATGTGGAATGATGGATAAGCCTTGAGTATCTTATGGATGAAGATACAATGGGTGTGAGAAAGGGATGGAACCAGGGGTGATTTGGGCAGCTGCGTCTTTCTCAGTCATCGGGATGGCTGGTGGAAGCGACAGTGAGAGATGCTGAAGTAATGGTAGATAGGATGGGGAAACTAGAATCGTTGACGGCGATGAGAAGCTGGAGGTCGAAATCTGGAATAAGAGATCCCCGCACATAAACCTCAAATTGCAAGGTCAAAGAATGGGGAAATCTAGATGCAGTTATGGCGAGTAGGACGGCTATCGTCTCTGACGGAAGAAGGACAGCGATTGTCTTTCGTCGCTCGTTCTTGGTGTTGGCGGACAATGCAGCAGCGGAGATGGCGAGAAGGACGGCTATCGTCTACGGGGTTTGGCTTCTGTCTGCTGCAATTACCATCCGCTGCCTGTCCGCTGCTTTTAAAACGACACTGTTTTAATCTAAATGATGAGATGAGACGCAAGTCAAGTCACACAACACAAGTAAAAGGGGGAAAAACGAAAAGGAGCATTGATGAATTGTACAGTCATAACAAATATAAAATTGGGATTCATTGGCTTTGGATATTTTTGGATAAAAAATGTAAAACTGTATTTATTAGATAAATAATAAATATTTTTTTAATACCAATTAATACTCTAAAATATTTTTCAGTATCATTTAGTACCCTAAAATATTTTTCAAGATCTTAAAATACTTTTTTAAGATCATCGAGTAACTTTTCAGTACCAGTAAGTACCCTAAAACATTTTTCAAGATCTTAAAATTATTTTTTAAAATTGTTCTGGTGTAGAACACTGATGTCCAGCCTAGTGGTAGGCTGGGGGTTTGATCTAGGATCGAAGTGCTCCTCCTGTATGTCTATGGGACAAACGCACGGGAGAAGAGTAGATCACTGTACACAACCAGACGTTTCTCCAAAGGGGTGGGGTGTGTGTGCAGTATGACTGTATTTAGATTAGTTCAGGGATTAGAACTGTGTACCTTGACCGCGTATCTCCTATACGTATATATAGAGAGTATACATTGTTGGTTAGATCTCCGGCTTCCACGTCGTGCGTGCCCGAGGATATAGCTAACCGCCCTGGTGACTAGGTCCTTCAGTTAGGAGGTTGCGATCCTTACGCGGGTTGCCCCATGTGTCGACCGGTTGGCTAGTGGGCCTTGACTAGGTCCATAACAAAAATCATGAAATAATTTTTTAGTACCAATCACTACCCTAAAATATTTTTTAAGATCTTAAAATAATTTTTCAAGATCATAACTGCTATTGACTGGTACTGACAAAAATACTTCATAATCTTGAAAAATGATTTTAGGATCTTAAAAAAATATTTTAGGGTACTAAATGGTACTAAAAAAAATACTTTATGACCTTCAAAAATTATTTTGGGATCTTAAAAAAAATTTAGGGTGCTGAATGGTATTGAAAAAATACTTCATAATCTTGAAAAATAATTTTAGGATCTTGAAAAATGTTTCAAGGAATTGACTAGTACTAAATAAATATTTCAATATCTTGAAAAATTATTTTACGATCTTAAAAATATATTTTAGGGTATGGTACTGAAAAAATATTTATTATTTATCTAATAAATACAATTTTATATTTTTTGGCCAAAAATATCCAAAGCCAACGAATCCCAATTTTATAATTTGTTATGACTGTACATTCATCAATGCTGCTTTTCGGTTTTTTTTTTTTTCCTTCACTTGTTGCGTGACTTGCGTCTTATCTCATCATTTAGATTAAAACAGTGTCGTTTTAAAGCAACGGACAGGCAGCGGATGGTAATCGCAGCGGACAGAAGCCAAACCCATCGTCTACGACGGAGGATTTCTGGCGAGTCCGTGACGGGAGAAGGACGGCGATTGTCGTTCGTCGCTCGTTCTTGGTGTTCCCGGATCTTGGTTTTGGTTTGGGTGGAGAACGCAAGGGCGTAGAGCCTGTCGTGCGTAAGAGTTCAAAAAAGGCAGATCTTGACTGAGTCTTTGCAGAGAAGGAACAATGGATCAGCAAATAGCGTGATCTTGATTTCCTGCCTTGGACTTTCAGCGTGTGGGCCTTTTTCTTGATTTCTTCTCTTGGACTTGCGGTGTGCTTCTATGGGCCACCGGTACTGAGAGAAAAAAAAATCAACTGAATGGATCTAATGCCATGTTGAATATCTGAACCTGATTATCTTGCAACAGGTCTAGCAACAACAAGGCAGAGAGAAAAAATAATATTTCTTATTTATGAATGTGAAAGTCTTTTTACATTATCTGCATCAAATGACCCACTGACTCTATTTATAGACAACTACTCCTAACCGTATAGACTGCATAGTCAATCACTGTACCACTAATTAAGTAACAATTAATTGTATACAACCTTATATTCTAACATCTTGACTTTGCTATACGCATGATAGACCAAATTTCTCACAAATCATCACAATAGGCCTGACTTGACTGCGGGGCATGCTGAAAATTAAACAAGAAACGCTTCCACAAATCCTAGGCTTATGATATGTAGTATAATTCATATATAAGGAGCAGAGCTGCAACTTTTCTAATCACATAGCCATGGCTCCAGCTATGGAACTTGTTCTTTTGTTTATCATCACCCTCGTCTCCACCCTCTCAGCCGTAGCTATCCAGACACACCCACTTGACCCTCTAACACCAGCCGAGTTCAACCTGGTCCGAACCATCATCTCAAAATCCTACCCAATCTCTTCCTCTCATGCAAACCTAACGTTTCAATACACGTAGGTTTGGATGAGCCCGACAAGCAAACCATCCTCTCATGGCTATCCTCAAAATCTAAACCTAAAACCCAAATACCTCGGCGAGCCTTTGTGGTTGCTCGCTTTGAAAAACAATCTCTAGAGATCACGGTGGACTTGTCGACCCGCTCCATCGCCTCAACCAAAGTGTACAAAGGCCATGGCTTCCCCATGATGACTTTTGACGAACAGTCCGTGGCTTCTGATCTTCCATTCAAATATAAACCTTTCATAGAGTCAGTGAAGAAGAAGGGGCTCGATTTGTCGCAGGTTGTGTGTACTACTTTCTCGGTGGGGTGGTTCGGACAGGTTAAGACCAATAGGATTTTGAACATTCAGTGCTTTTATACGAACGTGACGGTGAACTTGTATGCGAGGCCGTTGGAGGGAATAACGGTGGTGGTTGATGATCTCGACGAGATGAAAATTGTGGGTTACTCCGATAGGATGGTGGCTCCGGTGCCCAAAGGTGAGGGTACAGAGTATAGAGCCTCTAAGTTGAAGCCTCCTTTTGGTCCTAAGCTCGAGGGCTCTGCTTTTTGGCAACCTCAAGGACCTGGTTTTGAGATCCATGGTCATACTATAAGGTTAATTAGTTCTTATCTTAATCATGTTCTCGGATTTATGTTTTTGAAACTTGTTCATTGCTTTCTAAATCTCCGATTAATTACTCTGAGAATAACCATTTTGAATGCTTGATGATAATGTTACAATTTTGCCGCCTGTTGAAAAAACTGTAGACTTTTTTGATAGGGAATTTGGGGTTGATACTTTTTTTGATATTTTTTATCTTCCTTATGGCGTGAGTGATATTTTCTCCTTTATTAATGATAATAATATATACACAGTTGGCAATATAATTTATTTATTCAGAGGATCACAGCACAGTCATCTATATATAAACTAAATTAATTTAAGTGATAAAGATTGAGTCACACGTGCATACAAGTTAAGGATTGGAATTTAACATATAAAAAGATATGATAGCATAATATAATGTTAGAGAAAACATTAATGACATTTTTTTAATTCTTTTGATTTGTCTATTTCTAAATCCGAATTTATTGGATGTGATTTGATTAATCAACACTTAGTTATGGATAGAAATAATATGAATATATCTAATGTGTTATAAAAATAAAGATATATCTGAGATAAGAGATAGAGAACAAGAGCAAGAGAAGATAGAAGAAAGAAAGATGAGAGTAATTCTTATTCCAATGTGTTTTGAATACATCAACTCTCTAATCTACAATTAATGTGATTTCATAATTATAGTGATTAATGGGTATGAATAGGAAACTATGGAGAATAGGAAATAGTGGGAGATATGGACATCCACAAATATACTATTCATAACACTCCTCGTTGGATGTCCATTATGAATGTACCTCATTAAAAACTTTAACTAGGAAAACCCAGTGGGATAAAACCCTAACTAAAGAAAAGAGTAAATCATTCATTGATACATTGTCAAGTGCTACCTTATTAAAAACCTTTCTAGGAAAACCGGTCCAGTGGGATAAAACCTAGATAAGGGAAAAAGAGTACAGCGTGTATCGACTCCCCTCTTGATAATATCAGTATTACTCCCCCTGATGACAACATTGCTTCTAATGTCTTTGTGTTGGTGAAGAACTATATTTTGCTAATAAGCAAGATACATTAGTGCTCCAATAGAACTAAATTATGGTACTTGTGGACCAAGTAGTTCTTTAAATTCTTTGCTAATTACTCACAGTCGGTGTTGGTCTTTATTCGTCTGCAAATACCTTATAACCATTGAGGTACATTATGAATTTGAAATATCCATATAAAATTGCTTTAAGACCTTCTTTGTATAAACTTATTGATCTATAAAGATCCCATTCTTTGAGTATTTGATCTGTAGCCCAAGACATAATTTCGTCCTGCACAAGTCTTTCATTTCAAAATCTTTCTTTAATCAATTAATTGCCTTTTGAAGCTCTTCAGGAGTTCTCATGATGTTGATATCATCAACATAGACAACAATTATAGCAAACTCATTTCTAGATCTTTCATAAAAATGCATGGGCATATTGGGTCATTTTTGTACCCTTCTTTTCACAGATATTCCTTGAAACGATTATATCACATGCGCTCTAATTGCTTCAAGTCATACTACAGAGACTTATGTAATTTAATTGAGTATTGTTCTTGAGAACTTGAATTAGATGCTTTTGACATCTTGAGCCCTTTAGGAACTTGTGCTTCTGGCACATTAAGTCCTTCGAGGACATGTGCTTCTGGCACCTTAAGTCCTTTAGGGACTTATGCTTCTGGCACTCGCTAATAAATTGTGGCTTATAATCCTCATTATTATTCATTACATCATATGCTATATCATAAGCAAAGATATTGTCAACGTTGACTTCCTTTCGATCCCATCAGATTATATTCATAACATAATTTATTGAGATCTCATAATTTGTTACATATTTCAAGTACCTGGGTCTCTTCTAAGACTACAACATTCTCTTCTGGAGATAATAACTCTTCAAGAGACGGCTCTTTTAGAGCTATTAACTTTTCTTGATTATCCTCGACTTGACCATCTATATTCTTAACTCCTTTTCTCTTTTAAGGATTTTTATCTTTGGAACCGATGGGCCTACCACGCCTTAGGCATGCTTTAAATTCATTTATAATATGCTGTCCTTCAGGGACATCAATTCTAATAAGAGAATTAGCATCTGGGATATGTGACTTTGTCACTTTCTTTGGGTCAGTAAATGCTTCTGGCATTTGATTAGCTAAATTCTGCAGATGACTTATCTTTTGAACTTCCAGCTCACATTGTTTTGTATGAGGGTCAAAATGAGCCAATGATAATTCATTCCAGCTAATCTCTTTACCCATAATATGTTGTCCTTCAGGGACATCAATTCAAATAAGAGCATTAGCAGTTGAGATATGTGACTTTCTTTGGGTCAGTAAATGCTTCTGGCATTTGATTAGCTAAATTCTGCAAATGACTTATCTTTTGAACTTCCAGTTCACATTGTTTTGTACAAGGATCAAAATGAGCCAATGATAATTTATTCCAGCTAATCTCTTTACCCAACTGCTTATTTTCTCCCCCTCATGTTAGGAAAACAATGTCAAATCACAATTGACTAATCATGTAATATAACAATCCTAAATCCATTTGTTTCCTTTACAAACATCATTCTGTTTCGTTTAGAGACAAACAAGAAGAATGAGGTCCTTACACAACATTTATCCATCTATGTGCATTGTGGTGGAATATTGCATATTCAAACATTTTAAGATGGAATTAATCTGGCTTCTGACCAAAAGCCAATTTTATAGGGAGAATTTTGTTGGCTTATATAAATGTTGCAATAAATCAAATATACCAACATAGAAATTTTGTTCTCATAAGCATTGAATACATGATTTCTGGATCATACAGTCTGGAAATAGCGCGCTTAATTTATTCAAACATTATTGCAAACTTCAGGTTGCAAACATTATTGCGAACTTCAGGTTACAAACATTCTTAATTACAAACTTCAGGTTGCAAACTAATAGTCTCACATGTAACCATCTTATAGATGCATCTCACAAATTTATATGGTTTATATGCTATTTCAATGTGCCTATATAATACTGTTTGATATATTTCCAGAAATACCGATATACATTACTAATCATGATCAATGAGAACAAGCAACATATAATTCATAAATAATATGTTGGTTATTTATGAAGAATCTTTTGGTTTTTCAATGGATGTTAATACATAATCTTATTTTACACACACACACACACACACACACCACATACTTGGATGATCAAACAAATCACGCCAATAATAAATTTATTTGAATCAATAAACTTCTGGTTTACTGCAACATAAATCTCAACCAATCATAAACTTTTCAATTTCCATAAAATTATGATTTAAATCATAATCTAACATCCACTTTGGGAGCTCTATTAGATTTTCAAAAATTAGCTCATACTTATATTCTAACTCACACTTGTTTTTTAGTAATCTCCCCCTCAAGTGCGAGTCATATAAACATGCTTTCTTTATATCTATATTTCAGAATCACTTTCAAACCCTTTAAAGTTCGAAAGGAAAATCTATGTTAGTTCTTCAGGAATTACCATATAATATTACATCACTAGATAATCTCATTAATCATTAATAATATACTTCAATTTACTTATATATATGCAAAATATATACAGTCCACCGCATATGAAGATATTCATGATCAAAATAACTTAGAATCACACATATGAGAATTCTTTAGCAGAAAATTCTCATGGCAACAAATTTATGAGATGGGATCACAATAAATGTAAATAATAATAATTTTTAATAAGAACAGAAACTAAACACCGTATTACCTTTTGGACTTATTTGTTATTTGTCTTGGCTTCAAAATAAATCTAGACATATTTCTGTGTAGCTCTTTGACTCTTTGATATCTCATTAGCAGCATTAGCAAATATTTGATTTGCTATATTTGTAAACTTCTGGTTTACAATTACAATCCCTTGCGTTATTATTTGTAAACTTCTGGTTTACAGCAAAATTCTAATTTGTATTATTATTTGTAAACTTTTGGTTTACAATAGCATGTGTTTTCTATGATATCCATTTCTGCAGATATCTTTGAAACTCAAATAAGTTTTTTTATACTTGGTAGAATAATCCATGCATAATTTTGCTCCTTCAAGTAATAAAATTTTAGCTCTTCTGGAGCCTTCAATCAAATTTATACTACCAAATATAGTTTGAACATTGGCGACTCACATTATTAAGTTGAGTAAAATATTCTAATTAGTTCCTTGGACTATTAGCCTTTAAAATTATTATTCTTGAGTGGTATAATTCTCTGCAAGTTATTTGTCTTCAGGACAATAACTAAGAACTCTTTGTATCATTCAATATTTGATACATTGAACCTTCAGGGCCTCACACTACTACAAAAAGACCCTTTAACGTCCCAAAATAAGCCCAATTAACGTCCCTTATTCATGGGATGTCTATTGAAGGGAAGAAGTAAAATTATACTTTTGGAGTCCCAAATTAATTTTGGGACTCCAAAAATATATTTTTGGCGTCCCAAATTATATTTTGGGACTCCAAAAATATATTTTTGGCGTCCCAAATTATATTTTGGGACTCCATATATCACGTATAATTGTGTAGGCTAACTGTCATTTTTGGAGTCCCAAAAGTTATTTTGGGACTCCAAAACTGTCATTTGTGGAGTCCCAAAAGTTATTTTGGGACTCCAAAAATATTTTCTTTTAAAAAATCATGTTTTTGGAGTCCCAAAATAATTTTGGGACTCCAAAAATATCAGTTTTTGAGTCCCAAAAGTTATTTTTGGACGCCGTAAGTTTTTTTTTTAAATATCTTAGCATGTATTTTGCACAACCCAGCAATTATACCCTATAAAAATCATCAACCAGATAGCCATGAACATACATTACCAAAATGTTCAGATCATTAGTAAACCATTAAAACCTACAGGCCTTATGCGATTCCAAATAAACTAGAACAATGAATCACATTTCAACAATTACCCATCATATGGTCAACAATGGTAACTACTACTACATATACAGCTACTACAAAGTATCAAAATATAATGATGTATCTAGCTACACATACAACTACCAAGAAATATTCAAAGTAAATTAAACTTTACACATCTACGTGTGAAAGAAGATAGCCAGCTAAAGCGTCTCGACCCAAATCAATGTCTTCCTCCGAGTACGCTGCCTCAGTACCAAAAATGTGTAAATTGGAAAATAAGGTATAAGATAAATCAATGAAGGGAATGAATTAATGAACAACTCAATTAAGTACAACATCAACAATATTATCATTTGAGAATCAGGGAGTGATTACGTACTTGTTCAAAACCTGTAGTTTGCCCGCTCTGAATGATGTAGAACATGTAAAGTATAACATAATATCCACATTCAGTGTGCCCAGGTTGTCGAGGGCACTATAAATTAAAAGCAAATTGTTAAAACGAATAAAAAAATAAATATCAATTAAATAACTTGAATCGAAACTACTTACTTTCGGATAAAACCACTTCGGTTCTTTAGCTACACCCTCTTTTTTCCCGGAAAACATTTTAGACGTCTTGATTGCACTATCATTAAAATAAAAATTTTCAGACATTAAAACAATTTATTTAAATCAAGAATCAATGAATTAGACAAAAATACTTACGTGCTAAAAATGTGTTTTTGGTCTTCGTTTGGCTTGCCCTTGTACGAATCAAACCAATAACAAACACTCTTTGAGGGACAAACAACACAAAGCGTCTAATGATTACTACAACACATATACATATTAAAATTAAATTAAGATAAATAAGCAACTTATTGTTAAAAATCTGAAATAGCTAGAGAAAACAAAAATACGTACTCTTCATATATTGGCGCTAGATAACAAGGCAATTGAGTCTCGGTAAGTGTGAAACCCACATAAATTGAACTTCCCTCTAATTTATTTCTATGCTTCGTAGTGTTCGCAGGACATAAGAATCCATATAAAGCATTTCTTCCATCTTGGGCGTATATATTGTGGAGGGCACTATGATCGAATTAAAATGATAAATGTTGTTCAATATATAAAAAACAAAATAATCAATGCAATAATTAAAGGGCAAAAAAACTTACAAGATTTCCACTTGAAGAATTTGTATATCTAAATACTCCATATGTAGAAACTGGTGCAGATCTTTCTTGTCAATTGTTAAGGGATATGTCAGTTTTTAATTTGACCAACAATGCCCTCACACATCTGCAAGGAGATATAGGCAATCCAAGTGGAACAAGTAAAAACTGAAATGGGTAGATAAAAATGAAAGCATCTGACTTGAAAGAACCCCACTTGGGCTTCACATGAATGCGTTTCCCGAAACCATACAACTTGAAGACAAAGCAACCCCCACATGCTTCTTCCTCTATAAATAATCATCTTCATCCTCATCTCCATTGTCATCTTCCTCACCCACACAGCACAAAAAAAAAAAACCCTCTTCTTTTTAAAAACTCTTCATTCTTCAACCACACCCCAAAATAACATGAGAAATCAGAAAAGAGTGAATTACAATCTATTGCGAAATTAAAGCAAGAACATAGGAATACCTTGGGACTCTTGTCAGTGGAGAACACCAGTGCTTCGAAACCGAATTTGGCAGTGTTCCAAAGCTGCAAATCAAAAAACCCAGAAGCAATCTACCTCAGCTCGAACAAATCACAAAGTCCCAAATCCGGGGGTAATAGGGAGAGAACAACGGCGAGAAAGGCACACAAATCCAAAATGAAGGCGAGCTCAACGGAATTTAGTTTTGGAGAGACACAATGTGAACCAGAGCTTGACGGAGCAACGGCGAGACACAATGCAGCGAAACTGAGCTTGACGGAGCAACAACGAGACACAATGCAGCGAACCTGAGCTTGACGGAGCAACGGCGAGACACAAGGACGCGAACCTGAGCTTGACGGAGCAACGCCGAGACACAAGGACGAGAGAGTCAAGAAGAAGACGAGGATGTGAAAGAGGAAGAAGGAAACCGAGATAGAATAAGGCGCCAGCTCATTAAGAGAAAAACCTTTCTGTTTTTTAAAATATTAACCATTTGGAGTCCCAAAATATAATTTGGGACTCCCCAACTATATTTTTGGTCACCGATGATTTTTGGTGAGTTGGGGAAATTTTTTGGAGTCCCAAATTATATTTTGGGACTCCAAAAATAAATTTTTGGTCACCAATGATTTTTGGCGGGTTGGGGAAATTTTTTGGAGTCCCAAAATATAATTTGGGACTCCAAAAATAAATTTTTGGGTAGGAATGAATTTTTGCGGGTTGGGAAAATTTTTTGGAGTCCCAAAATATAATTTGGGACTCCAAACAAATATTTTTGGAGTCCCAAATTATATTTTGGGACTCCAAAAAATTTCCCCTCTAAAATAAATACCCGCAAAAAATTTTCCCTGCTTTTTGGGAGTCCCAAATTATATTTTGGGACTCCAAAAAGTTTCCCCAGTTCGCCAAAAATTCATCCCTGCCCAAAAATTTATTTTTGGAGTCCCAAATTGTATTTTGGGACTCCAAAAATGTTTCAGAGCCAAAATAATTACAAGAATGCCACCGTGTTCACTTGTTACATCCCTTTTTAAAATAAGAACGTCTTTTAGGGTAGTAATAGCCCATTTTTGTAGTAGTGTCAATATTAATAACAATCCAATGTCACTTTCTTGTTCACCCTTCATCTCTGGGTGTGATCAAGCTCCTATACCTCTTTCGTGGGGTGCACATTAGGTACCCATAATTATGTGCCCAATTATGTGCTCATACTTCTATTAGAGGTATGAGCATATTTTTTAGGGAAAATTACACTCAGGTCCCAAGGAAGGAAAAAAATTACAAAAAAGTCCCTTGAAATCACAAAATTACAGAAAAGTCCCAAGGGAATTTTTGTTGTAAATACATACATTTCCTGTTGTAAATAGTTTGAGACTTTTTTTATATTACTTGTATGGAATTTTTTAAATGTTGTTGTAAATATATACATTTTCTGTTGTAAATACATACATTTCCTGTTGTAAATGGTTTGAGATTTTTTTAATTCCGTACAAATAATATAAAAAAAATTCCCAAACCATTTACAACAGGAAATGTATATATTTACAACAACATTTAAACACCTGATCATTTACAACAGGAAATGTATATATTTACAACAAAAAGTGTATGTATTTACAACAACATTTAAAAACCTGGATTTTAATTCCGTACAAATAATATCAAAAAAGTCCCAAACCATTTACAACAGGAAATGTATATATTTACAATAGGAAATGTATGTATTTACAACAAAAATTCCCTTGGGACTTCTGGGTAATTTTGTGATTTCAAGGGATTTTTTTTGTAATTGTTTTCCTTCCTTGGGACCTGAACGTAATTTTCCCTGTTTTATATATACACACACACACACACACATATATATATATATATATATATATGTATGTATATATATATATATTGTATTTATTTAAATTTAAATTATATGTTGTTTTCTGGAATCTTTTTTGCACCAAGTATCTCAAATTAATTAGCTTCCAGTTTTGCATTTATCTGTAACACTAGTATCATGGAAAATAATTAATTTTGAGATATTGGGTGCAAAAAAATTCCAAATAACAAAATATAATTTAAATATAAATAAATATAATATATTAAAAAAAATGCTCATACCTCTAATAGAGGTATGAGCATATAATTGGGCACATAAGTATGTGCACCCAATGTGCATTCCTCTTTCGTGGGTATAGAAGACTAAAGGATCAAATATCTCATAAATTGTTGTACCATACAAATAGTGAAATAGTAATTACTGTGCAAATAGTGCCATGCATTTCTGCATCCTATACCAGATCTAAAAACCTTACAAACCATATAATCATATAAAACGAAATCATAATATATTAAATATGTATATACTGGGGAGCAAGATATCATAAATTTAACATATTTAATATTTCCAATAGTTTCCCTTTTGTGGTTCTTATCAATTATCTTTCTCCACTTCAGGTGAGAATTTGAGCCACCACGATTACAACCAGTGGCGGACCCAGGATTTTAGGTTTGTGGGTGCACAATTAGTGGTGGGACTTGGGGGTTCGGGGTAATTATTATTTTTCTATGTTAAGTTGAAGTTTTTTTTCTTTTATTATTTATATTATTTTGTTTTTTAATGCGTTTAAATTTTTTTTTTGGGAAAATTTTAAACGCTTTAAAAAACAAAAGAATATAAATAATAAAAGAAAAAAAACTTCAACTTAACATAGAAAAATAATAATTAAGAGTCAACTAAATTCACATCAAAGGATGAAAAGACGGTATTTATAATTAATAAATTATGGATAAGTAAACTAAATGAAAGATGTCTTTTTATATTTTTTTGCGTCTCCCCTCAATGAAAAGTTGCTTAGCTCAACTGGTAGACTACAAACTCTTAGGGGGCAGCACACCCATAGGTCTCAGGTTCGATACCTCTTGGTGCTGATTTTGTGCATTTGGTTTTAAAAGATGCGTTTTCACTGTTTGAAAAAAAAAATTTATGACAGAAACAGACGGAAGGAATCGAACAGGGGACGACACTTTGCAAATTAACTATGTAGACTTCTAACCAACAAGGCCATCTAAGCAAGTTGATGGAGGATTCCTTCACAATATATACATATTATCAAAAGTTTAGTGTCTGCACTTGCCCACACTGGCCCCAGTGTGGGTCCGCCACTGATTACAACAATGACTATGTTCTTATCAATCGTGCTGATAACGTGTTATAAAAATAAAGATATATCTAAGATAAGAGATAGAGAACAAGAGCAAGAGAAGACAGAAGAGAGAAAGAGGAGAGTAATTCTTATTCCAGTGTGTCTTGAATTCATAACATATGCCTTATATTTATAGGCACAACTCTCTAATCTACAATTAATGTGATTCCATAATCATAGTAATTAATGGGTGAGAATAGGAAACTATGGAGAATAGGAAATAGTGGGAGATATGGACATCTACAAATATAATATTCATAACATAATGCTAATAATGGGGATGAGAATAATGTAACCAAGGCCAACATGTTAAAAATAATTCTAACTTTATGCATGCTAATCATGTTAAATGTAAAAAAAAAAAAAAAATTGAAATAAAAGAAAACACTAATGTATAATAGTATTTGTATAACTAAGATTGAAAATATTATATGAGCATGATTTATTATGAATAAATTCTTTTCTTGATGATTAGGCATATATATTGTTATTTCAACTCTAAAAAAACAATTTATCACAATGATGTGTTTCATAGTTTCTTAAAACTTATGTGAAAATGTTGATGAGAGTGCTTTACTCTTATTATGTGAGTTCTAATAAAAATACTTTGGCCCTAATCTTGTGCAAAGGCACTTTGATATTTTGCTTTTAGGCTAAAAATGAAGGCATCAAATTATTTATCTTGGAAAGGCTAACATGTTAGGTCACTGTGCATATTTATTTTGGTCAAATTGAAAGAAATAGGTAGGTTCAAGACTTGTGCAAAGAAATCTTCATTTAATATCTCCATTTCACATTAAATAACTTGATTTGGGGTTAAGTTTCTATTTGAAAGCGGCGTCTTCGTCGTTGTTGATTTTTTTTTTTTTTTTTTGGTGAAAACTCATATAAATAGCTTATAGTGGGAACTCCATAGCTCGTAATGGTACATATGAGTATGATGATATTGTTGTGCACAACGAGCAAGAGTGCAATTTTGAATTAGTAAGGAACATTAATTGTTCCTTTAGAAATTAATAGGAGGTTAAAAATTATATAGAGAGCATCTGTTTTGTGATTGCCATTGGTAGCTGTGAAATTAAAGCAAAGGAGGATGGATAGAATGAAACATCTTTAAGTGCAAAAATCAACCGATGGTGTTTAAAGTAGAACAGGTGATTATGACTTTAGTTTTTGACCCTCCTTTTAAGAACACCAACCAAGGAAAATTTTAAAACGTTACGCTTATGATTTAAAAATTATTTGTCATCAGATTTTTTTCCACAATTTGTTGCAAAATTCCTGAAATTGCGACAGACACAAAAAATTCGTCGCAAAAGTTTGTAAATTCCGTTTTTTTTTTTTGAGGAATTCCATTTGCGACGGATTATTTTAACAATTCCTTTGCAAAATTCCTGAAATTGTGATGGAGTTTAACTTTGTTGGTAAATTTGCGACAGTAAAATAATCCATCGCAAATTTGCCAATTATTGTGCCGGACATTTGTCCATCGCAAATCATTTTTGCGACGATTTTGCCTCGATAGAGACGAATTTTTTCCCAATTTCTTCTTCTTTTGTATTGTTTGTTGGTTAAACTTTGGGATGTCACTTGATGTTCAAGCAACTCGCTTTGAGGTTGATTTTCTTTTTGTTCTTCCTTAATCGCAATGGAACTTAGATTATCTCTAAAAGCCATGAATAGAAAAATTAATCCTCATGAGTTATAACCTATAACTCTTTACGGTGCTGATGAGTTATAACATTTAACTCTTTACACAAAGATCTCCTTTCTCCTTAACTGTAACTCTTTACGATACTCATGAGAACCCGTAGCTCTTTACGGTACTCATAAGTTAGAGAAAAAAATAACAAGAATGATTTAGTGATATAATTACGAAACCCATAACTCTTTACGGGTACTCATGAGAACTCGTAACTCTTTACTGTGCTCATGAGTTATAACCCGTAACTATTTATGGAACTCATGAGTAATATAATGGATGTGCTCGTTAAAACAACTATTGAGATTTATGATTACCTTTGATCACTTGAAGACTTCAAAGTATATGATGTCCTCTAACGATTGATCCATACATCTGTGTAACATCCCAAATTTTGAGTCTAAAGACTTGAGAATTAGCCTATTTTTGATAGACTACTAGGCCCTGTTTATGAGGAGTGGCATTTAAGTCGATATGTCATATGGGTTATTTTGAATAAGGTCAAGGAATATTTTCCTTTAATTTTTGAAGGAAGAATTATGTGAATTTTAATGGGTCAATATTGGGAGGAAAAGGAAATATAAGAAATAGTGGTGTTAAGTGTGGGCCCTTATGCATAATGTTTCAACTTGATATTCAGTTAGTAGTTGGACAATGAAAGATGCAACACCTTATTTTCTTCAAAGCCACGTGCTCATGTAGATATATATATATATATATATATATATATATATATATATATATATATATATATATATATATATATATGCAGAATACCAACTCCTTCATTTCTCAACCAATTCATTTTAGACAAAGACTCCATTTGGAGAGCAAAGTCACGTGCTTCTCATGCATGGCTATTCTAATTCCTTATTTATTTCTCTATGGCCAATAACAGAACCCTTAGTTCCTGCTTTATACATTTGGTCAGCAAAGCCCATTTTGATTTGCTCCATGAAACCCAACAAGAACCAGCAGCAATACGTGACCCAACAAATGCACATTACCCATTAAATCAGTTTTCCTCCCTGCACACAAAACCAAACATATATATATATATATAGAGTAAATACCCTTTTTGGTCCCTGAAATAACACGCGCTACCCATTTTGGTCCCTGAGTAAAAAAAATGTCATTTTTAGTCCTTAAACAAGAAAAAAAAGGTCACTTTTAGTCCTTTTAGTCATTTTTTGTGGGCATTTTAATCCCTCACAAATTCCCAAAAAATCATTTTTAGTCCCTAAAAAGGACCGAAATGACATTTTTTTTACTCAGGGACCAAAATGGGTAGAGCGTGTTTTTCCAGGGACCTAAAAGGGCATTTACTCATATATATATATATCTTTCGGCCTGCTGCAATCGAGAGGGATCAAATCGCGTAAAACAAGCCCGCAATCTCAACGCCTTTACGAAAGCTCAGAAGGACCAGAGACGCATTATCTGTACGTCATTGAGGAACTGTGCCCATGCGTCTCGAGCCCATCACAGATCATTACCTATCGGTCCATCGTTTTCCTCGGTCTGCTCCTTGGTCCTATATATAACCATTATCTGAATCTTCCAACCATTTACTTCCTTTGGCCGAGAGAGAACGAGTGAGGGAGTTGGAGAAAAAAAAAAGTTCCAAACTGTTGCTTGCAAAGTTAGAGAAAAACGCTGAAAGAGGAGAGGACCGAGCACTCCTCCATTTCTGGTTCATCCATTCGGCCAATCAGAGAACGCAGCAGAGGCGAGAGAACCAGAACTGATCAAGGTGAGTTTTGAACCTCTTTCCGTCTAGCTTCCATGGTTTCTGCACGTCTGGTTTCTGAGTTTGAAGTTTATGTGGGTTGGTTTCACTTCTGCACGTGGGTCTTGGTGTTTTAAAGCTTAAGAAGTTGAGGGTTTTGGTTCTGCATACGTGCTCTGGTCTGAATGCCGAAAACAGAGAATATTTAAGAGCTTTCTGTTGCATGCACTTGGTTCTAATTGGTTAATATTTGAAGCCTAACGTTTCATGCACGTATTAGATGTTTTTGGATTAGTTATTGCTGAACTAAAAGCTTGCTGTTTCGGTGGAAAGACACTGCACACTATAAGATAAACGTTTGGAATCATATTGCTGGATGAGTACATGTAGTATTTTATCCAGTTGGGAGCATAAACCGAACCTAGAACCTTTGTTTAGAAGTATTGGAGTCAGGAATAATAATGAAAGGTCAATGTAAAGCTTAAATGAAATGCAAAACGTGAAAAGAGAAGCTACTGTCATTTCTGAAAACTGAGTTTTTGCTACTGGAACAGTCGTTTTGAGTAGGGTAAAACTAGGGTAAATGACCTTGTTTGAACCTGAAATTTTTTGGGTCTTTAGTACACATCTATACCTTTAATATGAGCTTTAGATCACCTAAAAATGAGGTCTATAACTCCAGATATGATTTTTGGAAGTTGAGCTAAAAATTCTGGAAAGTTTCAGTATGATTCTGGAGGAACAAAATGACGTTGCATTTCGGACAATGTAAACAAAGTTAAACAAACGTTAAATTCTCCAGATATATAGTAGACACAGAGAGCTTTAATTTGATAGGTCACAAGCCTCATTTGGAGCTGTATCCAAAGAGATATGAATTTTTGAAATGGACCTATTATCCTGGAACTATTTTCTGGACAGAGAAGGATGAACGAAAATCTGGGAATGATACAACAACTAATAAGCCTAGTGATTATTTTTCTATGAAACTAGACTTAATTAGTGTCACATAGAAATTTGAATCACCCCAATCGGAGATCTAGTGAATTAATTATGAATTTTCAAAAGTTAATGAAAATTCTAAGAATTTAAAGTTAAGTCTGAAAGTAGGAAATTAAGGGAATGTGGTTAATCCATAATTCGTGTAGTTAGTGACTTTGCGATGCAAAAAGTGACTAATGACAATGGTAAACGTTTATAGGTATATCTTGACACCTCTACCGATCCCATCAATTCCGGTCAAAGTTAAGGATTCAAGTTTGAGGTGGGTAACTGTTATCTTGTTAGCTTGTATGTATGTATTCATGTATGACTCGATCATGGTTGCTAGATTATTTGCATGTATGTATCATAGCTATGGATCGGGGCTGCGTGTCCTAAAATGGAGCTGCGTGTTCCAAAGGGCTGCGGTCCTTGGTCTGTTAGCTGCGGTTAATAAAGTGCGACTTGTTTATTGTGAATTACTCTATGCTTATACATGTGTTATACTGTGATTTATATTTCATACCTGCATATGAGATTAACTGTTACCCCTGGGGTTCATTCATTTGAACTCCAGATCGCATGAAAGATATAGGTAGTGATTCGGGATCAAGAGGCAAGATGCGGCTGTAAGGATTACAGCAGAAGAGTTTTAGGAAAATTATGAGTAGATAGATTGTACTCTATCGTTTATCATTTGTCTATTATGGAATAATGTATTAACATCCCACTATGGGATAGATTTGAATCGCGAAAAATCATCCTCATGTTTTCAAGCTAAGTTATTTTGTTAAAGTTTTATTCCGCAATTAAGTCGTCCAAATTATTTCGATGCCTGTGCGCTATAACTCTGATAAATAAGGGCGTCAAAAGGACGGGCGTTACAGTTTGGTATCAGAGCATCGATTTGGACAAAGTTTTTGAAAAAGGATTTAACAAAACTTAATTAGTTATTTCGAAAACAGAATGAGGATTTACGAAGGAGAATTACCTCCTGACGAACTTTGCGGGTCCTATCGTACGCGCAGAGGAGCGATGAGGGTGAAAACTGCTAGGAAAAGAGTATTGATTTAACCTTGGTTATGGGATACAGAAAAGACAGACGTGGTGACATAGAATGTGGGTTCTGTTGCTAACCCTAGAGCTTCTGATATAGAAGTCAGAGTCTAAATTAAATTCTCGCAACACAATTCAGAAGGAAAGCAGTATAGAGGAGTTGGTACTACTTAAAGTTTCCGTATAAGAATAGTAACTTACTGATTAAGTTTTCCCTGTGGGGACAATGACTTACTGTTTAGGTTTCCCTATAGGAATAGTAACTTATTGACTAAGTTTCCCTGAGGAAGACAATTCCTGTCCGGTAAGGGTCGGACACCATGCATGCATCGGGGCATAGCTCCGGAGATAGGGGTCTTTGACTGAGTCCTTAGCGGTGGTGGTCCGTTACATAAAAAGGATACAGTGGATATCAAGGCGATAATACTTAGCATTTATGGGGAAGCCATATGTGTTGAACTTAGATTGGCACAGATATGGGTAGTTGGTACCCAGAGATATGTGTATCGGCATTAGTACCCCCAGAACAAATCGGCAACCGGAAGTTAAGCATGCTTAAGCAAGAGAAATCTCGGGATGAGTGACATCCTGGGAAGTATCATAGGAATTTGGGATTCCTTTGATTTGAGGTTTAAGTACCCGGAGGCAAGGGTAAACTTGCATATGCTGATTAGACAACGACGACAACCACAACAACAACAACAACCACGACCACAACCACAACAAAGAACTACACCCAAGTGATTTGAGAATGGTTATATGGTAATCCTTAGGGATACCATGATAGACCAAATACGAAGATGATTAAGATAAAGATTATGTCTGGAGTTGGAATAATAGTCCATATGTATAGAATGACCCAGATGAGATGTTAGAATTAAAGATAGCGGACTGCGGAACTACTAAAGGGTAAGAACCTAATAAAGATATGAATTCTCGTTATAATGATTCAGAGATGATTAACTGAAGCTACTTATGGGAAATTTTGATCAGAGAGGGCTACCTACGGGGAGTTTCGATCGAGAAGGTCTACCTACAAAGGATGCCGACCGGAGAGCTCCGACTCGCCGAAAAGACCGAGTTAAGCACCGAGTGAAGTGCCGTAGAGCGGAGCCACCGTGACGACGAACCGTAGAACGAAGTCGCCGTGACAATGAACCATAGAGTAGAGCTACCAGTGTATCGGATCTCAAGGTAAGTACATTGTAACGAATCTCATATCTTATGGGTTCCCTATAGAAAAGGTTTACGTGATCTGTTATATCGCTATAAAGTACTCCAGTGCTATATGACATATCAGTGTTATGATATGACTATACAATGGGCAGTAGGACCTTTGGGACTAGTGTGTCCATGGGTCATTGGACATGTATATATTTGATGAGAATCCCTAAGTCCTATGAGACTATTATGTCTATAGGCTGGAAGAAGCTCACAGTTGTTAGACAAAAAAATACCGAGAAATGTCCCGAAAAGTTTGTGAAACCCGAGGATAGCAAGCAATTTCTGAAATATCCAGGAGACTAAAGTAGAATGGATTAAGCTGTTATACTAATGGCTCGAGTAGCCAAGAACAAAGGACATAATATGATAGGTAGTAATAACCTTCCAAGAACAGTTGCTTGGTTCCTGGATATGTTTCAACACTGAAAAGTTGAATTTGCCAATGCACCTAATGAGTTTGTAAAAAATTTTGAAGATAGAGTTTTCGAAAGAAATGTTTGCAACTGAATTTGAGACCAAGGTAGTGGTCGCTTTTGAAATGATGTTGTCTCATAGAAGGGTTTGGTAGAACCCAGGTTTGAAATTGAGTTTTGGAACCATGTGGTGTAAGGCAGTACAAAACCGGAAGAGGTCAGAAAATGTAGTAGACGTACTTAGTTTACTGAATTTTGCCAAGATGTTTGAATCGCTAGTCATTATGGAAAGCTCTTTTGAGGGGATAAGTTTTTGAAAAGCTGATACTCGCACCAGCAGTGTTTGCATCCAATCTTAGTAGTTTCGCCTTGAAGGGGCGCGTGTTTTGCCTTGTTTGGTCGGGACCCACGCAGCGTTTGGAGCAGGGCTCCCGGACATTGTCCTTATTCCCAGGTGGGGATTCTGGTGGGGTGGCCCGTTAATGTGCCAAGGCGTACACTCGGGTCCCGAGTAGGATGGAAACACTCCCACATTAGTCAACAAGTGTGTTGCCACTGCGGTGGTTTGTGTATGAAAGGTTTGGAATATGCCGCTGTACCATAAGGTTGAAGTGGTGGCGAGAGCTTTTAAATTTGGAAAGTGAATGATCCTGCTCATAAATGTGTACCGGTAGTAAATGTTTTCTGAAATAGTCCGGCAGTGAATTGTTTTCACGAAAATTTGAGCTGGCAGCGATTAAGTTTGAAAATGTGATAGCATTATTTGTATAGTGCAAGTTGAGAAACATACTGCAACCACATAAATTTTCAATGTGTGAGAATTTGAAAATGAGACAACATAGTTGAAATGAAAAGTGGTGCAGTTGGTGATTGTATTGATATCGGAACAGAAACTATGAGGATGGCCTAGAGATCTGAATCGGGTAGGTCAGATAAAAATTGCCAGCGTGCTAAATAAGAGAAAAGTGGTTTGAGAGCTTAAGTTGAGAAAGCTCAGACATGGGATAGTCGAGCAGAGGCTCGAGGCGGTAAGGCCTGGTGTGCAAATTTGCACAGGGCAGTATCCTTGGGTCATAAGACCAGTGAGGCTTAGCACTGTGTGGAAAGATGATTGGCAAGGTAACTTTAGACAAGTATATCTAGAGTACATCTTGAGGCTGGCAAAACATTCGATCCATCGTGTGATAGATAAGATATCTAAGTTTGAGGGTAATTCCCTATGTAGAAGGGCTAGAAATCAAGGGTTGTGACAATAGAATGCGCCTAAGGCTAATATGTGATAAGCCGATAGACAGAATGAGTCAGGCAGTGAAGCCTGCGTAACCAAGCACTGTGAGAATGGACCAACCGGTCCTGTTTTTGAATATTACACCTGGGTACAAAATGAACGAGATTGTTAGGGTGCACGTTTAGTAAGCATGCAAAGGAAAGGAATAGACTAGATGTCTAAAATAATTCCACGAAGATATAGGTTCAAATTTCGAGGACGAAATTTAAATTAACGGGGGGAGAATTGTAACATCCCAAATTTTGAGTCTAAAGACTTGAGAATTAGCCTATTTTTGAGAGACTACTAGGCCCTGTTTATGAGGAGTGGCATTTAAGTCGATATGTCATATGGGTTATTTTGAATAAGGTCAAGGAATATTTTCCTTTAATTTTTGAAGGAAGAATTATGTGAATTTTAATGGGTCAATATTGGGAGGAAAAGGAAATATAAGAAATAGTGGTGTTAAGTGTGGGCCCTTATGCATAATGTTTCAACTTGATATTCAGTTAGTAGTTGGACAATGAAAGATGCAACACCTTATTTTCTTCAAAGCCACGTGCTCATGTAGATATATATATATATATATATATATATATGCAGAATACCAACTCCTTCATTTCTCAACCAATTCATTTTAGACAAAGACTCCATTTGGAGAGCAAAGTCACGTGCTTCTCATGCATGGCTATTCTAATTCCTTATTTATTTCTCTATGGCCAATAACAGAACCCTTAGTTCCTGCTTTATACATTTGGTCAGCAAAGCCCATTTTGATTTGCTCCATGAAACCCAACAAGAACCAGCAGCAATACGTGACCCAACAAATGCACATTACCCATTAAATCAGTTTTCCTCCCTGCACACAAAACCAAACATATATATATATATATATCTTTCGGCCTGCTGCAATCGAGAGGGATCAAATCGCGTAAAACAAGCCCGCAATCTCAACGCCTTTACGAAAGCTCAGAAGGACCAGAGACGCATTATCTGTACGTCATTGAGGAACTGTGCCCATGCGTCTCGAGCCCATCACAGATCATTACCTATCGGTCCATCGTTTTCCTCGGTCTGCTCCTTGGTCCTATATATAACCATTATCTGAATCTTCCAACCATTTACTTCCTTTGGCCGAGAGAGAACGAGTGAGGGAGTTGGAGAAAAAAAAAAGTTCCAAACTGTTGCTTGCAAAGTTAGAGAAAAACGCTGAAAGAGGAGAGGACCGAGCACTCCTCCATTTCTGGTTCATCCATTCGGCCAATCGAGAACGCAGCAGAGGCGAGAGAACCAGAACTGATCAAGGTGAGTTTTGAACCTCTTTCCGTCTAGCTTCCATGGTTTCTGCACGTCTGGTTTCTGAGTTTGAAGTTTATGTGGGTTGGTTTCACTTCGCACGTGGGTCTTGGTGTTTTAAAGCTTAAGAAGTTGAGGGTTTTGGTTCTGCATACGTGCTCTGGTCTGAATGCCGAAAACAGAGAATATTTAAGAGCTTTCTGTTGCATGCACTTGGTTCTAATTGGTTAATATTTGAAGCCTAACGTTTCATGCACGTATTAGATGTTTTTGGATTAGTTATTGCTGAACTAAAAGCTTGCTGTTTCGGTGGAAAGACACTGCACACTATAAGATAAACGTTTGGAATCATATTGCTGGATGAGTACATGTAGTATTTTATCCAGTTGGGAGCATAAACCGAACCTAGAACCTTTGTTTAGAAGTATTGGAGTCAGGAATAATAATGAAAGGTCAATGTAAAGCTTAAATGAAATGCAAAACGTGAAAAGAGAAGCTACTGTCATTTCTGAAAACTGAGTTTTTGCTACTGGAACAGTCGTTTTGAGTAGGGTAAAAACTAGGGTAAATGACCTTGTTTGAACCTGAAATTTTTTGGGTCTTTAGTACACATCTATACCTTTAATATGAGCTTTAGATCACCTAAAAATGAGGTCTATAACTCCAGATATGATTTTTGGAAGTTGAGCTAAAAATTCTGGAAAGTTTCAGTATGATTCTGGAGGAACAAAATGACGTTGCATTTCGGACAAAGTAAACAAAGTTAAACAAACTTTAAATTCTCCAGATATATAGTAGACACAGAGAGCTTTAATTTGATAGGTCACAAGCCTCATTTGGAGCTGTATCCAAAGAGATATGAATTTTTGAAATGGACCTATTATCCTGGAACTATTTTCTGGACAGAGAAGGATGAACGAAAATCTGGGAATGATACAACAACTAATAAGCCTAGTGATTATTTTTCTATGAAACTAGACTTAATTAGTGTCACATAGAAATTTGAATCACCCCAATCGGAGATCTAGTGAATTAATTATGAATTTTCAAAAGTTAATGAAAATTCTGAGAATTTAAAGTTAAGTCTGAAAGTAGGAAATTAAGGGAATGTGGTTAATCCATAATTCGTGTAGTTAGTGACTTTGCGATGCAAAAAGTGACTAATGACAATGGTAAACGTTTATAGGTATATCTTGACACCTCTACCGATCCCATCAATTCCGGTCAAAGTTAAGGATTCAAGTTTGAGGTGGGTAACTGTTATCTTGTTAGCTTGTATGTATGTATTCATGTATGACTGATCATGGTTGCTAGATTATTTGCATGTATGTATCATAGCTATGGATCGGGGCTGCGTGTCCTAAAATGGAGCTGCGTGTTCCAAAGGGCTGCGGTCCTTGGCTGTTAGCTGCGGTTAACAGTGCGACTTGTTTATTGTGAATTACTCTATGCTTATACATGTGTTATACTGTGATTTATATTTCATACCTGCATATGAGATTAACTGTTACCCCTGGGGTTCATTCATTTGAACTCCAGATCGCATGAAAGATATAGGTAGTGATTCGGGATCAAGAGGCAAGATGCGGCTGTAAGGATTACAGCAGAAGAGTTTTAGGAAAATTATGAGTAGATAGATTGTACTCTATCGTTTATCATTTGTCTATTATGGAATAATGTATTAACATCCCACTATGGGATAGATTTGAATCGCGAAAAATTCATCCTCATATTTTCAAGCTAAGTTATTTTGTTAAAGTTTTATTCCGCAATTAAGTCGTCCAAATTATTTCGATGCCTGTGCGCTATAACTCTGATAAATAAGGGCGTCAAAAGGACGGGCGTTACAATCTACCTCTTGATTGCAATGAGAACTCCTTCTCCTTGACTCTTCCTTATCATTAGATGCTTGCTAGGCGATGGCAAAGTGGAGGCTTCAAGTCTTTGAATTTTCTTTTCTCAAGACAATGACAGTATCTTGAGATTAGGTGAGGTGCAAGATTGGAGGATTGGATGCATAAGGTTGGGAACTTACCTTTCTGGAATCAGGGCACATACATGGCGTCAAAGACCTTCTTGGTTGCACCAAAACGTCCATGAACCACACGGCCAAAGTTCAACCACTTTAATTAGGGTTTAACCCTAATTCAACACTTACAAGAAAGTCCCAGTCCATCTAGAAAGGCCTAGTCACACTAAAAAGGCCCAATCCAAGAATGACGCCTTTCAAGAAGCTTAATCATTTTCCAATTTTTGTTGGATATTTATCTAATCTTTATCAGATATTCCTTTGGATAATACAAGATTATCCTTTATCACCTAACCTCTTTAATTTAAAATTCGAATTTAAATTAATCTTAATTAAATCTTTATCCAATATTTATTGGATATTCCTTTGGATAATTGGAAAGAGATTTGCCGTGTCTCCCAAAATAAACCAAGTTCGATTAATGATTTTCAGAATTAGGGAACCTGGGTCGTTTCCCAACGAACTTGCAGCGGGTTTGATTAACAACAACAGTGAAACAGAATGGTAAAATTGGGGGTTTTAGGGTTTTATGATTCAGCAGATTAAAACGAAATAAATTGAAATAAATGTAACTATGTAGAAACAGATAGAAAACGTTGATAGACTTAAAGCATTAAAAACGACCAACTCAACGCTCGATTCCGTAATCATGCATCATTGAACGAAATATAACTAATCACGTTTGGTTCTGATGAATCGAAATCTCCGCATTCATCCGGAGAATCCCTTACCTAGGCGATCGTCTAGAATTTATTCGAACAGTGGCGTATCACTGTGCAATCGCACTGCAACACTAAAACCTAGTCCGAATTCAGTCCTTGGGATGAACCAAACCGAATATTAAATCTAATATTCGAACTATTTTCAGAAATCGGATCCGATAAGATGAAAACATAATTGATTAAGTTACCGATTAGGCACAAGTTCTCTGGACAAATCATGGAATCCTCATCGTTGGGTCAATCACAAGGGGGTTTAGCCGAGCATGGCTGGAAAAAGTGAAGAAAAGACGAAGAACCCTAAGAACATGCGAAGAACAGTTGAGAGAATTCGAAAACTTCTATTCTGATCCACTCTAATGTCAAAAACGTGAATGCCTAATATTTGTGGCGGCTGCCTTACTTAAAAATAACCTAAAACGAAAATGGGCTCTAATGGTTTTAGCCCAAAACAGAAATAAAATAAAGCTGGGCTTAAATTAAAAAATTCGGGTCCAAATAAAATCCAGAATTGTACATCCGACTTTGGCTCCAAAATTGACCGTCTTCTTGACCGAAGTTTCTCTTGATGTCTTCCTAACAATTGTAGCTCTCTGAATCATCTGAAATATGAGACAAAAATGAGGCAAATCCGATGTCTGGTTCAAGAGTTATGATAGAAATAGTGAAGCAACACAAAACTGGGATTTTATTATTAAAAATGGCTAAAATGCAATAAAAGGCCCAAGGCCCAAATAAACATAAAAGCCATTATTTATTAGCTAAAGGGTCCTAAATTATTAAGTCTCTCAAGTGTTTAAGGTAAATAAGTGTATCGCTCAAATTCTACTCAAGAAAATTGTTCTACCATAAGCTTGCTCAACTTCTACGTCTCCACTACTCACAACACATACATGCACAAATCAAGAGAGCTTGTAATTAAAGGTTGTACGGGGCTAGGGTGAAGGTAGGTAATAGTATGGAATGAGAGGCTAAGCACCAAAGAAATCAAAAGGAAGAGCACTGATTAACACAATCATTCTCTATGTATGAAACTTTTATTCTACTCATATATCCATTCCTTTCTATGTATTTTCTTTTCTCTTCTTTTTTCTTCTTCTTTTTTTTCTTCTCTTTTTCTTCTCTTTTTTTTTCTCTTTTTTTACTTTTCTTTCTTTCCTTTCATTGTATACGTAATTACAATGTCAAAATCAAATATCTCCCCCCCACACTTAAACTGTTGCACTCCTGAGCAACCCCACACTTAAACACAAAACAAGTTGAAACCAATGCTCAATAAATCTTCAAGGTGCGGAATAAAATGGTTTTACGCTAGGCTTGTAATGTGGCTTAGAAAAGAATGGGTCAAAAGGCACAAAGGGGCTAGCAAGGGAATCATAATGCAAGGGAAAGCTATTTGGCCAAAGTGAAGAGAATAAAAGAAAGAAAACAAGCTTCCATCATACTTATGCACGTAAGTGAAAATGTAGTTTCAAAAAGAAAAGGAGCAAGTTCTAGAGAACAAAAATCATGAGAGATGCACACATGAAAGAAAGAATGGCAAAAGATGAATTCCATTCATGCAGGCCCAAAACCTCACAAGGTCAATACCAACTTAGGTAATCAACAACATCAAATCAACTACCAAGACTTGTAATCGAAGAGTCAAGAATTGAAGACCAACCAGAATGATCCATTCAAACCAAAATGTCCACGTTCATAATATGTAGCAATCATAGAAAGAGAAACTTTTTTTTTTCAAAAAGCAAGGTAGAAAAAAAAGGAAAACAAATAAGAGAGAAAGAGGGAGAAGAAAGAAGAATACTCCCCAAGGGTTTATGGAGGAAGAAAGAAGAATGCTCCCCAAGGGTTTATGGAGGATAGATGGCGTCAATGAGGAGAGTCTCCGCTTCCTCAGCCGCCGTGGGATCCCTCATGAAATGGCTTGAGGCGATGCCCATTAACCTTAAAGGTTCTTCCTGTGGGTGAATCACATAGCTCAATAGCACCAAAAGGAAATATGTTAGTGATCACAAAAGGGCCATCCCATCTAGATCGAAGCTACTGTGCATAAACTTCAGACGGAATTAAATAGAAGAACTTTCTGGCCCACAAAAATTCTTTCCTCGTAATATGCTTATCATGGAATGCCTTAGTCTTTTCCTTATACAACCGTGAGCTTTCATAGGCATCCAATCTAAGCTCATCTAACTCTTGCAACTGCAGCCTTCCTCTCCATCCCGGACTTGGCCAAATCCATGTTGCATTGCTTAATAGCCCAATAGGCTTGATGCTCCAACTCAACCGGAAGATGACATGCCTTACCAAAGACAATCCGATAGGGAGACATCCCAATCGGAGTCTTGTAGGCGGTGCGATATGCCCACAAAGCATCATCTAGTCGCTTACTCCAATATTTCCGGCAGAGTTGACAGTCTTCCTCAAGGATTTGCTTAATCTCTCTATTTGAGACTTCAGCTTGACCGTTGGTCTGTGGATGGTATGCTGTGGAAACCTTGTGAAGTACTCCATACTTGCGCAACAAGGCACCCATGCTTCGATTGCAAAATGGGAAACCCCGGTAACCGATAATAGCTCTAGGAATGCCAAACCCGCAGAAAATGTTAGACCTAACAAAGTCCACCACCACGTAAGAATCATTAGTCCGGTGGCTTTCGCCTCAACCCATTTCGAAACATAATCAACAGCCAACACTATGTAAGTATAACCATATGAAGCAGGAAATGGACCCATAAAATCAATACCCCAAACATCAAAGATCTCACAAAACAATATAGGGTTTTGGGGCATCTCATGCCTACAGGAAATACTCCCTGCTCTTTGACAGTTATCACATGACTTGCAAAACAAATGGGCATCATGAAACAGGGAAGGCCAAAATAAACCACATTCTAACACTTTCCTAGCAGTTCTTTGGGGTCCAAAGTGACCACCACAGCGTAAGAATGAGCAAAATGCAATATAGAGTGAAACTCATGATCGTGCACACATCTCCTAACTACTTGGTCACTACAAAATTTCCACAGATAAGGGTCATCCCAAACATAATATTTAGAATCACTTTTCAATTTAAGGGTTTGGGCCCTAGTGGATTCTACAGGAAACACCACTACCAAGTAGTTAACTAAATCAAAGATACCATGGGGTCTTAACTTGCAGTGTAGAAGTCGCTCATCGTGGGAAATCATCCCGAATAGAAGAGGGTGAGAGGGAGAATGAGTGATACGACTCAAGTGGTCACTACCCAGCTTTGTGCTCCACTTCTATCTCGAATCTCCACATCAAACTCTTGGAGCAACAACATCCACCGGATGAGTCGTGGCTTAGCATCCGCCTTTTCAAAAGAAACTTTAAAGCCGCATGGTCGAGAAAACAATGACTCTACTAGCTAGCGATATGACCTAAACTTATCGAAGGCAAATACAATAGCCAACAACTCCTTCTCGGTAGTGGTGTAATTAGGCGAGCAGAATCCAAAGTCTTTGAAGCATATGCAATGACATGGGAGGCTCTATCAACCCGCTGTGCTAAGATAGCACCAACCGCATAGTTGGAAGCATCGCACATTAACTCAAAAGGGAGGAGCCAATCAGGGGGCTGAATCACTGGGTCGTGGTCGTGCAACGCTTCAAGTGATCCAAGGCCGCCTTGCACGCATCATCAAAGACAAAGTCAGTGTCCTTATGCGAAGGTTGGACAAGGGTCGAGCAGTCTTGCTGAAATCTTGAATGAAACGTCGATAGAAACCTCGCATGGCCAAGAAAAGAGCGAACTTCCCGCACGAAGCTGGGTAAGGCAAAGCAAGAATAACATCTATCTTAGCGGGGTCAACCTCAATCCCTTTCCTAGACACTATGTGTCCCAAGACTATACCCGACTCAACCATGAAGTGACACTTCTCATAATTCAAAGACAAGATTAGACTCAATGCACCTATGCAAAACTCTAGATAGATTAGCTAAGCATGCATCAAAATCAGACCCATATACAGTGAAATCATCCATAAACACCTCCATGCAGTCCTCTAGGAACTCAGAGAAAATACTCACCATACAACGCTGAAAAGTGTCAAGTGCATTGCAAAGACCAAAAGGCATCCTCCAGTAAGCATATGTCCCAAAGGGGCATGTGAAGGTCGTCTTTCTCGATCCTCGTGAGCAATATGGATCCGGAAGTATCCGAGTAGCCATCCAAGAAGCGGTAATGAGACTTACCACCAATCGCTCTAACATCTGATCAATGAAGGGTAGAGGGTAATGATCTTTGCGAGTGGCTTGGTTGAGTATTCTATAGTCAATGCAAACTCTCCAACTATTCGAACTCGAGTAGGAATGAGCTCATTCTTTTGATTGGCTACCACGGTGACTCGGTGGGGTTGCCTCACTGGCTTAGAGTCCTCTTCCAATAGAATCCGATGCATGCACATAGAAGGGCTAATGCCAACTATGTCAGCCAATGTCCACCCAATGGCTTTCTTGTTCGCCCTCAATAAGCTTAGCAGCTATCGAATTCAGTTCATCAAAATCGAATTAAGCTCATCAAAATCGAATCGGGATGCACGTTAGGATCGGGATGAAGCTCAAATTCGAATCAATATCGAGTCTACAAGTAATGTAGAATCATCAAGCAAATCGAATCACCAAACAATGCGGTCTTAACCAAATTAGTGCAAACAGAGCACCATTCATTATCATCGCATGCACAAACGGGGTATCACTCTCGATGAAAAATAAGGATAATCAAGACACCAACCATTAAGAACATCATCCACAAAGATCATCAATCACATCAATACGTAAAACAGAATGCTCTTCCCTAGGATATTTCATGGCATCAAAGATATTGAAATTCACAGATATATCACCAAACTCCATGGAAAGAGTACCAGAATGCACATCTATCTTAGTCCTAGCTGTTTTCATGAAAGGTCTCCCTAGAATGATTGGTGACCTACTACTAGGAGACTCACCCTCCATATCTAAGATGTAAAAATCAGCAGGGAATAATTCATTAACTTTGACTAATACATCTTCAACTAAACCGAAGGATGGGCATTACTCCTATTAGCTAACCGAACAATGACACCGATTGGATGCAAGGGACCAAGACCAAGAGATCTATAAACAGATGCAGGCATGACATTAATAGAAGCACCTAAATCTAGCATGCAATCATCAAATCTATAGTTACCAATAAGGCAAGGGATAGAAAATGTCACTGGATCTTTGCATTTACGAGGCATGCTAGGCTGGATGAGTGCTGACACATTCTGATTTAGAATCACTCGTTCATTCCCCTTCAGTCGCCTCTTGTTGGTGCACAACTCCTTCAGAAACATGGCATATTTAGGAATTTGTTTAACTGCATCAAGTATATCCTTCTCTTGTGCCTTTTCTGCCAACTTCTTGGATTGAACTGCTCTCTGAGGGAAAGGAAGAGGGATAGGAATGTCTTCCTCTTCACCTTGCTGCACGCCTTTTTCTTTTCGAGTCAATCTTCACATTTCGACTCGTTTTCGATGTGGAAGTCACATCTGCAGCTTGCTTAGGTTCCTCCAATTGCTTGCCGGGCCAGTAGTGATATAGCACTCACATTTCCCTTAGGATTGGGAATTGTTTGTGAAGGAAGGGAGTTGGATCCCCGAGGTTGAAGCTGGTTCAATGATGTTGCCAATTGCCCAATCTGTGTTTGCAAACTCGAATGGAAGTATCGCTTCTTTGTTGGAACCGCATATTGGTCGTGACAAATTGCTTCATCATATCTTCAAGTGAGGAACCCCCACCACTACTACTAGCTCTTTGTTGTGCCGCCCTGTGGAGGTGGACATATGGCTGGTCGAGGAGGTGGTGCTTGCAAAGGCAAAGGGGTGCGGATCGTTGCTGGAAAGTCCGTGGTCTGTACGGCCTCTGCCGGTAATTCCGAGTGCATTCTCGTCTTGGTTACTCGGGTTCGATTTTGATTCCAAATAAAGTTGGGGTGATTTCTCTAACCGGGATTGTATGTATTAGAGAAAGCATTATTCTGTTGGTATTATGGCCTTCTGGAAAACACCCACTGCAGCCTACCGATTGGTCTTGATAGGCGGGATCATGCAAAGTAGGGCAAGAGTCGAGTAGAGTGATAAGGGTCGAACAAAACCCACAAGAGTACCCATGCCGAGAAGGGGAAGACTGCACTGTCTCGTGTCATTGCCATTTGCCTCACAAGGGAGGTCGATCATCAAGTCTAGTCTCTAATCTCCGAGAATCATGCCGGACTGGAGCTTGAATATGGTAAACAGGAGTACTATTGGCTCGGTGCCAAAGCCGCCGAGAGTTATCGCCATAATGGATATCAAGTCTCGGGCTTCTTCAGTGTCTTGTTACTCATAGCCCCACCGCTAGAAGCATCCACCAACCCTTTGTCTACCGGTGATAGACCATCATAGAAAGAGTTGATCAAGTCTTTTCGGATATCGATGGTGTGGACAGCTTGCACATAACCTTTTGAACCTCTCCCAATACTCATGCATAGTCTCCCCAAAGTGATCTGCCTAATGTTGCCAATTTCCTTCTTGATTGCAGTTGCTCTTGAGGAAGGGAAATATTTCTCCAGAAATAACCTCTAAATTTCAGTCCAGCTCCCTATAGATGAGGGCTGAAGGTACAACAGCCAATCCTTGGCTCCACCATCCAATGAGAAAGGAAAAGCTCTCAGCTTGATATGATCTTCATCAATGGCATGTGGTTTCATAGTCCGCACACTACATGGAATTCCTTCAAATGCTTAATGGGGCACTCACCTGCAAGACCATGAAACTTAGGCAACAAGTGTATTAGACCAGATTTAAGCTCAAAGTTAGCAGCAAGGTTAGGATATTGGATGCACAAAGGTTGATAATTAACATCAGGTGCGCCCAATTCCTTTAAAAGTAGCATGATCTGCCATAACGTCTGAGTTAGCAAAATTGCTACAAGAATCAGTGAACACAACAAGACTATCAGAAATACTATCAGAATCACAATCAGAAAGATCAACAGAATGAACACAATCAGAATGGTCGTCCAGTTCAGTATCAATCCTATGACTTAGCCTAACAACTCTTCTAGCAGTAAGAATTGTTCTTTCTATTTCAGGGATCAAATGGAAACAACTCTTCCGGATTAGTTGTGTTCTCGGTGCTCATGCAAAGATACAAACAAAGCAGAATTGGCAAATACTCAGAATTACCGAAATGCCACCAGAAAATCAGAATTACGAAAATGCCACTCAAGAAGTGGTAAAAAGTGGGAAACCCTAAGAGAACACACAAACAAAGCACACAAAAGCAAAAACCAATGCTAGAAATTGACTAAAATAAGTCCAGAAACACTATCAAATGATTTTTAAAATTTTTGGGACTTGGACTGGGCAACTCCTAGACTATTGGGGAACAAATAAAAAAAATGAAAAAAATTAAAAATTAAAAAATTAAAAAATTAAAAAATTAAAAAAATTAAAATAGTTAAATAAAAATAAATAATTAAATAAATAAAAATAAATAAATAAAAATAAAAAAAATAAAAAAAATAAATAAAAACTACTTCACTGTCAGTAATCAGACCGATGCAAAATCCCCGGCAGCGGCGCCATTTTTGGAAAGAGATTTGCCGTGTCTCCCAAAATAAACCAAGTTCGATTAATGATTTGCAGAATTAGGGACTCGGGTCGTTTCCCAACGAACTTGCAGCGGGTTTGATTAACAACAACAAGTGAAACAGTAATGGTAAAATTGGGGGTTTTAGGGTTTTATGATTCAAGAGATTAAAACAAAATAAATTGAAATAAATGTAACTATGTAGAAACAGATAGAAAAACGTTGATAGACTTAAACAGATTAAAAACGACCAACCCAACGTTCGATTCGTAATCATGCATCATTGAACGAAATATAACTAATCACGTTTGGTTCGGATGAATCGAAATCTCGCATTCATCCTGAGAATCCCTCACCTAGGCGATCGTCTAGAATTTATTCGAACAGTGGCGTATCACTGTGCAATCGCACAACAACACTAAAACCTAGTCCGAATTCAGTCCTTGGGATGAACCAAACCGAATATTAAATCTAATATTCGAACTATTTTCAGAAATCGGATCCGATAAGATGAAAACAGAATTGATTAAGTTACCGATTAGGCACAAGTTCTCTGGACAAATCATGGAATCCTCATCGTTGGGTCAATCACAAGGGGGTTTAGCCGAGCATGGTCGAAACTGAAGAAAAGACGAAGAACCCTAAGAACATGCGAAGAACAGTTGAGAGAATTCGAAAACTTCTATTCTGATCCACTCTAATGTCAAAAACGTGAATGCCTAATGTTTGTGGTGGCTGCCTTACTTAAAAATAACCTAAAACGAAAATGGGCTCTAATGGTTTTAGCCCAAAACAGAAATAAAATAAAGCTGGGCTTAAATTACAAAATTCGGGTCCAAATAAAATCCAGAATTGTACATCCGACTTTGGCTCCAAAATTGATCGCCTTCTTGACCGAATTTGCTCTTGATGTCTTCATAACAATTGTAGCTCTCTGAATCATCTGAAATATGAGACAAAATGAGGCAAATCCGATGTCTGGTTCAAGAGTTATGATAGAAATAGTGAAGCAACACAAAACTGGGATTTTATTATTAAAAATGGCTAAAATGCAATAAAAGGCCCAAGGCCCAAATAAACATAAAAGCCATTATTTATTAGCTAAAGGGTCCTAAATTATTATTCAAGAGACAAAAATAAGTGTATAAAATATTCAATTATCAATAATACAAGATTATCCTTTATCACCTAAATTTTTTAATTTAAAATTTGAATTTAAATTCAAAATTCAAATGGACCTAAGACCTTATTGAGCCTTTTAACATATTTGGGCCTATTAGTGGAGAAACTAATTTCACCCAAACATGGGGCCATTTGTTAATTAAGCTTGGAGTCCCAATCCAACCCAATTACACCTATAGTCTTGATAAAGCCCAATAAAATTATTGGCCCAAAGTTGTTAAATAAAGCAATCAAGAACAACCTTAGTGAGTGACCCATTAGGCTCATTTAATCACTAACACATATAAACTTGGACGAATTAAACTCCTTTAACGAGCCCAATTTATCTAATGATCACATGAGACACTAGCAATGCTATGCGGCCCCAGAACTAGTCGAGTTGATCAAGTGACCTACCTTTCTAATTTGGATACTGTGCCAGCAAATCTCTCACATCGTCATTCACTTTTAGTCGAGAGTGGATAGAGCATCATCTCTCTTGATTGACTAAATGTAGCTATTTCACGGAATTATGAATCTTCTTCCATTGACTCTAAGACAGATCATGACTCTTCATGATTGCTTACAATACATAGATTCCTAAGTCAATTAGAAGTCATTCAAGCTCTACCAGTCTTATGAATGACTAATCCCTTGTATGGGACTATGAGTCCTTTCGGAATGTCCATCTGTACTCATGCATTTGAGTCATACCCAAGACTACATTGTTCTCCCCATTTTTTCAGTCGAATAGAGTTGTACAGTCAAAGCATAATCCTAAGACATAGTGTTCGATGATATCTTCAAGTCTAGGATGACCCATACTACGAAACAATGAAAGACATTACCAAGCCAATGATACTATCTACAATGAATCCTTGTAGAGTCTCTCGGCGAGTTGGTTGAGTGCTATCTGTTCTCTAACAGATCTACCCACAACATCAGCTAAGGCATCACCATGCCTGCATTCCATGAGGTCCCTACCTTGTATCTCCATATAAGTAGATGACGTCGTACTAGTCTTATTGAGACCATCAATGCCATTTCTTGGCGATAGACTAGGAACATGTTTCAGTTAATAAACATGTAGTGCCACTGAGTCCTAATGATCATGATCCCTATCATAGATCCTCGAGTGTATACTTGTTCTATTCCTAGGGCTTGTGAGACATAAATATGATAAAGATAAAGTATGCTCAAATATATAATTCATGAAATACTAAATAGAACAAGGTGTTCTTCTGATAACACAAATCGTCTCTAGGGATTACTTGCTGTGTACATCCAACGAGCTGGGCCTTTCCTAATCTATCGAGGTTCAATCGTATCTTCCCTTCCGCATCTCGGTAGATTGATTCTGCTGATTATGCGGGATTCTTCAAATCTTTAGTTTTGATACTCCGCGTCTTTTATCCCCTTATGACAGCAATCTAACCTTTTACCAATATGCTCTTTGTTTCCTAAAATAACATTGACAAAAGATCAGAACAAATGCCGCATAACATTGCTTCATTTACTCTGCTATAGCTTTAGGGAATGCATTGTATTGCGCTTAAAGGAGGCAGTCCTGATGTTATAGCATTGTATCGGCCATGCTGTGCGTCTTACATAAAATGCGATCTTTTTCTCAGCACATGTTTAGGATGCTTATGTGATTTATTCATGTTTATAAATTTCATCCTTAAGTTCCCCATATAATGAATTAATGCCTTTTTGCTTGGATTGAATGCAATTAAGCTTATGCTTGCCACAAAATTCAGTTATAGGATACAGGGAAAACATGGCATAAATAGTGCTCATCACACGTGTTTGGACCTTTGATGAGACCTTGGTTCCTTGCCCTGAGCAATAGCTCCGGTATTGTCACAATACAAAGATATTGGATCAACAACGGTGTAACGACCCTAATTCTACGTCCATTATGGTGTCTATTTATGTTGATTTATCTCTTATTAAACCAATTGGCGTGTAATTATTAGAGTGACGACGTTTACAGATCAGAGTGATTATGCAACAGAGAGCATGTATAACATTTGAACGATGAGTATCTGATAACATATGCCTAGTCATATGCTAGTTAACTTTAACCCCCGGAGGAATATACACGTGATACTGATTAAAATTCGAGAATAGTCAGGGTTAATCCCTTTGGAGGATATTAATTACATAGTCTTCCAAATTTAAAGTTAGTCAAATAGTTAGTAATATACAATCCAAAATATCAAAATAAAAAATTTCCTTAAATAAATCCCCTTCTTTGAGGTCTTCTTTTACTGCCCCAACTGCAACGCCTTACTTCCCAATTCATAACTTCTTCATGAATCTCTAGGTATGTCTGAGATTCAATTGATAATTGAATCTCAGGGTAACAGTTAATCTCATATTCAAAGTGTAAATCATACATGACAATTATTCTATATATTGTAGAGAAGTAAACAGCATTCAGCAAACACACCGCAACTAGAATACAGAGCACAAAGCAAATATAACGTTAACGGCGAAAGCACATACCAATGCTAGATACACATGTTTGCAGACACAAGTCCTTAGCGCTAGGAAAATAAGCATGCATGATTATCATATAAAAACAATAATCCATAGCTATTTGAATGTAACAAACACATGACTAGGGCATACAACCCAACTGATTATAAGAGACATGCATACAAACACACAAGAAATAGGAGATTAAGTTACCAACCTCAACCTCGCAAATATTTATAAAATTCCCGGCATTAGAAACTCGGTCTTCTGTTAATATCCTAAAGTAAGACCATTATAAACATTAATTTCCTCTTTATTTTGTAAGGTATTATATTAAATACCATTTTAAAATATTAACATGGTTTTACTTGTCCCTTAAGTCTCTCTTTAATCCATAAAGGATAAGTCTTTTATCTTTGACCTTATTATACTTTATTTTTGGATTATTCATTTTTTTGTCCAAAATTTTCTAGCAACTTTGAAAACTTATAATTAAATGCACACAAATCCAAATGATGTGGTTCAAAAAGCTACATGTCCCTTGTCATGTCTATGTGTTGGAAATTATGCCCTAGGGGCCAATCATTGTACTTTAAACATTATTGTTATTTAAAGTATTTTTCCAATTTTTTATCATATCATTTGCATGTTTATTATGATGATTGTATCCTTGGATGTATCATAATGATTGTCCTAAATGTCCCTGGTCGGTCATCTATGCGGGAGCGAAGATGAAATAAGACCAGTATGACTTTGATAAGGTATGGAGATACGAATCAAAGTCTTAGGCACTTGTAAGAGTACAAGGTCCTAGACCGACCCACTATGAGAAAGCTGTATGGATTAAGTCATAAGCTTATCTCATGTATAACCAAGTCACAATTTTGGTCTCTTCATCATAAAACACCAAAGGAAAGTGTTTCATTAGGATTAGGGTTTTACTTAAGGTTAGGAGAAGAAGAGCTACAAAGTTTCAAGAACAGTTACCTTTTGTTCTTGAGTTTTCCTTCTCTTCTTGTGATTTCCTCTCTCTCTCTCTCTCTCTCTCTCTCTCTCTCTCTCTATTCTAGGTCAAGATGAGTGTTTGATATTAAAGTGTCTTGCAAGAGGATTAGCTATAAGTGTCTTATAATTAGAAGACAAGCTACCAAAGGTCTCTCTTGCAAATTGACCAAAATGTCCTTACAAAATATCTTTGTACTTTTCGCTTCTTGACTAAGTTTTCTATTTCTCCTTTCATTCCTCTTGTCTTGGCCGGATTACATATGGCTTCCTGGGGAAGTTTGTAATGTCATTTTGGTGACTTAAGCAAGTGTTGAGGTGTCCATCCAAGTTGTCATTTTGCTTCCTAGCTTGACATGTGGCATTTTGACTTGTTGACTCTTATTCCATATGTGTTAATTGCTTCAAAACTTCATCTTTTCCTTTTTCCTCCCTTGTTGGCTAATGAGTCATATTTATGTCATGTTTTCCCTATGTGTTTTGACTGTTTTGAATGCTAAATTTGAACTTTATTGTGTGCTATTTGATAGAATGTCTAAGAATTCACGCACATAGGGAAATAAAGGATAGATCTTACAAAATATTGCATTCATAGTATTATCTTGCTCATGTGCATAAGAAAAGGACCACTTTATGGTTAGCCATAAAAGCGCATAACAAAGCTGATACAACTCTATAGCATATTGCATGCTCACATTTGTGCCAGCAATACAATGCGACCGCTATACTGTAGCATCGTAAGTGATGCAAAATTATGCGCTACATTGTTCTTACCTTTCCTCGCGAGTTTTCAGGAAATTAATACAGGTCTTTTGGATGGACGTTAAGACATTGATTGACTCAAACTGAATCCAGAAGATGCGGAGAATTGGGAGAAATATTTGAAGAATCCCACAATATTAAAAGAAAGATCAATCAACCAAATCTAGGGATTTGAACCTAACAGATTTGGAAGGCCCAACTCATTGGACGTACGTGCAAGGAGACCTAACTATAAGAGGAAAGCGTGACAAAACCTAGGAGCCGTTGAAGTCGTGAGAGTAAACAAGTCAAGACAATCCCAATCCGACTGAACTCACACCGAAGGAATGAGAGAGAAGACCGACCGAGAGGACAATAGATCAGACCTAACTCTTCCTGGAGCAAGACGGATCATAGAAGATGTAGAGACGTCGCGTAATAGGACGCCTCTTACCCCGTCAACCTTTCGATGAGCTTCCTTGTTTTTCCTCTGTTATTTTATTTTCGTAATTCTGGTATGGGTTGTTCTATATTACTCTGTTTTGTGTTTCCCTCATCAGTCATGAACTCAACTTCCATTGGCTGAGTGAGGATGAATTTCTAAGTTGTAAAATGAACCCAGTTTGCTAAGGTTTTAATTTAATAAATTTAGTTTGTTTAGCAGTGTTTTAATCCATAGTCGGTTAACAGACTCTAAGGATTATCTTAGTGGTCTTGGATTACCGGTCGAGAGTCAAGGTTAGACCTCTGTTAGACAGTGTTTGTTGGGAAAGCCCGTGCACTGCTTGACCTAAATTGTAAATGCCAAGAATGGATTTACTGCTCATAACCAAAACACTTAGGTTTAATTAGACAGACTAAACTTGAAATTGCCATAGGAATATGAGAGAGTAGAGCGAAGACTGTAGTTATAGAATGTGGACGCTTCTGTATAGAATAGTGGTGGGTTAACTAAATAACGTTGTGTAAGGCAGTTATGCTATAGCATTGCGGAAGCTGTACAACATAATTGCTATAGCAATGTGCTGTATGCGAACTGGGGGAATGACACGACTTAGAATGAAATATGAGCTTAGCCTATTTTTAAATTGATATCTTCCTTCGACTTCTGATTACTTATTTATTTATTGTCATTAGTAATAGCAAAAACAACCAAAAACAACTCTACTTTCACTTCACATAACTGTCATTAGAAACTGGAATCATCCTTGGTATCAACAGTCTCTGTGGGATGATAACTTTACTTACTCTTTATTACTTGTTTGACTGGTTCGCTTGCCATAAGGGAGTTCAACCAACAAGTTTTTAGTGTCATTGCTAGGGACTGAAGACACTATTTATGATTGTAAGTTTCTTACTGATAAGTTGTGTTTACCTCACCAAGCTTACTTCTCTATCTATGATTTTTAGGTACATTCTGTAGTGTATGCGTAACTTTCTCGCTACTGACCTTGAGCAGTACGATCCGGATATTGAACGAACCTATAAACAGAGGCGCAGAAATCAGAGGCGAAGGAGTCATTCGAGCGACTCTGCACAAATGGCGGATATGCAAGTTAATCGCTTTTTGGATCGAGAAGAGCTACACTTGACCAATGGGGACAACCAAATCCCTCAGCAACCAAACCGTAATGCTGATCTAGACTGAGCAATCATGGAGTTTGGAGTCCTTGACCTGACCAGAATCAACTTGGCCATCACACCTCCAAACCTGACTGCAAGACACCTCCAAATCCCTCAACAACCAAACCGTAATGCTGATCTAGATTGAGAAATCATGGAGTTTGGAGTCCCTGACCTGACCAGACTCAACTAGGCCATCACACCTCCAGACTTGACCTCATGACACTTTGAAATTGAAGGTGTCATGCTCCAAATGCTCAATTCAGCCGGACAGTTTGGAGGACTCCCGTTAGAAGACCCTCATTTGCATCTTAAGTCATTCATGGAGGTTTGTAATGCTTTTGTTATTCCGGAGTGACATCTGCTGCCCTCAAAATCAAATTGTTCCCATTCTCACTTAGGGACAAGGCTCGAGCATTGCTAAACACATTGCATGCTCACTCTATTACCTCCTGGAACGACCTGGGTAGTAAATTCCTGCTCAAATTCTTCCCACCAATTTAGAATGCCCAGTTAGGAGAAGACATCACTAGCTTTCGACAACAACCTGGCGAATCTACTTATGAAGCCTGGGACCGATTCAAGGACCTACTTAGAAGAGGTCCAAAACACGAATTGGTGGAATGGGTACAACTGGAAACTTTCTATAAAGGTTTGGACAGATAGACATGGTCAATAGTTGATGCCTCTACAAATGGTTCACTCTTGTATTGCACTTCGATAATGCTGTCCTGATGCTATAGCATAGTATCGGCTATGTTATGCGACTTTCCCATAAAACCTCAAAATGTGTTCTTTTCTCGGCACATGTTTAGAATGTCTGTGGAATTTATCTTTAAGTTCCCTGTACAATGAAATAATGTCTTTTTTCTTAGATTAGATGCAGTTAAGCTCATATTCACCATACAGTTCAGTCATACAATACAGGGAAAACATGGCATAAATAGTGCTCATCAAATACCCCCACACTTAGCTTTTTGCACTTCTGGGCAAAAAAAGACAGAGATAACAGAGCAGAACGTTGACTAATAGCAGTAGTATGCCTATCCACATAACATATGCCTGCACTATTGCTCTTAGGTCACGTTCCCGTGCAGGAAATCCTACTGCCCAGTACTAGTGGCTCGTGATGAAAATATTACTTTGACAAGGAAGTGTTAAGAGACTCTCAAATTCAGTGTTTACACTCTCTTTACTTGGGGGATTTAGCTTTCTATCTTGCCATGCTAACCTAGAAGTTCTATAGCCTTGTCAAAATTCTAAGATTACTTTCCAACATCTGAGCTTTCATTCGTCAAAGGGGCTTTTCGGGTTGTAATGGTGTGGAGATGAAAAGCGATGGCCAATGCTATAGCAAGGTGCAGACCGGTTTTTCAACTTAGCCGAATGCCTCAATTGAACTTTGCATTGCCTTGTTTCTCTTTATTCAAAGTCCTTCTCTTTCTCTCTCTTTTTTTTAATATTCCTTAAAAACAAACTGATCGGGGCTACTTTCTTGCAGCATTTTTAATGGAGGCATACTGCCATAGCATTTCTTCACCGTCTTCTTCATATTCACCTGTCTATTTAGGTTTGCTATAGCATTATCTGTAAGGCTCAAAGGGGTTGCAATATGGATAATGATGTTCTATGGTTTGTGTATGGGAATGAGGGGTATGACATAAATGCCTTTATCCTATGAATTATTTACTCATATGCTAAAAAAATTTATCAAAGAATTAAGACAAATCAAAGATCATACATGGGTTGGCTGACATGCACACTGGAATAGAAACAGTTAGGCTCAAAGAAATCCTTCCATTGTGGGTTCTCTCTTTATTCTTCCTCACCGTCACTTTACCAAACACCACGTTAACTAGCACTGCCAATTTCCCAAGCCTAGCGGTTCAGTTCCTTTTAGGAAATCATGCTATGTTGAGTTCTACAGATATTCATCCTACTCCTATAGGTTTATGTTCGTGCTCTAATTTTTTTTTAGTAAATACCCTTTTGGGTCCCTGGAATAACACGCGCTACCCATTTTGGTCCCTGAGTAAAAAAAATGTCATTTTTGGTCCTTTTTAGAGACTAAAAATGATTTTGGGAATTTTGAGGATTAAAATGCTCACAAAAATGACTAAAATGACTAAAAGAGACTTTTTTTTTACTGTTTAAGGACGAAAAAAGACATTTTTTTTACTCAGGGACCAAAATGGGTAGCGCGTGTTATTTCAGGGACCAAAAAGGGAATTTACTCATTTTGTTTTTTAAATTTTTTCCTGTTTGCCCATCAGCCAAATCTGGGTTATTTTGAGCATAATTAAACATTAAGTTGCACGCACAGATTAAATTAGCCTCCCCCACACTTGATCGATGCACTTCCCCCATTGCAACATGTAATGAAGACAATTAAATACGCAAAGGAATGGGGTTGTGGGGCGGGGACAATATAGGGGAACCACGACATTCATGGCAGTGTGCACAAAAGGGCCCTGAGGCAAACGTCCAAGGCAATAGTACAGTAGCAGTAGCAGATTACAAAACGACCAAAACAACTAAAAATACAAAATAAAAACTAGGGGCAGAAGGGTCAAAGCAGCGCCGCGTCTAGCCGTAAAGCAGGATACAAGCAAGCCTAAACAAAACAAAAGAACGAAATAAGGGACACCAAATGGCTACGCATTAGGGAGGCCTGGAGGAGGAGGTGCGTGATCGATATCCGAGTGGCAGTCCAAGAGGAAGCATGCCTGGAATAGCACCTCCGCGTGATCTGGCAGAATGGGAGTAGCAGCCGTAACAGGTGTGGAAGGATCGATCGCCTAGGAGGGCAGAGTTGATTGGGGTGGCGACAATCGTGCAAAAAGATATGCTATAGCCTGGTCGTGTCGGACTGCTGGTGCTGCCATCTTAAGTGAATTCCTACGAAACGTGAGAAAACATAAACATAAAAGAAAAAAACATTCTGGTTGCCTCCTTGTAGCGGTTGGTTTATCATTGCCCAGTAGTGCTTAACTCTCTGACCGTTGACTCTGAATATGTCCCCGGTTGTTGGGTTTCGGAGGTTGATGGCACCGTGTGGTGTGAGGGTGTGAATTTTGAAGGGTCTTGACCACCTGGATTTTAGTTTACTTGGAAATAATTTTAGACGAGAGTTATATAGTAATACCTTTTGGCCAACCTCAAAATTGCGTGGAATCAGACGCTTGTCTGCCATCGCTTGACTTTTTCCTTGTAGAGCTTGACATTTTCAGAAGCGTGCAAACGAAGTTCTTCCAGTTCATGCATTTGTAATAGTCGTTTGTCACCTGCTGTGGAGGTGTCCATATTTAGCTGTGCTATTGCCCAGTAGGCTTTATGTTCCAATTCCACTGGAAGATGACAAGCTTTCCCAAACACCAGTTGGTAAGGGGAAACCTCTAATGGTGTTTTGAACGTAGTTCGGTATGCCCACATGGAGTCGTCTAGCTTGTTTGACCAATCCTTATGGTTGGGGCGAACTACCTTTTCTAGTATACGTTTTACCTCTCTGTTTGAGACCTCCACTTTTGATTGTGGATGATAGGCAGTAGCGATTCGATGCTTAACTCCATACTTAGCAAGCAGGGCTTGAATTTGGTGGCTGCAAAAATGAGATCCTTCACCACTGATTATGGCTCTTGGGGTGCTAAATTTCGTGAATATTTGTTTCTTCAAAAATTTGCTAATGACCAGTGAGTCATTTGTTGGTAGAGCGGCCACTTCAACCCATTTTGAGACGTAGTCAACAACGACTAATATGTATTGGTTACCCCTTGATGGAGGAAAAGGGCCCATGAAGTCGATGCCCCAGACATCAAACAGTTCCACTTCGAGAATAGGCGTTAAAGGCATTTCGTGACGGTGAGATATGTTCCTAGTTCTCTGGCATTTGTCACATTTTGACGTAAATTGATGTGCATCCTTGAAGAGGGATGGTCAATATAAACCAGATTGAAGTACCTTGGCTGTTGTGCGAACGCCTCCATAGTGCCCGCCATAGGGTGAGGAGTGGCAATGTCTCAAAATGTCCTCTGATTCGTCTTCGGGTATGCAACGTCAAAGCATTTGATTGGGGCATTGTTTAAACAGGTAGGGTTCATCCCAAAAAAAATTTCTACTATCGTATAGAAATTTCCTTTTTTGGTGATATGTCAGGTCTGCAAGAGTTTTGCTAGTGACCAAGAAGTTTGCAATATCAGCATACCAAGGAGTTTGGATGCAGGCAATAGCATAAAGTTGTTCATCTAGGAAAAATTCTTGAATTGGTATTCCTGGTTGGTCCAAAAAGCGCCCTTCCAATCTTGAAAGATGGTCCGCCACTTGGTTTTCCGTTCCTTTTTTATCCTGAATCTCTAAGTCGAATTCTTGAAGTAGTAGAACCCATCTAATGAGTCTCTGTTTAGCATCTTTCTTTGCTAGGAGGTATTTTATGGCAGAGTGGTCCGTGAATACTATTACCTTGGTGCCTACTAAGTAAGATCTGAATTTCTCAAATGCAAATACTACTGCCAGCAGTTATTTCTCTGTAGTGGTGTAATTTACCTGGGCACTACACAGAGTCTTGCTCGCATAGTAAATGGAGTGGAACATCTTGTCATGCCTTTGACCGAGTACTACGCCAACTACTGAATTGTTGGCATCACACATGAGTTCGAAGGGTAAACTCCAGTTAGGTCCTAGTATGATCGGAGCAGTAGTGAGCTTCTTTTTGAGGGTTTGGAATGCCTCAAGACATGCTGTATCAAAACTGAATTGGGTGCCGAGTTTCAGCAGAGCACAAAGAGGTTTAGTGATTTTTGAGAAATCTTTGATGAAGCGGCGATAAAATCTGGCATGTCCTAAGAAACTTCTAATCCCTTTCAATGTGGTAGGTTGCTGTAACCGTTAAATAACGACCACCTTGGCACGATCAACTTCAATTCCCTTTTTTGAGATCTTGTGTCCCAACACTATTCCTTCTGTTGCCATGAAATGACATTTCTCCCAATTTAGCACTAGATTGGTTTCCTCACAGCGTTGTAGGACCTTTTCGAGGTTTTGAAGGCAATCGTCATATGATTGACCGAAAACTGGAAAAGTCATCCATGAAAATTTCTATGGATTTTCCACCATATCTGAGAATATTACCATCATGCATCGTGGAATTGTTGCTGGGGCATTGCATAATCCAAAAGGTTCCATATGGACAGGTGAATATGGTCTTGTGATGGTCTTGAGGTGCTACAACAATTTGATTATATCCGGAGTATCCGTCCAAGAAACAATAGTATTCCTTGCCGGCCAGCCTATCTAGCATTTGATCAATGAATGGCAATGGGAAGTGATCCTTTACTGTGGATTTATTAAGTTTGCAGTAATCCATACATATTCGCCAACCAGTAACCGTGCGTGTGGGGATTAGTTCGTTCCTATCATTTTCCACCACAATGATTCCTCCTTTCTTGGGCACGCATTGTACTGGATTGACCCACTCGCTGTCAGAGATAGGGTAGATGATTCCAGCATCTAACCATTTAATAATCTCCTTTCGCACTACTTCTTTCATGATGGGGTTTAGCCTTCGTTGCTGCTCAACTGAGTTTCGGCATCCCTCTTCGAGGCGGATTTTGTGCATGCATAAGGATGGGCTGATTCCTTTAATATCAGCGATGGTCCAGCCAAAATCCCTATTGAATTTAGCGAGTACCATTAGAAGTTTGGTTTCTTGGTCACTATTGAGGTGAGCGGAGACAATGACTGGTAGTGTCTGATTATTTCCCAGGTAAGCATATTTCAAATTATCAGGCAGAGGCTTAAGGTTTAATGTTGGTAGCACTTTTATGGATGGTTTAACTGTGTCCCTCCGGTGTTGGTCAACCTCTAATGATTCAAGCATTGCTATGTTGTGGTTGATGTTGTCCCTAAAATTGAAGACTACTGCCGAACTGATAACTTCGTCACCTATTGCTGGTTTGATTTCTCCGATTGCCTGGTTATATGATTCGTAGAAGGCTTCCTGTATTACCTCATCCATGATATCGATCATGGAGCATGTTTTCGTGTCATTTATGTATTGCATTGCTTTAAGGAAGTTGAATTTGATCATTTCGTCATTCATTTTTAGTGTGAGTTCCCCTTCATGTACGTCCATTTATGCTTGTCCAATCGCCAAGAATGGTCTTCCTAGAATGACTGGAGTGTTGTGTCTACCCTCTTGATCATGTATGATGAAGTCTATAGGGAAAACGATTTTGCCTACCTTTACTAGGATGTCGTGTATTTCACCTTCTGGATGGATGATTGTTCTGTCTGCCAGCTGTAAACTTACTGTAGCAGCTTGTTTGTCGTTGGATGGTAGTTTATGGAATACTGACTTCGATATTAAGTTTACCCTGGATCTTGGATCGCAATAAGCCTTTACTGGGGTGTGACTACCTATTATGCATGAGATTTCAAGATGGCTCTTATCCTGCGGCTCAAATGGTATTCCTGGTAGGAACAAGGTACTACAGTTCTGAGGTAAGGGTATGGTCTCATGTCCTACCAGCCTTTTATTCGTGGATAGAGTGTCATTTAGGAACTTAACGTAGTTCGACATCTGTTCCAAAGTTGCGGCAGGGGTAAGGTGAATGTGGAATTGTTGTGCTAAATCTAGGAAACCTTGAAATTGTTTGCCGGGATTTTGCAGTCTATGTTGGGTTGACACCTGAGATTGTCCTGGGGCAAGATTTTGTCGTGATGCCTCTACTGTAGCATTCCTTTGTAATGTTGGTGCCTTGTTATCTATCACGTCAGATGATGAACATGTTGTAGCGTCAACTACCACTTCAAATTGTTGTGGCAGTGTCTTTTGCTCATTCCCCTTGATTGTTGGATCTGCCTACTGATTAATGGGGTTTCTGAAGGTCTATCAGCAAGTGTTGCTATAAGCTGCCCAAGTTGATTCTCGAGCTTTTGAAGGGTTAGCTACTGATTTTGAATTACTGAGTCATTCCTTGTTATGTGTTCCCTAAGAGGGTCGTTACGGGATGAGTTAGCTGACGTTTTTTGGGCCTGAATCAACTTCTGGTTGTTTGACTTGCCGAGCACATTCTGTTGGGTTTGATGGTCTAGTTGAGTCAGTGTTTCTGATGTTCTAGCCCTAGTTGGGACTATTATCATGGCTGGTCAAATTGATGTTCCTGGGCTGCTGAGAATATTGGTAATCTCCGTTACAAGAAACGTAGGTTGGTGACGCAGGCTATAGCATGGCATGATTGACAGGAACAATTAATCTTTCAATGGCATTGGTCAAGGATGTTATCTGGGATGTACGGGTAGTAATGGCATCTGATACGCGTATTTCAGAAGTCTCCTTAGATGAGGTTATGTTGTTATCATCTCATTGATGGCCGTGTGTTGCTATTTTTTTCCAGCAGATGACATGCCCTGTCATACGGTTTCATGAGAATGGATCCATTCGCACAAGCATCCACAAATAACCGTGTTTGGTCATTTAGTCCACTGTAAAAGGTCTCCATTTGAGCCCAATCTAGCAATCCGTGTTGTGGGCATCTGCTGAGAAGATTCTTAAATCGGTCTCATGCTTCATGTGTCAGTTCTCCAGGATTTTGCCGGAAGCTAGTAATATCATTTCTCAGTTGCGCGTTCCTTGTTGGTGGGAAGAATTTGAGTATGAATTTACTTCCTAGATTAGTCCATGAGGTGATTAAATTGGCAGGTAGGTTGTTAAGCCACGTTCGAGCTTTGTCTCGAAGGGAGAATGGGAACAATTTAATTCAGAAAGCATCGGGCGTGACTCCTGGAATAACGAATGAGTTGCACACCTCCATGACATGAAGGACTTGAGGTGTAGATGAGGTTCTTCAGACGGGAGTCCTCCAAATTTCCCGGCTGCATTCAGCATTTGAATCATGATACCCTTAATCTCAAAGTGTCCTACATTAAAGGCCGGGGGTGTGATAGCTGAATTCAACTTGTTTAAGTCTGGAATCCCGAATTCCATGATGGCTTTGTTCAGATCTGGATTTGGAGGTGGAGGGACCTAGTGGTCTCTGTTTATTTCTTGCTCTCTTTGCTCCTGATCACGATTATCCGGCATATCCGCCATGTTTGCGAAGTCAAAAAGCTGACTTCTTCGCTTCTGCTTCCCGTGCCTTTGCTTGTAAGTGCGTTCGATTTCAGGATCGTAAGCCTCTAGGTTGACTAAAGGCGAGTTACGCATACACTACAGAATGTACTTGAAATTCAAGAAAAAAAGGAAAGAGTGAGCCTTATTGGATAAATCACAACTATTTAGCGATAAATGTGTTGTCATTAGAGGTGTCTACAGTCCCCGGCAATAGCGCCAAAAACTTGTTAGTGGATTTCCTTGATGGCAAGTGCACCAGTGGAACAAGTAATAAAGAGTAAGTAAAGTATGGTCCCACAGAGACTGAGATTACCGAATGATGATGCTGAATCACAAAATTGGTTGTGTTTAAAAAGAAAGTAAAGTCTGATTGGTTTGGAAGTTTTTATAATTATGCTAATAAACTAGAAATAAACAATTGATCGTAGTCGAAGAAGATATTAGTAAAAAGGTAGGCTAAGCTCAGAGTCTTTCCCAAGCATATTAATCCCCCAGTTACCTATACTCATTGCTATAGCATTTATACTGCACAGCTCTTGCAATGCTACAACATGAACACATTTTACAATGTTATTCAGTTAACCTACCACTATAATCTACCGAAGCTCTCGCATCTGATACGTACAATCCTAATTTACTTCTCCCATATGTCTATGGCGATTTTCTAATTAGGTTGTCATTACAACTCAAGTTATTATGGTTATGAGCGATAGACCCATTCCTGAAGCCTACAATAATAGGCCAAGCCTTGCACTAGCCTGCTTAGCAATCACTTTTTTTCAGATGTCTACATTTCATATATATACATTTTTCGTATGCAAAATACTATAACATATACTTATATCATTTGCACATATGAACATACACTTATAATCATCTCAACAAGTATACAAGGTAAATTGGAAACGGGTTACTTCAAGTTCTTCAGACAATAACTAAATTTGAGAAAATTCAAGTCCACTCTAAAATAAATATATAATTATATGTTAATAAAATTAACAAGAATACCAACTAATAGAATAACAAATAATAAGTAATTAAACTCCCATGATTGGCTCACTTTAGTTTTCTTAGAAAAATGATAACAATTTTCTATTCCTCAAATCACCATTACAATTTATCTAAGCCGATTAAACCTTCAATAATACCTCTAATAATCCAAATAAATGACTTAAATCACATTTAATTGGTAAAAAATCCTATTGGACATAAATCCTAAACTTTTTAAATAGAAAATTAATTTTAAATTCCTTCAACAACCAACTAAACCGATTAAAGTTGATTATTAATCATCATCTACATATATGTAGTCATCTATAGTAAAAACTCAAAACTCACCCAAAATTTTCACTAATCAGCATTATATTACCCTCATTAGAAAAATAAAAATATATGGAATAATTGTTATGAAGTAATTTTTTTTAAAAAAAAGAAGTTAGTTTAGTTACCTAATTGATCTTATAAGCTTGCCTTGGATATCAAACCATGGAGAAACAGTGCCAGAAACGCATTTGTAAGCTCAATGGTGAAGCCCACTTTTTTTTCATAAATGAGGATCAATCAAATGGGAGTATCTATAATACCCCTAGACACACATGAAGGGGCTATGTGCCCCTTATTTACGGGTGGTGGGGTATTAAATACCCCTACATACCTGTTTGACTAAAGGGGCACAACCTCTTTACTTTGAGTTTTGTTTTTTACTATTTTATCTGTGAGTGTGCCTACACACACAAATATTATTTATTTTATTATTATTATTACTAATTTATTCACTTTTTATCAATTCCTCCTTAGTTATAAATAAATCCTAAAATTATAAATTAGGATATTACATTCTAACATTCTCATGACATCTCTAAGGATCACCATATTTCATACCTCAAGGTACTTATGCCTTGAATCAAGGAATTTCAAATTCCTATGATACTTCACAGGAGATCACATATCCCGAGATTTCTCTCATCTAAGCACGCATAACCTCAAAGTTTCGATAGTTAGCCATAGAGTACCAACTTCTAGGTACAACTCCCCTATATTGTTAGCAATAGATTCCATATTTTGTGCTATCTAATCTATTTCTTAGAGCCTTAACTCATTGGAGCCTAGACCCTCTTCCTCAGGGTCCATATCACAACTCCTTCGTTTCTAGTCACTATGTAATCAAGTATCATTATACTACTCTGTTACCACAAGAACTGCCTTGCTTTGATGCCAAAATTGTAATACCCTTGGTATATATCGACTATTATCAGAGTATTATCGTAGAATATAGTGGGAAAAAAGAAATAATACAATATACTGATAAACTGTACTTGATTACATTACAGGAATTCCCACAGGGTTATACACAATGTTTACAAACTCTAAATGTAGTTACAAAATTCACACAGTGGATAGTGGAAGAATGATGGTCTCGTCTCCCTCTAGTTCCTTGTTTGATCGCGTCCCTCCTTCCTCTTTAGTCTCGCTACCACATACAAGCTTGAGCTCTCTCTCCCCACCAAAATCTGACCTAATTCCTCAAGGCCAAAACAATGTTGTTTTGGATTTTTGCAACTTTTTGCAATTTTAAAAAACATTGGGCTTTTTTTTCTGTAATATTCCCCTATCCTTAAAAATATTAATTCTAGTCCAATTGACATTTTCAAAATTCTCAAATTTTCTTCAAGAACACATACAATGCAAGTTTAAGCATAAGATAGCATCAAAAGTTCAAAAAATTATTTGCATGAATAATTAATAAATTGTTCTTGTGTAGAACACAGATGTCCAGCCTGATGGGCTGGTGCTTTGATGTTGGATCAAAGGTCTCTTCCTGAATGCCTATGACAGTGTGGCAGTATGTAAATAGTTCAGAGATTAGAACGTGTGTACCTTAGGGTTTGACCTCAGTATTTATAGAGTGTACCTTAGGTAGGATATTCTGGGCCTGGCGTGATCTCCGGCCCGAGGATCCTAACTGCTCAACCATATATGGAGATATTCCTAGATTATTGGGGGAGTTAGGATCCTTCTTGCTAATAGATAGGATCGGTTATGCCTTACCTATTATTGTTGGGCTTCACCGCTATTGGGCTTGGTACAGTTGCCCCCAGCCTAGTAGTTCAAGTCTTTGAGCTGCCGGGGTGTATTGTGCTCTTGGATAGGTTATTCGAGGTGGGTTGAGGAGTCCGTGATGCCCTGGCAATTATGTCGTTGGCCCACTGGGTTAGGTTCCACAGGCCTCGGCTTCGCACCCCACCTTCCCGGGGGTGAGGTGATGTCACGAGAGTCAGGGCGCCGGGGTGGTACCCCGTAGCTGGTAGATCCGGGGTGGTTGTTGTGGGCCCTACGTGATTCTGGGGGAGTAACCCCTCTGGATTCGCCATCATTGCCTCCTAACACCTGGCTTTCACGGATTGGGGCCGGGTTCCAATCATCACGCCCAGCCGCCTCCGGTTTTCGTGCGCATTTAATGCGCCAGTAGCATGCCGTACGTCTCCTCTGCTTTTGAAGAGAATAGTCGCTTGTGCCCCTGACGGTTGAGTGGTTTTTTGAACTTCCCTCCTCTTTCCTTTATGTCAAACGTGGTTGAGACTCTTCATTTCACTTCCACTACTTTGCTCTCCACACCAAAACTCTTTCTGCGAAGAATTCTCTCTGCACTTCTGAGGATTCTTGCTCTTCTTTTTCCTAGAAAACTGTCTACACTTCCCCCTTCTTTCACTTTACCTTCTTCTGATCTTCAACTCGATAGGTATTTTACTCTTCTTAACCTTTAACGTTTTTACTTTAACGTTGCACTTCTGCGATATTGGCTTCTCGCTTATTCTCTTTTCTTCATTAGTGTTCGGGGGTTTCTGGGTTTTCTGGGTTTTTGGGATGAGTTGGTGTTTCTGGGTAATTGTTGGGCACGTTTACACATAGCATTCTGGTACCTGTAGGTCCTGGCTTGGGGGAGCGTTTGTTTCTTAGCTTTACTCTTTCTGGTCCTCCCCTTTTCTTATCAGCCCTTTGATGCATAAAGGTAAACGTCCATCGTCTTCGAATCAGCCTTTAGACCCAACTGAGGAGGGGGCCCTGCGAGAGCGTTTTCCTCGCCTTAGTTTCTGGCTGTTAGGCACTCCATTGTCCGAGGAGGAGAAACTAGCCTCTATTCTCCGGGGTGGGTCCGGTAGTAGGAGTGCTGGAGGATCTCAGCCGTCCGTTCCTAGGTCCAGCCAGCCAGAGTCCGACCTCGTTAGGCCTGGTCCTGAGAGTTAGAGGAGGTCGACATCATTTCGGCCGAGCCCATCAATGTTTATGTGGCGCTTCACCACACAGAGTTGGAGTCCCTTCTGGATGGGTATCTCGGTCCCTGCTGGGAGTGGATTGCCCTGAGCTCCACATATATAGCGAGTTGGCATGACTACATAGCCAACAATGTGTTGGGTTCCTGTCGTCATGGCTCATCGCCTGAGTCTGCCCCGGCTACTGGGTGTCCATGTTTGGTGAACGCTACTAGTCTCCCATCTTCACGTAGTAGTTTATCTCAGTCAGGTATCCTTTTAGTTCTAACTATAGTTTTTTATTTTGTTTTTGTTATAGGTAAATGGAGTCTCCCTCTTCTCCTCGCAACTCTAGGTCCGATGTCGGGGAGTCAGGTTCCGGCAGCCCTTCCCAGGCTCTTCAGGCTAAGTACCCTTGGGTAACGCATGAAGTGCTGACAACACGTTCCCTGATGACTGATGCGGACATGGATCGGCTAGGGGCGTCGGGCTTGCCCGGATGTTTGCTGAGTCCTCCAGATGAGGACGAGCTGATCTGCTCTACTTGGGAGCCCGGGTACACGAATTTCTTTTTCTTCTACAGGGACTTCCTGTCCTGGCTCGGTATTCGCTTCTCGTTTACCGAGTTCCAAATATCCGCCCTGAATCATCTCCATCTAGCCCCTTCTTAGCTTCACCCTAATGGGTGGGCTTATCTCGTGGCGTTCAAGCATCTGTGCGGCTCGTTCGACCCCGTCATTCCTTGCACCGCCACCCTTTTCTTTTATTTCTTTTGTCCCTTCACCCCTCGCTCTGGTAGGGAGCCGACTACCCTGAAGGGGTTGACTTCTCTCAGGAGTGACCTCGACAAGAAAATCTTCACTGCCTTCTCTGACTCCTTCAAACATTTCAAAAAGTCCTTTTTCAAGGTGGTCGCCAATTTTGGTGAGCAACCTTGGTTTCTGAAAGGCCTTGAGGGCCCCGATCATCATACCCTCGGCTCCTCCTCGTATCAAGTCTGTGCTTCCGACCTTCTAGTTGAGGAGGGAGTTGCGGTATGTAAGATAGCCTCCTACGTCGCCAAGCATGGAGTAAAGAGCGCGGTCTTTTATATTAAGCAGGCCGGTGCCGGGTCGGGGTCGGCATCCAGTACGACCTCCTTTATCTTAGTATATAGCTTTTATTATCTTGCGCTTTGTTTTTTATCGTGACTCCTGACCTTGTTGTTTGTTCTACAGATCCACGTATGGAGGAGGACCTGAAATACCTGTCCTATGTGAGGCCAGATGCTGGGGCGAGCACAAAGAAGGCACCTCGGAAGCGCCCTGCTCCAGAGCCTCAGAAGAAAAAGGCCGTTGACGCTGGGGCCGTGGCTAAGAAGGCCAAGGTCGGGGAGAGGCAAGTGGCTCCTCTTTCTCCTCTAACTGGCAAAGCTGCTCCAGCGGCCGACCCTCCGTCGACTGATATTGGAAAAGAAGTCCTCACATCTAATTTGTCGCGTCCTCCATCTCCGCACCAGGTTCTTACTGCTACTCCTCGAGCTGGCATCAAACGAGGTCTGGCCTGGGAGAACGGCGTCACAGAAGAGCTCGGTCTTGCCTTCTTCCCGCCTCGCCAGTTCATGAGCTCCCAGCCTCTATCTCCCTTAGATGAACGTGAGGTGTACAAGGTGTAGGACTACCTCTGCAAGGGAATCGGAAGGTTCCAGACCTATATCCACCTCCGGGACCATTATGTCGGGGCTGCGGGTGAAGTCCGGTGCCTGAAGCTGGACCTAGAAATAGCCGAAGAAAAGGCCAAGAGGCCCACGGAGGAAAAGCAGCTAGCAGAGGGTGCTAAGGGCCGGGCCGAGGAGGAGAAGGGCCGCTTGGAGGAGGAGCTTAATAGCTCCAAAGCCACAACTGGGAAGGCGACCGAGGAGCTTCTTCTCACCAAGGCCGCTCTGGACCAGGTTAACTCCGAGTTGGCCGATATGCGGTTAGCCCAATCTAGCAGCATGGAGGTTGTGAGGACCCTTACGCAACAACGTGGTGATTTGGCCATGGAGCTTGCCGAGACCCGAGGTGCCCTTGAGGAGGAAAATAATGCCCACCTGGAGGCGGTGGAGGCGGCCGCGGCTGACTGCTTTAAAACGGCCCTGGCTCAGATTTGCCATCTCAACCCGGGTGTGGAGCTGAACCTTGCCGGCTATGATTACCGGTCTTTCATCAAGGGTAGCGTTCTGGTTCCACCGTCCCCTTCTCCCGAGGACGAGTCGGTGTCCCTTACGGAGGAGGGTCCAGGAGGCCAGGCCAGCGAAGAGGCTTCATCCGCGGTCCCGCCTGAGGGGGATGGGGTGCCTGAGAAGGAAGCAGCCCCTCCGAGCTAAGCACTATTTCATTTTTTATTCCGGTGTCTGATATCGATTTCCTTGTAATAGTTTGAACTTCTATTATACATTTACTTTATATTAATGAAAATTCGCTTAAGTATTCTGTCGTGTATTTCTTTAATTTTGCGTGTCACTTGTGTGTCAATAATGTTGTGACCGGGCTAGGGTCTTAAATAGATAGAGTCCGCTAGTACTCTTCTGGTGTAAGAGACCAGGTGCTTGGGTAGGGGTTTTCATAGTAACCATGCTACAAGGGTCTGGAGTCGTTTTCCAGTGTCTTAACCATAATAAGGGCAAACTGTCACATGCTCAGCCGTGGTCGTAGGGACACACATTTAAACATTTCGACCTGATCAGGGTCCGTTATGCCTATTCACCTTCTTATCTAGGTGTTATGTTTGATGCATCAAAATATTTGCAAGGGCTGATGATAGCAGCCTCACATACCTTCAAGGGACCCGGGCTTGTTGGCCCTGGTGTCAGATTAATACCTGTGGATGGAGTTATGACTGGGTCGGGCAACCCTAGTCTTAGTTCGATCCCTTGTAGGTAGTTAGCATGTCGTCAAGTACTCTTGTAATTGAATTACGATTATGGAACCGTTCATTAATTCAAGAAATGATTCGCTCCAAAGAGCTAACAACTTAAGACGAAATCTTGCATAAATGAATAAAACCAAAACTTAAAATGGAAATAATAAAAACTAACTCAGACATAACACGTCCGACGTTGGAGGCATGCCGTGACTAGGTCTAGCTGTAGTAAACCCTCAATTTGTCGGCGTTCCACCTCCTTTTGATTGGCTTCCTTGCCAAGGTTTCGAGAATGTAAGCTTCTCTGTCGAGCTTCTCCTTGACCCGGTACGGAACGTCCCAATTTGCGGCTAATTTTCCATCCCTGGCGTTTTTGTTGCCGACGTCAGCTCTTCTGAGCACTAGGTCCCCCCTGTCGAAAGACCGTGGCCTCACCTTTCGATTATACTTGGCTGCTACGAGTTGTTTGGCCACCATATCTCGGCAATGTGTCGTGACCCTGACCTCGTCCACCAAATCTAACTCGGTTGCCAGCGCCTTGCTGTTTGTCCCTTCCCCTTCCTCGAGGATTCTCAGACTTCTCCACGATGGTTGGCTGATCTCGACGGGAATCATAGCCTCACATCCGTAGGTCACCGGAAGGGGGTTTCTTGGGTGGCCGACTGAGTGGTGGTTCGATAGCCCCATAGTACGTTATAGAGCTGTTCGACCCAACTAGAGTTGGCGTCCTCCATCTTTTTTCTTAAACCGTCTAAGATTACCTTATTCACCGCCTCGGCTTGGCCATTTGACTGAGGATGTTCGACAGAGGAAAAGTGGTGTGTGATGCCGAGGTCGACCATCATGCCCTGGAAGTTCGTGTCAGTAAACTGGGTGTCGTTGTCGGTCACGATCTCGGCCAAGACTCCGAAGCGGGAAAAAATGTTTTGTTGGACAAAACGCCGCACCCTTGCCAAGGTGATTGTGGTTAGGGGCTCGGCTTCGATCCACTTTGTAAAGTAATCGATCGCCACTATTAACCATCGTAGTTGCCCGGGGGCGGCTTTAAATGGCCCCAGCAGGTCCATCCCCCATTTGTAAAATGACCATGGGGCTGAGATGTATTCCATGTCCGATGGAGGAGACCAAATGATTTTGGCATGCTTTTGCCAGCTATCACACATTCTGATGAAATCCTTGGAGTCCGCCTCCATAGTCGGTAAATAGTATCTGGCCCGTAGCGTCTTTCTTGCCAATGCTTTAGCCCCCATGTGCTGCCCGTTAATTCCTCCATGGATTTCTGCGAGGACGTATTTGCTCTCGCTCGTGCTCAAACATCTTAGCATGGGGGTATGTAGGCCTTTCTGGTAGAGGTGATCTTCTACCATTGTGTATATCGCGGCCTCCCGAATGAGCTTCTTAGCCTCAGTAGTCTCGAGGAGTAGAATTCCTCGCTCGAGGTAGTCTTCGAGTGGCTTTCTCCAATCGGTGGAAGTGGATATGGCCATGACACAGGTTGGTTCTTCTAGCTTTTGCTGGACCACGGTCCAATGGTTGGCCGTGCCTTTAGTGCTGACGAGCTTAGAGAAGATGTCGACCCTGACGTTTTCTCCTCTGGGGATGTGCGTAACCGTTACTTCCTCAAAATCTGATTGTGCCTCCTTTACTTTATTTAGGTATTTTGCCATCAGTGGACCCTTAGCTTGGTACGTCCCGTCCACTTGGGCGGCCACGAGCTGTGAGTCGGTGAAAACCGTAACTCTCTGGGCTCCGAGTTCCTTGGTCTGTTGGAGCCCAACCAGGAGTGCCTCGTACTCAACCTGATTGTTTGATGTCGGAAAGTTTAGCTGTAGGGAATGCTCAATCGCGATTCCTTCAGGGCTTTCTACGATAATTCTGGCCCCACTTCCCTTGGAATTCGAGGAACCATCCACATACACTTTCCAGATGTCAAGGTCGCCGACATCCTTCCGAGTCGGGGTCAGTTCCCGTAGGAAGTCCACCAACGCTTGTGACTTAATGGCGTGTCGTGCTTCGTAAGTGATGTCAAACTCGGATAATTCTATGGCCCAACTAAACATCTTGCCGGCCAGGTCAGGCTTGTGTAGCACCTGCTGGATCAATTGACTGGTCCGAACCACGATTTTATGTGCTTGGAAATATGGGCGAAGTCTTCTTGCCGTTGTGAGTATGGCGAAAGCCAATTTTTCTAGCTTCTGGTACCTTAGCTCCGAGCTCTGCAGGGCTTTGCTTACAAAGTATATCGATTCCTGACCGTTCTCTATTTCTTGGACTAATACCGAGCTCACTGCCTCTTCCCTGACCGATAGGTAGAGGAGCAGAGTCTCGTCGGGCTGAGGTTTCGATAGAACCGGCGGAGTTGCCAAGCATTGTTTGATTTTCTCGAATGCGGCGTCACACTCCGGGTTCCAGTCCCCTGTTGTCTCCTTCTTCAATAATTTGAAAAAGGGAAGGGCGTTCTCTGCCGATCTCGGCAAGAACCTGGTTAATGCCGCCAGTCTTCCCGTTAGCTGTTGGACTTCTTTCTTGTTCCTAGGCGCTTGCATGTCTAGTACAGCCTTGCATTTGTCCAGGTTGGCCTCAATTCCACGACTGGTTAACAGGAAACCGAGGAACTTTCCAGCCAGGACCCCAAAAGCATATTTAGCCGGATTCTGTATTTCCTCAGTTTTTTGATGGTTTGTTCCAGGTCTCGGTTGTGGTAGTCGGGGTCGTATGACTTGACGATCATGTCGTCGATGTAGACCTTGATGTTCTGGCCAAGCTAGTCCTCGAACACCTTGTTCATCATCCTCTGATACGTCGCCCCGACGTTCTTCAAACCAAATGGCATGACGTTATAACAATAATTTCTTTTTTCGGTGATGAAGGCCGTGGCTTCTAGATCGTCGGGATGCATAGCGATTTGGTTGTACCCCGAGTAGGCATCCATGAAAGATAGAAACTAGAACCCGGATGAGTTATCCACAAGTTGGTCGATGTTGGGCATCAGATAGGCGTCTTTTGGCCATGCCTTATTCAAATTTGTGTAGTCTGTGCACACCCTCCACTTGCCGTTTGGTTTCAGGACCATTACCACGTTGGATAGCCATGTGGTGTATTGTATTTCTCAAATGAACACTGCTTCCAACAATTCGTCAACATGCTTGTCAAGGGCTAGTTGCCTTTCTGGTCCTCTTTTTCTCTTCTTCTGGGCAATTAGTGCCGATTCTGGCCGAATGGCCAATCTGTGACAACAAAACTCTGGGCCGATCCAAGCAAAAATGTCTATGTTTATTGCTAAGAATTCATCCAACCCTATTCTCAAGCCCGGGTTCAATGTTATGCCTATCTTTGTGATTTGGGCTAGCCCGTTTCCAACGATGAGATCTTCCAAGTCCCCTTCTGGCTCTGGACGCGGGACCTCGGTCTCGTCCCGCAAGTCCAATTCCACCATATTAACTGGTTGGCTGGGCTTTCCAACAACTCAGTCGTTCGAACCGGGCTGGACATCCCGAGGCTGAGAAGGGGATGGGAGTATGCTCTCACCTTCCCGGATTGTCTCAAAATAGCATTGTCGGGACTCCTTCTGATCGCCCTTGATGGTGAGGACTTTGTTGGCGTTACTCACCATTTTCAGCTTCTGATGTTTGGTAGATACCAGCATATCCTACTTGTGAAAGACTTGGCTATCACCCAAGAGGGGGGTGAATTGGGTGTTTGATTAAATGTAATTAGAACTTTAAGAAACTTTCTGCAACTTATTGAAAGTAGTTTGAATGATAATAATAAGTTATAAAGTGATAAACAATCATTCAAACATATATGCTAGAATGTAAGAGATAAGGGAAGAGAATATGCAATCTGTGATTTATACTGGTTCGGCCCAATCCTTGACCTACGTCCAGTCCTCAAGCTTCACTTGAGATTTTCAATCCACTATCTTCTTTCAACTTGATTACACGTTCTGTACTTGAAGTAATCCTCTCACTAGGACTTACTCCCCCTTACAAACTATAATCAATACACCCGTTTGATTACACACTCTGCACTCGAAGTAATCCTCTCACTAGGATTCACTCCCCTTACAAGCTGTAATCAACACAATGTGTTTCCCACTCAAGATCACCCAATCTTGAGTAACTCTAAGGTAGAATGATAGAATGTTTACAATGATTCTTCTCTCTCAGAAGTGTATGGATAGACACTGAAGTACAATACAAAACATTTCACTCTCTATGATTTATAGACATTGAAAATCAGAGAGTAAATGATATAAAGATCAGAGTAATAGCATGTTGAAGATGTAAGCTTATTCTCTGCCTCTTCTGTCTTCAATCTGTCTTCTATTTATAGACAACTGAATTCAATTCGTTTGAAGCATTTTTCTGTTGAAAAATATTACTGTTATGAACATTAACCGTTGCATATCCATTCTGATTTGAATCCATTCGAAATTCAAGCTGTTGGGAACAATTATGCATAATTTACATTTCTGCATAATCTTTATTAGGTGGAGACTTTCTGTTGGAGCGTCCTGAATATTTGCCCATGATGCGGTGTTTCCTAAAATAGATTTAACAAATCATGTCTCGTTGCTTTCTGACCGTTTGAGGATAATTATCCACCTTTCCAGCAAGTTGCCCATTTTGCTTCGTTTTTGAATGAATATTAGAATAGTGACCTGTCATGAACATTAAATTCGAATGCTGAATCTGTTTGGCTTATGTCCGTTGGAGTATTTCATCATCTGAATGATTGAATCCTTTGGAGAAGCATTACAATTGAGTAGACAACTTCGTTTCTTCAAGTTTCTCGTTGGATTCAGTCCTCTTTCTCATTTCTGAAAATCTGCAGCAAGTTCATCTTCTAGATCTTGATTTCTGTCAAGATTGATGTTCTCTCAAGCTTTAATAATCTGAAACATGTACACAAATGATATAAATAATGTTAAGAAGAAGTATAAGTCATTTGGGTAATCATGTGGATGTTCTTTGATGAGAAACGAGACTTTCGAGCTGCTGATTTTCTGCATCTGGGACGTGAACTCGAGTTTGCTTAAGTAGGCTTGAGTTTCCCTTTGTTGTTGAAAGCTAAATTCCTCTCTGACTGAGCTAAACTCGAGGGTGTAACTTATAGGCTCGAGTTTGGATGATTTTCGCGACCTGGTAGCTCTCTGTAACCCGCGAACTCGAGCTTGTCAACTAATAGGCTCGAGTTTGCTTCACTTGATAGCAAACTTCCAACATCCTGAAAATACAGTCTACTTTCGAGGGCCATATCTCCCTGGTCTGAACTCCGTTTTAGTCGGTTCAACTATCGATTGGAAAGCCCTTTGAGTATACTTTCCAATGCCACCGATTTCAGCTCAATTGGATTCTCCGTTTGTGAGATACACTCAAAACATTGAAGGTTGGTCATTTGTGTGACGTGGATTTCACTGTCAACTTCATAAATTCATAGCTCCTTCATATTAACTCCTTTTGGCTTGAATTATATATCAAAATGACGCCTTGGGAGTCTAGTTTCATATGCCACTGGTTTCACCTCAATCCGATCTCGGGTTTAGGAGATATCATCGAATTACCAGACATCGCCCAAGTGAAACGCTGAACAGAGTAGCTGAAATGCTGAAGACCGCTGTAGGCTCGAGTTTGTCAACTTATAGGCTCGAGTTTGCCTTGTCCAGAGACGCCAGAAATGCTGAAAACATTACAGGCTCGAGTTTGCTAATGATAGGCTCGAGTTTGGAGTTCCAAACCTGAGGTTTGAGTATACAGGCTCGAGTTTGTCTTGTCCAGAGGCACCAGAGTTGCTGAAGACATTATAGGCTCGAGTTTGCTCATCCTGGAACTGATTTTTGATGGTTTTAACTCTGAATTGATCCGTTCCAACTTCCATATGATCTTGGAGACTTCTAGCATCAATATAAGAACTTGAATAAAGATGTTCCATTGCATTGCAAGTTCTTCCTTCTTCAATTTCTTCTCTCCTTCTAGATTATCCCCCAAAATCATTTGATAACTTCTTGCTTTATGATATTCCCATTATATTGTGCAAGAACTTCTTTCTTCAATCAACATTCTCCATTATTTAAACTTTGCATCTACATTAAATATAAGAATTAGTCAAAGTAGAAGATAAATGTAGTATGCAACCTTTTTGCTCTTAAGAATGGCATCTATATAAGACATCATCAAAACTAATCAAAACCAACAACTTGTGGATAGTTGGTGGACCTAGTATCACATTATACGGGGAAGGGAATTCGGCCACAATGAACCTTAACCGGTCTGACTTGAAGCCTTCCTTCGTTCCCAGGGTTAGTCTGAGGTCATGTACCCCTTGGGAGGGGAGAGCTCTCCATTAAATCTGACAAGGGTTGTCTTGCATGGTTTGAGGTCTTCTTTATCCAGGTTCATCCTTTTGAAGGCATCCCAGATAATAATATCAGCCGAGCTTCCAGCGTCTATGAAGACTTTTTTGACCCAACAATTGACTAGGGTTCCCGTGATTACTAGGCCATCTTGATGGCCGAGTACCACGTCCTTCATATCCTCCTTTGTGAAAAGGAGCTGAGGTCGTTTCACCTTATCCATCGTACCTGGGTCTTCTTTGAATTTGGGACGGTCCCTCACTGAGAGGACCTGCTTTAGGTATTTCCTTCGCTGGCTTGCCGTGTCTCCGCCTCCGCCAAAGGCCCCGCTGATCACGTTACAATCGAACTCGGCCTCGGGAAAATTGCTTTCGGGGGCCGAGTTGTCCTGTCGGCCGCCTTGATTGCACTTATCTCTTTTTTGACCTTGGGTTTTGATCACATATTGATGCAATTTGCACTCTCTGACGAATTTCTCAATGGCATCGCAAAGTTCATAGCATTGGTTCGTGGTATGCCCTGGGCTGTCGTGGAAAGAGCAGAAATGAGAGTGGTCCGTACTGGCTCGCTTTCTGAGAGGCCGAGGTTTCTCAATTTTCTGCATCTCGGTCGATGCTACCTCTCTCTATAACTGGGAGCGGGGGACGTTTAAAGGAGTATATTTGTCATACTTACCCTTCACCTCGGATTTTACGCTGGGGGATTTATTATCTGAGTTTCTTCCCCGGCGATCTTGCTTGCGGCCGTCGGACTGGTTTTTGTCCCTTGGCGGCGTCCTCCTATCCTATTCTTTCCGAGGAGCATTTGCTAGGCGCATTTGCTCCATTTCCATATATTTCTTCGATCGCGTTATGAATTCGTTCAGGGTCTTGGCCGGTTCCTTAAAGAATGACTCGGCTAGCCGAGATTCACTGTCGAGGCCGGCGGCCAGCAGGTGTACATGTACCTTTTCATTTAACCCGCGCACTTGCAAAGACGCGTCCCTGAATCGATCCAGATAACTTTAAAGCGTCTCCCCATGGTGTTGCTTAATTTTGTCCAAAGTGTATTGGGACTTCGATTGTTGTTTGCTGGTAGCAAAATGTAACTCGAATGCCTCTGCTAACTGATCGAAAGTGTGTATCGACCTTACAAGCAAGGTATGGAGCCATTTTAAGGTTGCTCCTTTGAGAGTTGCAGCAAATAACCGGGTGATGACGGGCTCTCTGAGGCTTCTTACGCACATAACGACCTCGAAGTCCTCGACGTGGGTAGTCGGGTCTTGGGTCCTGTCGTATTTCGTGAGGTCGGCCAGGTCGAGATCATCCAGGTAAGGCGCATTGAACACGTCATCTGAGAAAGGGCTGAGATTCTCTTCCCCGACGTACCTTCTCCGAGGAACCCCTATTAGTGGACGACGTGGAGGTCTACCTCCTCGGTTCTCATCCTCTCCGTCCAACTTCCTACCGGGGTATCGCGGGCTACTGCATCGTCCGTTATCCGACCTGGTCTTCCCCTGTCGGTCGTGTGATGTTTCTCCATCTTGGACCCTTTCTCGGGTCCTGTCGTCCTGGCCCCTTTTGGAGGACGCGGATTCCTTTGTCGCAGACTCCTTTGATGGGGACTGCCTCGACTCAGATTGCCTTGACATCGACTCCTTCTGCTTCATACGTTGTTCAAGCCGCTGCATGTGCAGAGAGGTTTGGTGTTCCGAAGTCTCAATGCGTCTCATCAGTGTGCTTAGAGTGCTCTGCAGGCGGCGAATCTCTGGGTGTTCAATTGGGAAAGCTTCGGGGACTACATGTTGCAGTCCTTGGAGGACGTCTGCTTGCTTAGGGTTTTGTGCTGCCGAGGACTCTGTGTCTGACTGGTCATCGGCCAGGTACCCATTGTTAAGGGCGGAGTTGATCGGTTCGTCGTGCCGTGGCGGTGAGGGTGGATCTTCCTTGGTGTGTCCATTATCGTGGATGGGGTTGACCGGCTCCTCCGCCTGTGGCTGCATCGATGGTTGGTTGGGCAGAGGTCCTGTCTCCGTTTGCCTTTGGCTTGTACTTCTTGTATTAACCATCATTGGTCACAGGGATTGAAGTTTATGGTCCACACGGACGGCACCACTGTTCTTGTGTAGAACACAAATGTCCAGCCTGATGGGCTGGTGCTTTGATGGTGGATCAAAGGTCTCTTCCTAAATGCCTATGAGGAAAGCACCCAAGAGAAGGTAGGATCACTGTACACAACCAGGCTCTTAGCTAAGGGGGTGGGGTGTGTGCACAGTGTGACAGTATATATGTAAATAGTTCAGAGATTAGAACGTGTGTACCTTAGGGTTTGACCTCAGTATTTATAGAGTGTACCTTAGGTAGGATATTCTGGGCCTGGCGTGATCTCCGGCCCGAGGATCCTAACTGCTCAACCATATCTGGCGATATTCCTAGATTATTGGGGGAGTTAGGATCCTTCTTGCTAATAGATAGGATCGGTTATGCCTTACCTATTGTTGTTGGGCTTCACCGCTATTGGCCCTGGTACAGGTCTGTAACATAAATTATAACCATTTTACCCCTAATTAAACTTAATTCAATACATCCTTTCTCAAGTTAGTGTTTAATTATGCAATAATGGCCAAATAAATACATTAAATTCCCCAATTTAATCATGAAAAAACATATCAAAATATGGTTCAATAAATTGCGTGATCTAGATATGAAGAGCATAGATTTGGACTCGACAAGCACAAATCTAGACATGACTAGCATAGATCCGAAAGTCAATGAGCACAAAGAAGCTACCAAGCACAAAGAAAAAGACAAGCACAGAGAAGAAAATTAGTGTTGAAGACGCCGTCGAAAGATATTAAGAGCATAGAATTGGACTCGACGAGCACGGATCTGGACATGACGAGCATAGATATAGAAGCCATTGAGCACAAAGAAGCTAACGATCACAAATAAAAAGACAAGCACAGAGAAGAAAATTGATGTCGAGGAAGCCGTTGAATGAAGGTGAAGAACTTGTTCCTCTTGAAATAGTTGGGGAGCAATGCTTTAAATCATATCCATATTGGTTCCACATCTCCGTACAATGCACGAGTTGTTTGTCTTCTTGTAATTGAATGCCATGCATACTTAAATTCTGAGATCATATATGTTGAAATCACGGAAAATGAAGCCTGTACATGTTTTGAGAATTTCTATTAATAATAGAAACATATGGAGCATTTAAAACATAACAAGTTATCAATGCTTTAGTGCATAGCCATCTTTTTGACGTGAAATACAGTGTCCAATCAATATATAGGTGTATGAGAAAATAGGGACAGGTTAAATGAATGTGAGGTGTATGATTTATGCATATATATATATATATATATATATATATATATATATATATATATATAATAAATATAGGTGTTATGGACTCAGGTAATGGGCCTGGCAGGAGCAAGGCCCAATGGAAAGAGTCCTAGGCGGGAAACCTTCCTTCAGGAAGGTAAACTGCCAATCACCCTTGAGTGTGCCTATAATGCAGGGATGATGCAGATATGGAGAGCGCACGGTAAAGAGAGGGGAGGCGCACGACGCAGGAGTGCTGGTAAGAAGGACGAAACCCTAGGTAACCTCTATAAATAGGGATTACCTACCAGGTACACATCACGACTCACTAGTCCATTCTTTACCATTCCGTCCCACTGTGCACACACCCCACACTCAGGCGAAAAGCCACCCCCGTGTAGCACAATGATCCACCAGCCTTCGCTGTTATCTCCCCCATAGATATCAGCGGGCGCTGCATCCGATCCAATACAAACCATACCAGTCCATCGAGGCTAGACATCTGTGTTCTATTACAGAACATTGGCGCCGACCGTGGGGATCATCGAAAAGATCGATTCTCAGAACTTTGAAAGCTACTCGTAATCACTGAGTATGGCTGCCATTACCAGGAGTCGTACTAATATGCCCCGACCATCGCATCCGCCAGAGGGACAACCACAGCCTTCAGAGCAAGCGGTGCAACATTCGAATTCAGTACACTCAGAGCAATGCCGTGAGGAGGGGCGAGACGAGATCGAAACCGAGGACACAGCTCATTCCCCCCACCCCAGTCGGGGGTTGCAGGGAGGACAGCCGATAGTCCAGGTTCGCGGTATCCCTCACCCTCCCAAGGAGTTCCAGATTAATCACCCTGACATACGCTTGATACACAATACATTGGGATCGTTGATCCAGCGTATGGACAACATGGAGAACCGACTGTCATGGCCGAGATGATGACCAGAAGAAAGAAGCCAGTCAAAGAGACAGGCAGCAACCGGTTAATAGCACGGAAGCAAGGGATAAGGAGGCAAAGGATCAACAGACTGCCCGAACCAACCTGAAGGGGCATGAAGAGAAGCAGCCTGCTGAAGACCGAACCACCAAAGAGGGGCCCCCACCTTTTAGCAAACCACCACCTCAAACGACGGAGGCGGAGGAAGGCACCTTTTTGGGTCAATTCACTGATAAAGTCATGACGGCAGTATACCCAAAGAGTCTAGATTCGAGGGAATTGCAAAAATATGACGGAACCCAGGACCCTCTGACATACTTGAACAACTTCAAAATGGAGATAATGGTAAAAGGAATTAAAGGACTTGTGGTACCCCGGCTATTTGCCAGAACTTTTAGAGGAGCCGCGCAATTGTGGTTCCATTCCTTGCCACATCTCTCCATTCCAGATATGAAGACGCTGGAGCAGAAGTTCTTATTAAACTTCGCAACAAGCAGGCGACAGCCCAAGAGTGAGTTCCAACTCGCTCAGGTTAAACAGGGGCATGGGGGAGACCTTGGGCAAATACCTGTATCGTTTTAAGAGTATTGCGTTGCAGATTCTGAGGCTAAAGGACGAGGTACACCTTCATTACATTATAGCCGGGTTGGATGCATCATCCCGGTTAAAAAAGTCAATTATCAAGCGGCGTCCTACATCGTTGGCCGATTTTCACGGACGATCACAGGAATATTTGGAATTGGAACAAATGGATATAGCGGCCAACGCTGTGAAAGATCGGCCGAAGAGCCCACCAAACCGAGGAAGGGAAAGTCAAGAGGCGCACAAGAAAAACCCTCGAGCCCGGGAAAGCAACGATAAAAATTAGAAGAGGCACGACTGACAAGACTCGATTCTGTGAGTTCCATGACCAACACGGACACACAACCGAGCAATGCTGGGATCTGAAGGATGCGATTGAAAAATTCATCCGAGATGGGAAGCTCCGAAAATACGTCATTCAGAACCAAGGAAAGAAGAACAACAAAAGACAGGGAGAAGGCCGGAGTAAGAGCCCGCCCCCCAAAAAGAGAAAGAGAGAACAGAAAAAGAAGCCCAAGGACAGAGACAATGATTTCCCTGAAGCCAAATACGATTGCAATGTTATTAGCGGAGGCTTTGGCGGTGGAGGGGACACCACGAGTCAGCGGCGGAAATACATAAGGGAGGTATTATTAGTAAAGGACGCCCCAAAGTTCAAGAAAGACATAGTCAAACCCAAGTCTCCTGTGTTGTGTTTTACCGACAAGGATTTAGAGGACGTTGCTCCGGGGCATCATGACGGGTTTGTAATCACGGGAACCCTCGTGAATTTCCGAGTCAAAAAGATATTTGTGGACAACGGAAGCGCGGTGGACATCATTCTTTGGGACGCGTTTAAAAGGATGAACTTGTTAGCTCCAAGTGTTTTTTATGATAACAACTTATAAAGGTTTTCAAGAGAAAAACTGTTAATCATTTCCATGAATTCATATTTCAATATTCTGTCATAACATAATTCTTGAGAATAGTCCATGATACACGAGTATTGTCTATAATCTTGATTGACTATTTTCATCAGCCTCTGATTCTCAAGAATTGCCCTGATTCTCGAGAATGGTTCTGTAATTCTCAAGAATGATGCTGATTCTCGAGTATGTCGCACTGTTTGCTCATATCAGATTTTGTCCATTGCATGATTCTCGAGAATGGCTTTAATTCTCGAGTATTAACTTAACTATTCATTTACGGATTTTCATTCTCCGTCTGATTCTCGAGAATGCTGTTGATTCTCGAGTATGCTCCTTCATTTTCTACTTGATTCTCGAGAATTGAGTCAATTCTCGAGAATGCTGTCGGACAAAATACTTCTGGTTGATTCTCTCTTCATACTGATTCTCGAGAATGGCTTAGATTCTCGAGAATTATCTTGACCGATTTCATGCTCTGTTTTCTGTTAATTCTGATTCTCGAGTATTGCTCTGATTCTCGAGTATTCCATGAACAAACTTTTCTTTCTGCATTCTGCAATACTTAGATTCTCGAGTATGAGATCTGATTCTCGAGAATGTGCTGAACAATCAGAATTCACTTCCTCTGAAATCTATCTAATTCTCAAGTATTGAATATAATTCCCGAGAATCATTGTAAAAACAATTTCTGATTTCATTATACTTTCTCTGTCGATTCTCGAGAATGCAAAGTGATTCTTGAGAATGGTTATCTAGATTTTCTCCTTGTTATTACACAATTATTCAACTGGTTCTGTTAATCGATGGGTGTCCTTCTAATTCTTGCTAAACATCATTAATATCATATTTATCACATTTAATCTTCTCCTTGATTGAGTTTCAGATTAATTAGCAAGTATTTGAATTAAGCCAACGTGTGAAGCACCAAGAGACAGAACTGCATAAAGAATGCAAGGTAACCCATACTGCAGAATTATTTAAATGAATATTCATTGTCAGACAGGGCATGGGCAGAAACATGGAACGAAGACTCAACTAAGCCGACAGTGGATCATGGCTTGACAGAAGGCACTGATAATTGCAAACCGATCGTTGCCTCTGCAACTCGAATAAATAACTAGCAGAAATGAAGACGATGGAGCTCTCTGTCCAAACGGCTATGCCTGAGAGTCACAACGGCATTATTCAAACGGCTAGCTACTACAACATCTATATAAACCAGAAGCATTGAGTTCGCAGAGACACAACATAGAACATGAATTCGAATTCACTGCAACTCTACTGTTCTATTGCTTTTACGGATATCTTCGGATATTCACTTGTACTTCAGTGTTTAAGTTCTATCTGCTCGTGAGGAGTTTTTCTGTACATTTATTCAGTTGTTTTGAGTTGTAAAATCTTGAGGTTGTGGAACCTTAAGTGTGGGTGTATCAATTACAACTTGTAAGGGGGAGTGGAGTCTGAGAGTGAGAGGACCATCCTTCGTTTACAGAGTGTGTAATTGTTCTTGAAAGGTAGTGGAATCCCGAAGTGTGTCTGGGGACTGGATGTAGGTCGAAGCATTTGACCAAACCAGTATAAATCGCTCCGTGTCATCTTTTCAATCTCTGCCTTCGTTTATCTGCTCTCCTGTAATTCCTGCGAAACGAATTTTTATAGAACACCTATTCACCCCCTCTAGGTGATATTCCATCTTCATTTGGTATCAAAGTCTGGTTTCTCAGTTGGGCTTAACATCCCGAGATAAGATCATGGAAGGAATATTGCCAGACGGTGCCTCAATCAATCGACCTCCAGGATTCAACGGGGAACATTACTCATTCTGGAAAGTAAAATTCAAGGTGTTCGTGCTAGCTTCTGAGTATGGACTCTGGCGAGTAATAGAAACAGGAAACTACATTCCTACAAAGATTGAAGTAGGAATCGCCACTCCCAAAACAGAAGCTGAGTTCAATGAGACTGACATGAAAAATGTCACTCTCAACAGTAAAGCTATCTTGATGCTGCAAAGTGCTCTCAGTCAAAAGGAGTACTTCCGGATATGCAACCTGTCTACTGCAAAAGAAATGTGGAAAGCTTTAGAAATAGCATATGAAGTCACTTCTGGAATCAAAGAGAATCGCATTAATACTCTAACCACAGAGTATGACTTGTTACAAATGAAGTCTGGAGAAACCATTGCTGAATTCCAACTTTGCTATACACACCTTACAAATCAGTTATCAGCCTTGGGCAAGACATATGATCAAAGCTCTCAGGTGCAGCCCTGTTTGGAAGCCTATCTGAATATGAGAGTAAACTGAGATTCAAGAAAGGGTTAAACGAAGCCAACAATAGCAAAAGCAAAAGCATCGCTCTAAACTCAGTAAAAGAAAAAGAAGTCAAAACAGAAGATGATGAGGATGATGATGAGATGGCCATGTTCGTACGAAGATTCAAGAAACTGTACAGAAAGGATCAAGGCTTCAGAAACAGATTCCAGAAGGGTAGCTCAAGCAACAAGAATGAAAAGGATCAAGTCATCTGTTATGAATGCGAAAAACCAGGACACTACAAATCTGAATGTCCACAGTTGAAAGACAAAGAAAAGAAGAAGAAGTTCGGTAGATTCAGAAAGAAGGCCTATGTGTCTGCTATATGGGGAGACAGCTCCTCAGATGACGAAGAAGATGAGGAGGACGAAGAAACTGCTAATGTCTGCTTAGTGGCAGAAGAAGAACAGCAAGAAAATGAAAAGGAGGTATTTGATTCTGAACCTACTTATGATGAATTATTTGCTGAGTACAACCTGTGTCAAGAAGAGTTTGAAAAACTAGCTGAGAAATATATTGCTTTGAAAAAGAAAAATAAAACACTTAAACAACAAGTTGAAAACCTTTCCTCTCCTGAAGATATTGTTTGTAATGAGTGCCTTAACTTGGAGAAAAAGAATGTGTATCTTACAAAAACTCTTGAAAAATTCACTAAAGGTAGTGAAATGCTTAATGTTATTCTGAAAAATCAGAGGTTTACTAATGATAGATCAGGCATAGGATATAATCCTGTTTTTGACAAAAAGAAAGGAAAGAAGAAAACAGGTGAAAAATCCTATTTGAACTACTTTCAGAAAACGATTCACGTTTCAAATCCTTTTGCTCAATATAATTTCTGCAACCGAAAGGGACACAGTATCTCTACCTGTTTTCACAAAAAAGATGGAAGGAATGAACCTATTGGCAATTATCAATGGGTGCCTAAAGGAACCTATGTTCCTATGACCCAAACTAACCCCAAAGGACCCAAGAAAAGTTGGGTACCTAAAACTTAATCCCTTTTGATATGCAGGTTTGTTTGAGAGCATCGAGAATAAACAAGTGGTACATTGACAGTGGATGCTACAGACATATGACAGGGGATCAAACTAAATTTGTTGCAATGAGATCAAAAGAAGGTGGTAAAGTCACCTTTGGAGGCAATCAATCAGGAAAAATCACTGGAATTGGTGAAATTGGTGCAAAAGATGGACCTATGATCAAAGATGTCTATTAGGTAGAAGGCCTCAATCACAACCTCCTAAGTGTTAGTCAAAGTGCAGACCGAAACAATTGGATCATCTTTGATTCAGAAGAATGTCTCATTATCAATAAAGATGATCTTCCAATTGATAAAGGTAAACTTAAGGTACTGTTTAAAGCTCCTAGAGAAGGTAATTGCTATACATTGGATCTACCTAAAGTCACTTCCAAAAAATGTTTTGTTAGCAACTTGGACGAGGGTTGGCTATGCCATAAGCGTCTAGCTCATGTCAACATGCTCCAATTGGACAAGTTGTTAAGAAAAGATTTAGTCATTGGCTTACCTAGACTACGTTTTAAAAACAATATGATTTGTGATGCATGTAAAAAAGGTAAACAAACTAAATCATCTTTTAAGAACAAAATTGAAATTTCTACAAATCGGCCTCTTCAACTACTTCATATGGATTTGGTTGGTCCAGCTAGAGTCAAGAGTCTTGGTGGAAACTTATATACTCTAGTTATAGTTGATGACTTCTCTCGATTCTCTTGGACTATTTTCTTATCTTCAAAGGATGAAACTTTTGATATGTTTGTTGTGTTTGCTAAGAAGGTGCAAAACGAGAAAGGTATTTGTATTTCAGCTATTCGAACTGATCATGGAGGAGAGTTTGAAAATCAAGCCTTCCAAGAATATTGTGATGCTCACGGAATTGACCACAACTTCTCAGCTCCCAGAACACCACAACAGAATGGTGTGGTTGAAAGGAAGAACTGTGTACTTACTGAAATGGCCCGTGCTATGTTAAACGAAAATCAAACATCACAAGTCTTTTGGGCAGATGCAATGAGCACGGCCAGCTATATATCAAACCGAGTTTTGTGAGAAAGAAGTTGAATTAAACATCTTATGAGCTCTACAAAGGAAGAAAACCAAGTCTGTCCCATCTGCACATCTTCGGCTGTAAGTACTTCATACATAATAATGGTAAGGACAATCTTGGTAAGTTTGATTCTAAATCTGATGAAGGCATATTTTTAGGTTACTCTAACAGAAGTAAAGCCTATAGAGTCTTTAATACTCGTACTCGTGTTGTTGAAGAAACTATACATGTTGTGTTCTGTGAATCTAAAACTGAAATGGCTCTGGATGATGAAGAAGAAAATGTTTTCAAAAATCAGTTCTTTTCAAAATCTACTCTTGCTTCAATTGAATATTCTGAAAATGTTTTTGAACCTAATCCTCAAAATGACTGTGAAAATATTGAATCATCTCAACCTAAAGCTTGGAAGTTTATTAGGAATCATCCCTTAGATCAAGTGATAGGAAATGTGAACCAAGGAGTAAGAACAAGAAAAAGCACCTTAAATGAAGTAACCTTTTCTGCTTTTATTTCTCAAATTGAACCCTCTAAAATTGATGAAGCCCTTTCAGATAATGATTGGGTAATAGCAATGCAAGATGAATTACAACAGTTTGATAGAAACCAAGTTTGGGATTTGGTACCTAGGCCTAAGGACCATCCGGTCATTGGCACTAAATGGGTATTCAAGAACAAACGAGATGAATCCGCAATCATTGTTCGTAACAAAGATAGATTAGTGGCTAAAGGTTACAATCAAGAAGAAGGGATTGATTATGAAGAAACCTTTGCTCCAGTAGCTAGATTGGAAGCTATAAGGGTTCTTTTAGCATTTGCTTGTGTTAAAGGATTCAATCTCTATCAAATGGATGTAAAGAGTGCTTTTCTTAATGGCTTTATTCAAGAAGAAGTTTATGTTGAACAACCTCCCGGTTTTGAAAATGAACATCATCCAGACCATGTATACCGATTAAAGAAAGCTTTATATGGTCTTAAGCAAGCTCCTAGAGCTTGGTATGAAAGGTTAAGTAAATTTCTATTAGACCAAGGTTTTATTAGAGGAAAGGCAGATACAACATTATTCATTAAAACTAAAAAGTTAAATGAAATTTTGGTTGTGCAAATATATGTTGATGACATTATCTTTGGTGCTACTAATGATGTTTTGTGTGAAGAATTTTCAAAGATAATGCAGAATGAATTTGAGATGTCAATGATGGGAGAATTGAAATACTTTCTTGGTTTGCAAATCAAACAAAGAAAAGATGGAATCTTCATATCACAAACCAAGTACCTTCGTGATCTACTCAAGAAGTTTGGATTGGAACATTGCAATGGTGCTGACACCCCAATGAGCTCAACGGCATCTTTGGATGCTGATGAAGAAAAGGGCAAGGACTTCAATATTACAAACTATAGAGGAATGATAGGATCACTGCTCTACCTTACAGCAAGTCGCCCTGACATTCAGTTCAGTGTGGGAATGTGCGCAAGATTCCAATCCGCCCCTAAAGAATCACATGCTGAACATGTTAAGAGGATCTTTCGTTACCTATCAGATACAAAGGAGCTTGGATTGTGGTTTCCAAAAGGGCAACAAGAGTTCCTAGTAGCCTATTCAGATTCTGACCATGCCGGGTACAAAACTGACAGAAAAAGCACAAGCGGATAGTGTGAGTTCTTTGGAGGATCACTTGTGTCATGGTTCAGTAAGAAACAGACCACAGTAGCTGTATCTTCCACTGAGGCTAAATATGTTGCTGCATCAAGTTGCTGTGCGCAAGTTCTTTGGCTAAAACAGCAACTATCAGACTTGGGTGTCCACCTCAAATAAATTCCAATCCTTTGTGACAACCCAAGCACAATAAGCTTGGCAAAGAATCCAGTTCAACATACCAGAACCAAGCATATTGATGTAAGGCATCACTTCATCAGAGACCATGTGCAGAAGAAGGATGTCAAAGTCATGTTCATTCCCACACACTTACAACTTGCTGACATTTTCACAAAGCCCTTAGCCAAAGAACAGTTCAATTTCATCAGAAGAGAATTGGGAATGGTAAATCCCAATGAGCTGTAAGTAAAATGTTAGCTAAGTGTTATTATTTATGTTTTGATGATCAACAGAAATCTGACTTAAGCATCGGAGTATCTGGATACTATTTTGCAGGTTTCCTGTTATGGTAATTGAAGACAGAAGCTTAAGGAGTGTATAAACTCTCAAGAATAATCTAGACATTCCCGAGAATTGAAGACACATGTTTGGTTATTTCACTGATCATTCTTGAGAATTGGAAGCTATTCTCGAGAACTGCAGAATTTTACTTTAGAACTTATGTTAAGAATTCTCGAGAATTGGAAGTAATACTCGAGAATTATCGGGAATTCAAATTGCGCAGAACGTCACTATTCAAACTTACACTCTAATTCTCGAGAATCTGAACATATTCTCGAGAATCATTATCACATTCTAAGAAGATTTTGTTCCTTCATTCTCGAGAATCTTACTAACTCTCGAGAAATTCCTAAGCCACCTTCAGCGATTCAACTTCCTGTCTTGCGTCGTTTCACTCACTGGGCCACGTCGTTTTGGCTATTATATTCCTGAAATCCCTTCATTCTCGCATCTCTTCTCCCTAACTCTCGAGAACCCTAAATCATTTCTCTCTGTTCCTCTTCTTCCATCCTTCATTTCCATTCCTCTTCTTGCTCAATCATTCTCCTGGAAATGGGTGAATTCTCGTCAGAATCTTCCGAAAGACCTCTTGCCAAGAAGCCACGCACAAGGTATAGGCCGAAGGTTCAGAATTCTGCAGCTCCATCAAAAACTCATAGTGTCTCTATCAACACCTCCAACGATTCACTTCGACCAGTCACTCGTTTCCAGACCCATTCTCTACCATCGGCAAGAGAATCGGGCAAGGCAACATCCCAATCTCAACATTCTTTCGGGAAAGAATCAAGTAAGTCAAAATCGCAGTCACAATGATCTGAAGAGCCAACCTTAAGCAAGACGCAATCAACATCATAACGCTCTCAATCTACCAGGACGCGCGACTTGTATCAAGACGATGCTCCTCAATTCCACGAACGCCGCTCCAAGAGTATGGAAGATAGAGTACAAAGGCCCCCTCACAGACATCCTCAACCAACTAACAACATCATTCTTCCTACATTTGAATCAAAACTAGTTGGTCAGAAAAGTGCTCTTCACTGCCCTCCAGGATTTTGCAAATCCCCTGTGGTAATTCCTTCTGATCCAGCCTTTAAAATTGCCTATCAGAGTAGACCTTTTTGCCCGACAATCTATCTTGATTTAGAGGCTTTTAAACGAGAATGCAATCTAGACTTGTCTCCTTGGTTATCATCATACATGCCCCTACTTAGAATTAACACTCCATATTCCCTACTGATTGTCAAATTGTTTTACTATAATATGGTTAAGGAAGAGAACAATGATGGAGAGATTACATTGACCACCACAGTTAGAGGAAAACAGATATCTATTAATGCAGATATCCTCAACTCATACCTTGGGATTTCTGTTGCTCCCGTAGATCCTCCTCATCTATCTGTGAAGGCTTGTTTTAAACTTCTTTTTCCCAACGAACAGTATGATGGAGAACCATTAAAATTCAAGCCATCTCTCATGTCTGACACCTATAGGGTCCTTTGGTACCTTTATAGTCGCAACCTGATCAACAAGGGTCAAAGTTTCACCCATCTTGTACTTAAAGACTATCGGATCTTTGCTTCCATAATAGCCAAGGAACCAAGAAATCTAGGGAAACTTGTCATAGCTGAGATGTCTGCCTTCTTGTCCACTTCTGCAACCTCCAAGCAGTATACCATTCCCTATCCCAACTTGGTCTCACAAATTCTTGGGTTTAACAACATCTGGTATCTTCTCAAAAAGGATAAGATCATTGTCCCAAAGAAGTTCAGCAAATCTCATCTCCTATATATGAAGCTCTCCTTCACATAAGCTTCCACGTCTCAGAGAAAAGAAAAGGAAATTATCGATGGTCCTCCTCAGCCATCTTCTTCTAAGAGATAAGATGAAGCTCAATCCTCACAGGCTGGTCCTTCATCCATTCCTGTTCCCTCCTTCTCTCAAGCTGCAATTCATCACACATTTGAGAATTCCCTGCAGACTGCTCTTGCTCCACTAATTCAGAAGGTAGAATCTCTTTCAAAGGCAATGGAATCGTTTTACCAAGTGAACACCAACATGATCAAATCCATGTCTACTGAAATGACTAATCTGAAAGCCCATCTTGACATACTTATGGACTCAGAAATGACGGATTATAAGTCACAGATGGACTCTCGCCTTTCAGAAGTGCAGAAAGACATTCAACAGTTATCTCAGCAGCAGCAGCAAACCCAGCTCTTGGTTCAGGACTTTCATGGCACTCTCGCGGATATTGTCACCAATCTTGCTCCCTCAAAGGAAAATCCTGCTTCTACTTCTGCCATGCCTTCTACTCCTCCAGTTTCTCCTCACTTGGATTCTGGCTCAGCTTCTCTTGTTGATGTTTCACGAGCCATTGTCCCATATCAACCATCTGCATCTCTTCCTGCTGATGGTATTTCTGGCGCTGGTCCCTCTATTCCTGCCCCCTCTTTGATTGATGACAAAGGGGGAGAAGATGTAGTTTGAGTTTAGTCTAAGTTTATTAAGTCCAAGTCTATCTAGCTTGAGTTTCTTCTGATGTAAGTAGGATTACTTGGTTTCTGATGTATTTGACTGCTGTGCTTAATCTTAGAAACTAAGCCCTTTTTTTTTGGTAGCTGATGTATTCTAGACTAACATGACTATCATAGTATGAAATTATGGAAGTTAATTCACTTCAGTTTCTCTTGTTTACATTTCTGGTTAAAATCACAGCTTATTCATTTTTGCCATTATTTCTCAAAAGAAAAAACCACAAACCTCATTCATTTCCTTAAGGATGTTGTCATCATCAAAAAGGGGGAGAATGTTAGCTCCAAGTGTTTTTGATGATAACAACTTATAAAGGTTTTCAAGAGAAAAACTGTTAATCATTTCCATGAATTCATATTTCAATATTCTGTCATAACATAATTCTCGAGAATAGTCCATGATACACGAGTATTGTCTATAATCTTGATTGACTATTTTCATCAGCCTCTGATTCTCAAGAATTGCCCTGATTCTCGAGAATGGTTCTGTAATTCTCAAGAATGATGCTGATTCTCGAGTATGTCGCACTGTTTGCTCATATCAGATTTTGTCCATTGCATGATTCTCGAGAATGGCTTTAATTCTCGAGTATTAACTTAACTATTCATTTACGGATTTTCATTCTCCGTCTGATTCTCGAGAATGCTGTTGATTCTCGAGTATGCTCCTGCATTTTTTACTTGATTCTCGAGAATTGAGTCAATTCTCGAGAATGCTGTCGGACAAAATACTTCTGGCTAATTCTCTCTTCATACTGATTCTCGAGAATGGCTTAGATTCTCGAGAATTATCTGCTGAACAATCAGAATTCACTTCCTCTGAAATCTATCTAATTCTCAAGTATTGAATATAATTCCCGAGAATCATTGTAAAAACACTTTCTGATTTCATTATACTTTCTCTGTCGATTCTCGAGAATGCAAAGTGATTCTTGAGAATGGTTATCTAGATTTTCTCCTTGTTATTACACAATTATTCAACTGGTTCTGTTAATCGATAGGTGTCCTTCTAATTCTTGCTAAACATCATTAATCTCATATTTATCACATTTAATCTTCTCCTTGATTGAGTTTCAGATTAATTAGCAAGTATTTGAATTAAGCCAACGTGTGAAGCACCAAGAGACAGAACCAGACAGCAATGCAAGGTAACCCATACTGCAGAATTATTTAAATGAATATTTTTCATCAGACAGGGCATGGGCAGAAACATGGAACGAAGACTTAACTAAGCTGACAGTGGATCATGGCTTGACAGAAGGCACTGATAATTGCAAACCGATCGTTGCCTCTGCAACTCGAATAAATAACTAGCAGAAATGAAGACGATGGAGCTCTCTGTCCAAACGGCTATGCCTGAGAGTCACAACGGCATTATTCAAACGGCTAGCTACTACAACATCTATATAAACCAGAAGCATTGAGTTCGCAGAGACACAACATAGAGCATCAATTCGAATTCACTGCAACTCTACTGTTCTATTACTTTTACAGATATCTTCGGATATTCACTTGTACTTCAGTGTTTAAGTTCTATCTGCTCGTGAGGATTTTTTCTGTACATTTATTCAGTTGTTTTGAGTTGTAAAATCTTGAGGTTGTGGAACCTTAAGTGTGGGTGTATCAATTACAACTTGTAAGGGGGAGTGGAGTCTGAGAGTGAGAGGACCATCCTTCGTTTACAGAGTGTGTAATTGTTCTTGAAAGATAGTGGAATCCCGGAGTGTGTCTGGGGACTAGATGTAGGTCGAAGCATTTGACCGAACCAGTATAAATCGCTCCGTGTCATCTTTTCAATCTCTGCCTTCGTTTATCTGCTCTCCTATAATTCCTGCGAAACGAATTTTTATAGAACACCTATTCACCCCCCTCTAGGTGATATTCCATCTTCAGAACTTTGACGCTGATGTATTGAAACCATGCAAAACGACCCTAACCGGTTTCAATGGGCAGGATACCCATCCAAAAGGGTATGTTGATCTCAAGTTAACCTTGGGGGACGCGCAGGCTTTCAAATCAGAGAGAGTTAGATTCGTGGTAGCGGATTTCCCATCATCCTACAATATAATCTTGGGCCGGCCGACAATCCACAATTGGGATATGTTGGTGTCGTCAAAGCATCAGAAACTTAAGATGGTCAATAAGAAAAACAAAGTGGTTACTGTGAAAGGAGATCAAAAACAATCCCGGCAGTGTTACTACAACACGGTTAGGCATGAACCATCCCGGTTACCACGGGGTAATACAAGTAAAGCCCCGAAAGAAGATTCAGAAGGAGAATCTGTAAACGTGGTGGAGTTGGACCTCCGTGAAGAAGAAAAAATGAAAACTAAGCCAAGTGGAGAGTTAGAAGATTTCGTTTTGGGATCAGAACCCGGTCAGGTCACGAAAATCGGCAAGGAGTTAGATCCCGCGAGACGCGAAGAGTTGGAACAATTCCTCAGGGCTAATAGAGATGTATTTGCGTGGAGCCCGTCCGAGATACCCGGTATTGATCCATCTTTCTGTTGTCATCAGTTGGCGATCAAAATGGGGTCTACTCCTGTTTCTCAGAAAAAGAGGAAGCTCGGGGAAGAAAGGAGAAAGGCCTTGGGAGCGCTGTTAGTTCTCTATGTGTTTTGATGATTAATAACAATTGTAAACAAGTATGAATGTTTTAATAAGACAAAAGAGTCAAAAACATTCTGTCATCGCAAAACTCGAGCCTAACTAGGCAAGCTCGAGTTTGCTGCAAACAGAGAGCACATCAGGCTATTTCAGCATGACAAACTCGAGCCTGAATAAATAAACTCGAGCCTAAACTCCCCATGGTATAGTGATAAAGAGTTTACAAATGAGTAAACTCGAGCCTGTATAGACAAGCTCGAGTTTGCCTCTGGCGGGAATATTTTCCAATTGAAAACCATCTCTTTAAACTTCAGAGTTTATATTTTTGTGTAGAGTTTGCTTATTCCTATGGCTGTAAATTGATGAACACTCGAGTCCAAGTATATGGACTCGAGCCTAACACTTTTGTGTAGAGTTTACTCGATGGTTTGACAAACGAAGAAGAGTTTACAAAACAGGTAAACTCGAGCCTGTTATTGCAAGCTCGAGTTTTTCCTTGGCAGAGAGCTCCCAAGTTCTCCTTCATTCACAAACTCCAGAGTTTATGTTCAAACCTCCAGTTCACTCCAATAAGCCATGGAATAAATGAAGTCGAACTCGAGCCCTTCATTGAAAGAGAGTAAAGCAAGTGTACAAACTCCAGAGTTTGTATTCATGCTCCAGTTCACACTTTCGAATGACCAAATCTCTTAGGCATGAATAGTGTTAAACTCGAGCCTAATCACTAATGGACTCGAGCCTGCCTGGTTTGTGAAATATTATCTCAGGTGCTCGCGCAATAAAAAGCTCAGTGATGATTCGAACTCGAGCCTACCTTTGTGAACTCGAGTGTACATGTTAAGACAATTTACAAACTCCAGAGTTTGCTCCTCACAGAAGATAAACCAGATACTCAAAGTGCCTTACGAACTCGAGCCTGACTTGGCGAACTCGAGTTTAAGGCGACAGCAAATATGATCGTTACTGGTTTCATCCTGATTAGTTTGAACTACAAGTTTACCATTTTTATGCGAATTTATTACATTCATTTAGAGAATTCATATGTATATTTAACCACTCTAAATTCAGAATGTTTCAGGTAGTAGTTGGATCAAACAAGACATTGAATTCACGCGACGAATCAGAATGAAGAAGGATTTCACGCGTCACGGAATTCAATCAGCCGAAATTCAGAACCCAACGGCTATAATCATCATCAAACTGAATTTCAAATGAAGAACATGCAGAATTGAGAAGTAACGGTCACATAGCAATTCACCACTATATAAGGAGCAGATTACAAACTTCGAAAGACACGACAAATTAAGCAGAAACGAAAAGCAAGCTCAAGAGTTACATATACATTCAGTTTTCTTTCTGTATTGTATTTGATATACAAAGAGCCTCAGTGTTTATCAATAAGAGAGTCTGGGGACTGGACGTAGGTCAAGAGTTTGGACCGAACCAGGATAAACTTTCTGTGTCAAGCTCTTCTTCCCTATCTCTTTACGTTCAGCTTCAGCTTAGTTGCAAAGTTATTTTAAAAGTTTTTAAAATCCCCAATTCACCCCACTCTTGGTGATTTCCTTTCGTTTTCAAGCGCATGTAGCGGAGTTGCTGGAAGCTGGTTTTATCCGAGAGATACAGTATACCACGTGGCTTTCCAATGTCGTTCTCGTTAAGAAGCCCAATGGCAAATGGAGGGTATGCACAGACTACAAAGACTTAAACCTGGTATGCCCAAAGGATTCTTTCCCGATACCCAACATAGATCAACTGGTCAACAGTTCTTCGGGATTTCAATTGTTGTCATTCATGGACACATACTCAGGATATAACCAAATTGCAATGCACCCGGATGATCAAGCCAAGACCGCCTTCATCACCGAAAAGGCTAATTATTGTTATAATGTGATGCCATTTAGATTGAAGAACGCGGGGGCGACGTACCAGCGAATGATGAACAGGGTCTTTGAAGACCAATTGGGCAAGAACGTCGAGGTTTACATTGACGACATGATCGTCAAATCTTTTAATGAAGATAGTCATGTGGAGGATCTGAGACAGACCTTTGACAAACTGAGAAGATACAGAATTCGCTTAAACCCGGCCAAATGCGCATTTGGAGTACCCGCGGGGAAATTCCTGGGCTTCCTGCTCACAAACAGGGGCATAGAGGTGAATCCTGATAAATGTCAAGCTGTACTAGACATGAAGGCCCCGCAAAACAAGAAAGAAGTTCAACAACTGACGGGAAGGTTGGCGGCTCTAACTCGCTTTCTACCAAAGTCAGCAGAAAACTCGCTCCCTTTCTTCAAACTGCTAAAGAAGAAAGCATCTGAAGGATGGAATGCTGAATGCGAGTTGGCATTTGAGAAAATCAAACAGTGCCTGGCGGCGCCTCCAATACTAACAAGACCTATGACGGGAGAAAGCTTGATATTATATTTATCTGTGGGCAATGAGACGGTAAGCGCTGCACTGGTAAGGGAAACTGAGGATGGTCAGAGCCCGGTATATTTCATAAGTAAAGCTCTACAAGGACCAGAGTTGCGATACCAGAAGGTAGAAAAGATAGCTTTTGCCCTATTAGTGGTGGCAAGACGGCTCCGCCCATATCTCCAGAGTCATCCGATCGTGGTACGAACTGATCAACCAATCCGGCAAATCCTTCACAAGCCAGACCTAGTGGGGTGAATGGTGGGATGGGCCATTCAGTTGTCTGAATTTGACATCACCTACCAGGCTCGGCACACAATCAAGTCACAGGCGTTGGCGGATTTTGTAATGGAATTAACCCCGGGGACCGAGGATGACAATCATAGTGTTTGGAAGTTGTTTGTGGACGCCTCATCAAACGTTAAAGGAAGTGGAGCATGAATTATTGTTGAAAATCCTGAAGGCGTCTCGCTAGAGTTGTCTCTTCGCTTCAACTTTCCAACGTCCAACAACCAGGCGGAGTATGAGGCGCTAATAGCTGGTTTACTCCAAGCTCACGAGGGGGGCCCGTCGAGTACATGTATCCATTGATTCCCAATTGGTAGCTTCTCAAATAAATGGAACCTACCAAGCCAAAGGACCTTTAATGATCAAATATCTGGGGAAGGTGAAGGAAATCATCACTGAATTTGACGAAGTGACGGTGGCGCACATTACAAGAGGAGACAATGTAAGGGCTGATGTCCTGACAAAACTAGCAAGCACTAAAACCCCAGGGAATCACCGCACCATCATCCAGCAAAACCTTCCAGAACCAAGTTGCGTGAAGATCATTTCGGAATCTAGCGACTGGAGGAAACCCATCGCGGATTATTTGGAAAAAGGAATCCTACCTGACGAACCCTTGGAGGCCAAGAAGCTTGCACGAACAGCAGCTTCGTACGCGCTGGTAAATGACCAACTGTATCGCAAAGGGGTACACTCCCCAATGATGAAGTGTTTGGCGGAAAATGAGACCCGTTACGTTTTAATAGAGATCCATGAGGGTATCAATAGTCACCATATGGGAGCTAAAGTGTTGGCTAGAAAGGCAATAAGGGCTGGTTACTTCTGGCCTACCATGGCGGCTGATGCTAAGAGTCATGTCCAAAAATGCGACAGTTTCCAAAAGCATGCTAGTATTATCCGATCACCACCTGCACCCCTTCAGACAATTTCTGCACCATGGCCATTCTTCAAATGGGGAATGGACCTGTTGGGGCCTTTCAAGCGAGCGGTGGGTCAAATGCGATGGCTTATTGTGGCAGTCGATTACTTTACAAAGTGGATTGAAGTACAACCACTCGCCACGATTACATCAGCTAGGGTGCAGAAGTTCTTACAAAAGAACATCATTTCACGTTTTGGTATACCAGCCGAAATCGTGACTGATAACGGAACGCAGTTTATTGACAAGGGCTTTCAACAGTTGGTAGCTGATTTTAATATCCAGCAGCATTTCACATCTGTAGAACATCCGCAATCAAATGGGCAGGCGGAGGCTGCGAATAAGATCATTGTAGACGGATTAAAGAAGCGAATTGAAGATGCTGCATCTAGCTGGGTAGACCAACTGCCCTATGTCTTGTGGGGTTATCGAACAAGTGTACAATCATCAACCGGAGAGACGCCATTTAAGTTGACCTACGGATGTGAAGCCATGATCCCAGTTGAAATTGGAGAGTCGTCGTGGCGGAAGGTCGTAGCCCTTCAGCATCAAGAAGAGAACAATGAGGCAATTGCGGTTGAGTTAGATTTGATTGATGAAGTGCGGATCGCCGCACACTGTCGAGATTTGGCAGCTAAACAGCTTCTGTCAACCCGCTACAACAAAAAGGTGCGACCCCGTTCTTTTGATACGGGGAGCCTCGTTCTCAGGAGGGCGGATATTGGCAACAAGAACGCTGCAGAAGGAAAGCTGGCCCCCAACTGGGAAGGCCCATACCGGGTTACTGAAAATCTCGGTAAAGGAGCCTACAGGTTGGAAACGCTGCAAAAGAAAGCGGTGAAGCGGACTTGGAACGCTGACAAGTTGAAGGCCTATTATAGCTGAAGATTATGGCCCCGAGGAGGGTGATTTCATTTGAAAGACCTGGCATGACCTTACTGATGGGAGGTCGGCTCGTTGTTTCTTTATATCTAAATTTCTTGTAAGACATTTTACCAATGATTTTGATTTTATGAATGAAAGAATGACTTAGCCATGTTTCTGCAAATAAGAGTTGTGCCTACTTTCTGGTTATAAACACGTAGAGGCCAGGGTATTGAAGCCCGGTTTCCAAAATCGTGTCATGAATACACATGATGAAGTCAGGGCATCAAGACCGCCTTCCGAAATCATGTAAAATAAACACGTAGAGGCCAGGGTATTGAAGCCCGGTTTCCAAAATCATGTCATGAATACACATGATGAAGTCAGGGCATCAAGCCCGCCTTCCGAAATCATGTAAAATAAACGCATAGAGGCCAGGGTATTGAAACCCGGTTTCCAAAATCGTGTCATGAATACACATGATGAAGTCAGGGCATCAAGCCCGCCTTCCGAAATCATGTAAAGCAAACGCGTAGAGGCCAGGGTATTGAAACCCGGTTTCCAAAATCGGCAAAATAAATGTGAGGAAGTCGGGGCATCAAGCCCGCCTTCCGAAATCGTGTAAAGTAAACGCGTAGAGGCCAGTGTATTGAAACCCGGTTTCCAAAATCGTGTCATGAATTAAAGTGTGATGAAACCAGGGTCGATAAACCCGGTCTCAAAGAAATCACCTTACAAATGCGTAGAGACTAGGGTATTGAAACCCGGTTTCCAAAATCGTGTAAAATATTATCGTGTAGAAAACAGGATAATCAAGTCTGTTTTCCAAAACCACGGATAGTATAAATATGCAGTAGTCAGGATGCCAAATCCCAACGTTTAAAAGCATATCTGATTCAGACATGGTAGCAGACAATGATATCTAATCTGTAAAAATCATGCCGTAATCACACACATGAAGGATAGAGGAGTTAAACCCATCCCCTAAAGTTATATGCGAGTCTAACGATGTTCAAAGGCGGAGCAAAGAAGCTCGCCTTTCAGCACCATAGTGAATATGCTTGTTCCTGTTATGATAACAACTACGGTTGTGAAAAATCAGACATCTAACAAGTAAGCCCAAATGCAAGGGAGTAAAAATAAGGCTATAATCGTGAGCATGTTCGAAAAGCAAACGGCTTATACGACAAAAAATAATGGCCTACGGCCACAGGCTTTCGAACACAGAAGTCATCAAACTATTACATCAAAGCTCCGACTGCGGCTCAGTAGCTGACGGGGAAGGTTGCTCATTCTCGCTTTCAGCCCCAGGGGGAATCAGTTTCCCTTTGTCGTTGACATAAGCCTCAATATGCAGCCCAACCGCATTCAAAGTGATGCCGGGATTCAAGGCAAGAATTTGATCGACCGCGTTCTGAAATGATAGTTGGGCAGCTTGACCATACATCACAAGCTTGGAATCAGCAGCTGCAAGCTCCTCATCTTTCTTTCCAAGTTTGACCTTCAAATCATCGCCATCCACAGTCAACTTCCGGATGGTTACGGCATCTTCCAGACGGAGGATCTCGAGATGACGTAGCTTATCCTGAGAAACAACTAGCTCAGCTTCAGTCGCCACTAACTTAGCGAGCGCAGAGGCAGCCTCGTCAGTGGCTGTCCCCAATTTGCCAATGGTTTTCTTAAGCTCGGCTCCAAGGGAGGTCTTCTCCTTGTTTACCCCGTCAAGAATGATGGTTACCTCAGCAAGTTGCTGAGTCAGGTCATCCAAAGCTTTCGACCGATCGGCGTACTGAGCCCGGAGAGCGACATAAGGTTGTAGCAAAGAAATTGCCTGAAAGGCATGCAGCTGAATCTCATCCAAGTGAAGTTGTTCTTCCTGGCTAGGCGTGGTGGGGGAATACATGTGTGCAGATGGGCGCACAAGATGCATAAGTTCTGGCGTCACCCCGCTTGACCAAAGAGCTCCCCCAGACATAGCGGCATGAGTGCGCGGCATAGCAAAGGCAGAACTGGGCGCGGATGGTGACACTGGTCCTGCACCAGCAGTGGGCGGGCAGGAAGGAGTTGGAAGATCAGGTACCTCGGCTGTGATAGGCGCATCCTCGGCAACCTGCTTCCCTTTGGATTTCCTCGTTCTCTTCTTCTCCCGACCCGAGCCATCCTTAGCAACGAAGCGCTTGCGGGGAACCTTGGCAGTAGCACCCGCCTCCGGAGCGGCAGGTGGGCTGCCCACGGTGGGTTCATTAGCGGGAGGAGGAGCCACTGATCCAGCAAGGTCTGCAGGTAGGCGAAGCTCCTTAAAAAGCTCAAGACGTGCTAGCCTCACCATTTGTTGACCTGTACAGAAAATAGAAGGTTAGCTAGCAATGATAATCGTAAATGAGTTATCCATAACTATAGTACAGGCACAAGATGGATTTCATACCCCTGGGGGCTCGTCGCTTCAATGAAGAAATGGACATATAGTCCCGTGGATCCATGAGCGAGGTGAGAGAACTGGAAAGGAGGGTAAGCCGTTCAACGGCCGCTTCTTCATCCGGAGTAAGGCTGGCCATGCTCGGAGTATAGGCCCCGGACTTAAGCTTATGATGGACGTTTGTCCAGCAAAGAGGAAATCTCCCCTCCAGATCCCCAAAAGCGGATGTCGTAAGGAACCAGGGACACTGAAATGGAATGGCCTTGATTTTGACAAAGGCCGACTTGAAATTCTTCCAAGACTCAATAAAAGCTTTGAAAAGCTTAGGCTCCCCTCTCCCCCGGAATGTGGTCCATCCAAACCAAAACTTATTCCTACTTTGAAATGTGTTTGTTTCTAGGGGGCATAAAAGGTCATGAAGACCGAGACAGTACAACAGACATTCAGTTTTTTGCAAAGGCTCTCAAAAGCAACAGCAAACGCCCAACCATTGGGGTGAAGTTGCGATGGAGCCAGGTGCAAATGATTAAGAAGCTCAATTTGAAAGTCAGAAAAAGGGAACTTGACACCGATGAAGGTAATAACATCCCGGTAGAAGAAAAAGAAATGAGGCTCGTGAGGTTGACTATCCCTTGGCCGAACAACGGCCACTGATTCATCATCGGAGGGAAGTCCCACGGTATATCCTAACCCATCCGCATTTATGCCAAGTTGGGGAAACTCCTCGGCGCTCAAGGTATTCTTGAATTCAATCACCCTCGCACTCACGGCTTTCTTGGGGGAATCAGGATTCCTCACCGACCCAGTCGAACTGGCCTCGTCCGTTTGGGACGGCATGAGAGAGTGAGACGACGACGCCATTTATGCCTAAGAAAGAAAGAAGAAAATGGTTCACAAGAATCAATCCTAGGGGGAAACGTGGAAAATTAATAAAATGTTCAGAGGCATTCTGGCCATGCACGCTTATAGTTCCACAAAAGTATTGACTCACTGGGGTGTGTGGACAAAAAAGAATTTTTGGTGGTAAAGGAAATAGGGCAAGAGTGGCTCAGCCTAAGAAACCCACAAGTTCAGATGTTCACGAATAAACTCAGAAAGTTCAGGAAAATTCCACACAGAGTAGTGAATCCAGACAAAAAAGCATAGAAAAAATGACGAATGAAAAGGATTGCAACAATCAAAAAAGTTGTTGGAATACCTGTTAGAAGATTTATGCAGAGGATTTGAAAGAGCTGAAAGAGAAAGGCAGTCGCTGAGAGTATCGCTAGCAAGGCAGATAAAGAGTTGAGCGAGTAAAGTCCTCAAAGAACGAAGAAAGCCAAAATATATAGGTTTGGCAGGAGAAAGACGTTGGCGAAAGGATGCGAATTTGAAACGACAAGGGTAATGGCGTTAAAAAAGGTGGAAAATCAGAGTACCCTCAAAAGGTGCAATGATGCCATTCCTAAAGCAACGTGAGCATTAAATGTTCGCACCTTCCCAGCGTAAATTTCGTAGCACCTATATCTGAGCAGCGAGTGATACGCAGAGATGTAGCAACTTGCTGAAAAGATACGTCCTTTTAGACCAATATGAGAAGACGTGTTGTAGAAGAGTCATGATGAGAGAAACGACGGTTCACAAAAAGTGAAGAGGGGAACCGGCATCATACCATACTAAAAACACGGTATGGCGGACGAGGATGACAACCGGGTTAAGTATTGGAAAAGACTCACTAAATTGATTTCGGTTATTAGGGAAGAACTTAGTACCAGTGACCGAACACGTCAAGATTATATCAAGGCGTATGCAGAATGCAAAAATCATCTTTATATTGATATTTGATCGGGTTACACAAGTCGTCTACAAGAAAATCGACTAAACTACTCAACAGAGATGATTACAAGGTCACTATAAAGAAAGAAATTACATCTGTGCATCCCTTAATCACTGCAGGTGATGATAATCAGAAGCATCCCATGGAATGGGAAAAAACCCGGTGGCGGGAGAAAAGCAACTGCCCAGGTAAAGCAACTGCCCAGCAGAAACGTCCCATTGGTAAAAGCACTTGTTGGCAATGCTGGAGCCCTTAGAGAAGTTTAGACAAGTCCAGGGAGACTGCCCAAACACTTCTCAACCCCCCTGGGGACGATGAAGCTCTCCAGACGGGAAGATTCCGGAACAAAACCCGAACATCTTCCCAAAACCCATACGAAGTAGAACCATACATGAAGACTGGTAACCACCTCTGGGACCCCAGGAGCCTGCCGAGCGACATGCTTGAAGACTGGTAACTACATCTGGAAGTAAGGCCGTAGGGCCGACAAGTTTTTTCTTTTTCCGGAATCTCTTTCTCCTTCCCCACATGGCTGAGAAAAAGGGAACAGGCCAGCGGATGATAGAGTTTGAAACTCTCACAAGAAGGCTCATCGTTCTTTGAAGAATGTTTACCCAGTAAACAAAAAGCTAAGTCCAGTGGTGTGGGAGCAAGAGGAAGGATGAAGAAAATTTATAGGCTCAGGGGATTGCAGTGTTCACACAACAACCAGGGATTCTTAAATGGAAATAAGCGTTACAGATTCTCATAAAAGAAATCATGAATGTTGCTAAGGAAAGCATGAGCATTAATTGCGCGTAAAGACCAACGTGACAAAAAACGCCCAATAAACGCCAGGGGGTGATAATTTAGCATCAAATGTGTAGCCGAACAAGTCCTCAAATCACCGCACGCCACGTGTCTCTATCTCATCCAAGATTGGGGGCAATGAGGCATATGAAGAATGCGAAGCGACAAATAGGTACAATCCAATAAAGACAAAATCTCAGACGCTATAGATACACTACCATGATTCTCCCCCGAAGCCTGAGCTAAGGAAAGCGGTGAATATCATGGTAAACAAACCCGGTACAGAGGTAACTCGGGATTTAATTCCTGAAAGTTTAACTAATACCGAGGTAGGCGAAGAAGAGACATCCCGAGATCAAAAGTAGCTAATCTCAGCAGCCCGGAAAACCGAACTTCTGAGCTTGGGGGCAACTGTTATGGACTCAGGTAATGGGCCTGGCAGGAGCAAGGCCTAATGGAAAGAGTCCTAGGTGAGAAACCTTCCTTCAGAAAGGTAAACTGCCAATCACCCTTGACTGTGCCTATAATGCAGGGATCATGCAGATATGGAGAGCGCACGATCAAGAGAGGGGAGGCACACGACGCAGGAGTGCTGGTAAGAAGGACAAAACCCTAGGTAACCTCTATAAAAAGGGATTACCTACCAGGTACACATCATGACTCACTAGTCCATTCTTTACCATTCCGTCTCACTGTGCACACACCCCATAATATAGGGGTTATTGTTTGTCATGTCACTTGACATAAGGTTATGTCAAGTCACTTCAAAACTACGTCGTTTTGAGAGTTATGGAAATTAATGAAGGGTGTTTTTGTATTTTTGTTGTAGTATTTATTATATGAATTTTACTAAAAGATCCTTCATATTAATTCCCCTGGCCCAAAACTACGTCGTTTTGAGAGTTCATTAATTCCTCTAACCCCAAAATGACGTAGTTTTGAAGTGACTTGACATAATCTTATGTCAAGTGACATGACAAACGATAACCCCTATATTTTATATATATATATATATCAAGTTTTTGTAAGATAATTGCATCAAATTTCAAAGAAATCAGTCAATGAATTTGTTCTGTAATAGAACACAGATGTCCAGCCTCGATGGGCTGGTATGGTTTGTATCGGATCGGATACAGCGCCCGCTGATATCTATGGGGGAGATAACAACGAAGGCTGGTGGATCACTGTGCTACACGGGGGTGGCTTTTCGCCTGAGTGTGGGGTGTGTGCACAGTGAGACGGAATGGTAAAGAATGGACTAGTGAGTCGTGATGTGTACCTGGTAGGTAATCCCTATTTATAGAGATTACCTAGGGTTTCGTCCTTCTTACCAGCACTCCTTCGTCGTGCGCCTCCACTTTCCTGATCGTGTACTCTCCATATCTGCATGATCCCTGCATTATAGGCACAGTCAAAGGTGATTGGCAATTTACCTTTATGAAGAAAGGTTTCCCGCCTAGAACTCTTTCCATTGGGCCCTGCTCCTGCCAAGCCCATTATCCGAGTCCATAACAGTTGCCCCCAAGCTCAAAAGTTCGGGTTTCCGGGCTACTGAGATTAGCTCATTTTAATCTCGGGATGTCTCTTATTTTCCTACCTCGGCCTTGGTTAAACTTCGGGAATTGACTCCCGAGTTACCTCTGTACCGGGTTCGTTTACCGTGGTATTCGCCGCTTTTCTTAGCTCGGGCTTCGGAGGAGAATCATGGTGGTGTCTTTATAGCGTCTGAGATTTTGTCTTTATTGGATTGTATCTATTTGTCGCTTCGCATTCTTCATATGCCTCATTGCCTCCAATCTTGGATGAGATAGAGACACGTGGCTTGCGGTGATTCGAGGACTGTTCGGCTACACATTTGACGCCAAACCATCATCCTCTGGCGTCTATTGGGCGTTGGTCTTCGCGCGCTATTAATGCTCATGATGTCCTTAACAACAGTCATGATTTCTTTTATGGGAATCTGCAACGTTCATTTTCATTTAAGAATCATTGGTTGTTGCGTGAACGTTACCATCCCCTGAGCCTATAAATTTTCTTCGTCCTTCCTCTTGCTCCCACACCACTGGACTTAGCTTTTTGTTTGCTGGGTAAACATTCTTTAAAGAACGATGAGCCTTCTTGTGAGAGTTTCAAACTCCATCATCCGCTGGCCTGTTCCCTTTTTCTCAGCCATGTAGGGAAGGAGAAAGAGATTCCGGACAAAGAAAAAACTTGCCGGCCCTGCGGCCTTTCTTCCAGAGGTAGTTACCAGTCTTCAAGCATGTCCCTCGCCGGGCTCCTGGGGTCCCAGAGGTAGTTACCAGTCTTCATGTCTGGTTCTACTTCGTATGGGTTTTGGGAAGATGTTCTTGTTTTGCTCCGGAATCTTCCCATTTGGAGAGCTTCATCGTCCCCAGGGGGTTGAGAAGTGTTTGGGCAGTCTCCCTGGACTTGTCTAAACTTCTCTAAGGGCTCCAGCATTGCCAGCAAGTGCTTCTACCAATGGGACATTTCTGCTGGGCAGTTGCTTTACCTGGGCCGTTGCTTTACTCTCGCCACCGGGTTGTTCATTCTTTAAGGGATGCACAGATGTAATTTCATTCTTTATAGTGACCTTGTAATCATCTCTATTGAGTAGTTTAGTCGGTTTTCTTGTAAACGACTTGTGTAACCCGATCAAATATCAATATAAAGATGATTTTTGCATTCCGCATACGCCTTGATATGACCTTGAATGTGTTTGATCATTGGTACTAAACTCCTCCCTAATAACCGAGATTAATTTAGTGAGTCTTTTGTAATATTTAACCCGGTTGTCATCCTCGTCCGCCATACCGTGTTTTTAGTATGGTATGATACCGACCACTCTCTTCACCTTTTGTGAACCGTCGTTTTTCTCATCATGACCTTTTTGCAACGCGTCTTCTCGTATTGGTCTGAAAGGAAGTATCTTTTCAGCAAGTCGCCACGTCTCTGCGTATCACTCGCTGCTCAGATATAGGTGCTACGAAATTTGCGCAAGGAAGGTGCGAACATTTAATGCGCACGTTGATTTGGGAACGGCATCATTGCACCTTTTGGGGGTACTCTGATTTTCCGCCTTTTTTACGCCCTTAACCCTGTCGTTTCAGATTCGCATCCTTTCGCCAACGTCTTTCTCCTGCCAAACCTATATATTTTGGCTTTCTTCGTTGTTTGAGGACTTTACTCGCTCAACTCTTTGTCTGCCTTGCCAGCAACGCTTTCAACGACTACCTTTCTCTTTCAGCTCTTGCAAATTTTCTGCATAAATCTTCTAACAGGTATTCCAACAACTTTTTTCATTGTTGCAATCCTTTTCACTTGCCATTTTTTCTATGCTTTTTTATGTGGATTCACTACTCTGTGCGGAATTTTCCTCGACTTTCTGAGTTTATTTGTGAACCTCTGAACTCTGGGCTTCTTAGGCTGAACCTCTCTTGCCCTATTTCCTTTACCACCAGAAACTCTTTTCTGTCCACACACCCCCGTGAGTCAACACTATAAGCGTGCATGGCCATAATGCTTCTGAACATTTTATTAATTTTCAACGCTTTCCCCCTAGGATTGATTCTTGTGAACCATTTTCTTTTTTCTTTCTTAGGCATAAATGGCGTCATCGTCTCACTCTCTCGTGCCGTCCCAAATGGACGAGGCCAGTTCGACTGGGTCGGTGAGGAACCCTGATTCCCCCAGGAAAGCCGTGAGTGCGAGGGTGATTGGATTCAAGAATACCTTGAGTGCCGAGGAGTTTCCCCAACTTGGCATAAATGCGAATGGGCTAGGATATACTGTGGGACTTCCCTCCGATGATGAATCAGTGGCCGTTGTTCGGCCAAGGGATAGTCAGCCTCACGAGCCTCATTTCTCCTTCTTCTACCGGGATGTTATTACCCTCATCGGTGTCAGGTTCCCTTTTTCCGACTTTCAAATTGAGCTTCTTAATCATTTGCACCTGGCTCCCTCGCAACTTCAACCCAATGGTTGGGCGTTTGTTGTTGCTTTTGAGAGCCTTTGTAAAAAACTGGTTGTTTGTTGTACTGTCTCGGTCTTCATGACCTTTTATGCCCCCTAGAGACAAACACGTTTCAAAGTAGGAATAAGTTTTGGTTTGGATGGACCACATTTCGGGGGAGAGGGGAGCATAAGCTTTTCAAAGCTTTTATCGAGTCTTGGAAGAACTTCAAGTCGGCCTTTATCAAAATCAAGGCCATTCCATTTCAGTGCCCCTGGTTTCTTGTGACATCCACTTCTGGGGATCTAGAGGGGAGATTTCCTCTTTATTGGACGAACGTCCATCATAAACTTAAGTCCAGGGCCTATACTCCGAGCATGACCAGCCTTACTCCGGATGAAGAAGCGGTCGTTGAACGGCTTACCCTCCTTTCCAGTTCTCTCACCTCGCTTATGGATCCACGGGACTATATGTCCATTTCTTCCTTAAAGCGACGAGCCCCCAGGGGTACGAAATCCCTCTTGTGTCTGTACTATAGCTATGAATAACTCATTTACGATTATCATTGCTAGCTAACCTTCTATTTTCTGTACAGGTCAACAAATGGTGAGGCCAGCACATCTTGAGCTCTTTAAGGAGCTTCGCCTGCGCGCGGACCTTGCTGGATCAGTTGCTCCTCCTCCTGCCAACGAACCCACCGTGGGCAGCCAACCTACCACTCCGGAAGCGGGCGCTACTGCCAAGGTTCCCCGCAAGCGCTCGGTTGCTAAGGATGGCCCGGGTCGGGAGAAGAAGAGACCGAGGAAATCTAAAGAAAAACAGGTCGCCGAGGACACGCCTATCACAACCGAGGTACCTAATATTCCGACCCCTTCCAGTCCGCCCACTGCTGGTGCAGGACCAATGTCACCATCCGCGCCCAGTTCTGCCTTTGCTATGCCGCGCACTCATGCAGCTATGTCTGGGGGAGCTCTTTGGTCAAGCGGGGTGACGCCAGAACTTATGGATCTTGTGCATCCTCCTGCACGCATGTATTCCCCCACCACGCCTAGCCAGGAAGAACAACTTCGCCTGGATGAGATTCAGCTGCATGCCTTTCAGGCAATTTCTCTGCTACAGCCTTATGTCGCTCTCCGGGCTCAGTACGCCGATCGGTCAAAAGCTCTGGATGACCTGACTCAGCAACTTGCCGAGGTGACCACCATCCTTGATGGGGTAAACAAGGAGAAGTCCTCCCTTAGGTATTTTCGCCGCTGACTCGTGGTGTACACCGCCAGAGCCTCCGTAATAACATTGCAGTCGTATTTGGCTTCAGGGAAATCCTCGTCACTGTCCTCGGGCTTCCTTTTCTGTTCTTTCTTTCTCTTTTCGGGGGGCGGGCTCTTGCTCCGGCCTTCTCCCTGTCTCTTGTTGTTCTGCTTTCCTTGGGTCTGAATGACATACTTTCGGAGCTTCCCATCCCGGACGAATTTTTCAATCGCATCCTTCAGATCCCAACATTGCTTGGTAGTGTGTCCGTGTTAGTCATGGAACTCACAGAATCGAGTCTTGTCAGCCGTGCCTCTCCTATCGAGAGGCCGAGGTCTTTCGACCTGTTTCATCTCGGTCGTGCAAACTTCTTTCCACAGTTTTGCCTGTGAAACCTTCAGCGGAGTGTATCTCTCATACTTTCCTTCTCGGCTTTTATCGTTGCTTTCCCGGGATCGAGGGTTTTTCTTGTGCGCCTCTTGACTTTCCCTTCCTCGGTTTGGTGGGCTCTTCGGCCTATCTTTCACAGCATTGGCCGCTATCTCCATTTGTTCCAATTCCGAATATTGCTGTGATCGTCCGTGAAAATCGGCCAACGACGTAGGGCTCCGCTTGATGATTGACTTTTTTAACCGGGATGATGCATCCAAGCCGGCTATAATGCAATGAAGGTGTACCTCGTCCTTCAACCCCGGAATCTGCAACGCAATACTCTTAAAACGATCCATGTATTTGCCCAAGGTCTCCCCCTGCCCCTGTTTAACTTGAGCGAGTTGGAACTCACTCTTGGGCTGTCGCCTGCTTGTTGCGAAGTTCAATAAGAACTTCTGCTCCAGCGTCTTCATGTCTGGAATGGAGAGATGTGGCAAGGAATGGAACCATAATTGTGCGGCTCCTCTGAAAGTTCCGGCAAATAGCTGGGGTACCACAAGCCCTTTTATTCCCTTTACCATTATCTCCATTTTGAAGTTGTTCAGGTGTGTCAAAGGATCCTGGGTTCCGTCATACTTCTGCAATTCCCTCGAATCTAGACCCTTTGGGTATACTGCCGTCATGACTTTATTAGTGAATTGACCCAGAAATGCGCCTTCCTCCACCTCCGTTGTTTGAGGTGGTGACTTGCTGAACGGTGGGGGTTCCTCTTTGGTGGTTCGATCCTCAGCAGACTGCTTCTCTTCATGCCCCTTCAGGCTGGTTCGAGCAGTCTGTTGATCCTTTACCTCCTTATCCCTCGCTTCCGTGCTATTAACCGGTTGCTGCCTGTCTCTTTGACTGGCTTCTTTCTTCTAGTCGTCATCTCGGCCATGACTGACCCGGTCCCTTCCCTGAGATTGATCGGGTATACTTTTTTCTCCGTTGACATGGCTTAACTCATCGCCATTCCGATCTTTGTCCCGGGTTTGGTTTGTTCTTGCGTCGTGCTGCTCCCTAAATTGTTGCAGCATCTTCTCTCGTTCCTCCTGCCGCCATACAACATTCTGACGCTCCAATTCTTCTCGAACACACCGCGCGTTCTCATCTTGCTGGAGTTGATGTCGGTTCTCCATATTATCCATACGCTGGATCAACGATCCCAATGTATTGTGTATCAAGCGTATGTCAGGGTGATTAATCTGGAACTCCTTGGGAGGGTGAGGAATACCGCGAACCTGGACTATCGGCTATCCTCCCTGCAACCCCAGGCTGGGGTGGGGGGAATGAGTTGTGTCCTCGGTTTCGACCTCAACTCGCCCCCCCCCCTCACGGCATTGCTCTGAGTGTACTGAATTCGAATGTTGCATCGCTTGCTCTGAAGGCTGTGGTTGTCCTTCTGGAGGATGCGATGGTCGGGGTATGTTGGTACGACTCCTAGTGATGGCAGCCATACTCAGTGATTACGAGTAGCTTCAATAGTTCTGAGAATCGATCTTTTCGATGATCCCCACGATCGGCCAATGTTCTGTAATAGAACACAGATGTCTAGCCTCGATGGGCTGGTATGGTTTGTATCGGATCGGATACAGCGCCCGCTGATATCTATGGGGGAGATAACAGCGAAGGCTGGTGGATCACTGTGCTACACGGGGGTGGCTTTTCGCCTGAGTGTGGGGTGTGTGCACAGTGAGACGGAATGATAAAGAATGGACTAGTGAGTCGTGATGTGTACCTGGTAGGTAATCCCTATTTATAGAGATTACCTAGGGTTTCGTCCTTCTTACCAGCACTCCTTCGTCGTGCGCCTCCACTTTCCTGATCGTGTGCTCTCCATATCTGCATGATCCCTGCATTATAGGCACAGTCAAAGGTGATGGGCAATTTACCTTTATGAAGAAAGGTTTCCCGCCGAGAACTCTTTCCATTGGGCCCTGCTCCTGCCAAGCCCATTATCCGAGTCCATAACAGAATTATTGCTAGACAACATTCACTTAAGATTACCTCATGTTGATATTGCATTTTCCCTTTGTCTAAAAATTATTTGTTTAATGATCCGTATGGATTATTGGGCATGACTTTTAAATTCAACATCTTTTAAATACTTTGTATGCAGTGTTGTGAATGACTTAATAATTTATTTAAGGCAAGATAAACCTTTATACATAATATACATTTGACTAAATCATAAGTATATTCCAAACCTGCATTTTTCTACTGGAACTTATACTCAAATGATACCAAAGAGTTTACTTAGGCTTTCCTTTGTCGATGAGATTTTGAGTTCAAATTCTCCATAAAGCCTATAATAGGTGTGTGAGTTATAACGAAAATTACTAACTACTTACATTTAACAATTAAATTCATTTTTATTGAAAAGGAATAAAAACTACTTCTCTCTACCCGGGATGAAAATTATAAGGTATTTTTTATTGACGTGTCATATTAAAAACATATAAGAATTTTTTTAAGGTTTAAATTAATAATATTTTTCCCAAAAATACTCTTAATTTTGGTGTAATTATTGAGACACCATGATATAAGAATAAACATGAAAATTTTAACTTTCTTACCTTCAAAAATATCAACTAATTAATTAAAGGGAAAAAGATAGAAAAAGAATTTTAAATTTACAAAATTTCAAATCAAATATTTTTTTAAAAAAATAAATTGTAAATTGCGTATAAAATTTCGTTATCTTGTTATCAACTTTTAATAACAAATTTGATTACAATTTGAAAATTGTTTTCCTGTGTTTTTCCTTTATTAAAAGCCTCTTACAATTTTGAACCGGAAAAAAGAATACTCTATGCATTCATCTTCTTAAGGATTTGGAGCAAAGCCCGAAAGGGATATATATAGAAGAATAAGTTTTGGCGAGACAGAAAGGCAGAGTGAACTATCCAGGCGAGGACAGTATAAGAGTATTATTAGCTGAACGCAAACATCGCACGATCACTGAAATTGGTCTTACTCTCCTAGCAAATGCAATCAGCAGAAAAATACCTTGCGATACAATTGTGTGGTTTCGCAGCTTCTGTCTTCAAAATGTGGCTATTCCAATGCTTGGATCTCCGCACCAGCCGATTTATCTACTGCCTGTAATGATCAATCCCAAATTCTCCATGGTTTACCCTTTAATCTTTGGCTAGAGGCTTTTCATACTGTTGTTTATCTTACTAACAGATTGCCTTCACGAGTTTTAGCAGGAAGTTCTTCTTTTCAGCAGTTATTTGGTTGGGCACCTAGTTTTCGTCACTTACGGACGTTTGGATGCCTCTGTTTTCCTCATACACGTCCTTATAATCGTCACAAGTTGCAGTATCGGTCTGTCCAGTGCATTTTCATTGGTTATAGTCCTATTCATAAGGGCTATCGGTGTTGGGATCCTTGTGGTCGCACTTACATTTCTCGGGATGTCATCTTCAATGAAAGTGAATTTCCCTATGGTAGACTTGTTCGTTCCTCATCTATTGCTTCCCATGCATCAGATGTTGTTTTACCTCTTGGTAATCCTCCTTGCCTTCAGTCTAATTTGGCTGGTTCACCTGATTTGTCTCCTAGTTTCTCCACTACAGCTACTCCTGGCTCTCCCAATGGTCCTGGTCTGATTCATACTCCTGAATCTGGTTCAGCTACATGTTCCACTCCCTCTTCATCATCTCCGAGTGCTGCTTCTTCTGCTACAATTCCTGAGCCTCCTCGGATGGTTACTAGGTCTATGAATGGTATTTACAAACCTAAAGCTCTTCTTGTTGATACTTCTACTGATGAACCTGCATCTGTTTCTCATGCACTTAGCTGTCCCAAGTGGAAATATGCCATGGATGCGGAATATGCAGCCTTAATGGCCAATAATATGTGGCAACTGGTCCCTCTTCCACCTAACAGATCTGCTATTGGGTGCAAATGGGTCTTTAAGAAGAAGACTTTCCCGGATGGTACTTGGAAGAATAAAGCTCGTCTTGTGGCTAAGGGTTTTCGTCAACAATAAGGTTTTGACTTCAAGGAAACATTTAGCCCTGTTATTAAGCTTGTGACCATTCAACTGATTCTCTCTCTGGCCGTGGCTCATCGCTGGCCTATTTGACAGATTGACGTGAATAATGCATTTCTGAATGGGTTTCTTTGTGAAGAGGTTTACATGGATCAGCCTCTTGGTTTTGAAACTCAAGATAAGTCCTTAGTTTGTAAGCTGGACAAGGCCTTATATGGTCTTAAGCAGGCTCCTCGTGCCTGGTTTGAGCGTCTTGGCACTGCTTTAAACCAATTTGGTTTCTCCAATAGTAAGTGTGATCAGTCCCTTTTCATTCGCAAGACTGCTTCTGAGGTGACCTATGTGTTGGTGTATGTTGATGACATTATACTCACAGGTACTTCTCCTCCTGCTATTTCTGCTCTCATTTCAACCTTACATGTTAAGTTTTCCCTAAAGGACCTTGGCTCCTTGCACTATTTTCTGGGCATTGAAGTCAAGCAACTTTCAGATGGTTCTCTTTTTCTTTCCCAAGCTAAGTATATTCGTGGTTTGTAGGCTAAGGCTGGTTTTATCAAGGCCCGTCCAGATGTTACTCCCATGTCCTCTGGCACTATTCTTGTCAAGACAGGGACTCAATTGTTTGGTGATGTTTCTCACTACCGCACCATTGTGGGATCTCTTCAATATGCCATTATCACCCGTCCTGAAATCAGTTTTGCCGTCAGTAAGGTCTGTCAATTTATGCAAGAACCATATTTGGAACATTGGAAGGCCGTGAAATGCATTCTTCGTTACCTTGCTGGCTCTATTTCTCATGGTTTACTTTTCAAACCTTCTCTGAGTCCCACTCTTGTTGCTTTTCGCGATGCTGATTGGGCCACTGATAGGGATGATCGTAGGAGTATCACTAGTTATTTCATTTATTTTGGGCCTAATCTAGTCTCTTGGTCCTCTAAAAAGCAGGTTACAGTGCCTCTTTCTAGTACTAAAGCTGAATATCGTAGCATGGCTTATACTCTTGGTGAACTCTTATGGATCAGGTCCCTCCTACGTGAGTTAGAGGTTCGTTTGCTTCATGTTCCACGAGTGTTCTGTGATAATCAGAGTGCTGTGTTGATGACTGCTAATCCTATCCTTCATGCTCGAACAAAGCATCTTAAGTTAGACCTGCACTTTGGCCGAGATATTCGAGTGTGCCACATCCCCTCTTCACGTCAAGTTGCAGATGGTTTTACCAAACCAATTCCTCGTCGTTCCTTTTCTATGTTTAAGAAACATTTGGGGTGTTACAAATGTACCTTAGTTTGACGGGGGATATAAGAGTAATTAATAATACTCTTACGTCTTAGCTGTATGGGTTAGTTACTCTAACCAACTTAGTTAGGATTCCATGGGCTTAATGTATCTAACTTAGTTACTCACAGCTGTACATGTACTATAGATGATTTCACATTGTTTAATATATATATCAGATTGACTGGACGAAATATCCTTCCCATTAATTGTTTTGTCTATTTTCCTCTGCTACTCTGCTCTTCCTTTAGACAAGACTTTTGGCGAGATAGAAAGGCAGAGTGAACTATCCAGGCGAGGACAGGGTTAGCCTAGCTTCTAAAAACCAAATCCTCAATGGTGCCGAAACGTGCTTTTCCCTTGGACGAACCCCCCTCAGCTTCCTCTTCATCCGAGGAAGTAGAGGAAATTTCATCTGACGACGACGATCAACCTCCAAAACTTACACAACCCCTCCCCACTGAGAAGAAGCCCACTGCCAAAAAGCCTACACCTGCGGCTCCAATCGCAAAGTCTCAACCAAAAGCTTCAGTGTCAAAATCTGAGATAGAGTCTGATGCCGGATCTGACTCCGATGACGAGCGCCCCAGTGAGAATACGGATCTGATTGTCAAGCCCATTGCCTTTAAGCCTAAAGAAGAAACGCCTAAAGCAAAGAAGTCGAAGTCTCAGCCACCCGTTTCTCCGGACAAATCAGCGAACAAGCGACCGAGTGACAACAATCGGCGTGTCACTGACTCGAAAAAGACGAAGAAGGGGAAGGATGCATCCGGCAACGATGAGATCCCGGCGGCAGACGATGATGGTAAAAAAGCTGGGGATGAGTCCAAGAAGCTTTTCCAGAGACTGTGGAGTGTAGACGATGAGATTGCGATCCTCACGGCTTTAGCGGAATATGCAGGAGAAGCCCCGCTAAAGACTATGAATGGTTTACACGATTTCATCAAGAAGTCCGTCCATGTGGATGTTTCAAATGAACAAGTGGCGAATAAGATTAAGACTTTGAAGAAAAAGTACTTGAAGAATTCCCAAAGAGGGAAAAATGGTGAAGGCCCTAGGTTTTCTAAACCATGCGATTAGAGAGTATTTGAATTGTCAAGGAAGATCTGGGGTAACGAAGGAGCCAATGGAGGAATAGACATTAAAAAGTCTAATGGGAAAGTGAACAAAAAAATGAAGGAGGTTAAAATCGTTGCAGCTTCTAAGAAACCAGAGGCTGATCTGGTTTCAGATTCGAATGAAACTAGAAAGGTTGACATTGATCTGAATGCAGGGGAGCCGCTGAGTTTAAGTGAAATGATTAGGCTCAACAGAAGTCTGGGCCCGTCAGGGTTGGATGATGATGCTTTTAAGAGGGGATATGCATTGATTGGAGCTTCCAAGAAGGCAAAGCTGGAGGATAGGTGGAAGAAACTACACATTGCAGAGTTGGAGCTGTTTGTGAAACGAGTTGAGCTTGTCAAGGATGAGGCTAGTTTGATATGGGAGGCTGCCAATTCTTCAGGCAATTAGAATTCTGTTACTGTTAGGTATAAATCCAGGGCCCGGAGAATGTTTATTCCATATTTATTCGCGAGCTTTGTAATTTTTTGGCTAACATGTGGTGGTTTTGTGTTGTATGTTAAATGTTAAATTATTGTTTGCTCGGTACAATAGAGGAAGATCAAAATAATTTACTTAAGCTCGCATCTGGGACACCCATTGGAGGCTACCTATGATGATTAGTTATTTTAATTAAATTAAGTTCTGAAAATATCTTGGTGAAAAGTTTTTTGGTCAGAATGATTTACTTTTGTTTCTTTATAGTGATTACTAAATTATTTGACCTGCTTTGTTTAGTATGTGTGTATATGAAGAAGAAACCAAGAAATTGATTAATTTTTGGATTGGGGCTGCCAATATTAGTAAACTATTATGTCTAAAACCAATGAGCTGAAATCACTTTTCTGGGTAATGTGTTTTAGCTTCATTTTGCTCCATTTGTTCTGTTTATCTTGCATCTGGCTTAAATGCAATTTGAAATTTTCCCTCCAGTGTTATTTTAGACACTAGATTATTGTGTATTAGAGTTTGCAAAATTTCAATACTGCATATACTAAAGTTGTATTTACCTGCCTTGAATCACATGGTGAATGATGGGGATAACAGATTTGCAGATATCCATGTCTGATATAGCAGGTGCTTAGGTGAACACTATGTTTTGGTTGCTTGGTTCTTCCCCGTCCTCCCAAAAAGCGCATGCTTGTTGATATTGTTTATTTGATTGTCATGTTCATGGAGCTAGTGTATAGATGTTTTTACAACATGGGTTCTCACTGTTTGATGTTATGTTCTGTTTGATACTGATGTTGTGTAGTTATTAGTAAATGTAAAATTCAATGCCAGTTTTTATTCTGGGCTGAGATGGTTCCTTTAGACTTGAGTTTATTGGATGGGCTCTGTTTGTTTCCAGTGTTGCTGCATTGTTAATCGTTTTAGAATGATTCTACTTACAGCTTCTTCTGCTTGGGGCTCACTTTGATTTTGATTAATTTGCTTCCTAATTAGCTTTTTAACATTTCTTTGGGGTTGGATCAAATTTCTAGTTAATTGTGCTCTATTGGTTCCAAGATGGAGAAATTTAAGTATTCAATATAAATCTCGATTGGGCTAAAAGACTCTTTGGGAATTATTGTGTCTAACCTGAATGTTGCTTCTTTTGTGACCTGGTTTATGATGATAATGAATAATTTAAATGATGATGTTGCTAAAGCTCAGGTTGCATACTTGTTATGGTATATTTGGAAAAGCCGATGTTGGGAATTGTATGAGCATAAAGCTCCTGACTTGTCTTGGGTTATTAGTTCAGCTTCCTCTGCTGTGAATGACTTGTGGACAGCAAAAGGGTGGTCTCAGACTAACCAAGAGGAGTTGGAGCCTAGGTGCTTGCCACCCAAATGGAGCTTCACCTCCAAAGGGTGATCTAAAATTAAATGTTGATGGTGCTTTTTCAACAGCTAATAACCTGGGTGTGGTATTTTTTTTATTTTGTGAAATGATGCAGGTCAAATGAGGCGCTACCACCTTGCTTTACTGAAGCTACTACTCTTCTTGGAGGCTGTAAAAAGTGTTGGGGAATCAAAGGTGGGGAAAATCTATGTGGAATCAGATTGCAAGCTTTTGGTGGACGCTAGTTTAACTAAATCTTCTTGTCCAGATTGAAGATAGCTCAACCTCTAGTAGAGGAAATTATAACGAGACTAGTTTGAATCATGACTTATCCTTGTCTTTTGTTCCTTGTGCTCTTGTAATTTGGCGGCAAAGTGGTTAGCCAAAGAAGCTGTAAAGGGTTTGTCTTGGGGAATGGGGATGATGGTCCCTCTGTCTCCCAATCCCTCTTTTTTGTATTCTAGCGTCTGATGCATCTGATTTAAGCCTGCTACAAGATAGATCTGGTGTGGGCTGATTTTGTATAGACTTTTGATTTGTAAATAATATATTCCTAGAATCCTAGTTGACCAAAAAAAAAACATAAATCTTGATGGAATATATTAATATGAAATTCTGGCAAAAAATAATATCAAATATTTTTTTTGGCAGCCAAAGAAAAATACTGTTCCACGGGATCCCCACACCAAAAGTTGTTAAACTTGCCAAAATAATTAAGTGATCCCACACCAAAGGTTGATAAATTTACCAAAATAATTAAGTTTATATTTTTTATATTTATTAAAATAATTTAACTGTGGACATCGATGCCTCAATTTATATGATTGTTTTATACATTCATTACTGAGGTATTGGAAATTTATTTAGTAGTAGTTTACTAAAATGTAAGTGGATCATTAACATAATCCAAGCTAGTGATTTATAAAATGGAATAACTGAAAACTTTTGATGAGCATTAAGAATGTTAAGTTTGCAAAATATATTTTAAAATTGGTTAAGGAGCAAATTGGCCAATAAACTTTTACCTTAGAAGCGTTTCACACAAATAACTTTTAAGTAGACCAAAAACACCATAAAACTTTTAAAAATGTAAAGTCAACACAACTTTTAAAAATGTAAAGTAAGCACGATGTCATTAGAAAAAAATAACGTCTGTTATTTATAGTGCAGATTGGCCAACAAACTTTTACTCTAAGAGCGCCCAGCACAAAAAAGTCTTACTCCAGGAACGCTCAGTACAAAAAAGTCTATGTGCAATCCACCCAAAATCCGACTATTACAAATCATTGTCCGGACCCCCCAACCATGTGTATTGGGGGTTAGGAAGAGTGAATGCAACAAAAAAATCATAAACCTAATGAGTAGATTTCATTTTAAGTAAGGATCATGAGTTTTCAAACTTGTCCGGTGTAGGTGTAGATTGTGATTTTTAAGTGGACCTAAAATATCTACTTGCTACATTTATGATTTTTTTTTTTTTTTGTTGCATTCACTCTTTCTAACCCCATGCACATGGTCCAGGCAAAGATTTGCAACAGTCGGATTTTGGGTGGAATGTACATAGATTTGCCTGGGCATGTTCGAAAACTGACCATTCTTATTCAAAATGAAATCTACTTGTTACATTTGTGATTTTTTTGTTTCATTCATTTTTTCTAACCCCAATGCACATGGTTAGGGGGTCTGGGCAAGGATTCGCAACAGCCAGATTTTAGGTGGATTGCACATGGACTTTTTTGTGTTGAGCGCTCCTGGAGTAAAACTTTTTTGTATTAGGCGCTCATAGAGTAAAAATTCGTTGGTCAATCTGCACCTTAAATAACGGATGTTATTTTTTTCTATCGGCGTTGTGCTTACTTTATATTTTTAAAAGTTTTTTTGGTATTTTTGGTCAATTTAAAAGTTATTTGTGCTAAACACTCCTGAGGTTAAAGTTCGTCGGCCAATTTGCCTTAACCCTTTTAAAATTTCTATTAAATTTTGTAAATTGAGTTTTCAGATTTAAAGGCTTTGAGTGTACCTTAAAATGAAAAACACAAGAAGAAAGACGCTTGATTTATTATGTTTTGGCACTTAATTTGTTCAATTAATTAGTCGTGACTTGTGAAAGCTTAAAGCAAGCTATGGAAGCACCAAATGAGTTATTTACCCATTTCTATTCAAACAACGCGCGGCTTATATATATATATATATATATAGGGATAAGGGTCTTAAATGCCATGGAAGTTTTCACTGCGTAGCACTGGGTAGACAGAAGGTTTTTTTAGATCAAATTTGCCAAGTTCACAAAACGTAGCAATTTTGCCCCTCCGTTAATTTTGACCGTTAAGTTTAGCTGAGTGCACATGTGGTATGCCACCTCATCTCACGTGGCATGCCACCTCATAAATGAAATAAGAGTTAAGTATCATTTTTGCCATGGAAGATTTCACTGAGGAGCAATTTTGCCCTGGAAGTTTACAAAACGTAGCAATTTTACCCTTTTGTCCCCAATATTAAATTTAACTATTAAATTAGTCAAAGAACACACATGTCATGCCTTGAAAAGGTCGAACTTGGAGTCAGAGAGGGAGATCCTTGAAACATTGAGCTCAAGGCGGCCGGAATTTGTGAAGTCGAACTAGTCAAAGGGACTGAAAGGTCTGTCGCAAAACCCAGAGGAAACATCACTTATAATCTAAGTGAATGAAACGCAAAACGAGAAATCATTTGTCGAGATCAAACCAATATTTGGGACAAATCAATAATGAATTGTCCCAAATATTGGTTTAGTAAGCATCACTTAAAATAGCTAGAATTTTTCGGAGCAGTATAGATTTACCTTGTGGGACAGGGTGGGTGGCCTAGATCAATCTATACAAAGGTAAATACTATCACTACTGATTTGTCTTACCGAACCAATTTTTAGGACAATTCATTTCTCGTTTTCATTTCATTCGCTTAGATCATAAGTAATGCTTCCTCTGGGTTTTGAGACAGGCCTTTCAATCCCTTTGACTAGTTCAACTTCACAAATTCGGGCCGCCTTGAGCTCAACGTTTCAAGGATCTCCCTCTCTGACTCCAAGTTCGACCTTCTGAAGGCATAACATGTCTGTTCTTTTATTGATTTAATAGTCAAATTTAATATTGGGGACAGAAGAGCAAAATTGCTACGTTTTGTAAACTTCCGAGGCAAAATTGCTCCTCAGCGAAAACTTCCGTGGCAAAAATGATACTGAACTCTTATTTGATTGATGAGGTGACATGTCACGTGTGCACTTAGTTAAACTTAACGGTCAAAATTAAAAGAGGGGCAAAATTGCTACTTTTTGTGAACTTCCATGACAATTTTGGTCCAAAAAAAAACTTCCATCCACCCAGTGCTCCTCAGCAAAAACTTCTATGGCATTTAAGACCTTTATCCCTTAGCTGTGACTATGATTTTATCTTTTTTAAATATTGTGAATATCAATTGTATGAATGTTAAATATTTAAGTTTTGGAATAGTATGGTGGATTTATTAGTCATCAAAGTGATCAATTCTTTATAAATTGTTTTAATTCCAAATATTATGGTAAGTTAAATAGTTAAGTTTTGGAATTAAGAATGGTGGATTTGTTAGTCACCAAAGTAGCCAAATCTTTATGAATCATTTTAATTCCAAATATTATGGTGATATTTGAATTACCCATAGCATTGATGTTATGAAGTTATGTTTGTGTTGTAAGTGAATTGAAGTTTGTTATAGGCAATTATGGATCAACCCAAAGGTTGGTTATTTGTCTTTATAATAATTGAATATAAATGTTGGTATTGTTCATTTAAACATCCAAAGATGATAAAGATATCTAGTTGGGGTATGCATCACTACCAAATTATGTTAAATATTTATAGCATCATTATGGTTGAATGTTGCATATCAATCAAACATTGAAAGAAATGATGAATGCAATGTTGATTACGTCTAGTTTACTATAGAATTTGTATGGGGAAGCTATTTTAATGGCTAACTTTATAATTAATAAAATTCCCCACAAAAGAATACAAAGGATACCATACGAAATATAGAAAGAAAAGAAACTTTTCTTGAAATATTTGAAAGTGTGAGAGTGCTTGGCAAAGGTTGCGATTTCTAAGCCCAAAAGGTTGAGAATCAGACTTAAGACAGTGGACTATGTGCTTATTGGCTATGCACCTAATAGTATTACATATCGGTTTTTGGTTTATAATTAAGTCTGATGAGTCATATTTATTCCATATAATCCTATGTGTTTTGACTGTTTTGAATGGTGAATCTGAGCTAAATTGTGCTTATTGACTATGCACTTATTATTATTTTTCCTAATTTCCCTAGCTTGTGGCCCCAATCTTCACTCTATCTCATGCGCTCACTTTCTTAGGGCTTGTTTGAGTTGGCGTTGTAAAAGCACGTTCATACAAATCGAGACAAAACTTCTTTCACATGCTTACCTCATATACCGTAAATCACGATAGGAAAATAGTTTCTAGTTTCTACTGCTAATCCAAACAAGCACTATTTGCTTGCCTTCAACTACATTGCCTCTCAGTCTCTTGATTCTCCATTTATCGTCATTACACTCTTCACCTTTTTTCTCACCATTGACGGACCTTAGTGAATACAAGGGGGGCCATGGCCCCCCCAAAAAAAGAATTGTTCAAAAATTTTCTTTGCAGGATGGGAGCTAGAGGTTCAATCTTATTCGACTTGATATAATCCCAGGATATTTCGTAAGAGATATATATAGTCCAACATCTCGTTAGGTACCACCAGATGGGTTGAGACAGATCTTAGTGAATACTAGGGGGAATATAATGTAAAGCAAATATTTATTCTAAGGCTATGGCTCCATCCCCCAAAAAAAATTTGTTCATAAATTTTTTTAATTACTTAATGAATATACATTTGGCCCCCCCAAAAATTTTTTCCCAAGATCCGTCCCTGTTTCTCACATTCTCTCAATTCTCCAAGTTGATGTTAAAACTTATTATTTCAGACAAGTTTTTTTTATTTTATGTTATCCTAAAACTTGTTTTTTAAAAATAATTATAAAACTATTACAAAAACATAAAACCAGATAACATAATCAAACAAGACTTATGGGCCTGTTTGTTTCTATTTTATGCTTCTTTTTCAAACAGTTTTGTAAAATTGTTCTTAAAAACAATTTTGAAAACAAAATAATCTGTTTGGATAATTTTGTTTTTTAAAAAAAAATTGTTGAAGTGACGTGGCAGCGACAACTTTTGACAGTGATGTGGTGGTAATCGGCGCCAATGGTATGGTGTTAATAGTGGACAGGTGGTGACCTCAAAAAATTTAAAAAATAGAAAACACACCTAAAAATTGTTTTGATTTTTTAGTTTTTAAATTTGTTTCTATTTTTTGTTTTTTAAAAAACAACTTATGGAAAACAGTTTTTCCAACACGTTTTTTTAAATAAAAAAAAAAATTGTTTTTAAAAACATAAACAACCTGTGTTTTGTTATTTCCCCCCTACAAAATTAGAGAATAGGCAAAGAACATCATATATTTTGATTAATGATAATCATGCTAATAAAACAAATTATTCTTTTACCCTTCACCATTTTATGCATTTGAAAATAGTAATTAAAACACTTTGTTTTTCCAAAACTTATTCAAAAAAATTATTTTACACAATCGTTATAAGAACATAAAAATAGATAATTGAATACAACAAAGCCTGAATCTCATAACACTTTTAAAATGAAGATCCTGAAAGCATCAAAATGGAATTAGCTTGGGAATGAGCATAATGATAAGAAGGGACTAATCAAAGTTTCCTACTTTAGTTCGTCCTAAAAGCAAAACAAGCAAAAACCATTGAAATTAGTAGGGCAGTTGCATGAAAAGCTGATTGGGTAAAGAATAAAATACAAACTTATTTGTTCCAGGGAGCAAGTCAATTCATTTAGTTTATGTAGGTGCTGTTTATTCAAATTATCAATAAAACAAAATGCATCATAATGACTTTCACTGATTCACTGACGTGAAATTTGTTCTAGAAGTATTTTTTTGCAATGCAAGTCAACTTCTGTGAATCTAAAACTTCTGTGAGATTGTTAAACATTGATGGCACTTCCAACGTTCTAATGAACCCCAACTATGATGATCATCAGAAAATTGTGGATTACTTGAGCTTGGATTAAACATCGGCGCCGCCAGCTGATTTTGTCCCATGCGAAAGTTTTAGAAGGAATCAGAGTTGTAGTGAAATATGTAAAACAAAACAGATGAAGATAAGAAGAGCCCAACAAGCAGCAAATAGATCTTCCACTATGCAAGTTTCACCAAAAAATAAACGTCAAGCTGAAGAATTGTTACTATGGACTGAGAAGGCAAGAAGAAAGACAAGAACCTTTCCAATCTGCAGGAACATTCAATTTAGTGACCTGTGCTCCCATTCCATTGAGGTTGTGATCACAACTCTGCAGAGATAAAAAAATCAACCCAAATGAAAGAGAAAACGACTTAAAAGAATTGTAGTTTTGCACATTAATGAATGACATATGATTGCCCTCGACTTAAGGCTCTAAGAATTGTTGTTTTATGACATGATATGGACAAGCACGCAAGCTTGAATCCCATAAAGTTCACGGAAGACATGACGCCAAAGCTGGAAGAAAGACCTTTTGCAAATACAAGGATATAGTTGATAAATTTTGGCTATTAGTTGGCACCTTAACCAAATTAAAGATCAAAATTCGCAAGTATAAAAACTCATTTCAGCTAGACGCTTATAGAGTGGTTATGAGATTTGTTGATTTTTTTTTTTATGGAACCATACCAAATAGATGCTAAGATCGCCTTTCTATATTGAAGATTTCCTGAGGAAATTGTCATGGTTCATTGAGATGATATTGTAGAATTAGGACAGGACATTTTATGGAAATTGGAAAGAATCCATTCATAGGATGAAGCCTCTTCTATATGGTATCCATCCTTTAATTTAGTCGTGACTCCATTTCAATGTCTATCTTTTACTCCTTATTTTTTTTTGCCAGGTGTTAGTGACAAAGTAGCAAATGTATACATAGTATATATAAGAAAAACTAACTCTTCTTTTTTGGGTCATAAGAAAACTAACTCTTAAATGTTGAGAAATGCTATATTAACTAAACATTATCTTATAATAGAATTCCAACATCTCAAATCAGAGTTTCATTTAGCTCTAGTACTCTTCTTGTTTCTGATTCTCATGAACTACTTTTGCAAAGAGCATGAAAGAAAAAAATTAGTACATAAGAAGTCATCGGAGGCGCATTAAGTCTTTGTTAGTTATATAATGTCTTAAGTTATTATTGTTGTGTTGAGTCAGTTATTGTAAGGATAGCGTCAGTTATTGTTTGTATCTATTTAAACATATATACAATGTAAGACAGAAGGATTATTTATGACATATTATTATTCAGGATTCATTTTTCTCCTGTGGTCTGCAATTTCAGATCCTTGTTCTAGATATTCTTTCATTCTATCTCCCTAAAAACTCTTCTAAAATCCAAGTTGTAAACTTGGCATTGTTAGATATAATTAGTTTTGATGATGTCTAAATATTAAAAGGAAAAAGTTTATTTAATGTATTTATCATATACATTGATGACTCACTACTATGTTTAAAGTGAAATATATATCTTGTAGATCAGACAACATAACGATTAGAAAATATAAAGTTGAATTATGGAGAAAGATCAAGATATTAATAAGCTATATTGAACAAAAGGTTATCAAATATGGGGAGAAGTCAAGAAAAGAAAGAAATTATTGAGTTGGATTGTGGAGAATAATCAAAATAAAGAAGAGAAGAGATTCAAAAAAGAAGAACTTACAAAATATAATGAGAATATCAAGCTTCAAGTTCTTAGCTAGATTTGATATTGGAGGTTGTTATGCTAAATTGGAAGTTGAAATGGTTCAATTCGAAGTAAAAATGCCTTAGATGAAAGCTATATCAACTTCACGTGAGTTATACTTCATTATTACTCAAGTTGTACCTCCGTAAGTGACTTCAACATGTTTTACTCGAGTCAAGGAAGTTTCACTCGAATGATGATGATCATATTTCAGCATACTTTGTTAAGCTCTGTTTTCATTTAGCATGACAGAGGTTCAATAATTTGGTCATATATCTCAAATCACATATCCGATAGAGCTGCAACTTGTTTCATATAAAACTAAATACGGTTGATAGACATCAATTTGTGTTGAAAGAGTTTCAGATGAAAGATATGAACTTTGAAAGTTGGTGCTCAAAATCCACATTGTGTTCCAGACTAATAGCTACGGATTTGATTATAAAGTTTTGAAGACAATGAATTTAGAAATTTTTCTTGTTGCGTTAAAAAGAAGACTTAAAGAGCGTTCTAGGGATATGTCACCTGTCAAATTTGGAGTTACTCTCAAAGATTTATACCCATTGGAAATTGACCTCTCTGCCAAATTATCAACATGAAAGTATTCAATGAAATTCCACTAATTAAATGAGTATTTAGTTCACAGTGTGAAGTGAAGTTTCGAAATATGAAAAATTTCAAATTCAAATTATGTCTTCAATTTTAGATTTTAAACTCATTTTTCAAACTCATTATTTATAATGACGGTTAGCAGTTAATTATTCTCTCATTTGTTCCACCCACCCCATTTTACTTTAAAGAAAAGTATACTTTTCAAAAAATTATGTTTTGGCCCAAAATATATATTCATTTTAACTATTTTCTTTCAAGATTGAATTCCACTCCATTTTGTAATGAGTTCTATTCAGATATTAATGGTGTCCAGACAAATTGTGGTTGTTATTCTAATTTACTTACTTACTATTATTGATATTGATTATGCATTTGGCAGGAAAAAAAAAAATCCCATTATAAATTAATTATTATTCTGAGTTATTCTTAATTTGAATATTGTTTCAAAAAAGGTAATAGTACAAATAGTACCACCAAACTATTGGCCGGAGGGAGTAATAGTTATTAATATTAGTTGACTAATTGTTAACCATCTTGAAATTTTAAATTACCAATGTAAGGTATTGATTACGCTCGCTAGTTTATTTTATTATTACTATTTTGTTTTACTAATTTTTTTAGCCAACATTGATTTACTAATTTAAAAATTGTTTTCAAATCAAATAATTATTCTGAGTGTTGTTCTTAACAAAATATCTTAAAGTTAGTAAAAGGAAGAGGAAATTGTTATGAGAGAGCAAAAAAATTGTGATAATCTTCATAGGTTTCATTATTTAATACTCCATCCGGTCCTAATTAGAGGAACACTTTTGTAGTGCAATTTACACTACAAAAGTGTTCTTATAATTAGGACCGGAGGTAGTATTCATATTTCATATTTACTAATATTTAATAATATTTGGTTCTTTTTCGTTCCTTGCGCTTAGTTATACTTACTTATTGCTTTTGTCTTGCAAGACTGCAACCTCATTCATAAATGGTATTCTCAACCATTTCTCTCATATTTATATTGTTCAACATGAATTAACTTATATTTTTCATTACATTTGATAGGGGCAAATTTGTAACACTATCTTTAGTTGGACTTGAACCAACAAAAATTAAGCTAGAATTACAAAAGAACCAAAGTGGTACATATACCTTAACTTATTGGCCAAAATAAAATATTATATAATAAATATATATTTTAACAAATTTTAGAAGGTCAGCTGATGCCTTGATAAGAGATTAGTTGGGGCCAAATTATTGGCCAAAATGAAATATTATATAATAAACACATTTATTTAGGCCATTTATTTGTTTGTTGTACTTCTGGAGAATCACGTTTGGCACTGTCCTATGTATTATTGTTTAGACCAATTATTTTGAATTTCCAAATCAGTTTGGGCTAAATAAATAATGTTTTTCTCACAAGTTCATTTAGTTAGCTATTTGATTGTATATAATTTATTTTATGTTCCTCTTTCTTTTTTATAAAAACTACATTTTAGGGAAATTTAATTTTTTCTATTTCAACTTGTTGAAAATTTTGCAATTTTATTTTATGTGTTTTAATTGTCTAAATATTGGAAAACTAGTTTTAGGCAATTACATAACTATTTGTGTTTTGTAAAATTGTATTTATGTTATAATATGCAAACTAATTTTTTTTTTTGGGTGCATAAAATAGTGGGAGAATTTAATATTTTTTTATTTAGTCACGTTTTTGTTGATTTAATCAATGGATTAAGTTCTCATTAAAGTTCGGACATATTTAGAATTTGAATGCACATGGTTGATACTCATGATTAACATGCAGTTTTGAGGAGTAACCACATTTAGTAATGCACTTCATGATTTGTAGCCTTTTTAGTAATGAAAATCCTTCTCATATTCGTTTGTAGTGGCATTGCCCATATGAGAAAGCAAACCTATGCCTTAGTGTTTTGTATAAGAATAACAGATATCTAGCCCTGTGGACTAGTATATTTATATTGGATAGGTTAAGTCTCTCCTAGGTATCTATGGATCAGATACCTATGAGTATAGTAGACCACTATGCACGAATAGACGTTAGCCAAACGAGGTGGCGTGTGTGCACAATGACGGCAGAATAGTAAATTCAGAGAGAATCTTCATACATTAGGATTTACCTCTTATTTATAGAGTTTAACCTGTAGGGTTTGGATTCATGGGCCCTGTGTGCCTTATAGCCCAAGTCTTGTGCCGCCACATCCAAGTTGAGATCCTTGATTAGGATATTCCTTGATTATAGGTTGGTTAGGATATCCCTCCATTATAGGCAGATTTTGATATGGATTGCCCCTTGTTGGGTCGTACTGTAGATGGGCCTAATGTAGGTCATAACAGTTTCCCCCCAGCCCGGTAGTTCAGGTCTCTGGACTACTGAGGTGCATTGGTCATCTAACCCGGGTCTTCTTTCCGAGTTTGTTCAACTTTTGTCCGAGCTTCAACGAACCTCAGATTTATTCTCATTCTAGTAATTTGCCCCTAGATGTATAACTCGGGTTAATTCACTTTGCACTCCGTTCCTGTTCATGATTGTTTGGATTTCTTGTGCATCAACATCTACATCCGGGATTCTGGGTTCACACATTTTAGCATTGGGCTGCCCTTAATCCGGATCATCATGACAAGGAACCGGGATAGAATTTGAGAATTTGTACATACCCAAGAGGGCTTCCGTCTCCTTTTTTTATATTATCATGACAAATTGACAACTGGCCACTTTCGACATCCAAAAAGTAAAAACTGCCACATTTAGCCATCTGTGGCATTTGTACGCATTAAATGCACACATTGTTTCTCGTACGTCGTTATCGCTTTTTGGGTGAATTTTCTCTTTTGCCCTCGACTCTTTGGATTCGTATCCTCTACGGTTACGTTTATATACTCACCTTTCCCTCCATTTTCACCACTTCACATTTGTTGCTTCCTCTTTCCTCTAAGAAACCTCTGCTTTTCTCTGGAGAGTTGCCTTCTTACAATACTCTGGTTCGCATCTTCTGGGTTCCCAAACCTTCTTAATATCAGGTATTTTCGCCATTTCTTTTTGCTTCTTCTATTTTCACTTTGAAGTTTGTAGATTATGTGTTATTTGGTTCTTACTTCTTACCCTGTGTCTGCAAAAGAATTGGTTCCTGGGTTTTATGGGTAGATTTTGATTGAAGTTTCAGGGTAGGCTCAGGCTTTTGGGTTTCTTGATATCCCTTTCTAAGTACAAACCCCTTTGTACCTTGATTCTTGTTATTTCATTTCTAGCGTCATGCCCTAAATCTTTGGAGCATCGACTTGGTATATCCCCTCCTCCCACCTTTTTATCAAACACATTTTCTTTGGGTGTGACTTCCGTTATCGAAGGAAAATGATAAGATAACTCCAGAAGAGTTACGTCGAACAGTTCCTCCTGGTGCTCGGTTCTGGTTTTGGGGTATTCCTTCTCTCAAGAAAAACAAGTGGCCTTGCTTTGTGGAAAGCATAGTAGGGGGAGCACAAAGAGGTCTCAACCTCCAGTAGCTAGGAGCCGGGGTGAAACTAGAAATCGAGATGAGGGTATGACTAGTCCACTACCACAAACTGAGAGATGGGATATTCATCAAACTAACCCGGGATCGCACCCAGTGGGGTATAACGGTTCGTGTTACGACTGTATCTTTTTGAGCTCCAAATTTATTGGGGACGGTTGTGATGCTTTAGCCGAGTCTACTTTAACCTCGTGTCGTCATAACTTGGTCTCCAAATCCATCCCGGATTCTGGTAACCAAAGTCATCCCGGTCTATCAACTTTCATTCTTCACATGTTGCTATTATGATTTAGGTATGCCGTTCGTTTTCTGATTTTTATTTCTTTGTTATAGGTATAAATGGATTCACCTTCTTCGCACCATGCTAACGGATCTCACTCTGGGGAGTCAGATTTTGCAAGTCCCCCAAGGATTTTAATGGACAAATACCCGTGGGCTACCGGCTCATCCCTAGCGAGTAGGCTAACAATAACAAAGAAATAAAAATCAGAAAAGAGCCTGTAGCTAGGAAGGGTTAGACCACCCTCCGGGGTGCCCCACTAGGAAATTGTTTAATGTATATTCTAAATCGTTCAAAAACTTCAAGACTGGCTATTTCAATGTTGTTGTTGAGGTCAGAAAGCAGCCTTGGTTCCTTAAAGACCCCAAGGCCAAAGAAGTGGAATGACCTTTTCCATTATATTAGACTCGAGATCACCATGACCTTCCTTGATGAAATAATCACTGAAGTACAAATGTATCAAAAGATACTTTACAAGAGTAGAAAACACAAGAAGTAGTTGAAACTTTGAATGCTTTTCATTTTCTGCAGATTGGTTGTTGAGAAGACTTGAATGCAACTCCTTATATATGAAGAAAGCATTAAATGACCATTGGATTGACCAATGTAACTGTTGGAGACATTGGACTAGCTGTTAGGAACAACTTGGTCACTTCTCTCTCTAATCTTTAGTTAATCCAGGTGCATAGAAGTTTATGGTTGACTTCCCTTGAAATAAATCCGTTGGAAGAGCAACTTTTTGATAAGGAAAGAGAACATTAATCCCTTAGCAACGTGCAGAGAATGATTATCCAAAAGAGTGAAAGCTTTTCTGGACTTTGCAATAAATGCGCTGACGTCATTCTTTGCTTTAAGCTAAATCTTCATTTAACAGTCTTTAAATCATCTGAAACTCACTAACAAACTGATTAAACATAGTTAAGAATAGTAATGAGTGATGATAAGAAGTATCTAGATCAAACATAAAATTTTCACAAATTCAAGCAATTTGATTTTCAAACTTAGCGATGCAAACTCGAATTTGTTCAAGCAAACTGGAGTTTGCAACTATTCTTCAAGAACCAAACTGGAGTTAATGAACACAAACTTGAGTTTGATTCATCCAGAGAAGAATGACGCGATTTGAGCTTTGAAGAACATTTTGGAAATAAGAGCAAACTTGAGTTAATAAGTGGCAAACTCGAGTTTAGGACTTTTGAGATGAAAATGAGTTTAAATCCACAAAGCTCAAAACTGGAGTTTCTAAATGGAAACTAGAGTTTTCAAAACTTCAATGAATGAGATGCTCTCTGTATGATCTAAACTCGAGTTTGACAAACCAAACTCGAGTTTCCTCAAAAGAGAGAAAAGCTTTGAAAGCTTTTTGCCAAACACAAACTGGAGTTTTCTTAAGTTCAGAATAGAGCAAAGCTCTATACTTGCCACAAACTCGAGTTTACAAACACAAACTCGAGTTTCCTTGAAAGCTAGGGAAACTTGAGAACTCTCTGTCAAGCACAAATTGGATTTTCCAAATGGAAAATGGAGTTTGGCTTAGTTCAAAAATATTGATAGCTCTTTGTCTTGAACAAACTCGATCTTACAAACCCAAACTCGAGTTTCACTTAACTTGAAAAACTTTGAGTACTCTCTGTATTTTCCAAACTCGAGTTTACAATTAATCAACTCGAGTTTTCCTAAGTTTAAAAAACTTGAGCAACTCTTTGTCAAGTCCAAACTCGAGTTTGCAACTACAAACTCGAGTTTGCCTTTGACAGTAAGTTTTTCAACTTCAAAGACAAACTTCAATTTGTGTTTACAATTTTCAGTTATCATCAAAACACATAGAGAACTAACAACGACGCATGAGGGGGTCAAAGCCAAGCTGGAATGGACCAGAACCGCACTAGCTTGAAGCTGTCAATGCTGACATCGCTGAATATGCGGCCAAATTAAAAGACATCGCGGAGAGTGCCTTCAACAACGCCTTGGAGCAAATCTAGCTCTTGAACCCCGGCATTAACCTTAACACATCCGGTTTGCATTACAAGGCTTATGTTGAAGATGGGAAATTAATCCTGCCAAGTGGGGAGGTTTAAGCATAGGTTTGCCCGGAGGCGCAAACGGAGGCTGAAGCCCTACCTAGCTGAAAAGGCCGAGATGCTAGTTTTGCTTGTACTTTTTTGTTTGAGGCACTTAAACCCGTTTTTGCTTTGTAAATATTTCTGCCGGATTAATATCCCGGTTTATTCTTCTTCATTCGAATGACTTTTTTGTACTTAGACAAATCAATCATCAATGAAATTTTTTTCATTTCTCAATCGAACTGAATGTACTTTCAAGTCTTTCATTCATCACATTGATGAGTTAATTGTATGAACTGAAACTTGTGTTCAAAGTTCTATTCAATGACTAGGCCAAAGTCAAAAATATTACGCAGAATCTACTAAAATATTCATCCAGTATTAAAACCGAGTATCATATTTGGTGATGTGTAACTACACCTCCACATTACATTCTAGCTCTTTTAAGCCGGAATTCAATATGGAGTAAGGGCAATTTGTCACATGTTCAAACTCGATTTTTTACCAACCAAAATGTTAAACATTTCGACCTGATCAGGGTCAACATGACAATTCGCCTTATTACCCCGGAATAAAGTTTTGATGCATCACATATACGAAGGCTTATTGTTATACCTTCGATTTATCTTAAACCGAGTATGGCTTCGTTCATTCATCCATGCTTTATCTGAAACTGGGTTCAACGACCCTGGTTTCATTCATTCATTCATAACTGGCACAACTTTAACTGTCTGGAACACAATTCTCAACTGAGAATTTCTTCACTTGTTTAAGAATAAACCTGAACTTGCCAACATAGTCGACTTCAAACAATTCCAAAGACAGGAAATTGAACTTAAAACAAAACTTGAATACAAAACTCGGATTTAACTGGAACAGACTTAGTTTATCCATTAACAACTTAAAAACAGAACTCGGATTTAACTGTAATAGACTCTCAGTTTATCCACGTTCCATGTTCTTTTAATTTCTTTGCCCAGCTTTTCTCTAACCCGGTAAGGGCCTTCCCAATTTGCAGCGAGTTTTCCGTCTCTAGCATTTTTATTTCCCACGTTCACTCTTCAAAGTACCAAGTCACCTTTTTCAGATGATTGGGGTTTGACTTTTTTATTGTACTTGGCGGTGATGAGTTGTTTGGTGGCCATATCCCGGCAGTGTCGTGACTCGGACTTCATCTATCAAGTCCGACTCCACCACCAAAGTTTCATTATTCTTTTCCTTGTTCTCTTGAAGAATCTTTATTCTTCTCCACGAAGGCTGACCTATCTCAACCGGGATCATAGCCTCACATCCATAGGTTAACCTGAATGGAGTTTCCTTGGTTGATGTTTGAGTGCTGATCCTAAAGCCCCACAACACAAAGTACAATAGCTCAACCCAGCTGGACTTTGCATCCTCCATCCGCTTCCTCAATCCGTCGATGATTACTTTATTCGCTGCTTCCACTTGCCCGTTCGATTGAGGATGCTCTACAGAAGCGAAGTGATGCTTGATGTGGAAACCATACATCATTTCTTGGAACCCTTTATCAATAAACTGAGTTCCATTATCTGTCACCACCTCAGCCGGGATTCTGAATCTAGAAATTATATTTCTTCCAAAGAACCTTTGTACCCGAGCTGAGAACGGACTGTTGTTATACTGCCCCCTTTTGTACTTCCTCCTATATTTTCTAGGGGCGTTTTGAGCTTGCGGTTCCATGCCCCGACTCTGTTCTCCTCCAGCCAGGGTTTTCTCGGAACGCTGGCCTTGCGGCATGGAACTTGAACCTAGAACTTCAACAATTCGAGCCCGGTCTCCATTAGCCAGGTTATCTTTAGCGTTTTTTCCTTGCACAGGACCTACACCATCAACTCGCACAGATCCCAATTCCTCAACTCGAGAAGGATTATTAGCATTCTGATTCGCCCTTTCTCTCCTCCCGTGTTGCTCTTCCCAGTTTGCTTCCCAGGCCGAGGTTTCAATGTGTCTCAAACGCTCCTCCAATAACTGCATTATTCTTTCGTCCTTCTGTCTTTGGAGGTGTTTGTGCTACTCCATCTCCTCCATCCGTCTTAACATCGAACCTAGAGTGGTTTGCAGTAGGTGAATGTCTAGGTTTTCGACTAGAATTTACTGAGGAGGGTCCTGCTGCTGGATTTGCTGGATCATCGCATCCTGAAGATTAGCCGCGAGAGCTGGGGAGGAAGCTGTGTATGATACGTCTTCACCAAGATGCACCGCGTTATAATCTAGGACGTCCTCATGTTGCGGTGGTTCTTGATTCTGCTACATCAGATTTTTAGGTAATTGCCCGTGCAAGGGCATCTCACTGTTGCTTCTTGTGTTAACCATCGTTAGTCATGGGAATCAAAATTTAAAGATCCCCACGGTCGCGCCAATGTTCTGTATAAGAACAACAAATGTCTAGCTCTGTGGACTAGTATGTTTATATTAGATCGATTAACTCTCTCTTAGGTATCTATGGATCAGATACCTACGAGTATAGTAGATCACTGTGCACGAATAGGCGTTAGCCAAAGGGGGTGGTGTGTGTGCACAGTGACGGCAGAATAGTAAATTCAGAGAGAATCTTCATACATTAGGGTTTACCTCTTATTTATAGAATTTAACCTGTAGGGTTTGGATTCATAGGCCATGTGAGCCTTATAGCCCAAGTCTTGTGCCACCACATCCAGGTTGAAGTCCTTGATTAGAATATTCCTTGATTATAGGTTGGTTAGGATATCCCTCCATTATAGACGGATTCTGATACGGATTGCCCTTTGTTGGGCCATACCGTATATAAGCCTAATGTAGGTCCGTAACACTTAGTAATTTCGTACTTTTTTTTTATCACATTCTGTTCGCAGCATTATGTGAGAAAGTGTTAGAACGCATTGTTTGAAAGGTTGAACAAAAGCTCTTCATGATTTCATAATTCTATTAGGTGGTGTAATTATTGCCGATACACTCGATGAAATCACTTATAAGAATGTGGTTTGTGGTTGCTTGCATGAGATCCTGAAGAAATATTTGGAGCGTTTGTTAAATACTAGGCGTGTGTACGGTCTAATGTGCAAAACTGCTGTCAATATTTGGAGCGTTTGTTAAATACTAGGCGTTTGGGCATAATCTTACTAATAAGGCCTCTAGTATATGCTCAAGAGTTGTTGGATTATAGGAGTAGGCCTCACTAACATTTTTGTGTATCAAGTTTACTGGTCTAATTTTGGTTCATAATCCAAAAGACAGCATATTCAAAACAGTTAGTGTGTAACTTAGCAAATGATGGTGTTCCTTTTGACACGTGGGTGGGGATTATTGTATTTGTGATGTGAGTTGTGTCAAGAGAGTTCAAGTGATTACACACACACACTATAAATTTCTGCTTTCTACCAGAAGTGTTTATTTAATTTTGGGAAGTTATTTTTATTGCGTGGTGAAATAAAATCAAGTTTATTTTTACTTTATTTTCACGTTTCATGTGGATTTTTCCAATAGAATGCACGTGGCAGCTGTTGAGGTTTTTAATGCATATCAAAATTATTTAGAGTATTTCATAATTCATGACAATCTTTTTCTTTTCTTTGACGTAGGAATTATTTAGAGTATTTCCGGCCATAATTGTTTATCATACTACTCCAAAGTCCAATAGTGTATGTGTTACCGCTTCATAGCAATACAGAAATGTAGATATAGCAAATAAACTAAGAAATAAGGTAACATGTAGAGGAAGGAGATTGAATTCGAAATACAACTCTGTGCGCAGGTGTACATGGTAACGCTCCCAGAATGAGTTTTTTTTTTTTTAATTTTTGTTCTCATGAACAAAATAAGAATAGGAATTGTGTTTGGTAAATCTGGTTTTCTTTTTCCCCGGGATGAACCAGTCTTTTTTTTTTTTTTTTTTTTTTGTGCTGGGGAATAAAAAAAAGAAGTAGAAAATTTCTGCTTCTCTATTCCAGGACACAAAGTCAAAATCTATTTTTCCCCTTCTCTCGATCTTGACATTGATGAAGCAAAGAAATTCCAATCACCCTAAGCGACGGATCAACTACCCTCCTCACCACCGCCGCCACCACATAAATAATGTTTTTAGAAAATTTAAATTTAAATTTATTTGTGAAGTATAATAATTATATTAATTATTAAAGAAAAGGACAAAATGGTAAAAGTAACTCATTAATCCTCTATCTTCCTCCCTTATTATTTTTTAACTACCAAATAAGGGGAGGAAATATCCTCTATTTCCCTTCCATCCCCTCCCCTCTATTCTCCTTGCATCCCTTTCCTTCCCCTTCTTTCCAAACTCCCAAACAAAATGGTGTGCTAGTTTTGTGGCTTCAACTATGATAGTGTATCTAAAAAATGTCTCACCTTAAGAATATTAATTATAATGACACCATAATTTTAAAATTCAAATTTGTCAAAAATCTTTTCTTATCTCCACAAATTCAAATGTACTTCTATTATTAATGAAAAAGAATCCCCTTTTTTTGATTGCAAAACAGGGGAAATATTATGCGACTCAAATGGGTTTGCCTATGCGCCTTATATATGGATTAATTATAGAGTAAATACCCTTTTGGGTCCCTGGAAAAACACGCTCTACCCATTTTGGTCCCTGAGTAAAAAAAATGTCATTTCGGTCCTTTTTAGGGACTAAAAAAATGCCCACAAAAAATGACTAAAAGGACTAAAAGGGACCTTTTTTTTACTGTTTAAGGACTAAAAATGACATTTTGTTTACTCAGGGACCAAAATGGGTAGCGCGTGTTATTTCAGGGACCAAACAGGGTATTTACTCTTAATTATACATCAATTGTACCACACTTTCTTCCAGAACGGTTGCCCTGAACAGTGGTTGATATCTTATTTGAGTAAATATGCATATGTGTGGTTTTAGGCCGGAAACAAAACGGTGGTGTCCATTACCAATACTTCTGGCTACAACGATTTGTGGCTCGTCAAGTTTCTTTTTTGTGATTACACTGTCAATGCCATTGTTTGTGACCCAACTGAGTTCTCTCTTTCATATGCTTCCATTAATCCTCTCTGAAATTTGATTATAATTATGGTTCAATTTTGGTGGATTAATTTAAATTTTTTGAAGAGTAAATTTGTATTTTGTATTTTCACCGCCTATGAGGGAAGATAGGTTACCACCAATTTTGGTGGGATCTCATCTTCTCACATTTAAAGGCATAATGGTGGGGTTAGGAATTTGAGTTCTCGAAAAGATTTGTAGGGAGCTTACTAACATATAAAAGCATTGGCTTTCAAGTTCAAACATGTAATGTCTTTTGTAGGCAAAGAAAGGAAAAATAATACTTCTTCAGTCCTTAATATAAGATATATTTGAAAAATTGATCTTAGTTTTAAATATAAGACATAGTTTTTATATTTATTAATCTTTTACAATGTATTACAATGTATTATTTTATACAGTTGATGAAATATGTAAACAACAAAATAAAGAAATAGATTTGTATTGTATTAGGTAATTCTAATTCTCAGAATAAAACTAAAATGTGTTAACAAACCTAATTCTGATTTTCGGAGTAAAAATAAAATGAGTTAACAAACGTAATTCTGATTCTCAGAACTTTTCCCAGGCACAGAATCAGGAAAAAAAAATCTGTTTCATCTCAAAATCAGTGCTGAGGAACAGAATGGTTCCCATGCACACCCGAAGAAAACAAGAGAGAGAGAGAGAGAGAGAGAGATTTCAGGTTAATAATATAATCAGTCTAATAGTTCTTTTTTTTTTGATAAAAGAGATGGCTAAACGCCTACATTACAAGAAGGAAATTATACAAAAGAGGAATTTATAGTGAACAGTGCATAAAGATATAGGCCGAAAATGCGAAACTAACTCAATATGATCTCTCTTAGGGATCAAAGAAATGAGAGTCTTATTAGCTTCTTCAAGGGAGATTTCCCTTTTAAAAGCCTTCTTCACAAAGTTGCAGAGAGTAGGACCGACCGTACCCCAATGAGATTTATAGAAAAAGGGGGGGGGGACCATCAATTCCAGGGGCCTTATAACTACCCATAGAGAAGAGAGCTTTCCGAATTTCCTCATTACTCAGCAACATAGACAAACAAGATAATCTCAGTGAGTCAATAACAGGGTAAGAAGATCTAGTAGTAAAAGCAACCGAATCCTGAACAGGAGAACAAAAGAGGTTTTTAAAATGGCAGAGAACCAGCTCCTTCACATCAGCTTCATTATCCACCCAATCCCCATTCTCATTCTTCAACATCGTAATTTTATTTCTCCTGCTTCTCATTTTTGATTTTAGATGATAGAACTGAGCATTTCTATCCCCTTTGGTGATCCACTCACCTCTTGACTTTTGAAACCACTTGATTTCTTCTAATTTCAAAAGTCTCTCTAACTCATCATGAAGCTCTAATTCTAGGTTGCATAAGAATTCAAAATGAGGGTACCCACTAGCACATTGAATACCATTCAGTCTGTTAATAATGTTTTGCTTCTGACGCTCAATCATACCAAAAACATTTATGTTCCAAGGACCCAGCGAATTCTGAAAATGATCTAAGGAAGAAATAAGATCACCCTCTCTCAACCAGTTAGTTTCCAAAAACTCATTATAATTGTCATGATTTAACCACATCGCCTCAAAACGGAAAGGGCGCTCCAAGGCTCTAGAATTAAAACAAACTCCAAAGTTTAAACAAATAGGATTATGATCAGAAAATTTAGTTCGAGCTAATACCTGGACTGTGCAGTTAGTGAAGGCCGAAATAAATGTCTCATTAGCAAGGGCACGATCTAAACGTTCATACAGTCTCCGACCTCCTCTAATTTTGGGCCCTTTCCACGTGAAACGCGGACCAACCGCACCAAGATCAGAGAGCCTACATTGCTCAATCCTGTCACAAAACAGAGTCATTTTGCTAATACAAGATCCAGCACCTCCGACCCTTTCCCACGAAGAAGCAACATCATTAAAATCACCCATGAGAACCCAAGGTTCAGAAGTAGAAGATGCCAAATTCCGAAGTGCACACCACAAAATATTTTTCTGAGTGTAATCCGGAATTGCATATACCGTCGTTGAGAAAAAACTCTGAAGACCGTTGGCATTGCATTGGAGATGAAGGAATTGCCTCTCCGAACAAATAACATTTACATCAATCAGATTCCTTTTCCAAGCCGTAACAATTCCCCCGGACCTCCCCACACTATGAACGCAAACGAGACCATCAAATCCCAACCTATTCAAGCATTTAAACCGGTCAGCAGAATCAGATTTCGTCTCCACCAAAATCAATAACCAGGGCCTTTTTTTATTACATAAAATGCTAATATTACGGAAAAAATCTCCACTGCAAGCACCAGGTATATTCCAAAAAACAATGTTGGCCATGAAATAAAATAGCCCAAGTAAAATTACTTTTTTTATTTATTAAAAAAGTAGAATTACTGGCTGCAGGGGTTTAGCCCATTATACCCAACTTGCGCCTCAGGCCCAGTCTCCTCCACCATCTCACAGTCCAGCTCTAGAATGGAGGAATTGGCCCAAAATCTCACATTTAACCCAATGTCTAGCCGAGTCTCCCCTGGGTCCAGCAGATCCGCTGAAAATGGCGCCTCCAAGTTGACCTCCATTTCCCCAAAGCCCATCCCATCATCAGGCCCAATCAGACTCTCAGCACTCCTCGCTCCTTCAACATCTTTCAAAGGTTCAACCCGGATTGGCACTTCATTCTCCACGTGGCGTTCAGCATCATTCAAAATTTCAACCCGGTTTGGCACGTGGCATATGTCTTCATCCATCCCATGCATCAGCATCAAAACGCCAGCACTCTCTCCCGCATCCCGAGGACGTTTGTCCTTTCTCTGAATCTGTTGACCTTGCACATTTTTCTCCTTTTGCTTATCCCCAGATTTCCTTTCCCATGTTTCTTTTTGCCACCTTTCTTAGCTTTGACAGAACCCACTCTAGCCTCTTCCCTAGTTATATCCGAAGCACCTGCACCTGTGCCCTCACCGGGAATTGACATACCAACAGCTGTATCAACCGCCATTTCCTTTCCTCCATTTTGTTCTACATCATTTTTCCCTGCCACATCATCCAAAAGAACACCAAACCTTGAACCCTAAAGAGGAATTTCCCCCTGCTTTACTTTTTGCCCGTTCTTTTTCCTGTTGAGCTTTTTCACAACTTTCCATGCATCTTGCTCACAAGGTATGTTCTTCTCCATCTCCATTTCAGCTTTGGACCTTCCCTCCTGCGCAGAGGCTCCCTCATTAATTTTATTAACTGAATTTACCCCAACTTTACAAAGCTTTGCTTTGTGTCCATAAACACCACATTTAGTACATAACCAGTGAAGACCTTCATATTCCACAGAGAATTCCTCCCCATCAAGAGTAAACCCAGATAGAAGCTGCTTTTTCAGATCAACAAGAACACAAATTCGAGCATAATGTCACCTAAGTTGACAAGAGGTATTAAAATCAATCTTGATGATTTCCCCTATTCGATCCCCAATCCACTTTAAAGCCTCTTTATTATAATACTCCAAAGACACCTTAGGCATTCTTACCCAAACTGCCACCTTGTCAATAGAAGCCCTCCATGGATGAAACAAAGGTTCCTATGGTCTTACCGTTAAATAATGATCAAAAAGCATCCAAGGCCCTCCAGTTAGGGAATGCAGATAATCTTCTTTGTTGGTAAGTTTGACCACAAAAAAACCATTCCCTATATTAATCAGACTGATGACTCCACGCTTGGCCCATAAGGATTGCAGAATAGATAGAAGACTTTTATAGCCAATGCTCCTTCCAAGCAATTTCACAATGACAGCTTGCTTCCATGCCTTATGGAGACGCTTCTAGCTTTATCTTCTCAGAGAACTGGAACGTTGGAAAGTTCCTGTTTTTGTCTTCAGTGATCAAACAAAGAGGCTCATTATCATCCATTTCCAAGGCACTATCAGAAGAGATATCATCCATCTGACCCAGCTCTTCCCCTTTCTCCTCAGTGTCTTTCCCTCCTTGATTAATGCCCTATAGCTTCTCTGCAAAAGACATACCAACATCTCCAAGCTTTATGCCTTGCTTACTCAGTTTAGGCCATTCCTCCTTCGACCCAAAACTCTCCCCATTCTTACATTTTTTAGAACTGCGGTGAATCAAGTCATCTTCTTCAATCGGCAAAGGAACCAGAGCATAGCTTTTTCTCCCCACAACCATCGCCATCAAGTAGGATGAATTTAATCCGTTAGTCCAATAGTTCATTTGTTCAAAGAGACCTTGTATTACTCCAAAGTCCAATAGCGTATTTGTTGGTCTTGTTTCTCAACTTTTCAATCCCTCTCTAATGGGCCGTTTGATACAATGGATTTTGAGTTTTTTTAATAATTTTTTTATGAGTTGGGTTTAAAAAAAAAATACAAATTGGATTTTAAAATTTAAATAAAGAGAGTAAGTAAGATAAAAAAAAAGTAAGAAAAATTAATTAAGAATTTTTAGCAGCATTTCTCCAAATTTTTAGATTCATCTCATTAAATTTTCCCCTGGCCTTCAAGTCCCTCATATCAAACACCCATAAATGCATTTTATGCTGTTGGGCCAACTCATAACATTGTTTTTGGGTTTGTTTTTTTTGGGGGGTTGGGAACTTTCAGCCTATGTTTTCTAGATTTTGAGCAAATGAAAAATTTATTTAACTGTGTTAAGTTTGGAGCTAGGGTTGGTGATTAGATCAATGAGCTAATTCTTCTTATCTTAGGTAGATAACTAATTTGTAAGTAATTAAAAAAATTAATTAAGTTAGTTATTTATAAAAAAATGTGCATGCATTAGACTTTCAAAAAATACATCCTATAAATTATTGTATTTGAAACTTCCCCTTGATAGAAACCACATTAAGAAGTGCCATAATTAATAGAGATAGTTTAGAGAAATAAATCTGGGAGATAAAGTGAGTGAATGAGAGTCTTATATTTAAGGGATAAGTTATTCTGCCTACTCTTATTTTGCCTACCTTTGCCTACCCCTCTCAATACCATTAGACAGTAAAAATTTAAGGGATAAAATAAACCATTTTATCTTTTCTTTTCTCCCACCCTCTCCCTCTCTCCTCAACTGAGCTCGTCCCATGAAGCTTGTTTCTTTGAACTTCTTTGCGCCATTGCTTTATGATTTGCGCCCGCCAACAAAAAAGCCCCAACTCTCACCCATCAATTTGTCTATGAATTCCATCCTTTCAATTGTGATTCTAAGGTACCCCCACCTCGACCCAAAGATCGCCATCACGAACCCTGGAGGCACCCATCGAAGATCATCTGTGTAGGTTATCCCACTAGATCGATTACTGCAAGTCTCCTTTCTTCCACCGACCTCACATCGTCGATTGCCCCCGTCACAGGCCGTGATCCCAAGTCCCAACGAGCAACCCCACAGGGTTTATTTTGAATCAAACAAACAATAAAGCAACAAAAATAATAAGTGTTGGAGAGAGAGAGAAGTGAAAGGGTTTATTTTATCTTTTAAATTTTCACCGTTGGATGAGATTATAATCTAACAGTATTGGGAGAGGTAGGTAAAGGTAGGTAAAATATGAGTAGGCAGAATAACATATCCCTATATTTAATATAAAAGAAAACATCTTAATAGATTTCTATAGGACCGGATGAGGCATTAAAACAAACAAACAAACATGTGTATCTCATCACTATTGGAGGAGGATATTAAATATATAAAAGTAAAGTTTGGTGATCAGATCAATGAGATATTTTTTTTTTTTTTAAACATACACATGTATAACATAATTGGAGGATTGGATTTGGATAGTACATACTACATACTACATATATAAGAGTACGTTTGAGTTGATGATCAGATAGATGAGCTATTAAAAAAATGAAATACATACATTTGTATGAATGTTGTTAGAATACTTAACGATCTAAACATGTTAAACACAGATTAACATATAGATCAATGCGGAAAACTGAAGTAAGAGATCACAAATACCTCCCGCCATTGATTTGTCTCCAGAAGCAAACAGGGACAAACTCCGAGTCTCCAAACAGGAACGAATCCAAGCCAGCAAGCAGGAACAGACTCCGAGTCACAGTCCTTCTGATCCTTCTCTCTGAAACTGCAGATGGTGTGCTTCCTCAAAATCAGAGCAGGTTCAGGGGACCAGACAAATTTCACACGTTCGTTTCCCTCTGACCATCGCAGAGCTAAAAAAGGAAACATATTCAATACACACTTATTGCGTATTAATTAGGCTGTTACGGTATTAATGGACGGTTACAAAACCGGCAATAATGTGGGCCATTAATAGAAATAACGGAATACTTATTACTGAATTAAATATTCCAACATTCTCCCACTTGGTCCACATACTTCAGTATATACCTCTGAGAAATAAAATGCATGGATCATAGCGATAGGTCCTCTTAAAGCGAGTAATATCTTCCATGTATCACAGTGCATCATGTTTCCCAAGCCCAAGTAACTTAATGAATATACCCTACGTTTATTCTAGGTCCAAACTCAATGATGTTCCTCAAATTTAAACAAATAAATGTATGCGCAACTGAAATGAGAAAAACATCACAAATAGAGTTTCATAAATAACATCGTTCTTACAACGAAAATCACATAAAGGGAACCAAGTCCCATTCTTTCTGCATGATCCTGAAATTTCAATGTAGGCATGCTTTAGTTAAAGGATCAGCAATTATCAATTCAGTGCTAATGTGTTCAATAACCACTGTTTTATTTTTAACACGGTCTTTTATGGCTAGACACTTAATGTCGATATGCTTGATTCGACTATCACCTTTATTGTTCTTAGCCACAAAAACATCAACTGAATTGTCACAATATAATTTTAATGGCTTAGAAATTGGATCCATAATTCTAAGCTCAGAAATGAAACTCTTCATTCACACCATGTGAGGTCGTCTCAAAAAGATATGAACTTAGCTTCCATTATGGAAGTAGTAATTAAAGACTGTTTCTTACTACTCGATGAAATAACTCCACTGACTAGCATAAATATATATCTTGAAGTATATTTTCTTAAGTATGCAGCTTGACATAGTCTGAAGCGGAGTAACCGGTCTCTTCCATATGAGTTCGTTTGTATTTAAGCGTGTAATCTTAAGACCCTTGAAGGTATCTCAATACTTTCTTTGCGGCTTTCCAGTGGTTCATGCGGATAGTATTGAACATACATGCTCATAACCAAAATTTGAGACTAAAATATATCATGTTTTACCAATGTAAATCATGCTTAAAATCATGAATCTACTGACATACAACTTGCCTATGGGCTAAAGTTATAATTCAATTAGATCCATATATAACTTTATGATACAATTATCAAATTATTTCCTTATTCTTAATTCCTATGGGAAAATTAAGAACATAATTTGACATTATATCCTAATTAATCATACAATTATAAATTCTTATCACTAAAGTCTACCTGTGGGCAAAGACATTAGCATAGCGTGGATTTATCTCGAATTGTTGAAACTAGAATGCAGTTATATCTTCTAATACCTGTGGGTAATTTAGAAAATATAATGTCATTCTATTCCACTCTAATTAAAACTATGATTATAATTATCTACCTGTGGGTAAAGATTGATTATAACCACATATTTAATTACAATTGATGTCTTTAAAACTTTATGTGATGTATTTTGTTTCATCAGAACAAAATAGAATGTATGTACCTAGCGAGATAGCTACTTCTCAATTCTACATATTCATCACAAAGACATCACACCATTGTGTATACTAATTGCACATATAATCATAATTTTGATATGGGATAACCTTAAGTGATTAAATATGCATACAGTTTGTGCATAAAGATATTGTAGTTATTCCTTAAACAAATATGTATGATAATCACTAATATCAAATATATACAATGTAAATACCATACACACATATAATGTCTATAGGAATTTTGATTAATTAATTTAATCAACATAAGTGACTAAATACAATCCTCCCACTTTGATTAAATTAATATTAACAATATTAATCATCAAAATTAATCTTGTGCATTTAGATTCCAAATATGCACAAATCTTTAATGAGAATTTAATTGATCAATTTAATCAAATAAATATGATTGAATAATCATCTTAGACAAATTCTCCCACTATTTTGTGCATTTAAAATTCAAAATAAATCCAATATATGCACATCTTAATGGAGGGATTATAATCAAATTGAAAGGAAAAATCCTCCCACTGTTTTATGTATCCAAATATTGTTTAAAGAATTAATTTTGACAAAATTCAACTCAAAGTTGGCTTCAACAATTTGAAAAAGATATTTAATTGTCTAAAGTTAATTTTCTGAAATATTTAGACAATTAAATAACTCAGAACAATTGTAAAAGTTGCCAAAATTAACTTTTCTTAATTTAAACAATTAAATGTGATATAATCAGAATTATACATAAAACAGAAGTTTATGAAGATCATAATCTTTATTTAGCAAACAATTTGCAAATTATTTAACCCACAATTCAATTCTATAGATTATTATTTCAAAGCGCAAAGCACAAATTTCTTTCAATCATTCCAGAGCCCAAAACATGATAAAATCAATCCAAAATATTAAATCACAAGGTTTTCAACCAGATGCTTAATGAATTATAGAAATAATGATTTTGCAACTCTGAAATTTTGCTTTGACGAAAATGCCAACCATTAAAGCATACACATTATGGAGTCCAATGTGGTTGGCCCCACCCAAAAATATTCAAATGCCATTTGATATTAATAAATCATTTAAACGTAATAATGATTCATTTTGCAGATGGAGGGATTAATTGATTAACTAAATAATCAAATTAAAACAAAAATCCTCCCACTGTTTTATGTATCCAAATATTGTTTAAAGAATTAATTTTGGCATAATTCAACTCAAATTTGGCTTCAACAATTTGAAATATATATATAATTGTCTAAAGTTAATTTTTCTAAATATTTAGACAATTAAATAACTCAAGAATAATAGTAATAATTTTTCAAAAGTTTCCAAAATGTGAAAGTTGCCAAAATTAACTTTTCTCAATTTAAACAATTCGGCTTGATATAAGAAAATATATTCCACATAAAACAGATTGCCAAGAAAATATATTCCCCATTAAGAAATTTTCCTAGAAGGAAATAAAAGATTTAAATGCCTAGAATAATTGCTCTCCACATTTGAACAATTGGCCCGGTGGTTTAAGATTCCAAATTAAGATATTAATCGGAAGGGCATTGCCTTGAATATCACTTTTGACATTCTGAAAATTTTGCTTATCAATTAATAAATCATTTAAACCAATAATGATTCATCTCCTGCCATATATGTGTGCGTAACCACGCACCCACAGATCTTAGGTTCGAAGAACAATTATGACATTTATAAAATTTTCTAACTGAATAATAAATCAGGTATATTTATTAACAATTCATATTTAACCAAATATGAAGGCGTGACATACTGGCAGCACCCAGGCACTCAACACGCATGGTCCGCTGTTCGAATCCTCCCAGGACCATTCCAGCGTTTTTTTTTCTTTTCAAATCATAAATAAAAAATAAAAAAAAAAACACTGTAGATCATCTTCCTTACCCGGTTCAGGACCCGACCCGACACATCAACCCGAAAAATTCCCAGAAATTTCAGGCGCACAGAATGATCAGGAAAATGCGTTTTTTACCGTAAAAATCACAGAAAAACCGATTTAAAGAAGCAAACACAACCCAAAAGAAATCTCTGATAAATGGTTTCGTAAGGCTCTCCAAAATCATCCATGAATAAACATTATGAGCATATGAGAAACAAACATACATATATCTGAAAAACCCATATGTTTATTCGAAAAGCCATACATCTGATTTCTTGATGAAATAAACATATATACAGATCAAAAATCCAGAAAAGCAAAAACCCAGATTTTAATATATGCATACAATTTCATCGAACAAAAATCAAGGCAGAGGAATCATGGCTCTGATACCAAATGTTAGAATACTTAACGATCTAAACATGTTAAACACAGATTAACATATAGATCAATGCGGAAAACTGAAGTAAGATATCACAAATACCTCCCGCCATTGATTTGTCTCCAGAAGCAAACAGGACAAACTCCGAGTCTCCAAACAGGAACGAATCCAAGCCAGCAAGCAGGAACAGACTCCGAGTCACAGTCCTTCTGACCCTTCTCTCTGAAACTGCAGATGGTGTGCTTCCTCAAAATCAGAGCAGGTTCAGGGGACCAGACAAATTTCACACGTTCGTTTCCCCTCTGACCATCGCAGAGCTAAAAAAGGAAACATATTCAATACGCACTTATTGCGTATTAATTAGGCCGTTACGGTATTAATGGACGGTTACAAAACCGGCAATAATGTGGGCCATTAATAGAAATAACGGAATACTTATTACTGAATTAAATATTCCAACAAATGTATCTCATAAATGAAGAATTGGAAGGTAAATATATAAAAGTAAGTAAAGAAGTTATAGTTTTTTTTTTTGTCGTAAGCTTGAATTATGGCCGGAAAGATGCTTTCACTTTTTTCCTCACATTTTATTTCGTAGCCGAATTGAACACGGCAACTTGTACATTATATAGTTTCAATTGTCACTTTTGACGGGAAAAAGTGTGACTTTGTAGCATGCATGATGAAAGAATTTATCATGGTGTCATCAATAATTCTTAAATTAGGAGGATTACTTAAAATATGATATAATGATGAGTAAATACCCTTTCTGATCCCTGACAAAAAACACGGACCTCATTTTGGTCCCTGAAAAAAAAAAGTCTTTTTTAGTCCATAAAAAGGACGAATAAGGGTTAATTGGTGGACATTTTGATCCTTCACAAATTTCCAAAATGTCCTTTTTAGTCCCATAAAAAGGACGAATAAGGGTCTTTTTTTTTGTGAGGGACCAAAATGGGGTCCGTATTTTTTGTCAGGGACTAGAAATGGTATTTACTCATCATTATATCATATTTTATTTTTGAGAAAAAGTCCTCATAATTCATCTCAATGTTGAGTTAGGTCCCCATATTTTATTTTCTTTAAATTGAGCACTTAATTTTCACTATATGCATTTATAATTTAGGGTAAAAATATTTAATTTTAATTTATAAAATTTTATGTACTTCATGAAATCTCTTTGTTTTCATTATTTCATAAAAGGGTTAATATAATCTTTGGTTCCTCAAGTTTCAAACCATAGTTTTTTGTCCTTTAAGTTTTATTTTGTTTAAAGCATTGGTCCCTATAACTCAATAAAAACCTAGATTATTTTGCCCCTATAGCTAGAGACTAATACCTATGGTTTGAAACTTAAGGGGCAAAATATAGTATAAACCCTTCTATGAATAGAATCTTTTAAAGTCTGTGAATTCAAAATTGAGGTAAACTATAGGGATGTTAATTTCCCCCCCTAAATTTTTAACTTGGGTGTGTTTGAGATTAGGGAAGGAAAGGGGAGGAGGTTAGCTTCAGAGGGGAGGGATCCTTTATTTGGTTCAAGATGGGAGGGGAAGTAATAATTAAAGATGGGAGGGATCCTTTAACTTGTGGTAGCTGGAATCTTCCTGGATTATCCTCACTACCCCGGCCAGGTAGGTGGTTCAACAATTCAAGAGATATTATGAGATGAACTGGTAATACACTTTATAAATAATAAAAAAATTATATATTACTATATAAATTGATTTATTCCTTAACTCAAATTGTATAATTTATTAAAATTCATTCTCATCCTAGCATGTTCTTAATATGTGTATAAAAAAAGTTGATATAATGTTTTTTTGTAATTTCTTGTTAATATAATAATTTGTTTTGAAAGTGGTGTATGGGAAAAATGAGGAGAGCAAAACTTTTGATTTATTTATTATAATTTACCCTCCATGTCTCGAAGGAGCGATCAGTTTTTATTTTTTATGGGCATCAATAATACATACAATATCACACAAGTTATACTCAATGAGACCCCACCTTCCATTCTAACCTTGCACACCTAATAAAGGTTACCGTGTTCAATTTGTCTACGAAACAAAATGTGGAATAAAGATATATTCCCGGCCCCCTTTTCAACTCTAATTATTCAACTTTTGCAAGGTTACAAAGAGAATAAACTCATAAGAGATTGAAACAAACAAGTTTAGAGTGAAATTAATTAGCTGAGTGGCATGATGGGAAGTGAGGAAGAGGTGAAGGTGTTGAGCTTTTATCTGAGCCCAGTTTGTTGCAGAGTTGTATGGGCTCTGAAACTGAAGGGCGTTGATTATGAGCATTTTGAAGAAGACATCTTCAACAAAAGCAATCTTCTTTTGCAAATGAATCCTCTTCACAACAAAGTTCCTGTTCTCATTCATCGTCACAAACCCATTTCTGAGTCACTCTTCATCCTCGAATACATCGATGAGACTTGGATCCAATGCCCATTATTGCCTTGTAATCCTCATCAAAGAGCTCTTGCTCGCTTTTGGGCTAAATTTGCGGACGAAAAGGTATGTCATATTTTAATTCCAATCCTTCATTTTTTTATAATAAAATTCTGTAAGCTTTTTTTTTTTTTTTTTTTAAATGTTGCCGTTGAGTTGTTAAGTAATCTATATTAATCAAACCGATTGTTAATAGGAAGTAAATTACAAACATATTTTTTACTTAAATTAAATTAAATAATGTTTTGGAACAATATTGAATTTTTTTTATATAGCTACGTGACTGTATTATATTCGAGTATTTTTGGGTTCAATTTATTGTCTTGCCACAGGTATTTTCTGCATCTACACAAATACGTTTCCAATTGAAAGATAATGTATTTTAGTGTTACAGGTTTTGCACGGTGCATTTCGAGCTATGTGCTCTCACGGGGAAGACAAAGAAAATGCTGCAAAAGTAGTACGAGAAGAAATAGAGAAGATAGAAGAACTAATAAAAGGCCAAAAATTCTTTGGAGGGGAAAATATTGGGTATCTTGACATTGTGTTTGGATGGATGTCATATTGGCTTCCAATTTGGGAAGAAGTTGGAAATATGAAAATCTTGGATTCTTTTAAATGTCCAAACATGGCGTTATGATGGAGGAGGGGAGGGGAGGGGAAGGAGGAATTTTTTAATATTATCTCATTTAAATTGATAGAAAAAAGAGGATGGGAGGGTTTTTTTTAGTAACTTTGTTTTATTATATTGGATTAAACGTTTCATAGTATTAAAAACCAGACTGAAGAAGCTAGTTTAGGCTGGAAACCAGTGACCGTCCACTTATTCAGTCCGGGTGGAAAGCTGACTCGTGTCGTGGTGACCTGGTACATACGTGTGGCTCAAAAGATACCTGGGTAACCCGTCAGGCTGGACGAGTTACCGAGTCACATTCTTTTATTTGCCTGAAAAAACCTCGGTATGAACAGAAAAGTTTCAGGAAAAGAAGAAGAGAGCTTAGTAGGAAGAGGAAGGAAAATAATAAAATGGAAGATGCCATTAAAAACTTATTGCTTTTGAAAACTCTAAAAAATCGTGATAAAAAAATCAAGCTTTAATTTTTAAAGGAGAAAGCATGGAAGAAGGAGAAGTCTTTTGACTGAAGAGAACAAAGAAAGCTCCGAGATGGGAGATTCAATTTGCAAAGAGGAAAAGTAAAAATCTAACTTCTGAGTTCTGATAATGATATGGCCCGTTGCGTGTATTCTTTCTGTCTCTCTGTTTTTTCCGGTTTTATGAAGCTCACTTCATATGCTCTTATCTCCTTTTACCCAAAAGATGTAGTATAATCATATAATATTGCACGTGCTACTATGAGGTTATAATCATATATATATACTAAGATGTAGTGTGTGTGTGTATATAGCATTGCATTTATTTCACTGCACTTAGGAAAAATATAAGAAACACGTTACTTACGGTTAGAGCTGGGAATCAGGGCCGGCTCGGCCCAACAAGGCCTGGCCCTACAGGGCCAGGGCCTAACAGACCCGGCCCGGCCCAACAGGGTCTGGCCCTATAGGGCCAAGGCCTAACAGTGCCAGCTCTACAGGGCCTGAGGTAAGGAAAACATTTGTTTTTCAAAGCCCGACCCAATAGTACCAGGGTCAGGGCGGGCCCTACAGGGCCTGGAAATAACTATTTCAAATTTTAACTAATTTTCCTTAGATTTTTTTTCAAAGAAATATAATTAGTAAATTGCAACCATTAAAGTTCTAATCTATCAAATAAATGTTATCAACATTAATATCTAAACAATATAAATCATTCAACAAATAAACACATTCATTAATTCGTAATAAAAAAACAAATAAACACAAAGAATATGTTTTTCCTTTTTTTTTTCAAAAAATATTGAACAAAGGAATTGCTTTATGTATGCCCACGACAAAATGTCTTTCCTTCTCGTAATTTTGTGTGTGTCCGCAAATTCCTTCGGTTTATGCATGATTTTACTGACAGGTAAAAATAATTATACTTATTTTACACAAAATATATTTATAATTTATTACCTATATAATATTGTAATACCAAAGTATGTGTTTATTTAATATGAAAACATCCCTTCTATAAAATTTATAATAACTAATTATGTGTTTTAATACAGAATAATGATAAACATAAAAAAGGGCTTATAGTTTAAACTAAAAAAAATCTAAGTAATTAACAAATAAACATATTCATTTAATGGAGGTCTAGGTAATTAATTTTTTTTTTAAAAAAGAAGCTACAGTTAAACGGGCCTAACGGGCCGGCCCGATTAAGCCCGAGGCCCTACAGGGGCAGCCCTGCAGAGCCAATTTCAAATTTTTGGCCTATTTTTTAAGCCCAAGCCCTACAGGGCCAGAGCTTAAAAGGGCCAAGCCCATCGATTTCCCGGCTCTACTATATATATATATATATATATATATATATATATATATATATATATATATATATATATATATATATATATATATATATATATATATATATATATATATATATATATATATATATATATATATATATATATATATATATAAAGAATAAATTATATTTAAATATCATGAAAAAAAAAAACGGAATGTGATCCAACTTACTCCTATATAATAGAATCTAATCTAACTCACTCCTATATTATTTCATTAATAATAAAATGTATTTTTATGTTGATAATATTTATTTAAACTCCTAATTTAAAGTGTTGATGACATATTTAATCTTGGAATAGCCTCAAGGAGTTTAAACTAATTGTAGAGTAATAATAAAATAAATAATAGAAATACCAATAAATAGTAAAATAATAATAACAATAAAATAAAATAGATAATAATTATTATTATTATTAAGAAAGAGGAATAAACAATAAAAGGGTATTATTAATTAATAATAAATAGAAAAGAGAATTAATAGTTACAACGGTCTTGTTCTGGTGTAGAACTCTGATGTCCGGCCTATTGAAGGTCCGGTGATTTGATATAGGATCTGTGTGCCCTTCCTGTATGCTTATGGGACAAGCGTTCAGGAGAGGGTATGATCATGGTACACAAGCAGGCGTTTCGCCTAAGGGGTCTTGTGTGTGCCGTGTGATCGAATGTAGATAAGTCGTGGCTTAGAATGAATGTACCGGCGCCCGTCTCCTTCCTCCGTATATATAGAGTATACCCGGTTAGTTAGTCCCTTGGGCCGCCACACCGTACGTGTCCCGTGCGTGTCGGGATCGTGTGCGCATGTCCAGGATCGTGGGTGCATGTCCAGGGTCGTGGGTGCATGTCCAAGGTCATGGCTGGGTCCCACGGATAGTGGGTTGCCCCCTGTACTAGCCAGTGAGATAATGGGCCTAGACTAGGTCCGTAACAGTTGCCCCCAAGCTCGGTTGCTCAGGTCTCGAAAGCGGCCGAGTTTAGATGTTCGCTTGCTGCGAAGAACGAAAGTCCGAGTCTTTGTTGAAGTCTGAGTCTTTGTTGATCGCGAAGTAACATGCTATCCTTGCCCCCCTCTTACTTTGATAACGTGTCTATCAGAGTTTCAAACAACCTCGGAACTACAAGTCTTCTGGTTGAATTGCCCCTGACATGTGGTCCGGGTTATGTTTGTTTAAATTTTGTTGTTCTTCGACCATCCGGGGTCCGGGCTCGCTTCTTGCACGGTCGAAGACTCCAAATGCGGGTCCTTTCTCAGAGGCTGATTAGCCTAACCAGTGAGCCGGGATACTTGACTGTGAACCCTGCCCCTTGTGCCCGGGCGCTTTCTGCTGTCGATTCCTCTTCTATGTTATCATTTGCCTATGCCAGCTGGCGTCCCTCGACTGTCGTGAAGCCGAATTGAGGGGTCTTGGCCTATACGGCCCTTGGCGTAATTAATGCTGACGATGACGCGCATTAAATGAAAAGGTCACGTCATCCTTGCTAACGAATGGAAAAGGCGCTTTTGCCCCCGTCGATTGGGTTTCGAAAGGTTTATACCCGCCAAGCCTCCTTCATTGCCATTTTACCAAAGTTGTTTTGAAGAACTTCTCTCCCGACGATTCTCGCTTTCCGGAGGATAATCATCTCGTGAACCATCTTCATTCCACAACTTTCATTGATCATCTCCATATTTTAGGTAGGTATTCTTGTTTCCTTGCCTCTTTCTTTTGTTCGCTCCGATCTGCCGTTTCCTATAAGATTGCGTCGTATTTAGTTGAAATTGGGTAGATTCCCTTGTTGAGTGGATTTTCGCGTAGTCCTGTTTTCGGTTCCTTCATTTGTGCAAAACTCCCTCTGTTTTTCGAGTGAGCCGTTTCCTTTTCGTTAATACCTTTAATAGAGTGGCTCCCAATGTCGAAGGACATAAAGGATATGACCCCGAAGAACGGCGGAACTACGCCACACTGTCAAGGGAAAAAGCCGTTGGTGGCTTTGGGGCGATGAATCTTCTCGTCCAACGCCGCAAACCGTTGCTTTAACCGATCACCGTGGAGGCAAGGGAAAAACTTCGGTGGTGGGCGGCGAAAATCCGAGACGATGCATCGTCGGTTAGGGAAGTCCGAATGTTTCCTTCCCGCTTCTTCCTAATCCAAGGGTGTTTAACCCGAGCTTCGACGTGTCCGCTTCTCTGGGCCTTCCGAATAGCCAGTCTAACAAAGTGGCCAGCTCGGGTCCTAGGGCCGAGGTTGATTCCTACATCGGGCCCTGCTACGACTGCTTGTATGAGTGCTCACGACTTATTTCTTGTGTGATCTTGCTCATATTTTTATTTGTGTTAGGTATAATGGCGTCGTCTTCTTCTTCCCACGCGGCTGAGTCAGAGTCTGGAAATGCAAACCGCGCTAGCCCCCCACAGGACTTAATTGAACAATTCCCTTGGGTTACCCGAGAAGTGTTATCCTATCGGTCGAAGCTGACCATGGAAGACTTGGAAGGTCTTCCAGTTCAAGATACTAACACCTACTCTCTTTGTCTCCCTGAAGAGGAAGAGCCTGTGTGCTCAGTGAGGGAGGGGAGCCACAACTCCTTTTTCTTTTTCTATGCTGACTACATTACCAGGCTTGGGATTCGATTTCCCTTTTCCGAATTTCAAATGGCCACCCTTCAATTTCTTAGTATAGCTCCCTCGCAATTACACCCCAATGGATGGGGTTACCTGATTGCCTTTGAGTGGTTTTGCCTGAGCCTTGCACCACTTCTATGTTCTTCTACTTCTTCAGCCCCCACACCTCTCGCTCTGGGAAAGAACCGCCGGAGCTCAAGGGCTGGACATCCATTCGGGGAATAGCCAATCGGCGCTTGTTTACCCCAGTCTCAGACTCTTTCAAACGCTTCAAGGGCAACTTTTTCAAAGTCGTCGCTAAAACTGGTACAACTCCTTGGTTCCTCAAAGGGCCGGACTCTGCAAAAGTCGACCGGGAGTTTAATTTGTATTGGTGTCAAGATCACCACAATGTGTCCCCTAGCGCCTATAAGGTGGAGCGGTCCAATCTGCCAAGCTTTCGAAAGGAAAGCCATCGATGCCATAATAGACCACGTTAGAGCGAACGGTACTGTTGGGGCCGGCTCCTTAGTAGCCCAATATCGGGCCGAGGCTCAGCGTCAAGATGAGATGGCGTCAGGGCCGAGTATGACATTTCTGTTATTTAACATCGGCGTTGTTCCGCGTCTTAGTACGGTATTGATCGTCTTTGCTTTCCTAGTAGCTAACATGGTGTATGTGTTTCGTGCGGGTCTCAAGATGAAAGAGCCGCAATATCTTTCTCGGGATCCCCGAGCCCACGGCCAAGGGGAGAAAGAGGTCGGCCAGGACGCGGGCAAGTCGAAGGTCGGAGAGTCTTCGAAGCAGGCCGTGCCAAAGAAGCTTAAGGTCGTGGAGTCGTCCAAGCCCGCAACCGAAGCCAGCCCCTGTCTGTCCTATCCGAGCCTCCCCTACCCCGAAATCGCCGCCTCCTAAGTCGACCGACGTCGAGCCCTCTCCTTGCTCGATACCCGGTCCCCCTCGTCCTTCCACCGTCATTCCCCGTTCACATTTGTGGAGTAAGGGCATTACCGAAGAACTCAGCGTCGCACTCCTGCCTCCTACCCGTTATCAAGAGCCAGTAGCCTTGCGGGAAGTAGACGTACGAGAAGTCCAGGCATTGGGAAATGCTTTCCTGAAAGGTGCTGGTTTGACCCAATCTTTTCTCACCCTCAACCACAAATATGCGGAGGCTGCCGCGGAGCTGAAGCGTGCCCGAACAGACCGCGATGAAGCTCTGAAACAATGGCAAATCGCTTGAACGAGTTCCAGGCTCGTGAGGTTCAGCTGGAGAAAGTGGAGTTTCAACTAAAAGAGACCGAGGGGCTCTTGGCGGACTCCAATGTAATAATTGAAGGCTTTAAGGCGGCTCAAGCTAGAAGCGAAGAGCAGTTGAAAGCCATGACAGCTGAGAGGGACGGGTTCAGCCGAAGTGGACAGGATCAAAGCCGAGGGGAGGCGTCCTCAACACATCTGTCCGCGGAGATAACCCGCTGCAGGAGTTGCTACTGGGTTCAGTGGTGGAGGCGTTTGAGAATTCTCTTGCCCAGATCCGGGCTTTGAACCCGGGGATCGAGCTCAACACTACAGGGCATCATTTCCGGTCTTATGTGACTGACGGGCAGATTGTCCCCTATGTGGAACCTCTTGCTGGCTCCGAGACCGGATAGATGGCGATGCGGCCGTCTTTGGAGGCGGGAGCAGGTGAGGAAGTCTCGGCCGCCCTAAGCACATGGATTGATTCTCTCTCTTTTTTTTTTCTTTGTAATTTGTATAATCAGCCGAGGTTGTGTTACTGGCAATGACTTTCTTGAGCAGATTGGCCAATATGGCCATTTTTGGCTACGATTAACAATAGATGGTAATTTAGCAACCATAATGCATCGTATTAAAATATAACTTTACCAGTTATCGCGGTCGACCAGGGCCAAGGTCTTATGAAAATAGGCGAATCTGCGAACGCGCTTTTTGGTCATAAGACCATGATGTTTTAAAGTGCTAGTGTTTGCCTTGTTTTATAAAATTCTGGTATTGTAAGGGTCATCAAAGGTAAATGAAAATTGCCACCTGCCGGGTTCGGTTTTGTCCCGATAGCGTCAGAGCATTTTGACTCGATCGGGGTCGGCATGACATTTTCTATTGATACCGGAGTAAATTAGCGTGTCGAGGCTGCGATAGCTATCCGGACGTGTTTTCTTCATTTGAAAAGCTAATAACAATTGAATCTTGAAAAAGACAATGTTTGGAATTCAATAGATACCCTCGAACGAGAGTTTCATTCATATTCGACAAAGCAATTGTTGCGAAGGGAAAAGCCGCGGCGAGCCAACGTTGAACATAATGGAAAACGATGCTTTAAGAAAAACAAAAGATAAGCCTAAGCGAAATATGCCTTTAATTTGTCCGCATTCCATGTTCGCTTGATGGGGTTCCATCCAAATTTTCCGAATGTAAGCTCCTCTCTCAAGAGTTTCCCGACGCGATAAGGTCCGTCCCAATTAGCCGCAAGCTTGCCGTCTTTGGAGTTCTTGTTCCCACTGTCGGCCCTTCTAAGTACCAAGCAATAGGCTGGAATCTTCGTTACTATCTCGGCTGGTGCTCCGAACCGCGTAATTATATTAACTTCAACAAATCGCTGCACACGAGCCGAGGAGATCGTTGTGAGAGGTTCGGCCTCAATCCACTTGGTGAAGTAGTCATCGCCACGATTAGCCACCGCAGTTGCCGGTCTTTGTCTTGAATGGCCCCAGAATGTCCATGCCCCATTTGTAAAATGGCCGGGGCCGTGATGGAATGCGGCTCGGTGAGGGCGCCCAAATAACTCGGCATGTTTCGACAACTATCACATTGTCTTACAAGGGTCTTTGAATCCGCCTCCAACGTCGGCCGTAATAGCTTTGCTCGAAGGGTTTTTCGGCGGCGCCTTAGCCCCATATGCGACCATTGTCCCCTCCATGAATCTCGGCCAGGACATACCCGCTTCATTTGGGTTCAAACACCTTAGCATGGGAGAATGTAATCCTTTTCGGTAAAGTTGATCCTCCACCATTGTGTACTTGGCCGCGTCACGAATCAACATTTTTGCTTCCATTGCATCGTGCAGGATGAGTCCACGTTCAAGGTAGTCTTCTATCGGCTTTTTCGGTCGATTCGACCGAAATAGCCATCATGCATACCGGATCTTCGAGATTTTCTTTGGACAACCGTGCGATGACAACCACCTGCTTAGTGCTTGCCAATTTTGATAAAATGTCGGCTCTTGCGTTTTCTCCTCGGGAATGTGAGTAACGGTTGCTTCATCGAAGCGACATCAAGTCCTTAGCCTTTAGGAGATACTTGGCCATTAGTGGGCCTTTAGCACGATACGTACCCTCGATCCGAGCCGCCACAAGTGGGAGTCGGTGAAAACCTTAACTCTTGTGGCCTCATTTTCCTTGGCTTGAAGAAGCCGGCTATCAAGGCCTCGTATTACGCTTGATTGTTCGAAGTTGGGAAGTTGAGATGCAACGAATGTTCAATTGTAACCCCTACGGACTCTCAATAATGACTCCGGCTCCACTTCCTTTCGTGTTCGACGATCAGTCGACATACACCTTCCATTCGCTGCCGGTGTCTCATCGGACTTAGTAGCGGGGTGAGCTCTCGATGAAGTCGGCCAACGCACGTGACTTGATTGCATGGCGAGCTTCGTAGGTGATGTCGAACTCGGAGAGTTCTATCGCCCAATTAGTCATCCTCCCGCTAGGTCAGGCTTATGTAAGACTTGTCGAATTGGTGGCTTGTTCTAACAACGATATGGTGACCACGGAAATAAGGTCTTAACCGACGGGCCGCAATAAGCGAGCGAATGCCACTTTTTCTAGCTTTTGGTATCGGATCTCGGCATTCTGCAGGTTACGCCGACAAAATAAACAGGAATTTGTCCGTGTTCCGCCTCTCTTACTAAGGCCGCGGCGGCTTCCTCGCCGATCGACAAGTAAAGGAAAAGACTCTCGCCAGGTTGAGGTTTTGAGAGGACTGGAGGATTGGCCAGACATTGCTTTATGTCTTCAAATGCGTCATCGCACTTTGAATTCCATTCCACCGATGCCTCCTTCTTTAAGAGCCTGAACATGGGTAAAGCCTTCTCCGTGATTTTGGCAAAAACCTAGTTAGGGCGGCCAATCTTCCGGTTAAGCTGTTGGACTTCTTTTTATTACTCGGAGCCTTCATCTCCATCACCGCCCTACATTTGTCGGGTTGGCCTCAATGCCCGGTTAGTCAGCATGAAACCCAGGAACTTCCCAGCGGGGACGCCAAAGGCACATTTGGCGGGTTCGATCGGATTTCAGCAGGTTACGAGTTTGGCAAATGTCTGCTCCAGTCTTGTATATGGCGTTCTTTGGTCCAAGGTTTTGACGATCATGTCATCTATATACACTTCCACATTGCGACCGATCCGTCCGCAAAGACCTTATTCATCATCCTTTGATATGTAGCTCCGCATTCTTCAATCCGAAAGGCATGACATTGTAGCAATAGTTAGCTCTTTCGGTAATGAAGGCTGTTTTTCCGATCCTCTGGGTACATCGCTATCGATTATATCCGGAGTATGCGTCCATAAAGGATAGGAGCTGGAATCTGAGGCGTTGTCGACCGGTTGGTCGATGTTTGGCATTGGGTAGGAGTCCTTCGGGCATACCTTGTTCAAGTTCTTGTGTCTGTACAAACTCTCCACTTCCGTTTGGCTTTTTACCATCACCACATTTGATAACCGGGTTGTATCTTGTATTTCCGAATAAATCCGGCTTCAAGCAATTCTTGGATGTGAATTTCCAACGCTTTCCTTTTTCTCGGTCCGTGGTTCCTCTTTCTGCGACTTTGGGATTGAGCCGGATAGACTTCTAGCTTGTGACAACAAAATTTTGGGTCTATTCAGTACACGAGATGAATCCGGCGAAGACATCCCTGTTTTCCTTCGGAAGTCCTCCAAACTACTTCTAAGTTCGGGAGATAGGTGTTTGCCAATCTTAGTGGTGCGGAGAGGGTCTCCGATCACCGGATCTTCCAGTCTCCCGCCGGTTCAGGCGAACCTCATCGTCTCGGATGTCCAATTCCACAGTATTAACTTCGTCGTCGGGAGAATCCCGTCCGAGCGGTCCGGATATTTGCTTCTTTGGGGCTGCGATGAAGATCCGCCCTCCCAATTCGACGGTCTCAAAATAGCATTGTCGAGACTCTTTTTGATCCCCAGTTACCGTGACCACGGTTCCTTGGTTGCCTATCACCTTGAGCTTTTGATGCTTTGTAGATACCAGCATGTCCCACTTGTGAATGGTTGGCCTTCCCAATATTATGTTATAAGGTGAAACGAACTCGGCCACTATGAACCGCACTCTTTCGGACTTAAAGGCGTCTTTGACTCCAAGGGTGAACCTGAGGTCGATAAACCCCTTCGGACGCGATTGTTCTCCATTAAACCCGATGAGGGTTGTCTTGCAAGGCTTTAAGTCGTCCGGTCCAGGCTCATTCTTTTGAACGCCTCCCGGCTTAGTATGTCGGCCGAGCTACCGGCATCCACAAATATCCGCTTGACTCGGCGGTTGACGACTGTTCGGTTATCACTAGCCCATCTTGATGGCGGGGACAACGTCCTTGAGGTCGTCTCTTGTGAAAAACAAAGGCGGTCGTGCTACCTCGGTGTGATGTTCCTTGAATTTTGGTCGGTCCACGACGGACAGGACTTCTCGAAGGTATTTCCTTCGCCGCTCATAGTATCTCCGCCTCCGCCCATTGCTCCGGCGATTACGTTACGGTCGAATTCCGCTTACGGAAATTCGTCATCGGCTTCGAGAGCCTTTCGTTTATCTTCTGCTTTTTGAACTTTCGAGGGGGTCCTACTGCGGTTCTTGGTCTTTCGTTTCCCACCTTTTCCTTGATGCTCTATGACATCCGTTGAAGTTTGCCTTCCCGAACAAATCGTTCGATTGCATCCGGAGCTCGTAACATTCATCGGTTGTATGACCTCGACCATCATGGAGCGAGCAATATTTAGACCTGGTCTATCCCGGATCTTCGGTAGGACAGACGAGGCCGATCGACCTTCTTCATCTCGGTTGTTGACACCTCCTTCCAAACTTGAGATCGAGGCACCGTCAGGGCCGAATATTTCTCGTACTTGCTCCGTTGATCAAACTTGCCACCTCGGCTCTTGTTTTCATTCCCCCTTCTCCGGGAATCCCTATTCCTGTTGTCAGAGAAGTCTCGACCCCTGGGAGGGGAGGTTCTATCTTGGTCCCGCCTCGAATTGGGATTGTTTGCCATTCGCATCTGCTCGACGTCCAAGTACTTCTTTGAACGGGATATGAAGTCGTTGAGATTCTTTGCCCGCTCCTTTAAAAAGATTACGCCGGGCGGGACTCTTTATCGAGGCCGTCCACCAATAAGTGAACGTGTACGTCTTCGTTAAGTCCGCGCACTGCAGTACCGCATGATTGAAGCGGTCAAGGTAACTTTGGAGCAGCTCTCCCGGCCGCTGTCTGATTTTGGTGAGAGAATACTGGGATTTTGGTTTCCGTTTGCTAGTCGCGAAGTGCAACTCAAAGGCCTCGGCCAGGTCTTCAAAGTTGTGGATCGACCCAAAGGGAAGAGTGTGAAGCCATTTCAACGCCGGCCCCTTTAACGTCGCGGCGAAGATCCGGGCACGATTGGTTCCTTGAGACCTCTAACCGACATGTGAACGTCAAAGTCTTCTAAATGAGTCGTCGGGTCTTGTGTGCCATCATACTTTGTCAACTCGCCCAAATTCAGCTTCTCAGGGAATCGGGCGTTACGGATCTCCTTCGAGAAAAAGCTATTGTGCATTTGGTGACATATCTCCGTCATTGGAAACCACTTGGAGGAATCGTCCTGTCACTTCGATGGTTCCTCGCTGAGGTCGACCCTCTTCATCCGGTTTTGGTTCCTCCTATTGGCCCTCCTGCTGTTGACGGTTTCGCCTTCACTGTCAGTGCGATGAGTCGAGCTCTCGTCATCGTCGTCCTCTCTCCAAGTTTTATCTTCCCAGTCCTCGCTGGAAAGGGCGTGGGTCCGTCTTTTCTCTCGCTCTTCCGCTCGCTGATAGTGAAGGGTGTGGCGCTTGTCTATGTTGTCCACCCGTCTCATTATCGCAAGCATCCCGGCTTGAAGAGATCGAAAGTCGGCTCGGCATGTGGGATGTCCGGCCTCCTCCGAGTGGAATTCGTGGTCCACGGTCTTGGTTTCGTGGAGCCGAGGACTCCGTGTCGGACAGAGTTGTCCTTTGATGTCGTTCATTGTTGGGAATCAATGGTTCTTACGGGTGAGAAAGCCGATCTTCTCCTTCTGATGGTCTCCATCGTCTTGGTTAATCGGCTGCTCATTACGGGGTGGTTGACGCGGTGGTTGACGGTTGTCCGCCGCTTGATCCGCCTCCGATTGTCTTTGGCACGAAGCACGAGTGCTTATCCTCATGGTCACGGGAATAGAAATTTATTGATCCCACGGTCGGCGCCACCATTGCGGTGTAGAACTCGATGTCCGGCCTATTGAAGGTCAGGTGATTTGATATAGGATCTGTGTGCCCTTCCTGTATGCTTATGGGACAAGCGTTCAGGAGAGGGTATGATCACGGTACACAAGCAGAGGGTCGTGGGTGCATGTCCAAGGTCATGGCTGGGTCCCACGGATAGTGGGTTGCCCCCTGTACTAGCCAGTGAGATAATGGGCCTAGACTAGGTCCGTAACAGGTCTCACTAATGTTTTTTGACCCGTCATAATGTGCCCACTCCAAGCTTTCTAAACATATTATTATTAAAATTTTTATATTTTTTTAATTATGTAGAGTTTTAGAAGAGTTGTTAATGGTTAGTAATTGGTTGTGGTAGATTGATTTTTGGCGTGTGTTTGAGCTCTTGGATTAGGAGCAGTGCGATAATAGTTAGCTTCGGTGAGAGGTAACCACTTTCCACTTGTTATGTGTATTAGTATGTTGTTTGTGAGTATTTTGTTAAATTATTATGAATATTTTAATAGAAATTTCCTTATGGAACCTTATGATTTGAATTGTGAAATATATACATATATTTATTTATGTATCTTGGAAAAATTCCTGTTGAGTTATTTATAATGATAGTTATGGAAAAGGTTGAATTGGGAAGAGATGGAGTAGTTTATTCCACCACGTGGTGAGGCCTCCATTGGTGCACGATGGTTGGCTTATTATTGTCCCACCTATTCAATGAGGGACTAGCCCACTAGTTCAATGAGGGCTTACGACACCCCACTAGTTCAATGAGGGGAAAAGACTCATGGTCTGGGACATGTGCTCTGAAGATTTTGGCCGAATCTCATCACATGACCAGCGAGCTTTTGAGTAACCAGTAACATGGATGTAACTTAGCCCATGGGTCTAGTCGGAGGAAATAAGGCGGTTCGGTTGGATTGGTGGGAGGCATATTGGGAATTGTGTTAATGAAAACTGTGATACAGAAGTTTGATATAGAATTTTTGACATGAAAATTTGTGTCGAGTATATTGGTGAATTATATTTTTAATACTTTGTTATATAAATTGTTCCACTTGGAACCTCACTAGCACATATTAGTATTCGTAATAAGTTGGATTGATGGTTACCACATTTTTTAGGTGATAGTTCCCGTGCGGGTCCATCAGAGAAGACCTCGGAAGCTTAGACTACTCTACTAAAAGTAGTGCTTCTGTCTTTTTGGTTGATGTTGGATGATTGTATATTGCCACGTTAGGGCTCATTTTTGCATACTCTGATTTATTTTGTATATTTTGACAAGTGATGACGCATTACTTAGTTGTTGATCAACCCTTAAATCAGTGTTTATGTTAAGTAAAATGGAGGACGTTACAATTGTGCACACATACCACCCCCTTTTGGCTAAAGCAATCCAATTTGTGCACAGTGATATGCTATTCTCATAGGTATCTAATTTATAGATACTTAAGAGAGAGTTATTCAATCTAATATGAACATACTAGTCCAACGAACTAGATACCTCTGTCAATCTAGACAGAACAGATACATATACATACATTGTATATAGATGTGAATGTGTGTGTGTGTGTGTGTGCTATGGACTAAGTCTAGGCCCATTAGCTAACCGGCCCAGCAGGGGGCAATCCGCGTAAGGATCTCAACCAACCCACAAGGATCCAAACAGAAGGATCTATTCCTACGGGTGGTTGCCTAGATCCTCGGATGCACATCACACAAGATCAGGACCCCTAACCCAAAGGTAGCCTCTATATATAGTTGGTTAACCTAAAAGGTACACAGCATCTTCTTCTACGCTCTACTCTCTGGCTATTTACATACCGCCGACACAGAGCACACACACCACCCCCTTTGGCTAAACGCCTCCAGTAATCCTCGAACTACGTGGACTTTGATCCCTCTTCAGGGTACGTAGGCCCTAGGAATCACTCCTAGGTCATGTCCCAACCAATATCAACATACTAGCCCCCTAGGGCTAGTGTCCTAGTTCTACACTAGAACAGTGGCGCTGACCGTAGGGATCGTTAAAATTCGATTCCTGTGACCAACGATGGTTCAACCAAGAAGCTGCAAGAGTCAAAGGCGTTGTGTAGATAAAAACCTTCACAGACTCCACCTGAAGGAAAATGCCGTTAAAATCTCGCTTCACATACATCATTCACGATTGTGTCGAAGACTGGCGTTTTCCTTTAAGTGGATGCCCAGAAGTATTATTTGCTAAAAGACAAAATCAATCATCATCTTCATCTTCCTTAGAAGGAAGAGTGAGAGCCAGAGCTAAGATCCTGAGAAAGGAGATAACTGAAACCGGCATGGTGAGCGCCTGAGATAACAAAAGCAACACAGCAACAGAGCCGAGATAGTTGTGCCGAGAACCAAGCAATCAGAAAGTCGAGTATGTAATACTTTTCAGTTTCCCAGACCCAACGTCTGTTTGGGTGAAGTCCGGGATGATCGTTTGAATGCGGGGATTATTTTATTATCAATTGAAGTTCCTTCTGAAGTTAGGTCGAGAATCCATGGAATTGTATATCGTGGAAGCAAGTCGGACTAGAGACGAGCTGGGCTTCACGGTCTCTTATTTTTATTGTCAATCATCCAAGCCGAGTTGTCACGCTTGATGCTACCTCGAGATGCCGACATGCCGAGATTGAACGGGCCGAGGTTGAGAGCATTGAACTTTCTTGACTGTCAGACGGTTTGGGAGTTCTTCCTTTCGGGCTAAAAGGCTTCAAAGTCAATATTCAATATCCCTGTGCACGTGATGAGGCGGCAAGAAGCAAAGCTAAGTTGCTTTTTTGTTTTTAATAAAATTTTTGATGGCCTGCTTTGGAAGTTCTCTTTTCTTCAAGTTGCAATATATTTATATTATTCCAACAAAGAGAGTATACCTTTTTGTCTTGTCCTCTAGTTGGGCTATTAACTGTTGCTTTTTACTCCATTCAATATGGATTATGGAATATCATATATGATTTCTTTGTCATTTAGTGATCGCAAAATTCCATTTAATGGAATTCCTAGGTTCCTGCCATTTTCTATATCAGAAATAGAAGTAGTTTGACTTCTTTTATTAGTAGAATCATTAATGGGGCGGACCCCACTACTTGCTTTTGATATGGAAGCTAATTAATAAGGCTCCCTCATCAGCTAATGTCCTTACACCTCATCATCTTCAATCCACAAATCTATCTCCTCGTAAAGGCTGGAAGTTGATGAAAAGACATTTTCAGTGCCTTGCAGCTGCTGTTTTCAACATTATTCTGCATTTACGGAGTCCATTAATTTTTTATGGATATTCAACATCAAATGTTGCCAATGGTCCAGATCCAGGATCAACAATTCTTATCTCTTATCGAAACGATTCCAGATATAGCTTCTCTGCATTCCATCAAAAGTAGACATCCACACATCTCAAGTTTACGAGAATTCTTCATCGCTAAATATCAAGATAATTCTCCAAATTTTAAACTTCCCCAGAGGAATTTTATTGCAAGTATGGCCGGATATTCCCTAGTGTGCTACTTTCTGCAGGTGAAGGACTGGCATAATGGGAACCTCTTGCTGGATAAAGAAGGACTCAGAATTTCCATGCTTTAGAGATGGCCTACGGACAATACAAAACCTTTAAAAGCACTTTCATCTAACTTTAAACAGAAGAGCAATGTGTTTCGTTGGTGCTTTCACTTATTAGCAGCAGCCTGGATGCATGGCGGACAAGGCAATATGACTATGATCAGAGGGTTTTAAAGGGAATATTGTGAAGTGATATCCAGAGACCACTTGCTCCTAACCCTTGACCATTGGGTATTTCGAAAATTTATCACTGGCGTTATCTTCTGCAGATGACTATGTTTTTGGAGGTACATTCCTTGGCTGCACAAGCTCAACACCAGAAACAGAAGGATCTACAGAGAAGGGGTCAATTAAATTTGGCAACCCTTCTTCTTTGGAGTCAGATGCATCTTGAACTACTTTCATGACAGGTCGCATCACTGCAAGTCAAAGAAGCTCCCAACTATGAAGTTAAACCACCATCCTAAATTTCAGGAAGCTGATAGTAAGGGCACGAGACAAACGTGACCAACTGCTTGGTCATCCTTTATGTTTGATTTCCACATCGTGCTATCTTTCTTTCCTGCTGGGCTGTACTTTTGCTTCAAGCGGCTATCAGACGCAACAATTTTTATATTCTGCTTCTAAGCAAAACCAAATATATGAGTTAAAAGGACTTCAAATCCTCCTCTCCTTTGATTTTTTCTTCAAGAAGCTTCTCCGATTCAGTAAGGATAACTTCGGGTCTCCTTTTTCAATTCTGAGAGAACTCTCTGGTAGTTCCAAGTGAATCTCTACTTGTAACCAAGTAAACGAAGATGAAATGGATCAAGCTATAGAAAATGAGAAGCCGTGGATTCACCTCACAATCTGTAGCAAATGATGCACTGGACTCAACCAACGTCCCTTTACTGTGGAGTCACTCGCGCTCAACAAAATCACATGCGTACCAGCTCTGGTTTCTGTCTTCGTCTTTGGTGTTTGCATAATTACTTTGGTTACTCAGATCTAAGGCTAAGGACAACGTAAGTTGATGCTCTTTCCCTCCTTCAATGCGTTGGTTCAGAGAAGCCGAGGTGCATGGTGCAGAGATGCACATTTCGAGATATGACAGGATACTTGAACCGAGATACAGTGCCAAGGTTCTAAGATGTAGTTTTTATACTGCCTTGAGATGCCAAGATGCCATGCTGCGATGTGAACGTAGAACGAACGTCATCTTCGCCCTATGGACCTTCATGTACTATTACGGCAGCCACCACGTCTTTATCAAAGACCTGGCTATTAAGGCGGCCACCAAAGATCTTGTGAACCAAATTCCTCTCATATTCAAAGCCAATTGGTGATTTAGGCATGCTTTCTTTGAACTTCCTTTATTTGCTATTGCTTGTTTCAATAGGAATTATTTCTTTGGTGTTATTCATGGAAGCATTCTCCTCCTTTGTATTATGCATATATATGATAATGACATCATATTTGTGCATGCAAATAATTATTGAACATCAGTCTTTAAAAACACTGTGGAAGCATGTATCTAAAAGGAAAATGAATCATATTGTTAAGCTTCTAGCTATTGGGGTCTTCTCAATTATTATTTTTGGAGTGCCTAGTACATAGCTTCACTGAAAGGAAGCTCTATACATGAATTTCCTGATGCAAGTCTATTTTAAAATCCGCGCTCCTTAATTGGACCTCGGATGTGGACCCGATTACACTTAATACGGTTACAATCCGGGCCCGTGTAAGGTTTTGCGAGACGTAAAAAGGAAGCGGACCCCTGTTACACCAAATGTGGTTAAAATCCCGGGCTTCAGGTAAAGACGGCTACGGCCACCAAGTCTATTTAAATGATTGAATTCTGGATAAACAAACCCGTTTTCAGAAATTATCAAACCGGAATCTCGGTGTTCGAATATCTCAACCCGGAATCTCAGTGTTAAAGTAAATAAACCCGAAATCTCGGGTCAGCACGCAAGCAATCCCGACAATCACGAACAGTCTGATTCGGGTTGGTAAATCAACATATCCCGGCAGCTCAAAGACCTGAACTACCGGTCTGGGGGGCAGTAGAGTGGATAAACGAATTCAGGGTTACGACACCCATACTGGATAAACGAATTCAGGGTTACGACACCCATGATTGTTCATTGTATATTTCTTCAAGTCCACACATCACGTGTTTCCGACCCCGGTTACACCGAATCTGGTTAAAATCCGGGCTTCGGGTAAAGACGGCTACGACCACCAAATCTATTTAAATGATCGAATTCAGGGTTAATTACGACACCTATACTGGATAAACAAATTCAGGGTTACGACACCCATAATTGTCCATTTCATATTTTCTCAAATCCACATATCACATGTGTTTCCTTCGAGCTATTGGTGCCCTCCCATCACTGGGCACAAGGGTGCCGTATTAAACTGGATGGAATCCACCTCCAAAAATAGAAGAACGCCGACCCCGGTTACACTGATCCCAGTTAAAACCCGGGTTCCGCGTAAAGTTTTGCGGGAAGTGAAAAGGCGGACCCCGGTTACACTTAATACGGTTACAACCCAGACTCCATCTAAAGTACAGTTGCCCCGGTTACACTTAATACAGTTAAAACCCGAGCTCCGTGTAAAGTACATTTTCCCCGGTTACACTTAATACGGTTACAACCCGGGCTTCGTCTAAAGAACAGTTAAGTCCGTGTAAACTCCGGATTGCAAATAAATAAAGAAACTCTCAATCAAGAGCATTGATTCAATCTCCTCAAATTGCTCTAACGACAAAGACATGAGCGAAAGAGTGAATACAGGGTCACTGAACCCGGCCGTAATTCAAATACGAACAGAAGACTAAAACCCGGCTTTTCAGTTGGAGGGAGTTGTCTCCGTAGAGCTATCGCAGCCCGGACGCCTCCCAACTTACTCCGGGATATCGAGCGCAATTGTCATGCCGACCCTGATCAGGTCAAAATGTTCGGACGCTTCGGTGAAAAACCAAACCCGGGCAAGTGACAACTTCCCTTTATCCTAGGATGACCCGGTCAACGAACCCAGAATTATACGAGGCAGTTTAAATACTGACCCCTCACCACTTTACAGTTTCAATACTGGATGCACTTTCGCACTTTCGCAGATTCTGCATATCACATCTATGACCTGGCCGGTCACTCAATAGTACTCCAAAAACAAATGTGAGTTCACTATATCAGTTCATCGTGGACACGGATGAAACACTACATAAATATTCGAATTGATCGGGAAGTGAACAAACTTTCATTAATGATCAAGTCGATACAGCTCCAATCAATCAAGCCGGAGTACAGATCTGGGGGCAAGTTGTAGTAAACAAATCCGGAAACCCGATCCGTTCCTTTTCAGGACAATTTGGATTAGGGCAATTCGGTGTTGCAGCAAACAAACCCGGAGACCCGGATGATTGATGTAGAGAGATCTTGACGATCCTAAAAAGAAACAGACGAAGTTTCAAAGCAAAATTAACCCGGACTACATGTCTAGGGGCAATTCAATCAGAATACAAGTAACTCCTGAGTTCTTTGAAACTCGGGTAGACACTTAATCAAAATCAAACGAGTGTTAGCAACTCGGATACGATATCCAGATTCAACAACAGATCCACCCCGGCAGCCCAGAGACCTGGACTACCAGGCTGGGGGGCAATTACTATACAGTTGTCAATAACCGGGACTAATGCAAACTCGAACAAGCATTCGAAATGAGCAAACTAAGCAATTTGCGCACACGAGCAAGGGATCTTATTTCTTCTCAAACAACCCGGATGAGCTGAATATATCTCGGCCAAATCTGTATTTCACAGTCAATCAAACAATTAATCTCGGCAGCTCAGAGACCTGAACTACCAAGCTTGGGGGCATCTGTTATGGACTAAGTCTAGGCCCATTAGCTAACTGGCCCAGCAGAGGGCAATCCGCATAAGGATCTCAACCGACCCACAAGGATCCAAACAGAAGGATCTATTCTTACGGGTGGTTGCCTAGATCCTCGGATGCACATCGCACAAGATCAGGACCCCTAACTCTAAGGTAGCCTCTATATATAGTTGGTTAACCTAAAAGGCACACAACATCTTCTTCTACGCTCTACTCTCTGGCTATTTACATACCGCCTACACAGAGCACACACACCACCCCCTTTGGCTAAACGCCTCCAGTAATCCTCGAACTACGTGGACTTTGATCCCTCTTCAGGGTACGTAGGCCCTAGGAATCGCTCCTAGGTCAAGTCCTAACCAATATCAACATACTAGCCCCTAGAGCTAGTGTCCTGGTTCTACACCAGAACAGTATGTATGTATACATATGTATTTATCATACATATATATGCATAAATACATATGTATACACACACACACACATGCGGGGATAAATTTTTTTTTTAAAAAAAACATTTTCAATTTCCATGTAATTTTTTAACTTCTTACCAATTATTCCTATTTTAGCTCATATGTAGCATTTTATATGAGAGTTATCACAATAAAAAAAAAAAAAAAAATTCTAAGAATTTGTTTTAGATATTTTAGAATTGAGATTATTTTATTTTCCATGTTTCATATATAATATTTTGAATTATTTTTAATGGATTTATCAAATTAGTAAACGGATAATTCTCTGAAAATTTACTTTATATGTTTTATATCTCATTAAAATAATTCATAATACACCAATGTTGATACTTGATAGTCTGTCACATTTGACTTGATTTGTTTGTTTGTTTTTTTTTTTTGGATACAAGATAAAAATATCGAAAAATAATAATTCAAGTGAAATGAGGCAGACCATCAAGATTGATGTAGTACGAAAAAATCATTTAGCCTCTGGACTAATTACGTATAATTTAAAATTAAGAGAGTTAATTATGCATATCTAGGCACTTCATGCTTGATCATAGTTATCACACGCGGAGATGTTGAGGGGGAGATGCTATATAACAAGTTCGCGCCAATATCTGAGCCAATTTCTTATAAGCTACAAACTTCCCTAAACATGTGAGACCGTTTACTTCCCTTTCATTTCGCCTCCTCTTTCTCTCTCATTCATTTGCGAGTTTTTCCAATTCCCTTAATTTGCTTTCTGCTTAGAAACTGAGACTCCACGTACTTGATGCAAATTTCAATAATCCTATTGCAAAATTTAAGGTAAATTCTTCAATTTCCTTGGGAGTTTCATGAAATTTCTTCATCTGGGTAATATTTCATTTGAGCTGTTGGAGAATTTGATGAGAGGCTGAAGTCGAAAGCAGATGCATCTATGAAGACAAGGGCACGGAAATCGCCGCACCACCTGATGCAGTTGCCGCTTGAGTTTCGTCTTTGGCGATTTTCTTACGGTTCTTTCAGATGGAATGGCAGATCTTGCTAGCTATGGGAATTCTGAGCGTGACATTGAGCAAGTCAGTTTCCATCAAAATCTCCTCACCTTCATTTCTCTTATCCTAATTCTCTTAAATTATTTGATTTTGGTGCTAAAGATTATGGGAATCTTGGTTTTCCTTAGGCAAGATAATGCACATCACGTTCTGTTTGGGAAAAGACGCATTGCAGATTATTTTGCCTTCATCTTTAAACCGAATAAGTCCTAAACATCAAAGATAATCACCGTATCTATGCGTTTTGTATTCATTTATCAATCTAAACACTAGAAAGTATTATTTATATAATGGCGATATTGGCTAAAGATACACACACACACACTTTTTATTTCCTTAACCAAAAGAACTTGCATTAAAGTAACAATGGCGTTATGCAATTTGGTTGGTTTCCTTAACTTGAACCATTTCATGTAAACAAAATCATTATATTGCCTTGATACTTTTATTACTGAGAGTAGAAAAAAATATTATATGTCAGTGCTTGGGCCAGAAGAGGAAGAAAGTAATGAAGATACTGATGTGGTTAGGTTTATATATAAAACATTGCGTATATTCTATGATCGAGGGGCATGATGAAAATATGTCTGATGCTTGGCCTTTCTCAATGTTTTTTAGTCGGATCACATTCACTTCAAATTCTATAGTTACTGGAAAAATTATTGACAAATATCTTTGTGGGGCCATTCAAAAATGACTCAAGAGACTCCATTGGATGATGTTCTCTAGTGAATATTTCCCTCCTTAATTAGATTATGTAGGGCCCTGAGGCTCCATTCAAGAGAATCCTAGTGAAAATTATATTTTGCAGAATATCAGATTATGTATAATATAATAAAATTGAATTTTCATTTCAGGCACTTGTATCTTTAAAAAAGGGCTCTCAATTACTAAAGTACAATCGAAAAGGGAAGCCAAAATTCCGTCCCTTCAGACTCTCACCTGTAAGTTCTTACTTAGACATTGAAATATCTTCCATTAATAAAGATTCATATATAGGATGTGTGTGTGTGTGTGTGGTGTATATTATAAACTTTGTAGCTCTGTATAAATGTTTTAATAGCGGCTTTAACAGGATGCTACAGCATTGATTTGGATTTCTCATGGACGGGAAAAATATATAAGGTTGTCTTCTGTTTCACGTATCATCCCTGGACAAAGAACTGTAAGTTAATAATCTAATTTTCCTAATAATCCTCTTAGTGTTATGATGTGCCTAGCCTACAAAGACTATAATTTGTAATAGGAGAAATGAGAGATAGAAGAAAGGTGCAAGACCTAATTCAACCAACACAGTTATATTTTTCTTGACGGGGACAAAAGGAATTGCAAGTTGGGATTGTGAGTATCGGCTGAAAATACTCTATCGTATTTTTTTCTGATATGAACAATACAATATATACAAGGTGGGCAATAATTACAAGGCCGAAAATAAGGGATATGCACAAGCAAGGAGATCCAACATGATACGTACCATTATAGGAGGTGTAAAAATAGAGTAGTTGCTTAAGTGTTTGAATTGGTCTTTGATTGACTAAGTCTGTTTGATTTATTTGATTATTGTTATAGAGTCAGTTAGTTTGGTTTATTTATTTAATTATTATCATTGAGTCAGTCATGCGTTGCTCTAGCTAAATAATAGTATCACTTTAGAGGTCGTGAGTCCACTTAGTCAGTAGGGTATGTTTGTCTCATTTTTATGCGTCTGCTTCCCAAGGATGTAGGGAGAGTTAGTTATTTTCATTGTATTTCTGCTCCTATAAATATCTTAGACATGCTTAAGCTAAGATATGAGTGAATAAAAGGGTTAGGATGTATATTGACTAATGAAGTGTTACACAAAGAGCACTTAGCACAAAAATGTTATAGAGGGGCCAAAAAATACAAAAGAACAATTGATACCATTGAACAATTTAAAATAGGAAAATAACACAATGCTGTTGATTTCAACTTAACGGTGTTGTCTGTCTCCCTTGAACTTCGTTGGGGAATGGGAAAATGTCGTAGGGAGCTGCCCTCGCCACTGCGGCGCTTACTCGCGTGGGTCCCATTGGCGACAGTTTATGCATGATGGGCTTGTGACAAATGTTAAAGGAAGGCAAGACCTAAAAGCTACAGGAGGACGATTGGAAAAAGAGGGAGGCACGAGTGGAAGGAGGAAGCTTTAGTAAGCACGAAATAGAGGCGCGTCACGGACAACTGAAGAAAAATAGAGGGCGAACACCAACACTTCATTGGTTTCCTTTTCCACTTTTGCCGCCGGCAACTCTCACATTCATCACCATCGTTGCCGGCAACATCCCTTCTTCCTCCTCTCCACCGTCGTGCTTCAGATCAGGAGCGAGAATCAGAGCCACGATTCATCATCATCAAACGTTTTTCGAGAGGGAGAGCGGAAGTAGAACAAAGGCGCAAGACATTTTTCTGGAAGCTACACTGAACGCTTGAACAGTGGAAAGATCCTAGATGCATAGCGACTTCATTGTTCATCGTCCTCTTTCTTGGAATGCACAAGCTTATTCGTTTTTTAATTATATTTCCCTTCCACTTTGATTTTCTACCCAGCGGGATCGAGGAAAGGTTGTGCTGGTGGTGTCGGCAACAACGTCGTCAACTCGTCCATCCTCCTCCTCCATGACCACAGCGGATGAGCTTGAATTCGAGACAAATCCGTTGACCGACGAAAAATTGACCAACGACGTTAAGTTGAAATTAACAGCATTGTGTTATTTTCCTATTTTAAATTGTTCATTGGTATTTTTTTCCATTTTCAATTGTTCATTTGTATTTTTTGCCCCTTTAAAATATTTTTGTGCTAGGTGATCTTTGCATAACACTTTGTTGGACCCGTGAATAAAAAATATTTTTACTATATGGAGATTCTCTTTGGCTTCGTAGTCTTTTAAACATGAGATACTTGCCATAAGGGAGAGTGAGAAAAGAGTGTTCCATCTTTTATTTCTGTTTTCCATTAGATTACATGCCTATGTGTTATCAAATTGCTATTAGAGCCTCGTTCTAATCAAAATGGTAACCACATGCTCATCCCAAGCCAATGGCGATTATGAAGAAAACCCCTTTGGCGCTGATCCTTTAGCTATAATTGCTGCTAAACTTGAGATGCTAGATGAGTTGAAAGAGAAAGTAACGACTTTATTTGCCTAGTCTTCATGTCACCAAAGAGGGAAGGCCATGCATCATCACTGGGTCGATAGAGATGATGATTTGGACATCTCTCGGCATTCACGGCTATGTTGAGAAGGTTGTATAGAATTAGGGGGATTGGGAGAGAAACACATTCGAAGCAAGTGTTATTGCACTGCTCATTCCATTCATACACGATATTGAACATACATGAGTGATTAAGCTAGGCTCTCCGCTTTATATTGGCTAGCCTTAGACTCAATCATAGTAAGGCCCATAACAACCCATAACAATTACAACATGACAACAATACACTACACAAATCAGTTCCTAATGCACTAATACTAACGGCCTTATAGGATTAGTAATATGCCACTGTTACCCTTAACTAGTTACTATTATCCCTAATCAGTCCTAAGGCCTCATAGGATTCAGCACCCAAGATGCTTCCTCCTCTGGTAGATGCTTCCATTTGACTAGGACTTCAGTTACAATTCGTCCTTTTCGGCGCCCCATTCTTCACTGCAAAATCTTTGGCATTGGCACCAGCAGTTAGAAGAAAATCCAGACATTGCCAAGAAGGCACAATGCCAAGCACTTTCCTGATCAGCCAATAAAGGTCAAGGCCAAACTTCAAATGTATGGACTCTTCTGATGATGCAATTGTAGAAAACACCTGATCCAAAAGAACTTCCATTACTAGTTCGTTATCCTGAATTTTATCATTGAGTTGCTTGGTCAAGTCAATAGCAGGACTTAGATGCTTGTTCTCTACACAAAACATAATAATTCTAAAGCAATCATCTATCCAATAGTCAGGATCAGTCAATTCTTTAAGTAGCAGAAACAATCTATCCAACTCCTCATCAGATTTGATGTGTCCCTCAATAAGACTTATAACACCTTTTGGCTCCAGACTGTTTCCAGATTCCTTGATTTCCTCGTAAATATAAAAAGAATGGGATAAGGGTCTTATTTGCCGTGGAAGTTTTTGCTCAGAAGCACTTAGCACCCAGAAGTTTTTTTTTTTTTGAGCAAAAATGCCCTGGAAGTTTACAGGGGCGGAGCCAGAAAATGAAATTAGGGGAGGCGAAAATTACAGGATAAGACTCAGTAGAGTCAGTATTTGAAATTTGGGAGCGAAAATTACAGAAATGGACCCAAAATTCACGGAAATTATGATTTAGCCTCATAAATATTTCAATATTTTCATTTTAGTCCCTCTATGAAACTTCTTCACAGGGACTAAACTGAAAATATTAAAATTTTTAGGAGGCTAAAGTATAATTTCCTAGACTTTTGGGTAAATTCCTGTAATTTTAGGGGGGGCGGGGGCCACCCCTAGCCCCCCCTAATTCCGCCCCTGGAAGTTTAAAAACATTGCAATCTTGCCGTTTCGTTAATCTTGACCGTTAAATTGTTGCTCCGATTTGTAAACTTCCAGGGTAAAATTGCTCCTAAAAAAACCTTTCAGGGCAAAATTGCTCCTAAAAAAACTTCTGGGGCAAAATTGCTCCATTTTGTTAACTTCCGGGGCATTTTTGCTTCAAAAAAAACTTCTGGGTGCTGAGTGCTCCTGAGCGAAAACTTCTGTGACAATTAAGACCCTTATCCCTAAAAAGAATCTGACAATTGCCCATGTGATGCAAGAGTTGACAGAAGAGCACATTTGATTTCATTTAAGCTCTTTGCAGGAATGGCTGGACCCACCACCTCTTTTGCCTTCTCCAACTGTCCACGGGCTTGGTATTGGTATCTTTCATGCGCTCAAGGACCCTCAAAGCATCATTAACGTTTTCTCTCTCTAAAATATCCAGCCATAATAGCATTGTACACGCTAGCTGTAGGCTTCAAATTCATTTCTTCCAAATCATCAAGCATCTTATCTGCACTTTCAAAATCTTTCATCCTGGGGCACAAGCCTATCATATACCTGAATGTTTCACAATTTGCCTTCAAACTGTAGTGAGATATTATGGAATAGATCCAGTGGACCAAATTATATTCACATGTTTCTTCAACACTTCGTAATATGGAGTTTAACACCTCAGTAGATAAGGTAAAGCCTGCTTCACACATTGCACAAACAATCTTAAGAGCTAAATGCACGACTTGGAGTCTTCTACCCAGAAGCTTTTTTTCTTCCTACTCAGTGAACAGATCCTTCCATAAAGCATTATAATTTTTTTTTTTTTTTGATAACTAAAGCATTATAATTAACTTGCCTCTAAACCACATCTGCAATAAACTTTGTGTAGGAAGGAATTGAACAAGTGAGGGCCATTTTTGTAGCAGCCCGTCACTTAAACATTCAGCCCCTTTATAGCCCAAATGCTCATCTGAACTAAGAAAATCCAGGGAATCCCAGGAATCCAGAGAATCTGCCAAATAACTCCACGTAGTAAAAATAGGAGCTAGCTGTGACCTTGACTTTTCCAACTCAACCTCTTGCAGCCACGTATTCTTCTGTATCTTCCACAGTTCCACCTACTCTGGTGTAAACTCCCTAAATCAAGTGCATAATTGATGCTCCATGGTATGCTGCCATCAGAAACAATTGACTCCGAAATTGCAGAACAGTTGGCAACAACGGAGAATGACTCGACGGCAGAGAACTAACAGTAACCAGAAAATTCTCAGGAGAGTCGACATTCACAAACCCGTAAACTCCATCTGCCGCAATCGCGCTTTTGTCCTTTGGCGGCTCTGGCGAGGCTGTTTGCGTTGACGACTCCAAGTCGCTCAATCTCACTTCTCTGGTTCTTTCCCTCACACTCTCCACATTCAAGTGAGTTATCTCGTTCACACTTACCTTCATTGCTGGTCCACAACGCTTCTCTGTCCTCTGCAACAAAGTCTCTAATTGAGCGGAGATGGTTTGTAAAAGGTCCCCATTTTGTTGTAGAATATCTTCAATCGCCATACAAGGTTCAAGAATCTGATGCTTAACGAATGCAAAATGATGAACCAGATTTTATTAGACCGAAGCAATTAAACCAGTTGAAACAGACACAGAATTCTGACGGCGGAGGTGACACAAAAACAGAGGTAATCGACAATGTGTCCAAAATCAGAGACCCAATGATGATTCAAACCAGTCGATGCCACAGATGAAGAACCAGACGAAGTCGACAATAATAGATAAAAAAACCAACGATAACACCTTTCACTAGAATATTAATGACGCCAAGAATTTATCCAGAATCAATCGACCAAAAACTTGGATGAACCAGACTCAGAAACTGACGATAATCCGATGCAGAATAACCCAAAACCTAATTAATATCCGACGATGATACCCAGTACAGCAACAGTCAAGAATCAACGTTTTCCCCAAACTGATCACTCAGAACCGATATCTATCAATTCGCAGCTTCTAATGGAACTACGATCAGAACTGGATGAAACAGAGACGAATCCGAAGTCCGGAACCTGTCGATTATAGCACTCGGAATCTGACAATCTGACGAACCAAGGCACTGCAAATGGGACACGTGCGATAGATGTTGATAGAAGCAATATGTGGAGATCAAAGACCCAATAGCAACAGGTAGAAGACCTCTTTCAAAAGGGGTTCATTCTACCTAGCTCAAGTCCTTTTGCCTGCTCGGTAATTTTGGTAATAAAGGACAATTCATGGTACATGTGGTTAGGTTATCAGGCATTAAACAAGATTATATTACCTAATAAATACCCAATTCCCACTATTGACAAGTTACTAGACGAGTTATACGGTGCAACACATTCTTCTAAAATTGACGACATCCCAAAAACTACCTTCAAAACTCACAACAGACACTATGAATATGTAGTGAGGCCAAATGCACCTGCAACTTTCTAGGCTACCAGAGGTTCGTTAAGAATTATGGTATGATTGCTCGTCCTTTAACTGACCTCACTAAAAAGATTACTTTTATTTTGTCTCCTATTACTCAAAAGGCTTTCGAGAAGCTTAAATTGGCCTTAATTTCTGCACCGATGTTGAAACTTCTTGATTTTAAGTCTAAGTTTATTGTTGAGTGTGATGCCTCTATGGAGGGTATTGGTGTTATTTTGTTGCCGCAAGAATATCCAGTGGCTTTAGTGTTGGCACTACAAAAATGGCATTATTATCTCCTGGGTTGTCATTTCACAGTTAGGACCGATCATCACAGCCTCAAACATCTTCTTGACCAGTGGGTGTTTACAAATACTAAGAAGTGCCTTGTTCTCAAGATCCTTCCTTTTTATTTCAACATTGTTTATAATTAAGGAGGGGAAAGAGAACCTTGACGTTGATGCGCTCTCAAGATGACCACATTCAGCTGATTTTCTCCATCTAGTGGTAACTTTACCACTGGATTTCATGGACCTAAATGAAGCATTACGAAATGACTAATTTACAGCTCCAATTGTCACTACATTAGAGGCAGATCCGAATTCCAAGCCAGGATACTCTCTTGCTAAGCAGAAGCTTTATTGTCAAGGGCACATTGTGTTTCTAAGAAGCTCACCCATTTGAGCTAAACTTCTTGAGCAAGCGCATTTGACACCTTTAGGAGGACACAGTGGGTTTTTGAAAACCTTAAGCGTCTCATAGGTACTTTTTATTGGTCTCAAATGAAATCAAATGTGAGCACTTTTATTCGGTAGTGTTATGTGTTATGTCTACCAGAAAAACAAATGAGGCTTTATCTCCTACTGGTCTGTTACAACCTATTCTTGCTCCTGAACAAATTTGGAAGATATTTCCCTTGATTTTATTGTTGGGCTACCAAAGTTTGGAAATTATGATACTATCTTGGTAGTGGTAGATAGACTAAGCAAGTATTGTCATTTCATTCCTTTGTACCATCATTATACTACAAAATCCGTGGCTGCACATTTTTGTGAAGAAATTATTTCCATCATTTTAGATAGAGACCCTCTATTCCTGAGTGCTTTTTGGAAGGAATTGTTCAAGCTAAGCCAAACACTTTTAAGGATAAGCACCTCATATCATTCTCAAACAAATGGTCAAACGGAGGTTGTCAACTGCTCTCTTGAACCATATCTGAGGTGCTTTGCACATGAACAATCACATACTATGAGCAAATTCTAGTGCTAAGTAGAATACTCATTCAACACCAGCTTCCACACTTCAGCCAACACTATTCCCTTCAAAGTGGTATGGGAGGGATCCTTCTCCTCTTCATCCTTTCATTAAGGGTGAAACACAAATTGCAGAACTTGCGGAAACAAGTTGGGAAGATTATGAGTTGCTGCTAAAAAAATATCTAGATTTCCACGTTGAGGACAAGGCAGCTTTCAAGGAGGGGAGTAATGATATGTACCCCTTCACCTATCAGAGGCATAAAAACAGAGTAGCTGCTTGAGTGTTTGAATTCGTCTTTGATTGACTATGTCTGTCTGTTTGATTTATTTAATTATTATTATTGAGTCAGTTAGTTTGGTTTATTTATTTAATTAATATCATTGAGTCAGTCATGGGTTGCTCTAGCTAAATAATAGTATCACTTTAGAGGTCGTGAGTCCACTTAGTCAGTATGGTTATGTTTTTCTTATAATTATGTGTCTGTTTCCCGAGAATGTAGGGAGAGTAAGTTATTTTCATATTATTTCTATTCCTATAAACATCTTAGCCGTGCTTAAGCTAAGATCATACAGATATTTTGCTAATTACGAAGTAATTATAATAAGGGATAATAATTGCTATTTATTGTTCATATTCTCACAGGGGTAGCTAAATCTGACACATGATTATTGTTGGGAGGTGGTTGCCATAAAGAGAATGGTATATTCCTAGAGATGTTGGTAGCAAAGTTGTCAAACTGAGTTGAGTTTAAGCAAACTCGTGACAGTGACGTAAACTCGTATCATGAACTTGAATTGTAAATTCATAAAAGTTTACTTTTATTATTAATTAGGTATTACTAGTGTATAATTAAATAATTAAAATATAAAAATGATAACAATTTCATTTAAATATATTTTAAATCCAAATAATTGAAATTAAATCCATCAACATTCATCATTTATCATATTTAACAAAGAAATTTCTATAAAATTTATATATAAAGCCGTTGAGCATGATCAAATAAAAAAAGTTAACACAAGTTTAAGAGTAAGTTAATACGGTTTTGTAAGCTAGAAATGTAAAAATTGTAAACTCGGTATATAAACTCGTGAGTTTAACCGAATTTACAACTAGCACGAGTTTACCATTGATTTGACTCATTTTTGTAAGTTAGAAACGTAAAAACTATTAGAAAAGGAAGAATAGGAAGAAATTCTGATTGTATTAAATTATTAATAATGTGTGAGTACAAGCATAAATAAATTGATAACCACTATCTCTAACTAATTCCTGAAAATAGGAAACTAATTACAAAGTAAGTAAGATAGGAAAATAGGAAACTAATTACAATATAGTCTAATACCCCCTCAAGCTGGAGAATGTATATCGATCATTCTCAACTTGGAAAGGAGTGTAAAAAAAAATGGAGTAGGAGCAAGAGCTTTGGTAAAAATATCCGCCAACTGATCTTGAGACTTAATAATGTGTGAGGACCACTAGGGACTCACCAAACGGTTTCACCAGGGACCAAACAATACTCCAAGTGTCTCAAAAGAGACAAATATCAAAGAAACACCTCACCAGAGGCAAAGAACAAACGGGTCACGCAAAGACCACCAAACTCTTCACCAGAGGACGCAAAGCATTGCAGATGCCAACGAAATTACTCAACCACAAGCACGACATTCAAGACAAAATAGCACTTCACAAACATGCTGGAAAACATAACAAATGAAGAACCCAACCACTAGAGACAAGTGAATGTGCATGAAACAAAATGCCGACTATGCTGAAATAGTAGAAACAACTAAACCCAATCTCACAACGCAACATTTGAAGAAAAGAACCGGCCTACACACACCGAGAATGAAGGCTCGACGTCAGAGAACATAACAAGGTCTGAAAATAAGTGCAGCCACATTAGTGACCAAATAGAAGCAACAGTCACCCGAGTGACCAAATAACACTTCCACAACCAAAAAGCAAATAACCACCTAACTCGAAGCAAATTGATAAGAAAACTTGCTGAAATAGCACTGTGCAAGCTCCGACAGAAAACACGAGAGAGGAAGAGACCTTCTTCCACCTTCACCTTGGCTCCACAACAAACTCTCTGAGCAAGATCACCAGCCACTAAAAAAGACCAATCCGGAGAAAACTATTTACAACAGGGAGTAGAAAACCTCACCAAAGAGGACAGCACGAGAAACCAAAGAGAACAGCAGCTAAACACCCAATACCTTGTATTGGACTAAACAACTCAGAATAAGCTGCCACCCAAAACAAAACCAAGTGTAGTAGCAACACTGCAAATACGAAGCCAAGGACAGAAACATTGCAAACAAACTGCAACTTGGCAAACCAAGGACCAAAAAAACCATTGCACAAGGACCAATGCAGCACAGAAAAACACGAAACTAAGGACCCAAAAAGAGCAACACACCACTGCAACCCGGCCGAAACACAACACAAACGTGAGGAAATGATCAGTGCCCAAGAGGAACCCGCAAGAGATGAGCACAAAACAACCTAGGGCCAGCCAGATACAGTGAGTCGATGCCATGGAAGAATCAAAGCAATTGACGAAATTGGTGAACAGAAGAAATTGTCGCGATGGACGGTGAAGCAATCAGGGGTGAGCGGAAGCAAAATCAATCGTGATGGACGAAGCAATCAAGAGAATAGGTCTCAAGAAAACAAGGAAAAACTGAAAGCGATGGGGGAAGAAAGAGAAAAATTTAAAAAAATTTGTATAGAAAAAAATATTTCAGAGAGGTCAAAAACTCAGGTTTGGTACCATATTAGAAATTCTGATTGTATCAAATTATTAATAATGTGTGAGTACAAACTATTTATAAATAAATTGATAACCACTCTACGGTAAACTCGGAGAGTCAACTTGCGAGTTTGACAACAATGGTTGGTAGTATGAGGTAGGAGGCTAGGTGATTTTGATAAAGGAAACCAGGGTTAGAATCCATCTTCTCAAATGCAAGATCCTATTGTACAATTTCTTGCATATTTCCTATGATTACGACTCTTTTTCTTTTTTCTCCTTGCTAAATTACATTATGTATTTGCAATGCTACCTGTTTGTGCTTATTGGTAAGAATGTACCTATCATTCTATATATATGCTTGAATTATATCAAAATAGCAGGATTCTACATAAAATTTGATGTCCAAATTATTTTTTTATAAATGTAACTATTTCTTTCAGGCTGTATTTAGAAGGCACTTGCGCCCAGAAAAGGATTATCTATCATTTTCACTTGTTTACAAAAACGGAGAACGGACACTTGATCTGGTTAGAAATTTTAGTAACTACTCATGTGTGATAAATAAGACATTTAAATGGAAAATCTAAACCTAGTTCCTTTCTAGATTTGCAAGGACAGAGCTGAGGTGGAGATATGGTTTGGTGGCCTAAAGGCATTAATTTCTCCTGGACAACACGCCCTACGTTCCAAAAGTAACTTATATGATGTGAGTTTGTATTGATATGTTTTTAGTGATTATTTAATCCTTAACTCGATTTGTTCTAAACAATGTTAACAAGTTTCTATAAGTAACCATTTTCACTATTAAGGTTGGGTTAGGTAGGTAGAAGTCTAAACCAAATTATTTATTTTTGCTTCTATACTTGGGAGACCTTAGGTGTTGTCTTTAATTTTTCAGGTACAAGTTGGTGTTGACTTCTTCCCAAATAGTCGTCCTTTTGGTGCAACATTAGAGTTTGCTTCTTGCATTGCACGTGGCAGGGACTCCATAGATTCTTCATTGAATTGGGCAACCTCAGATGTGGCATCAGAAGGTCCAAATATGCAACCAAGGACAAGTGCTTCAGATGGCTTCCGTGTAAGTGTGTCAAGCTCACCTAGTTGTTCAAGCATAGGATCGGGGCCAGATGACATAGAGTCACTAGGTGATGTGTATATATGGGGAGAGGTTTGGAGTGATGGGACTTCACCTGATTGTTGGATCACGGATGTGCTGGTTCCTAAGCCATTAGAATCAAATGTTGTTCTTGATGTTCAACAAATTGCATCTGGTATGCGTCACATTGCTCTAGTTACGAGGCAGGGAGAGGTGTTTTCTTGGGGTGAGGAATCTGGGGGAAGACTTGGTCATGGGATTGAAAAAGATTTCTGTCACCCACATTTGATTGAGTTTCTCTCGGTTCAAAATGTTGAGTTTGTTGCATGTGGTGAGTATCATACGTGTGCTATTTCTACATGGGGTGATTTATTCACATGGGGAGATGGTGCTCATAATGCTGGCCTTCTTGGTCATGGCAGTGATGTTAGTCATTGGATCCCAAAGAGAGTCACCGGCCCTTTAGAAGGTCTACAAGTTGTATCAATTGCATGTGGTACATGGCATTCTGCACTAGCAACCTCTAATGGCAAATTGTTTACCTTTGGTGATGGAACATTTGGTGTCTTAGGCCATGGAGATCGGAGCAGTGTGTCATATCCAAGGGAGGTACAATCATTGAGCGGACTCAAAACTATTAAGGTTGCTTGTGGAGTATGGCACACTGCAGCTACTATAGAGGTTATGGGTCATCAAGGTACTAATATTTCATCCCGAAAGCTTTTCACTTGGGGTGACGGTGACAAGTATCGATTGGGTCATGGAAACAAGGAAACCTACCTTCAACCCACTTGTGTCTCTACGCTAATTGAGTATAATTTCCTCCAGATAGCATGTGGCCACACTATGACTGTTGCATTAGATACATCAGGTTGTGTATTTACTATGGGTGGCACTGCATATGGTCAGCTAGGAAATGCTTTGTCTGACGGAAAAGCACCTACAAAGGTTCAAGATAAGTTGGTTGGTGAATATGTTGAGGAAATATCATGTGGAGCAAATCATGTTGCTGTCTTAACATCAAGAAGCGAATTATATACGTGGGGCAAGGGAGCCAATGGAAGATTGGGGCATGGAGACACCCATGACCGGAAATCTCCAACACTGGTTGAGAGCTTAAAAGATAGGCATATCAGAAATGTCTCATGTGGCTCAAATTTTACATCTTGCATATGCATCCATAAATGGATCTCTGGACCTGATCAATCTGTTTGCTGTGGTTGTCGCCAAGCATTTGGCTTTACTAGAAAAAGGCATAATTGTTATAATTGTGGCTTGGTGCATTGCCATGCTTGTAGCTCCAAGAAGGCTTCAAGAGCCGCATTGGCTCCAACGCCAGGAAAACCACATCGTGTGTGTGATGCTTGTTATAATAAGCTTAAAGCTGCTGAGACTGCTAGCGCTTCTTTTACTTTTAGTAGGAAACCTACTCCTCCTCGTCAATCTATAGATGGCAGGGAAAGATTAGATCGTGGAGAAGTAAGGTCTTCAAGAATTCTCGTGTCTTCCATTACTGAGCCAGTAAAATTCCTTGAGATTTGGGGAAATAAGCCAGAATCTAAACATGATTTTTCTTCCCTTACCCGAAGTCCTCAATCAAGTTCACAATTCAAGCATGCTGCATTTCCAAGTTCATTGAAGCCCATTCATAATGCTTTCAGGCCTTCAAGTCCACCACCAACTCCACCAGCCAATTCAAGACCTGCATCGCCATATGCAAGAAGACCGAGTCCTCCACGTTCTGCCACCCCTGGATTTTCTAGAAGTATGATTGAAAATTTGAGCAAGTCGAATGAGCTTATGAACCAAGAACTCTCAAAATTACAAAATCAAGTAACTTTTTATACTCTTCAATTTAGCGCATGCTAGTTTCTTCTTCAAGGAATATAACATGCCTTATTCACAAATACAATGAATATTTATCTTCTTGCATATAGATTAGAAGTTTGAAACAGAAGAACGATATGCAAGATATGGAGATTCAGAAGTTGAAGAAAAATGTCCTGGAAGCTACCTTGTTGACTGGAGAGGAATCCTCTAAGCATAGGCTAGCTAGGGAATTTATTAAGAGCATGACAGATCAGGTACCTTTATTTAATTAGTATTCTAACACCATAATCTATTTTGTTATCTTTTGTACATTAAATTTTTTTTTAAAAAAAATTGTTATAGATATCCATGGAAATATTAAATCATTTTTGTACTAACAAAGTAAGGCATTTTTTAAAAAAAGATGATAATTCCGCTGGTCCTTTTTTCTTTTAAGTCTTTTAAATATCTCTCGACTTATATGTGTAAACAGGAATGTTTTCAATGGAATCAAGATTGGTTAATAGCCTACTATAGTTGTAAGTGAATACACATTTTTGTCACTATTTTTGTCACACACTGCTCTTTTAGATTGGGTGGAGTTGAAATCCTCCCTTCATATTCCAATTAATTAGTACCAAATTTGGCAAAGTGTTGTTGAGGGCAAGCTGCCTCTGCACTTCATTTTAGTAACATATTAGAAGTAAATAAAGAATGCTATAAAAAAAGTACATAAAGTATTCAATCGAATGAAGGATGAAGACGGTATCTCTTTGTTTTTTTAATAAAAGTCAAAATGCATTGGTTATAGTTGGTCTATGGGTAAAACAATACCATGAATATAATCAGAGATATTGATATTAAAAAAGTAACAGACAATTCTATTGTTTTAATATCATGAGATAATTGTTGGCAGTTATACACACATAGAACTCAACATGAGATTTGAATGGTGTTGGCAGTTATACACACATAGAACTCAACATGAGATTTGAATGTGTGTTGGCAGTTATACACAGTGTGTATAATTGCTAGCATACACATTCAAATCTCATGTTGATTTAAATAGTTATTGTTATCCTTTCTTAAATAAATATATTTGTAATTTACTTGTGAAATTTATGAGTTGAAACATTATAGAAAGCCTAAAATTGTTGGAGCATACAAACTTTTTCTGTTTAAATTAAATTTTCTCCAACGTAACTACTGTTGTGATGTCTTGGAATATTGTTCTGTTTGGTTTTTCTAGTTGAAAGATGTGACACAGAATTTGCCACCAGACTATCCAAACAGTGAGACCTTGAGAAATATCCATGTTCAAGCTGAAGATTTCTTGAGAGAAAATCTAGAATGTGAAGCATCATCTTCCATACTTTCCAACATAGAGTCTAGTCAAGAAATTGGACTTGATACACCAGCTTCGGATATTGATGGTTCTAAATTGCAAGAACAGAAACTTGAAGAAACTACTGATCCTGCTGAAGTTGAACCATCTCAACATTCTGGAAATTCTCTTCAAGAAAGTAGTAGATCATCTTTATCTATTATGGAGGCAGCAACTCCACCGCAAAGCTTAGAAAATGGTTCACAATCACCAGACTCTATGCAACCAGGTAGAGAAACAGAACAGGAGGTCGTGGAACAATTTGAATCTGGTGTTTATGTGACGCTAGTAGTAAGGTCAAATGGATCAAAAGTTTTCAAACGAGTTAGATTCAGGTATATAGCTCACTTCGTCACCCGATCTATTCCAGATTTCCTATATCTATTCCATATATTGATCAATATAATTGAATCTGTAGCATATATGTATGTCTCGTTGCATGGCCAAGTACATATTCACCTATAAATAAGTCCTCATGTGAAGAACGAGGCACATTATTCAATGTTTGTAAATAGTGCTGCTTGTTATATATTTTATACTAACTCTGATCCTAAAAGCTAAACAACCAATTTGTGAATATTAAGAAAATTAGTTAAGTTGGTTATTTATACAAAAGTGTGTTTACTTCCTTAAACTACCCTCTAAAACCATGTGCATTAGAACTACCCTTGCTGGGAACCCCTTAGTATATATAATCAATAGTGATACTTTGGGCAAAATTATAAATTTAGGAGACAAAATGGATTGAGGTTATTTAGGATCAAATCTAATATTCAACTAGCTCTTATATATTATAGACGGAGATTATTGGTTTTTTTTTTTTTTGTTACTTATTTGACTTTATTCTCTCAATGCAGTAAAAGGAGGTTCGATGCACAAGCAGCAGAAGAATGGTGGAATACAAATAAAGATAGGGTGTTTAAAACATATAGTTCACCAACAACAAGTCTTGCAGCTACTGGGTCATCAGCTACGTCTAACACTCAACCCTTAGCTGAAGACAACACTTAACCTCCTTGAACTTAGTTTTCTTTCCCTAATCTTTCTAGTCATCGATCAGATAATTTAGAATAGTTGCATACCATAATCAACCAAAAGTAAAGAAAACTATAGTTAGACAACTAATTTAATTTGAAGGGAGAAGTCTAACAACAAGAGTACAAAATATAGATAGGAACCTTACTTTGTATTGCAGAGTACATAATCGTAGTATATATGAAACAGATTTGATTTACTCGCCTTTTGAAGTTTGTCCAATCTTTTCCTTTGATTGTTTATTTATTTCTTCAACTTACTTAGTATTGTTTCTGGAGATTATTCGGTAATAAACAAACTCTCTTGCAATACATGCTGATTGGAAAATGATGAGCACGAGTGGCATCCAACAATGTATGTAAATTAGCATCCAAATTCAACATGACAGTTAAGGTGGCATCACACATGACAACCATGTCATACACTTCTACAAATTTTGCGGTATATGGTGATTTTTATGGAACATTAATAAGTGTAATATATGCAGGCTTTAACATCCTGTTTTTTAGCACTTAGAATTAATTATAATTTAAAATTTTATTAAGTCAAAGAGTACCATATAAATTAACAATTTAAAAAAAGTATCAAGTTCTAAGAAAAATATAATACAAATGAAATACCTTGTTGAAATAATTATTCTAACTATATGGGCATGTGTGTAAACTTATCTTATTATTGGAATAAGTAAAAAAGAAAAAGAAAAAATGTTTGAATATTAGCACAATTACTATTTTATTCTTTTGTTAAAAACTACTGTATTATTTTAATCTGGAGCCAATCTTTCTGCTCATTTTACACACTCCTTCAAGGCCGCATCCCTACCCAAGCTACAAGGTGTGTTCGTTTTGGTTATCATCAGTCTTTTCGTTCAATTTCTCTTATGCTTTGTCTTGTTCTTGTCCTTACTCCTTACCTTATCTTGTTAAAAGAAGTCTTGTTAATTCTAAGTGCTGAAAAACAGGATGCCTTTTTGTCCTTCTATTTATTCTTCCCTCGAGAGACTTTTACTTTTGCTTACCAACACATGATACACATACATATACAATGTCTATATTTAAATTTGTTGTATTTGCATAATGATTTTTATTACTAATAAATATGGAATTTTTATGGAAAATTTGATTAGTGGTAACTAATAAGTATGTATTTAAATAATATTAATTTTTAGAATGGTAGATTTAGGCTCTAGAGTAGTACTAGAGTAACTTTATAATAGTTTTGAGAAATATATTAATAGATATTCAGATTTGTGACCTTGTAGACTTTCATTTAGAGCTTGGAATTAACTCTTATGTGATACCTATGAGTTAGGATGCAGCAGACAATTCTAAAAATTCTTCCATGTACTTGTGAATGATTATCTTTTTTATAAAAAAAAATGGATTGAATTATGTGTGTGTAAATTCTCAAATAAGTAATGTTACAAGTAAATTTCTTTATAACTCACTTTATTCACATAGTTAATAATTAAAGGGTTAAGGTGTAAAAATACATATGTGTTTTACCTCGATGAGAGCTCAACATCAAGTTCTTTTTTTAGGTGCAAAGGTGCACACATGCTTATTATTTCAATTATTATTTAATAATTATTATTTCAATTATTAAATATTTTTTTAATTTGATAATTTTATTTCAATTAAAGAAAAATTATTATTTCTTTAGGTATAATTCCTAGAAGGCCAAATTTTTTATTTCCATAATTTATTTTCTTTTTTTTAAATCCTTATTAAATTTTTTAATCAATAATTAATAAATGGGTATTTATGTATTTGAAATTTGATATTATAAATAATTTTTCAATCAAAACAGAAAAATATTATTTAATTTTTATTGCATTCAGAAATATACAATATAAACCTTTGCACCTCTAAATGAGTTATTTCTATTTATATGATGAATGAAAGTAAATCAAGGAATGTTATAGACTTATAAATATAAAGTTGACTTTTTCAAAGTAAATGAATTATTTTTTTTCATAGAATAAATTAATTATTTCTTTAACTATTTATTTTTCAAAAAATTAAAATTATTTTTAAGTAAATATATTATTTATAATATCAAATTTTAAATGCACAAATACTCATTTATCAATTATTAATTAGAAAATTTAATAAGGATTTAAAGAAAAATAAAATGAGTTATGGAAATTGTTACGGACCTAGTCTAGGCCCATTATCTCACTGGCTAGTACAGGGGGCAACCCACTATCCGTGGGACCCAGCCATGACCTTGGACATGCACACACGATCTCGGACACGCACAGCACGATCCCAGGACATGTACGGTGTGGCGGCCAAGGAACTAACTAACCAGGTAGACTCTATATACGAGAGGAGGAGACGGGCGCCGGGTACACAATCTCTAAGCCTGGACTAATCTATATTCAGTCACACAGCACACACAGCACCCCTTAGGCGAAACGCCTGCTTGTGTACCGTGATCATACCTTCTCCTGAACGCTTGTCCTATAGGCCGGACATCTGAGTTCTGAACCAGAACAGTGGCGCCGACCGTGGGGATCAATAAACTTCAATTCCCGTGACCATGAGGATAAGCACTCGTGCTTGGGCCAAAGACAATCGGAGGCGGATCAAGCGGGGACAACCGTCAACCACCACGTCAACCACCCCGTAACGAGCGCCGATTAACCAATACGATGGAGACCATCAGGAAGGAGAAGATCGGCTATCTCAGCCAGAAGACCCTTTGATTCCCAACAATGAACGACATCAAGAGGACAACTTTGTCAGGCACGGAGTCCTCGGCTCCACGAAACCAAGACCGTGGACCACGAATTCCAGTGCGGAGGCGGCGAGACATCCCACATGCCGAGCCAGACTTTCGATCTCTTCAAGGCGGGATGCTTGCGATAATGAGACGGGTGGACAACATAGACAAGCGCCATACCCTTCACTATCAGCGAGCGGAAGAGCGGGAGAAAAGACGGACCCACACCCTTTCCGGCGAGGACCGGGAAGATAAAACTTGGAGAGAGGGCGACGATGACGAGAGCTCGGCTCATCGCACCGACAGCGAAGGCGGAAGCCGTCAACGGCGGGAGGGCCAATAGGAGGAACCTAAACCGAGATGAAGAAGGTCGACCTCGGGCGAGGAACCATCGAGGTAACGGGACGATTCCTCCAAGTGGGTTCCAGTGACGGAGATATGTCACCAAATGCACAATAGCTTTTTCTCAAAGGAAATCCGAACGCCCGATTCCCCGAAAAGCTGAATTTGGGCGAGTTGACAAAGTACGACGGCACACAAGACCCGACGACTCATTTAGAAGACTTTGACGTTCACATGTCGGTTAGAGGTCTCAAGGAACCAATCGTGCCGCGAATCTTCGCCGCGACGTTAAAAGGGCCGGCGTTGAAGTGGCTCCACACTCTTCCTTTTGGGTCGATCCACAATTTTGAAGACTGGCGAGGCCTTTGAGTTGCACTTCGCAACTAGCAAACGGCAGCCAAAATCTCAGTACTCTCTGTCCAAAATCAGGCAGCGGCCGGGAGAGCTGCTCCAAAGTTACCTTGACCGCTTCAATCATGCGGTACTACAGGTGCGCGGACTCAACGAGGACGTACACGTTCACTTATTGGTGGATGGCCTTGATAAAGAGTCCCTTTGCGAATCTTTCTTAAAGGAGCGGGCAAAAATCTCAACGACTTCATAACCCGTTCAAAGAAATACTTGGACGTCGAGCAGATGCGAATGGCAAACAATCCCATTTCGAGGCGGGACCAAGATAGAACCTCCTCTCGGAGGTCGAGACTTCTCGATAACGAAATAGGGATTCCCGGGGGGGGAACGAAAACAAGAGCCGGGGTGGCAAGTCTGATCAGCGGAGCAAGTACGAGAAATATTCAGCCTTGACGGTGCCTCGGTCTCAAGTATGGAAGGATGTGTCAACAACCGAGATGAAGAAGGTCGATCGACCTCGTCTGTCCTACCGAAGATCCGGGGTAGACCAATCTAAATATTGCTCGTTCCATGATGGTCGGGGTCATACAACTGATGAATGTTACGAGCTCCGTGATGCAATCGAACGATTTGTTCGTGAAGGCAAACTTCAACAGTATGTCATAGAGCATCAAGGAAAAGGTGGTAAACGAAAGACCAAGAACCGCGCAGGACCCCGAAAGTTCAAAAGCGGGAAGATAAGCGCAAGGCCCACAAGTCGATGACGAATTTCCGAAGCTGAATTCGGCGTAACGTATTCAGCGGAGCAATGGGCGGAGCGGAGATACTATGAGCCGCGAAGGAAATACCTTCGAGAAGTCCTATCCGTCGAGACCGACCAAAATTCAAGGAACATCACACCGAGGTAGCACGATCGCCTTTGTTTTTCACAAGCGACGACCTCGGGGGCGTTGTCCCCGGCCATCAAGATGGGCTAGTGATAACAGGACGATCGTCAAGCGCCGAGTCGGGCGGATATTTGTGGATGCCGTAGCTCGGCCGACATACTAAGTTGGGAGGCGTTTAAAAGAATGAGCACGGACCGGGACGACTTAAAGCCTTGCAAGACAACCCTCATTGGGTTTAACGGAGAACAATCGCGTCAGAAGGGGTTTATCGACCTCCGGTTCACCCTGGAGTCAAAACGCCATCAAGTCCGAAAGAGTGCGGTTCATAGTGGCCGACTTCATTTCACCCTACAACATAATCTTGGGAAGGCCAACCATTCACAAGTGGGACATGTTGGTATCTACTAAGCATCAAAAACTCAAGGTGATAGGCAACCAAGGAACCGTGGTCACGGTAACGGGGGATCAAAAAGAGTCTCGACGGTGCTACTTTGAAACCATCGAATTGGGGAGGCGGATCTTCGTCCCGGCCCCAAAGAAGCGGCTATCCGGACCGTTCGGACCGGGATTCACCGACGACGAAGTTAATACCGTGGAGTTAGACATCCGCGACGAGGAGGTACGCCGAGCGGCCAGGAGACTCGGAAGATCCGGTGGTAGGCGATCCTCTCCATACCACTAAGATCGGCAAACACCTATCTCCCGAACTTAAAAGCGGTTTGGTGGAGTTCTGAAGGAAAACGGGATATCTTCGCTGGAATTCATCTCGTGTACAGGGATAGATCCGAAGTTTTGTTGTCACAAACTAGAAGTCTATCAGGGCTCAATCCCCGTGTCGCAGAAAGAGGAACCACGGACCGTTAAAAAAGGAAAGCATTGGAGATTCACATCCAAGAATTGCTTGAAGCCGGATTCATTCGGGAAATTCAAGATACAACCCGGTTATCAAATGTGGTGATGGTAAAAAGCCAAACGGGAAGTGGAGAGTTTGTACAGATTATAAGAACTTGAACAAAGCGTGCCCAAAGGACTCCTACCCAATGCCAAACATCGACCAACTGGTGGACAACGCCTCAGGATTCCAGCTCCTATCCTTTATGGACGCATATTCCGGATATAATCAGATAGCGATGTACCTAGAGGATCAAGAAAAGACGGCCTTCATTACTGAAAGAGCTAATTATTGCTACAATGTCATGCCCTTTGGATTGAAGAATGCTGGAGCTACATATCAAAGGATGATGAATAAGGTCTTTGCAGACCAGATCGGTTGCAATGTGGAAGTGTATATAGATGACATGATCGTCAAAACTTTGGACCAAACAACGTCATATACAAGACCCTGGAGCAGACATTTGCCAAACTCAGAACCTACAGAATCCGACTGAACCCGGCCAAGTGTGCTTTTGGCGTCCCCGTTGGAAAGTTCCTGGGTTTCATGCTGACTAACCGAGGCATTGAGGCCAACCCGGACAAATGTAGGGCGGTGATGGAGATGAAGGCTCCGAGTAATAAAAAAGAAGTCCAGCAGTTTAACGGAAGGTTGGCCGCCCTAACTGTGTTTTTGCCAAAGTCGGCAGAGAAGGCTTTGCCCATGTTCGAGCTCTTAAAGAAGGAGGCATCGGTGGAGTGGAATTCAAAGTGCGATGACGCATTTGAAGAGATAAAGCAATGTCTGGCCAATCCTCCAGTCCTCTCAAAACCCCAACCTGGCGAGAGTCTTTTCCTTTACTTATCCGTCGGCGAGGAGGCCGTCAGCGCGGCCTTAGTAAGAGAGGCGGAACACGGACAAATTCCTGTATATTTTGTCAGCAGAACCCGTGGCATTCGCTCGCTTATTGCGGCCCGTCGATTAAGACCTTATTTCCAGGGTCACCATATCGTTGTTAGAACAAGCCAGCCAATTCGACAAGTCCTACATAAGCTGGACTTAGCGGGGAGGATGACTAATTGGGCGATAGAATTGTCCGAGTTCGACATCACCTATGAACCTCGTCATGCAATCAAGTCACAGGCGTTGACCGACTTCATCAGAGAGCTCACCCCGGCTACTAGGACAGATGATACGATGGCGGGCGAATGGAAGGTGTATGTCGACGGATCGTCGAACACGAAAGGAAGTGGAGCCGGAGTCATCATTGAGAATCCAGAGGGGTTACAATTGAGCATTCGTTGCATCTTAATTTCCCAACTTCGAACAATCAAGCAGAATACGAGGCCTTGATAGCCGAGCTTTTTCAAGCCAAGGAAAATGGGGCCACAAGAGTTAAGGTTTTCACCGACTCCCAACTTGTGGCGGCTCAGATCGACGTATCAGGCTAAAGGCCCACTAATGGCCAAGTATCTCCTAAAAGCCAAGGACTTAATGTCAGACTTCGATGAAGCAACCGTTACCCATATCCCTCGAGGAGAAAACGCAAGAGCCGACATTTTGTCAAAATTGGCAAGCACTAAGCAGGCTGGTTGTCACCGTACGGTTGTCCAGCAAAATCTCCAAGATCCGGTGTGCATGATGGCTATTTCGGTTGAATCGATGGAAAAAGCCAATAGAAGACTATCTTGAACGTGGACTCATCCCGCACGATGCAATGGAGGCCAAAATGTTGGTTCGAGAAGCGGCCAAGTATACAATGGTGGAGGATCAACTCTATCGAAAGGGATTACATTCTCCCATGCTAAGGTGTTTGAACCCAAATGAAGCGGGTATGTCCCGGCCGAGGTGCATGGAGGGGCCAACGGTCGGCATATGGGGCTAAGGCGCTTGCCGAAAAACCCTTCGAGCGGTGTTATTACTGGCCAACATTGGAGGCGGATTCAAAGACCCTTGTAAGACAGTGCGATAGTTGTCAGAAACATGCCGAGTTATTTGGGCGCCCCAGTAGAGCTTCATTCCATCACGGCCCCTTGGCCATTTTACAAATGGGGCATGGACATTCAGGGGCCATTCAAGACAGCACCCGGGCAACTACGGTGGCTAATCGTGGCAGTAGACTATTTCACCAAGTGGATTGAGGCCGAACCTCTCACAACGATCTCCTCGGCACGTGTGCAACGATTTGTTGAAGTGAATATAATTACGCGGTTCGGAGCACCAGTCGAGATAGTAACAGACAATGGAACTCAGTTCACCGGAGTCGGATTTCGTGATTTGATTTATGAATACGGAATACGGCATCACTTTGCTTCCGTGGAACATCCGCGATCCAACGGGCAAGTTGAAGCCGCCAATAAGGTAATCCTTGAGGGTTTGAAGAAACGTATGGAGGCCGACACCTCTTGGGCTGATCAACTACCCTTTGTTCTTTGGGGAAACCGAACAACTGCTCAGACATCCACTCAAGAAACTCCTTATAGGCTGGCCTACGGCTGTGAGTCTATGATTCCTGTCGAAATAGGGATGATGTCTTGGCGCAGGAAGAGCATTTTATCACAAGGAGAAACAGCCAATAATGAGGCGTTAGCAGTCGAGATGGATCTGGCCGATGAGGCCCGGGTTACCGCCCATTGTCGGGATATTGCAATGAAGCAGTTGATCGTGGCTCGTTATAACAAGAAGGTTAGACCACGGACTTTCCAGCCCGGTTGCTTGGTCCTTAGAAGGGCCGACATTGGAAACAAGAATTCCAAAGACGGCAAGTCGGCGGCTAATTGGGACAGACCTTATCGCGTTCGGGAAACTCTTGAGAGAGGAGCCTACATTCGGAGAATTTGGATGGAGCCCCAATCAAGCGAACATGGAATGCGGACAAGTTAAAGGCGTATTTCGCTTAGGCTTATCTTTTGTTTGTCTTAAAGCATCTTTTTCCATTATGTTCTTTGTTCGATGTTGGCTGCGCTCTTCCCGCTTTGTCGAATATGAATGAAATTCTCGTTGGAGAGTATTTGTTGAATTCCAAACATTGTCGTTTTCAAGATTAAATTGTTACTAGCTTTTCAATTTGAAGAAAATAGGTCCGGATAGCTATCGCAGCCCGGACACGCTTATTTACTCCGGGTATCAATAGAAAATGTCATGCACCACGATCGAGTCAAAATGCTCGGACGCTATCGGGACAAAACCGAACCGGGCAGTGGCAATTTTCGTTTGCCTTTGGATGACCGGTTACAATACCAGAATCTTATAAGACAAAGGCAAACACTAGCACTTTAAAACATTATGGTCTTATGACCAAGAAGCGCGTTCACAGATTCTGCTTACTTTCATATGACCTTGGCCCGGTCGACCGCAATAACTGGTAAAGTTATATTCTTATATGATGCATATGATTGCTAGATTACCATCTACTATTAATCGTAGGCAAAAATGGCCAGATTGGCCAATTAAGAGTCAACGCCGGTAACACAACCCGGACGGAATATACAAAGTACAAATAAAGGAAATCAACCCACGAGCTTGGGGGCGGTTGAGACTTCCTCACCCTGCTAGCTTGAGCCGCTTTAAAGCCCTCAATTATTACGTTGGAGTCGGCCAAGAGACCCTGGGTCTCTTTCAGTGCAAACTCCACTTTCCCCAGCTGAACCTCACGAGCCTGGAACTCGTTCGAAGCGATTTGCCATTGTTTTAGAGCTTCATTGCGTTCTGATCGGGCACGCTTCAGCTCCGCGGCAGTCTCCGCATATTTGTGGTGGAGGGTTAGAAAAGATTGAGTCAAACCAGCACCTCTTAGGAAAGCATTTCCCAATTCCTGGACGTCTCGTACATCGACTTCCCGCAAAGGTACTAGCTCTTGATAGCGGGTAGGAGGCAGGAGTGCGATGCTGAGTTCTTCGGTAATTCCCTTACTCCACAAATGGGAACGGGGAATGACAGTTGGAGGACGAGGGGGAACCGGGTATCGGGCGATGAGGAGGGCCCAACGTTGGTCGACTTGGGAGGCGGCGAGGCCGCGGTAGGGAGGCTCGGATAGGACAGACCGTCCCGGCATCGCCATGCGGGCTTCGAGGACTCTCCGCCTTGAGCTTCTTTGGCTCGGCTCGCTTCGATGACTCTCCGACCTTCGACTTGCCCGAGTCATGGGCCGACCTCTTTCTCCCCTTAGTTGTTGGCTCTGGGATCCCAGAAAGATATTGCGGCTCTTTCATTTTGAGACCTGCACGAAACACAGACACCGTGTTAGCTACTAGGAAGGCAAAAACGATGAATACTTTACTAAGACGCGAACAACGCCGATATTTAAACAGCAGAAATATCATACTCGGCCTTGACACCATCTCATCTCGACGCTGAGCTTCGGCCCGATATTGGGCTACCAAGGAGCCGGCCCCAACAGTGCTGTTCGCCCTCACATGGTCTATTATAGCGTCGATGGCTTTCCTTTCAGGCTTCAGCAGATTGGACCGCTCTACCTTATAGGCGCTAGGGGACACGTTGTGGTGATCTTGACACCAATACAAATTAAATTCCCAGTCGACTTTCGCGAGTCCGGCCCTTTGAGGAACCAAGGAGTTGTGCCGGTTTAGTGACAACTTTAAAAGTTGCTCTTGAAGCGTTTGAAAGAGTCGAGACTGGGTAAACAAACGCCGGTTGGCTATTCCCGGGGAGCTACACTAAGGAATTGGAGGGTGGCCATTTGAAATTCGGAAAAGGGAAAGCGAATACCAAGTCTGGTGAGGTAGTCTGCATAGAAAAAGAAAAAGGAGTTGTGGCTCCCCTCCCTCTCGGAGCACACAGGCTCTTCCTCTTCCGGGAGACAGAGAGAGTAGGTGTTAGTATCTTGAATCGGGAGACCTTCCAAGTCTTCTATGGTCACTTCGACCGATAGGACAACACTTCGCGGGTAACCCAAGGGAATTGTTCAATTAAATCTGTGGGGGCTAGCGCGGTTTGCATTTCCAGACTCGACTCACCGCGTGAGAAGAAGAAGACGACGCCATTATATCAGAATCTTCCTAGCATACCTGATGTCAAAAATTGAAGGCGAGATTCCACAGTTGTGGTAAGATTAAAATCCAAGTCAACAGGACTCGGCGATGAAGCTTGAGGAGCCGGGACAAGATTGTGTCGGCAGGAGCCTAAAATCAAGTCGGCTGTGGAGGAATCCCCGCAAGAAATAAGTCGTGAGCATTCGTACAAGCAGTCATAGCAAGGCCCGATGTAGGAATCAACCTCGGCCTAGGGCCCGAACCGCCACTTTGTTAGGCGGCTATTCGGAAGGCCCGAGAAGCGGACACGTCGAAGCTCGGGTTAAACACCCTTGGATTGGGAAGGAGCGGGAAGGAAACATTCGGACTTCCCTAACCGATGATGTGCCGTCTCGAGTTTTCGCCGCCCGCCACCGAAGTTTTTCCCTTGCCTCCACGGTGATCGGTTAAAGCAACGGTTTGCGACGTTGGACGAGAAGATTCATCGCCCCAAAGCCACCAACGGCTTCTTCCCTGACAGTTTGGCGTAGTTCATCCAGTTCTTCGGGGGTCATATCCTTTATGTCCTTTGACATTTGGAACCACTCTCTTAAAGGTATTAACGATCAATGAACTGAAAAGGAAACGGCTCACTCGAAAAACAGGGGGATTTTTGCACAAATGTGGGAACTGAAAACAGGACTACGCAAAAATTCACTCAATAAAGAAATCTACCCAGAACTTCAACTAAATACAGACGCAATCTTACAGCAGATCAGAGCAGAACAAAAGAAAGAGGCAGGGAAACAATAATACCTACCTAAGATATGGAGATGCTCGATGAAAGTTGTGGAATGAAAATGGTTCACGAGACGGATTATCTTCCGGAAAGCGAAAATCGTCAGGAGAGAAGTTCTTCAAAACAACTTGGGTAAAATGGCACTGAAGGAGGCCTGGCGGGTATAAACCTTTCGAAAACCCAATCGACGGGGGCAAAAGCGCCTTTTCATTCATTAGCAAGGCTGACGTGACCTTTTCATTTAATGCGCATCTGTCAGGCATTAATTACGCCAAGGGCCGTATAGGCCAACACCCCTCAATTCGGCTTCACGACAGTCGAGGACGCCGGTGCGCGAGGCTAATGATGACCTAGAAGAGGAATCGACAGTAGAAAGCGCCCGGGTACAAGGGGCAGCGCTCACAGTCAAGTATCCCGGCTCACCGGTTAGGCTAATCAGCCTGAGAAAGGACCCACACTTGGAGGTTTCGACCGTGCAAGAGGCGAGCCCGACTCCGGATGGTCGAAGAACAACGAAATTTAAAAGCAAACATAACCCGGACCACATGTCCGGGGCAATTCAACCGAAGACTTGTAACTCGAGGTTGTTTGAAATTATGATAGACACCCTATCAATGTAAAAGGGGTGGTACCGGCTCGATACAAAATCGGGATTCAAGAACATGTCCACCCGGTTGACCGAGACTGGACAACCCGGCTGGGGGGGCAAGGATATCATGTTACTTCGCGATCAACAAAGACTCGGACTTCCGTACTTCAGTCAAACGAACATCTAAACTCGGTAGTTCAGAGACCTGAGCAACCGAGCTTGGGGGCAACTGTTACGGACCTAGTCTAGGCCCATTATCTCACTGGCTAGTACAGGGGCAACCCACTATTCGTGGGACCCGGCCATGACCTTGGACATGCACACACGATCTCGGACACGCACGGCACGATCCCGGGACATGTACGGTGTGGCGGCCAAGGAACTAACTAACCAGGTAGACTCTATATATACGAGAGGAGGAGACGGGCGCCGGTACACAATCTCTTAGCCTTGACTAATCTACATTCAGTCACACGGCACACACGGCACCCCTTAGGCGAAACGCCTGCTTGTGTACCGTGATCATACCTTCTCCTGAACGCTTGTCCTATAAGCATACAGGAGGAGCACACAGATCCTATATCAAATCACCGGACCTTCAATAGGCCAGACATCTGAGTTCTGAACCAGAACAGAAATAAAATTTTTTCCATTTTTACTCATTCAATAAATCCTCCTTCCCAAAATGATAAATCAGAACCAAAAATTTGGTCTCCCAGGAATTATACCTAGAGAAATAAAATTATTAAATTAAAAAAAACATTTGGTGTTGGGCGCTCTTTTGGTCAAATCACATGTGTGTTTTTGCACCATTGAAAGCCACGTCATCGTCTAGTCAGCAAACAAAAGTCAAACTTAATGGTCAAACGATATTTTTGCACCTAATTTGTAACCACGTGTGCACTTTTGCACCAAAAAAAATATTTGATGTTGGGCGCTCCTCGAGGTAAAACACATGTATATTTTTGCACTTTAACCCATAATTTAATTATAATTAATGTATTTTTCTATTATTTTTTCTTTTTTATGCATGTTTGAATATGTGATAATATTTTATACGAATGGAAGCATGATTTATTGTACCTTGTCTTTTAATGATATTATATTTATTGGTGATTGATTATAACTGTCATGACGGTTGCATTTGTGATGAGTTGTAGTAAGGATGAATTTTTGAGGTGAGATCTTTTACTACATGGTATGTCATTACTCGATACATAGTGAACAACACTTATTAGGGCCCTTTCCTCCTTATTTTCCTTTGGTCGGGATTGCATTGGAGTTGTGAGATATGTGACACCTCCTTAATTTTTGTTGATTTCACGAGAATTTCACAGATTTTTGCTGATTACCACCAAGAATCATATGGCTTTACCTTGGAAATAATGGGAGAGTATAAGTTAATGGAATCAGAACCTGTGAGCTAAGCATGCAAAAATTTGTCAAAAGAAGAAAATGTCTCTGTGCGAGCATTGCCTAATCTAGGATGTAACATCCCCAATTTTCATGTAAATTAATTTAGGGAATACAAGAATTTTTCACCAAGTATTAGTTGACGACATTTATTTTCCAACAGGATAAATTAATTATTGGAAAATGAGGTGAAATTATTCAAAAATATGGTTACTAAATTTGGTTATGGATAATTTGAAATAAGTAATGTCAATTAAGTTAAATATATTTTTTTCTCATTATTTTCATAATTTTCGTCCAATAAGAGGAGGGGAAATATAACATCATGTTACAGTATAATATAAGGATTTAAGTAGAGATAAAAGTGTACTAGAAGGCATATTTTATTCCAAAAAGCCTTCAATTTTCGAGATCAGAGAGGGAAAGAAAAGAAAATTAAAATCTGATCTGGGTCAAGGTTTTATCGAAGGGAAATCATATTTGTTAGTTGAACAAAATCAAAGCAAATCTCTTTCTCCTATTAGACAATAAATGACGTCCTAGAAGAAGGAGAAAAGTAGAATGATGATAACCTAAGACCTAGAACATTTTAGATACAATTAGGACTTTAAGTTGTTTGGACAAGGCTTTATTAATGGATAAGGGACATCTACACGTTGGAAAGAGAATAAATGAAGACACAAAATATTTCTCCCAAATTTTCCCAAGGCACCAGACGTGAGGGAGATCAAATGGAATGAAAAAAAAAAAAAAAAAAAAAAAATCTTCAAACCTTCCCAAGGAAAAAACCGCCGGACGTGTGAAAGGGAAGAGTAGGTAAGGTTGAGCCAGGAGAAAGGACGGATGGAACAGGATAAAAATTAATGAAGGAAAGAGGGAGTGAGCTCGTGGAACAAGGCAAGGAAAGACATAAAATATTTCTCCAATACTTCTTCATGGATACAGACGAGAGAGACCATAGGAAACAAAGAAATTCTTCTCCAAATAAATGTCCTTAAAAAAAACGCTGGCCAAGAGAAAGAAATAGAATTCCCTCGATTTTTCTGGAATATTGGAGACAACTCAAGAGGCACAAGAGGCAAAATAAGCAGCTTGGGAGATTCATTTAAGAGGTCATATCTTTCTTTGGGTTCACGGGTGACGTTGAGAAGAAGAGAAGGAGAAGAACAAAGACTAAAAAAAAAGATTCAAGGGGAGCTAAAAAAACATCTAAAAGGAAGGTAAAGTATTTAGGTATTTATTCCACCTTCTTCTACTCCCTTTCATGTAAGCGAAATTTTTTATCTAAGGAAATTTCTCCCTTGGTGCTTGAAGGTGAAGGCTGAAAGAAGGAAGAAGACACATGAAAGATTAAAGCTTAAGGTGGTAGAATACCAAGAACAAGTAAGTGATCATTTTAACTACCTTATGATTTTATGGTTGTAAAATGGAAAGGGGTGGTATCCTGCATTTTTGTTCATAATATGGGCTTGATTAATAGATAAATGAATGAATAAAGGATCTAACATAAGATTTAAGGCCTAGGAAGAAAGATTAGTATGTTACAAGAAAAGTTAGTGTTTGAAAATGAAAGTTTGGTTGTTTGATCCAATGAAAGATTTTTGGCCAGCCTTAGAAACGTCATGATTTGATTTGTTTTGGTGTTTTTAATTATTTTAAAGTGCTTAGAATGATATTTTATATAAGAATGAACTCGAATCATATTTTTGGAATCAAGAGCAAAAGCTTTAAAAACGTTGAAAGATGTTTGTTGAAGATTTTGTGGAAGTCAGTCAGGTCTCTTATGCGTTTTGACCTATCAAATGGACTTGGAAAATTATGGAATTTTACAGATAGGAAGTAGACATCCCAATGATTAATTTGATAGGTAGCACAAAAATTTCTGAGTTTTGTGCTAAGAGAACCAAATTTTTGAAAACAGCCCCGAATCTGAAACTTTTGTTTGACCTGAGGTGGTGTTCGGGTTTGTGGCTAGAGTTTCTACTCATTAAAATACATGAGGGGTTTTAGGATTACCTTAGATCACTGAAGACCTCAAAGTGTATGACGTCTTCTAACGTTGATCCACACAACTATCTCCCAATTGCCTTGAGAATTCCTTCTCTTTGATTCCTCTCTTTCCTTGAATGCTTGCTAGGTGATGCAAGGTTGAGGACTCAACGTTCTTGGGTTTTGTTTCTCTAAGGAATGTAGAGTTTCTTGAGATTAGATGTAGGATAAGATATAAACAAGATTAGATTATCTTTGGATGATGCATCTTCCTTTCTTTCTTGGTGCTTGGCCGAAAATTCCTAGCCTCCAAAGAGCTCTTAATTTTCTCGGCCAATGTTCCCTAGTTCTTCAAAAACTAGCCGCAAAAATAAGACTACCATATGTCTTACGTTTTTTTTCATGGTTTTTAAAACTAGGTTCACCAAGCTCTTTTACTGAAAATAAGAAGACTCTTATTATCTTATCATTGTTACGGTTAAAACCCATATTAAGGTTAAAATAATAAAGGAGCATTAATTAATATTATCCAATTAATTAAGATTATGGATCTTATCCAAATCCTTAATTAATTCAAGATAATGGATCTCATCCAAATATTCTCTTTATCCTCTATTTATCCAATCAATTGGACGTATATTTATATTAGATAATTCCAAATTATCTTTTATAATCTAATTTCTTAAATTTAAAATTTCGAATTTAAAATTCAAAATGGCCTAACACCGCGTTTGGTCTTCTAACATATTTGGGCCTATTAATGGAGAAACTAATTTCCCACCCCAAGGAACCATATATGGTGCCATTTTTGTATATTGGGCTTGGATTCCAACTCCAACCCAAATATGCCTATTCTCTCGAGAAAGCCCAATGACAATTATTGGCCCAAGCTTGCTAATTTTAAGCAATAAGGAATAATCTTTGTGTATGACCCATTAGGCCCAATTAATCACTGACATAAATAACCTTAGACCAATCAAACTCCTTTGATGGACCCAAGTTATCTAATGACCACATAAGACACTAGCAATGCTCTGTGGCCCTAGAATTAATCGAGTTAATCAAGTGATCTACCTTTTCTAAGTTGGATACCGTGCCGGCTTCATCCCTCACATCGTCATTCACATTAAGCCGAGAGCAAAGATAGAGTATCATCTCAGTTGACTAAATATAACTTTTCATGGAACTAGGAATCTTCTTCTATTGACTTTAAGATGGATCATGACTCTTCATGATCACTTACTATGCACAGATTCCCAAGTCAACTAGAAGTCATCCATGCCCTACCGGTTCTATGAACAACTAATCCCTTGTAGGGAACTGTGAGTCCTTTTGGCATGTCCATCTACACTCATGCATTCGAGTCACACCCAAGAGTACATTGTTTTCCCTATTCTCAGGCAGATAGAGTTGCATAGTCAAAGTATGACCCTAGTACACAGTGCTCGATGACATCCTCAAGTCTAGGACGATTCGCACTATCAAACGTTGAGAGACTTTTATATCTAATGATACTTTCTAAAAATATTTGTGGAGTCTCTCGCCGAGTCAGTTTGGTGCTATCTGTTCTCCAACAGATCCACCCACAACATCAGCTAAGGCATCATATGCCTGCATTCCATAAGGTCCCTACCTTGTATATTTATACAAGTTGATGATGTCGTACTAGTCTTATTGAGATCATTAATACCCTTTCTTGGTGATTCAAGACTACGAACAAGTTTCAGGAAATAGATATTCAGTGTTCTTGAGTCCTCATGATCATGATCCCTATCATAGATCCTCGAGTAAACACCTATTCTATTCCTAGGGTTTTTGTCTTTAAACGCATATTTACTTTAAATAAAAGCGAGACACAAATATGATAAAGATAAAAGATGCTCAATTTTATTAATCATGAAATACTAAATAGAAAAAGGTGTTCCTCCGTCAAAACAGATTGTCTCTAGGACACCTATTTACTAACAATATGCATATTCAAGATGTGGTGGTAAGGATGTAAGATCTAGAATTGGTGCTTGTTTAATAGAAGTCTTCAAAGGAGTAGTTTTCCTTGATTCCATCTTTAACAACTCCAACTATTGTGATGGTTTACTGTAATAAGAAGAGGCTTCAAGTAATTTCTTACATTCAACTATATTCCCTTCTTCAATTTCATCAGTCCCAAGTAATACAGCTACTAACGGTTCTTTTATAGAAAATAACTCTAAAGTCTCTTGAATCACCTTATCAAACAAGTCAACCCTGAAGCAATTTTTAACATCCCTAGGATACTTCAATGCCTTTTTCATGTTGAATATAATTTCATCATCATTTACCCTCAACTTGATCTCTTCATTTTCAACATCAATCAAAGTTTGAGCTGTAGCAAGGAAAGCTCTTTCCATAATGAGTGGTAGATCTCTATCTTCATCACAGTCCAAGCCAATAAAGTCAACAAGGAAAATAAACTTGTCAACTTTTACCAAAACATCTCCAATGATACCCTTTGAAAAACCTAAACTTCGATTAGCTAGCTAAAATGTCACAGAAGTTTGTTGAGCTTCACCTAGTTGCAATTTTCTAAACCCAGCTAGTGGCATCAAGTTAACACTTGATCCTAGATCACATAATGCTCCTCCCTAAAAATTTTCTTCAATTATTCAAGGTATGGAAAAATTGCCTGGATCTTTGTTTATAGGGGGTAGCTTATTGAGAAGAATAGCACTACACTCTTCAGTTAGGGTTACAGTTTCGTAGTCACCAAACCTACTCTTCTTACTCAGCATCTCCTTTAGAAACTTCACATATTGAGGCATCTATTCTAACGCTTCAAGGATAGGGATGTTAATGTGTAGTTACTTGAATATCCCCAAAAGCTTATTGTATTCTCATTTAAGGGAATGGTAAATGTGGTAGCCATTTAAGGTTCTCCTATTTTGCCTTCTTTTTCTCATTTCCCCCTGTTTAGACTCAATCTCAAGTTTCTCTTCATTGACTTTTCCATTCACCTTCTGTGTAGCCTCTTCACCATCCTCTATAGTGACCGTAAGATATGAATTTTCAAAGTTGGGTGAAAATAGACTTATTAATAACCACATAGCCTCTGGAATCACTGCAATTGGATATTTGTACCATGAGATATGAATTTTCAAACTTGGGTGAAAATTCTGCCAGTTTGTGCAAAAATAAGTTTTATAAGGGTAAAATGGTCAAATTCGATCAAGAGCTTGTGGGGCCCATGGACTTGGCCTCAAAACAATTCAAGAACACTCTATATTCCTCTCTCATACTCTAAATTCGGCCAAGTGGCCAAAGGAACGAAAAGAAAGATGAGGAAGGAAAAGTCCAAAAGAATTAACTATATGGTTAGAAAGGAACTAAGTGGCATGCTTGTAATTAAGTGACTAGTTGATGTCCAAATGTTTGCCTCTACCTCCTACCGACTTGGACCATTTGATATCCATTAAAACCCTTCTTCCTTCATCCCAAAAGTTGGACAAAACACACCAAAGAAAGACCAAGAGGAGCTAGTCAAAAACCTAGAAGAAGAGGAAGAGGAAAACTCAAAGAATCAAGGTGAGTTTTAGTGTAATGGTACCTAACTCTTCTAAGCTCCTTCTTGTAACCATTCTTCGCCTCTAAAAGCTCTTGTCTGTGGTATTTTAAGGAAGAGTCCAAAACCCTAATGAGCCAAAGAAGAGGAAAGATCTTGTAAGAAGCACAAAAAAAGGTCAAGGTAAGTGATTCTTGAATCTTCTTGTTGTTTTTGACTTGGTTGATGTTGGTAGTAACTTCTTCTTGCTTCTTGTGATATTGGAAACCCTAAGTGTTAAGGCAAGGTTCTGTTCAATTTGTCTAAAATGGATTAAAGTTTGATTTAATCCTAAACTATAAACTAGAAGGTGATTATAGGCTAAAACTATGTTGTGTTTGGGATAGAACTTGGAAAAGCAAAACTTATCTTTCCCTTGCCATATTTTGGCCAAAAAAGGGCACCCATAAGGAGTGGGATTTTGATGCTTCCAACGTGTTTAAAATGAAAAATTATGTAGGATAAAGATTAGGAAGTGATTTTGGAAGCACTAGAAGCAAATTGTACAAAACCCTAATCTGCCAAGTGTTAGTTTCCTACAAGGTAGACATCCTATGTCGTGTTTGTAAATGTGTAAATGGTGTCCAATAACCTTGAAACTTTTCAAGATTGTATTGTACATCTTAAGCTTTAATTTGATATATATTATGTGTCGTTTGAGCTAGTAGACTGTAAGCTACAAATTGTTGAAGTTTGGGCATTGAAATTGGACTGATTCTGGAACAATTTGGTTGTTTGAGGATATATGGGTTGTTGTGCATCCAATTGGCTAGGGATATTATTTTTCTATGAATATCGACTCAATAAGGGTCGTTTTTCCCTTAGAACCACCTTAATTGGGTTTGTGTAGATTTAATTATGAGTTTTCAAAAATAGGCAAAGAAAACTATGAAACTCTACTTTCCAAGATTTGGGATCCTGTTTTGAGAATGGTTTTGACCAAGCAAATGACCTTGTCTCTCTATAAAACTTGGTCAAAAAATAGTAGACCTCATGAGTGTTAAAACGAGTCTTAGAATTTGGTCATAAAAACTAGAAAATTCTATATTAACCTGTTGTCTGTGAATGTGTGTACTTTTAGAACCCGACATTTGCTCAGGATGATCGAAGGATTCATAGCCGATTCAAGAATTGGTAAAGCGTCCATATGTAACTCTAACTCTCATATACTTTTATGACTGTGTATTGATGAGGGCCTTTTGTCGTTAGCTTTGGGGTCCACAATCAAAAAATAACCAAGGATTGTGTATAGGAAAACCCAAGATCGTTCTCTTTTCTCAAGAAGCCTTTTATTGAATCCTAGATAATCTAAATGTCATGCAAATGCAATGAAGATAAGGGGAAATTGGGTTTTGGATTTTTAAATTAATAAACTTAAATAGAAATGCAATTTAATTAAATGCTAACTATTGTTTTTTTGTATTTTTTTTTTTATAAAATGGAATAGAGTATGAAAATGGAAATGTGAATGATGGATGCTCTTGGTAATGAAGAAATGACTATCCTTGCTCAAAAAGTATAGGAGTTAAGACTCATTAAGTCTTAATTAGAAAAACCTCAAGATATCACTTGAGTCGAATATTCTCAATTAATAGTAGCTCCTACAATTATAACTAACCACCACCTCTTGAGATATTGTATAAAACCATTTAATGTGCAATTAAGATTGGAATAATGCAACATGAGTCTTCTAGAAATTGAGTACTGAACAGTCCCTCGAAGGTACAAATAAACCACATTAACTAGACAATATCACGCTAATTAACATAGTCTCATTGCAACTATAAAGAAATTCAAATACATATAATCTTCACACTACAAAATACAATCTCAACTACAAATATCAAACCAAAAGAGACAATAATCATCAATTTCAGTTCCAGAATCATACACAATAATTCCTAAATCTAGGCAATCTAAATATATAATTCTAGATTAATGGAATGATAGAAAAACTCTCCTATGTAGTCCATTGAGCTCAAAAATAAGTCATCGTCACCTAGAAGCAAAAGAGATCAACCTCTCATATCGATCTGAGAACCCGCACAATTTGCAAAAAGAGCTTGCCGAAAAGTTGCAACACTCACCGGAATCTGGAAAGCTTCCTGTCGAAAGTGAAGGTGAATGGTGATGATGGTGGATAAGAGATCGAAAGTGGAGGTTCGACGGTGGTGTGTGGTTCCGGCGATGGAGGAAGAAGCTCCACTGCTCTAGTCTTTGGTCGAGCTCCTCGTGGCGCTCTGTCTATGAGGTGAGATCAACGGAGGGTCTGGCAGGCATTGCATGCAACTTTGGGGTCAAAGTTACGATTTAGTACAGCATATCATCCTCAGACTGATGATCAGACAGAAAGAACGATACAGACGTTGGAAGACATGTTGAGGGCGTGTGTATTGGAATTCAAAGGGAATTGAGATAAGTATCTCCCACTGGCAAATTTTGCTTACAATAACAGCTATCATTCGAGCATTCAAATGGCTTCGTTTGAAGCTTTGTATGGAAGGAAATGCCAGTCTCCCTTATGTTGGACAAAGTTGTTCGAAAGGAGGTTATTTGGGCTTGACATTGTAGATCAAACCTCCGAGCAAATAAAACTGATTAAGAAAAGGCTCCTTGCAGCTCAAAATAGACAGAAGAGTTATGCTGACAAGAGAAGGAGGCCTCTGGAACTTGAAGTTGGAGATCACGTATTTTTGAAAGTGTCTCTAGTAACGGGTATTGGTAGAGTATTAAAGAGAAGAAAGCTAAGCCCACGATAAATTGGTCTGTTTGAGATCTTGGCTAAACGGGGACCAATTGCGTATCAGATACCTTTACCCCCAAATCTGAGCAAGCTCCATAATGTGTTTCATGTCTCTCAGTAGAAGTACCAACCGGACCTAGAGCATATTATTGAATGTGACGACGTGGATATACATGATGATTATACGTTTGTGGTCGAGCCGGAGCAGATCATTGATCATGAAGAAAGCGGCTCATACACAGGAGTATCCCATTTGTTAAAGTGGTCTGGAAGGGAATGTCTCCTAGGGAAGCAACCTAGGAACCAGAGGAGGACATGAAGAAGTGATACTCGGAGTTGATGGCTTAGAGTCTCCAATCAATGTAATATATTTCGGGGACAAAATTTTGTTAAGGGGGAGAAATGTAATGTACTAGCTTTTGCTTTACCAAAGACCCTATATGATTGAGAATATTCAATAATATATGCCAAGGTTGAATATCCTGTGTGAAGTGAATTATTATTGAATATTGAGTATTCGGGAGAAATTGGACAACAAACGCTAAAAAACAACCTGAACAATACTTCCTTGAAAAACGTGCAACAAAACTGACAATGAAAACCCACAACAAAACCCAAACACGCAAAAGAGACCACAACAACAAAACCGCAACATAAACCTCAAACCCAACAAAAATCACAACACAAATCCCAACAACAAAAATCCCAACACAAATATCGAAAAAAATACCTACACGGGAAATCGTGTTAAGTTGGGCGTCTAGTTTAAGTATATGGAAGGTAGTCCAAAATAAATGAGGAAAAAAAACTAAGTGGACCTTTTATGAAGGCCCAAGGTTTTCAGCCCGAAAGTAAGGGTAAAGAGAAAAAAGACAATCAGGCTTTATATTGGACCAAGGCATTAGGCCCAAGTCAAAGAGGACTTTAGTAATAAGAACCTCGAAGAAAGCTCAGTTATTATGGCCCAATAAGGAGTCATTGGTAATTAAGAAAGTTTTTTGGGACACGTGTCACCAAAGGGAGAGCTAAATTGACATGTGGTGTTGTTATATGTAAGAAGGTGACATATGGCACAATTTCCTCAAGACTTGACACGTGGCATTACATGCAAGAAGACACTTGTCTTCGTTTCCCTATCATGTGAAACTTGGCACAAACCCCAAACACACAAACCAAGACAACAAAACTGGAAACCAAACACGCAAACTGATACAACAACACTGGAAACCAAACACGCAAACTGAGACAACAACACCGGAAATCAAAACATGCAAACTGTGACAACACACAAAACAAGACAACACATACACACATATCAAGATGCCACATGGTGCCTTGCATGCACCCCACAAGACACATGGCATCATGACACAAAGACAACACACACTAACATGCAAATATACGACAAGTGTCATCATCTTAACACAAACTCAACACATGTTTCTTTGCATGTATGACATTTGGCAACATCTTGTGAAATCAGATTTTTATCCTTTAACCTCTCATTTAGCCGAGAACACATACACACATATCACTTAAATCTTATTCCAAAATCCTCCCTCGTTCTGTCTATACGTTTCGGTTTCCTTCCTCTCTCAAGCACCAACCAACTTCAACCAATACAAACCATCTTCTTCAACTCCATCTCCACGGATTCAACATCATCATCCTCACACACAAGAAAGGTCATCCACGGTTAGGGTAAGGAAGAAGAAGGACAAAAGTTCAAGGTAAGAACTTGAACTCTAGTTTAAGATTTTGAATGGTTCTTGCCATGCATGTTATTTTGGTTAGACACAAACTCACATGCATGTGATTTACCAAGTCTAGGTTGAAGACTCAACAAGGATTAGTGAGGTAAAAAGAGACCACAAGTCAAAAGTCAAGCCTAGCGGTAAGCATATCTACTCCTTCAAAATCTTTGAGATTTACTTTAAAACCCATATCTGGAAATTCATGGTAAACACCAAGAAATGATTGGAATTTGGAACATTTGAGACCACCATCATGTTCCTTATGAAAATTTGTGTGGGAATAAGATTTTTGATGAATTTTTAAAGGTGTTTTTACACATAAAATAACGAGCTCAAAGAAAGAAGCAAATCTACCCGTTTTGAACCACTGAACCCAGGAAGCTTGTGAGCATGGTTTCACTGGGTTAATGTTCTTTAAAAATTCTGAAACTATTCCAGGAGATAGAGGACATGCATATCTTGAAAATTATAGATATTTTTCATTTTTTGATGTTTGGTCAGTGAGTAATAAATGTTACAATATGACCTTGCATCCTGCAAATCAAAACTTGGCAAAAGGTTTGAGAACGTGAGTTGACTGGGTTAAAGTGCTTAGAAAATAGTGAAATTTGTCAATCATGCATAGGACTCACTGAGCGTTTAGGAAATAAATATTTTGCAATTTCTCTGAAACGTGAGCTATTAATTTTTAAAGTCAACTGATGATTGTGGAAAACTTATTGAACAATCTGTATGGTTTTTAAAACTAGGAATGATTGGTGTTTTGAAAAATCTTGAAACTTTCCAGATTGGTAAAGGATTGGAAAAGCTTTAATTTGATATAAAATTTGGAATTTTTGGAGATTAGTACAATTTAATATGGATTTTTAAAGATCAATCAAGTATCTGGAGACCAATCTGGACAGTAAGGGCTTATGCCATTGAGTCATCCATAGACCGATGGTCAGACGGAGAGGACGATTCAAACCCTTGAAGATATGTTAAGGGCTTGTGCCATTGAGTTATCTGGTAGTTGGGATCGTTACCTGCCTTTGGCAAAATTTACTTACAATAATAGTTATCACTCGAGCATTCAAATAGCTCCTTTTGAGGCATTGTATGAAAGAAAATGTAGATCGCCTCTATGTTGGATTGAACTGAGCAAACGAGCCGTGATTGGACCGGATTTGGTGGACGAAACTACAAAGAAAATTGAGATGATTCGCCAGAGGTTATTGACCTCTCAGAGCATACAAAAGAGCTATGCGGATAAGCGACGGAGACCTTTGGAGTTTGAAGTAGGGGACTGTGTATTCCTTAAAGTTTCACCGGTAAATGGTATTGGCAAATCCATTAAAGCCAAGAAATTGACTCCTCGATTATTGGGCCATACGAGATTCTGGAGCGAATTGGACCAGTTGTTTATCGAATTGCCTTGCCGCCGCACTTGTCAAGTGTACACAACGTGTTTCACGTGTCACAACTTTAGAAATATAATCCAGATTATTCCCATGTAATTGAGCTTGAAGAGGTCGAATTAAGAGAAAATTTGACCTACATACTCGAGCCAGAAAGGATCCTTGATGCGAAGGATAAGCAGTTGTGAAATAGAACAATCTATCTCTTAAAGGTTTTCTGGAAGGGTATGTCTCCCGGTGATGCCACCTGGGAAACTGAAGAGCGAATGCGGTGTGATTTCCCTGATTTGTTTGAGTAGTTGCCTATATGTTATTTATGATTGTGTTGTGTGGTGATCAAATTTGCGTAATGCAATAATTTTGTTGTGCTAAATGACTTTTGTTTTGATGTGCCAGTGTGCCATGCTATTTTGGAAATGATGTTTTGATATTGACATTGTTGTATTGGAATCTTGTGTTGTGGATTGTTTACTTAAATAACCTGTTGAGAATTTTGGGGACAAAATTCTATTTAGGTGGGGAGAAATGTAACATCCCAAATTTTGGGATTTGAAATTGGAATATTTTATAGAAATTAATTATGAAATTTTTGGCATAAATATTTTAGGAATAATATTTTAAGGCCAAAAGAAATTTAAATTGAGAAAGAAAATCCTTAAATAGAATTAAGGATTTAATTTTTAGCATGTATATAATAGATGGGGCAACACTTCAATTCTTTAGTCATTGTTTATTTGACCCATACACTAACAAAGCAACCCTTCTTCATAAGCCCAATCCATTAACCTTCTCAGCCGAAGCACATAGCTGATTCATATATGCATCCACATTCTTTTATTAATCATAACCTCTTAGCCCATTGTGTCTTCCCGGCCCAATATGCTACAAAGAAATAGATTACCCAACTCATTAGTTTCATATAATCAAACCCGTACCCCTCGTCCTTGGATTCAACTGGCGAAGGGGTCGGACTTCCTCACCTTAAGGGAGAGGGTTCGATCCTTGCGTTGGTCAAGGCGCTGGGGGAGGCATCCTAGGGATCTAGGAAGCAGTGGAAACGCTGGTGGAGACATGTGTACTCTCTGTCCAGTATGCCCTGTGGACTGGGCTCCAAGCGCCCTGCCCTTGGATTGTGGGTGAGCCCAACCCCTTTCCTAAAATTTTGTTATAAAAAAAAAAATATAATCAAACCCGTTATCTCCTATATATGCAATTAGTTTTTCCCTCACTGCAAAGACGTCCATATCACGACATCAGAAAAAGCAAAAGATCACAGTAAAAATAATAATAAATAAAATAAAACAAATCCTCATCATAACTCTCCGTCTAGATCACGCCAGCGGCTTCCACGGGTTCACGCCAACACAGAAACGCAATGCTTTTCGAGCTCCTCGCAGGTTACCCATTGTGTATTGTTTTTCGGACCAGACCCTCCCTTCTCTATATAATCCATGCTCCCTTGGCTTTCATTCATTAATGTTAAGCTTAACAGAACTCGAGACCGAAGTTGAGAGGAATTGAAGCAGAGAGAGAGAGAGTTAAAGTTGATCCTCCTCCTCTGTAAAACAACACCGAAAACAGGGGTTCAATTCCAGCGAAGTTCACAACGTGCAGACTAGCAACCTGAAGTAAGTTATCGTGTTTCTTTTCCTGATGGTTTCTATCATATTCCAACGCAAGTGGTTGAGTAGAAAGCTGTAGGAAATAAAGTTCCAAGTGGCTGCAAGATGGAAACCGAATAAACAGGGATTGTTTTAAGCTTGCTTTTGTGTCTTCAAACTCGTTTAGTTCACTGCACAGTATATATATAGGCATCTTTTAGTTGATGTTTTATTGCACACGATATACATATATATGAATACATCTTTGCATGTGAAAGGAGGAATGGAAAAACTCATTGTCATAAAATATATATATAGTCTCTGCACACTACTAGAAAAAGTGAAATTTGCGACGGATTTTTGTGACAGAAAATAATCCGTCGCAAATTTGGAGGAATTTGCGACGGAAAATAACTTCCGTCGCAAAGTAGGAAATTTGCGACGGACAGTGTCGTCCGTCGCACTTTGCGACGGAAAAAGTGTCCGTCGCAAAATGTTTTGCGACTGACACACCTGTCCGTCGCAAACTGTTGTGACGGACAGTAGGGTCCGTCGCAAACCGTCAGTGGACCACCGACGGTTTGCGACGGACAGAGGGTCCGTCGCAAACCGGCGGGCGTTTAAACTCGTTTTGCGACGGATTGGGGTCCGTCGCAAAACGCGACATTAACCCCCCGCGGATTTGAATTCCGTAGCGCGTTTTCTCTCTGGTCCTCCTGCGTTTCTCTCTTCTTCCCCCAACTCCGGTGGTGCTCTACGGTATATGTGAAAGGATTTGATATCACTTTTCGTAATTTCTTGAGTATTATGTTGATTTATGATAAAATGATGATATATGATAATATTTTGTATTATTTCTTTAATGTTGATTAAATTATTTATTATTGGTTCTTCATTTTTTGTAGTGAGATTATTAATGTTGCATTATTTGTGATATATGATAGTATTTTATTTATTATTGGTTCTTCATTCTTTAATGTTGTTTATACATGGGTGAGGATCCTCATCCGGAAGCCGCTAGGTTCTACAAAATGCTTCAAGAAGCCCAACGTCCGTTATGGGAAGGTTGCGAACACTTTCAAAATAGTGAATATTCATCGCTATCGGCTACCCTGGCAACACTAAGCTTGAAGACTGATCACCATATGAGTGAGAGGAATTACAACGAAATGATGCAGATCATGAGTAAGGTTGTTCCCAGAGACAATAATTTGCCGAAGGATTTTTACCAAGCAAAAAAAAGGTGAAAGAGCTTGGGCTTGATGTGAAAAAATCCATTCTTTGCCCCAAAGGATGTATGTTGTATTACAAGGATGATCTTTGAATCGACCAATTGTAAATTTCGTGGACATGACATATATAAAGTTGTGGGGAAAGGAAGGAAAATGACCCGTCATGCGTTAAGAAAGATGTGGTACTTTCCTCTCGGTGCCAAGACTTACGAGATTGTATGCATCGAACAAACAGCTGCTCACATGAGATGGCACCGAGAGCATCGTAGGGATGAAAACTTTGTGACGCATCCACCCGATGCGGAAGCTTGGCGTAAATTTGATGAGGCGAATCCTTTCTTTGCTATGGATCCCCGTAATGTCCGTCTTGGCCTATGCTCGGATGGGTTCGCTCCTTTCAACAATACGGGCAGGACTTATTCACGTTGGCCTGTCATTGTGACTCCGTACAACCTCCCACCTTCTATGTGCATGAGAAGAGAGTTTTTCTTTCTTAATGCGTTAATCCCTGGGCCATCCAACCCAAAAAAGAAGATAGATGTGTACCTCAGGCCTTTGATAGACGAGTTGAAGATGTTGTGGAGTGAAGGGGTTCTTACGTATGATATATCATTAAGTCATAATTTCACCATGCGGGCTGCCTTAATGTGGACCATAAATGATTTCCCTGCATATGGGATGTTGAGTGGCTGGCAAACGTCGGGGAAGCTTGCATGCCCAGTATGTCTTGAACAGAACATGGGTTTTAGCTTGGTACACAGTCGCAATGTCAGTTGGTTTGATAGGCATCGGCGATTCCTACCCCCCGATCATCCGTGGAGGAGAAATAGAAAAGACTTCACGCGGAATGTTGTCGAACGAGCAGAGCAACCCCGTCGTTTAAGTGGCCAAGAAATATGGGACAGAGTCAAGTACATTCAAAGTGTCGAAGAGGGGGCTACTTCCAGGGAACCTGAGGGATACGGCGTTGATCATCATTGGAACAAACACAGCATCTTCTGGGAACTACCATATTGGAAAGATCAATTGTTAAGACACAACCTCGATGTCATGCATATTGAGAGGAATGTGTTTTGCAACATTCTGTACACCATGATGGACACCAAGGGCAAGATGAAGGACACAGTCAATGCAAGACGGGACATAGAAGCGATATGCAGAAGGCCTGCTTTACATTTGGTGGGGAGTGGCACGGGACGGACTTCCAAACCTGGAGCGCCGTACACATTCAACAAACAACAGATTTTGGAACTGTTGCAATGGGTTAAAGATCTGAAACTGCCAGACGGTTATGCGTCAAACATGAAAAGATGTGTCGACATGCACGAGGCGAAGTTATTCGGCATGAAGAGTCATAATTGTCATGTTTTCTTCCAGAGATTGTTGCCTTGGGCCTTCAAAGCACTTCCGAAGCATATATTGTCTATTCGACGGAATTTTCCATGTTCTTTAGAGAAATTTGTGCTTCTGAGCTTAATGTTGAAAAGTTACGGCACCTGGAGGCGAACATGCCCATAACTCTATGCAAGTTAGAGATGATATTTCCTCCTAGCTTGTTTGACTCAATGGAACATTTTCCCGTTCACTTGGCCTACGAAGCAAAGGTAGCAGGCCCGCAACAATATAGATGGATGTATCCGTTTAAGAGGTAAAATATATATTTCTATCGCGATGTTATTAATTGACCGACACGGTACTTTAGTTTATAAATACCCTCTAATATTCCATTGTAGGTTTTTACGCACACTTAAGCACAAGATCAAAAATCCAAGGTACGTTGAAGGATCTATCGCTGAGGCATATCTAGTCGAAGAGGTCGCAAAATTTGTTTCATACTATTATCCCCCTGAAATGATGTCAAGATGGAGAGGGGTACCTCGCAACGATGATGCCGGTGATACGAGGGATCAAAAATCAATATTTAATTTTCCAGGGCGAGTCGTGGGAAAACGTTCGAGGTCAACTCTTGACGGAAGAGATAAGCGAGTAGCGGAGTGGTACATTCTAAACAACTGTGAAGAGACCGCCCAGTATTTAAAGTAAGATTTCTTTTCTTTTTGCTGTTACGGTAAGTATTCCAGTATTAACTTCATTTTTTTCTTACAGTTACTTCTCTAATTCGGTCCGATCGGCAAATCCTTCAATGTCAGGATCCGAAGTTGACCAATTCACGAACTCTGAGTTTCCAAAATGGCTTCGATCCTACTTCGTGGAAAATCCATCAGATCCCAATGAAGTTGCGTGGAGTTTGTCCTATGGAGCTGCAATTAGTGTTCCCGGTGCAAGAAATACATAATCAATGGGTATCGGTTTTCAACTGTCGAGGCGAATGCAGGTACACTATGTTGTAGTTATGGTGTATGTTGTCGAGGTGACAAAGTTGATGGGGTGGAGACTGACTACTACGGGAAGTTAGTTGACATAATTCAACTGAGTTACCCATGGGACAAGGTAGTGACCCTTTTCAAATGTGAGTGGTTTGATAACAGTTCGCGTGGGACAAAAATGGACAAACATGGAAATATTGAGATCCACTGGACAAGGAGATATACGGTTGGTTATGACCCATTCATCCTTGCTCAACAGGCGGAACAAGTTTACTATACATCATACCCCACATGCCGCCCGGGTTGGAGGAGTTATTAAAACCAAAGCACGAAATATTATACCAAAGTCGAAAGAGCCGGAATCAAATGACGGTATGGTGAACTGTTCCAAGCCGATGTGGAACATGTACTCCCCATAAACATCTTCGATGACAAAGTACCAAGCAATCTATTTGATTCTAGCTGCGGGGTTAGAATTAATTCCTATACAAATTGACGATGAGGAATCGACGATGAGGCGAAGTGATTTACTCGATAGTGAATCGAGTTCAACGACTATGAGACATCCTCGAGAGGAAGACGTGCAAGCAAATGTTGATGAACAAGAATCGTCCGATTGATTTTGTTAGTTCTTTGTTTGTGATGATCGTTATACTACATACTTTGTTAATGCGCTCTTGTCATATTAACTAAATAACTTATTGTTATATTTTTTGACATTATGTCTATAAGTGTTTAGAGATGGAGCATCTAGGAGGACGTTCAGGTAGTGGACGGGGTAGTGGTCGAGCCCAACCCCGTACTATCAGAGGGGGTAGGGCGACGTCATCTGCTCCTTATGGAGGTAGAGGGTCCAGTGCTTCCCCAGATATGTCGTCCTTTGATATGTCATCTTCACCGTCTACATATTTTTCATCTTCACCGTCGTTGTATATGTCGTCATCACCATCTACCCCTTATTGATCCATATGTTTAGTTAAGGGGGATCACAGGTTTACAATATAATTTCTTATTGATTTACATATGTTTAGTTACATATGATTTACATATGTTTATCTTCAATACTTCACATTCCTTCCTTAGCACAATGCGTCTCCTCATAGCCACGTCGGGGAGAAGGTAGTTCCTCCGATCCACCAACTGGGCTCCGAGAGATCCTTCGACATGGAAGCTTTGGATCCGTCCTGACGGCATCGGGTAAGTCATGCCAAGTTACGAAACTAAATGTTACAATTTACTTTTCCAGTTGGTTTGTATGGTAATATTTGCATGATGTCCTCTCTCATCAGATTTGAGCCTCATAATGAGGTAAGGGAGTTCATCTCAGCCCAATTATTCCGTAATTACAATCATCCTTGGGCCAAGTGGTGAAAGAAAATTATAATCATAAGGGAGGCCGGTATTTGACTCAAAAGCTTTATGGCTTGAGAAATAAAAGAGGCAAGAAAGACTGGATTTCTCAGGACACTGTAGACGAATTAATGCAGATTTGGGCCACAAATGAACAGTTTCAAAACATGAGCACGAAAAATAAGCAAAACAATGCCAAAATGGAAGGACCGTCATATGCTGGCGGTTGCATTCCTATTAGTGAGCATCGACGGAAAATTGTAAGTACACATTATTTTCTATTTAGGTATTTGATATTTTGTACTTTGAAGTAATTAATTAAGGTCATCATCTGCGTTTGCAGGTAGAGTCTGGGGAAGTTCCTGAAGGATCAATTGAGTGGGCTACCTTTGAGCGGACCCATTCCGGCTAGCGAAAGGAGTGAGAGAGAATGGATTAGCCAAAGGGCGCGGCAAGTAGCGGTTAGACATTTATTGCCTTTATTACTTGTTTTATGCACCACCATATTTATTTCATTTTACATGTCTTATAAGCTATGTATTTTTGTGCTTGTAGGAATCCTTTCGAAGCTGTCGCAGGAGAGAGAGTCGCAGCTTGGGACTGGCCCCACATCCTCTCAATCCGACAATGAGAGTCTGTTCTTTGAGGCTGCAGGCGGATTTAACAAGAAAGGGAGAGTCTTTGGATACGGTGCCTCTGCTGGCCGACTGAAGCAATCAAAGCGCTCCTCATCCAGCACTGGAGGTGTTTCTCCAGGTACACGTAATACATTTGATATATATAATTTTCATTATCTTGTCCATTCAAATGAAGTACAAATAATAAATGTACTTCATAATGTTTTTGCAGATGAGCTGAAGAAGATGAAGGAGTTAGTGGAGAAGCAAGCAACACAGATGAGTCAGCAACAGGACATCATGAGGCAGGAGATGCTTCAGGAACGAGAGAGGATGGAGCAGGCGATGAATCAGGAACGGGAGAGGATGGAGCTTGCGATGCAACAAGAACGGGAGAGGATGCGACAGCAGATGGATCAGATGCAAGCGGAGATGATGAGACAGATGCAGCTTCAACTCCTGTCTTTAATGACACAAAAGGGTTCGGGGTCGGCTCCTGGTGATGATGACCATGCGGGTGATGATGATGATGATCACAATGCTGCTGTTTAGACTACTTTTTAGTATTTGTTCCTTACAACATTATTATATATATTTTATTTTCTCTATTTAAACTCTTTTTATTATATTCATGATACTTTTGCATTCAATTTTCAAGAAATTTTTTTTAAAAAAATAAAACAATTAAAAAATTTTAAATTTAAAAAGATTCAAAAAATAAAAAATAATTTTTTTTTAATAATTTTGCTACGGAATGCTATTCCGTAGCAATTTGCTACGGAATGAGATTCCGTAGCAATTTGCTACGGATTGCATTCCGTAGCAATTTGCTACGATTGCTACGGAATTTAAATCCGTAGCAATTTGCTACGGGGTTTTTTGCTACGGAAAAAATCCATAGCAAAATCCGTAGCAAATCTATTTTGCTACGGAATTTTGGCATTTTTCCGTAGCAAAATCGATTTGCTACGGAATTTTTCCGTAGCAAAAATCAATTTTTTTTTGTAGTGGCACTGGAAAAGAGAAAGGAAACCAAGTGTTATATATATATATATATATATATATATATATATATATATGAATTTATCGTTTGTCATGTCACTTGACATAAGATTATGTCAAGTGAGCCCAAAACTACGTCGTTTTGGGAGTTAAGGAAATTAATTAATGGTGTTTTTGTATTTTTGTTTTAGTATTTATTTTATAAATTTTACTAAAAGATCATTCATTAATTCCCCTAACCCAAAACTACGTCGTTTTGAGAGTTCATTAATTCATTTAACCCCAAAACGACGTAGTTTTGTAGTGACTTGACATAACCTTATGTCAAGTGACATGACAAACGATAACCCCTATATATATATATATAAGTCAAAACTTTGCAGATAAAAGTTGTGGTCTTGGATAAGTTTATATATGTTACGGGGCTGGGAAAGGTAATAGGAAGTTTTGCTAATATATATATGTATATAAAGAAAAATAGAACTAAGCCTTGTTGTTTTCTATATAAATATATGGTTTGGAAACAAAAAGGAAATTACGTTGTTTTGTACAGGTATATACACACACACGTTGCTTTTGAAAAAAATAAATAAATAAGGAAGTGGTTACTGTCAAATAATTGATGTTATATAGGAAGTCTGTTATGTATAATTGTGCGTGATCATAGAAAGAGAAAGGAATGGAAAACTTTACTGGTACATACATACATATATATAAATGTTTACCGTGAAATAGCCTAGTTAAATAGCTTTTGAATAGTAAGAAAATGGTCTTTTATATATAGGGTTAAGGTGCAGATCGATTTACCAACGAACTATTACCCGAGGAGCGTCTGGCACAAAAAAGAATTGAAGGAACCAAATTGGCCAACGAACTATTAAAAAGTGAAAAAAAGTACCAAATAACTATTAAAAAAACTATCACAATTACGTTAAAATATGAGGCATTGGCGTAGGATGGTGGCGGAGACGTTGGAGAAAAGAGCGGTTAAGCCTTCTTGTTGGATAAAGCAAACACCAATAGAGATGGGACCCATGTGAGCAGGCGCTGTGGCAGCGGCGATTGCTACTTGTGGCATCAGAGGAATGCAACTAGGGTGCAAGGTGTGTGCCGGTCAAAAGCTATGGACTGCTGGATGAGTTCAAGAGGGTGAGTGGAACACCCAGCAACAATAGAAACTTTGGAGACGCCGACGTCGCTGACACTGTGACAGTCAATGGAAGGCGAAGACACCAAGACAGTGACGGGGTAATAGTTCGTTGGCGAATCTGCACCAAATTGTGTTTTTCTTTACTTTTTAATAGTTCGTTGGCCAATTTGGTCCCCTCAATTTTTTTTGTGCCAGACGCTCCTTGTGTAATAGTTCGTTGGTAAATCCGCACCTTAACCCTTTATATATATAGTCATTGTATTTGCTTTGTACAATGAATTATTCTGCGCATGGAAAGAATCGAAAGAAAATTGTCTTATATGTGTGTGTCTCTATTGGAAATTATTTTATGATATAATATCATGAAATCGAAAGGGCAGAATCAGATACAACCTCCTCCTATATAATAGGATCTAATTTAACTTATTTCTATATTATTTCACTTATAATATTATTTACAATATATATATATATAGTTGTTCTTATATGGTGTTAGTATTTATAAAACTCCTAATTAAAGTGTTAGGATAACCCCTAAGAGTTTAAAATAATTGTAGAGGAATAATAATTTTAAACCCCAAAATGTCATTTTCAATTCTTGTGACAGTATTATTTTTATTATTAGAATTTGTATTTTTTTAAGTTATAGGAAATTATAAGTTATAATTGTGATAATGTAGAGCCTTCTTGTGAACGGTGATTGTACGGGTTGTGCTCCTCAAGCTAGGGTTAAGCTTGGAATTGAGGTAACCGGGGTTAATTTATTTTATATGCTTGTTTTGGGGCTATAAGTGTTTTTTCTAAGCCTTACTTTCATATATACAACTTGTATGTGTTTTAAAAAATTATGTGTATGTTTGAATATAATATGAAATTAATTAAGTGAAGCAGTGTATTTTTCCAATCTGTGTATTTAAGTGAATACTATTGTTGGGGTTGTTATTGTTGTGATGGTTGAAATGCTTGTTGTGGGTTGATATATTTGGAATAATAATTTAGTAAAATGTTGTTGAAAAATTTTAGTTTTATATTATTTCTTCTGTTGTAGGTTATGTTGGGTTATGTGGAAGAGATTGATGGTGCAATTGTGCCCATCGGCTCTCTCATTCCTGGCCCGGAATTTGAGTTGAGTGTTTTGGGCGGACACCTCCCTGTTACGGTATATTGTGGTGGCATGGGAGGGGACAATATCCTTGAAATGACTAGCTAACCTTGGCCAGGTATACTAGCACTAATAGGTTGTACCACGTCCCGAGGAAATAAGGAGGAGCAGAATGGATGAGTGGGGATGGTTCTAATTGTTTTGGACTATTGTGTATTTTTGTTCCAATCATTGTTTATTATTATGTACTATTTTTGTCATTAAATAACTTTATTATTATGTTAATAAACCTGCTTCTCTGACTTGCAATTCCTTCCAGCATATTTGATAAATTAATCATAGTTACGGGGACTTTATGTCTCACCCGTCATTATTAAATTTTTCAGGCAAGACCTTTAACCTGACTAGAGGACAAGGGAAGTAGCTAGAGGCATAGACGTCGTGAAACTTGTAGGCCTCTTGTTGGTATTAGTGTTGTATTGATCTTTATATTGCCATTATAGGGCCCTCATATTTTTGACATACTACATTGACTACTTTTGGATGACTGTTGTTTTTTCTAAAGGCCTTATTTTATACACTAACATATTAAAGTGGATCCACAATTATATCTGGTGCGAAAATTGTTTTGTATAGACCCTTTGTTGTGGGGTTAATGTTGTAAGACTTGTGGGCTATATGTTCTCCTATTCGATAATTGTGCCCAGAGTTTGATTTCCTGTGGGGGGTTTGTGGGCAGAATTTGTACCCCAACCCCGAGGTGTGTTGTCTTGAAAAGCAAAATGGTTTTCTATAATTACCTGTTAATCCTGTTTTATGAAAACATTATGGTTAATTATTGTTTAGTTAGAAAGGGTCTTTTCAGCACGCACCCCAAAAAATTATTTGGACGCAATTAAGGTTACTACGCACCCAGGTAGTAACTATAACCTTCTATGTTTGTAAGTGTACTTGTGTATGTTTAAATGCCATGATTTGTGGAATGTGTTTTATAAACATATTTTATTGCATACAGTATGTTTGTGTTGGCCATTCACATTTGTGCGAAGGAATTTGGGATCAGGTAGGTTCCGCGCTTGAGGTTTCATTGTGTTGAGGGACTCAGGATCTGGTAGGTTCTGGGTTGGGCCTTAGAGAGATAGGCACAGGACTGGGTAGGTTTTGCACATGTTTTACTAGCACTGGGATTTTGAACTGTGTTTTATACTATCTGTATGTTGTGTGGTATTCCTAATTATGGTGGTTTATTTATTACATATACTTATACTCCATGCATAGAAGTTAACATGTTACTCTGAGATTCACTTGTGAATCTCAGATTTGAACAAAGCCGCAGGTAGTGGAAGTGCGGAGAAGGGGAAGGCGGAAGCAAAAGAAGGTGAACTTGGAGGAAGAGTTCATTTTGTTTTGTATATATTTATTTATTTTGAAGTTTGATTTTGGAGTTTTAAAGTTGGGATGACTGTATATATTTAATTATTCTAGAGAGATTAAGTTTATTTCAAAACCAAGTTACGTTTAAATTTTTCCGCATTTTTATCAATTACTCATTCATCCAAACCAAATCCATACGCTCCTCTGTGTATGAACTCTGATAATGACGGGAGCTATAAGGGAGTGTTACAGTTGGTGGTATCAGAACGCTCCCTTATAGCTCCTAATCATTATCAGAGTTGATAATCATTATCAGAGTTGATACATAGAGAGCATGCGGATCTAGTTTGGACGAATGAGTAATTGATAAAAATGTAGAAAAATTTAAACTTAACTTGGTTTTGAAATAAACTTAATCCCTCCAGAATAATTAAATATATACAGTCACCCCAAATTTAGAACTCCAAAATAAATAAATATATACAAAACAAAATGAACTCTTTCTCCGAGTACACCTTCATTTGCTTCCGCCCTACAGCACCACCTTCCCCTTCAAAATCCCAGTGCTAGGAAAACATGTGTAGAACCTACCCGGTTCAATATTCCATAGTGCTAGGAAAGACAAACAGAACCTACCCAGTCCTGTGTCTATCTCTCCGAGGCCCAACCCAGAACTTACCCAGTCCCGAGTCCCCCGACACAAGGAAACCATAGAGCGAAACCTACCCGAATTCGAATTCCTTCGCACACAAGTTAAATGGCCAACAACAAACATACTATATGCAATCAAATATGTTTATAAAACACATTCCACAAATCATGGAATTTAAACATGACAGTGGAATATCACCTAGAGGGGGTGAATAGGTGATCTCAAATTCTTTTTCGATGATACACAGAGACAGAATTTAATCTAAGACGGAAAAGTAAATGAACACAGAGCGATTTGTATTGGTTCGGCCAAACACTTCGACCTACGTCCAGTCCCCAAGCACACCTTGGGATTTTCACTAATCTTTTTCAAATACGATTACAACACAAGGATGATCCTTTCACTCTTGGACTCACTCCCCCTTACTGGTTGCAAACGTACACCCACTCTTAAGGTTCCACAACCTTAAGTTATACAAACTAAACTGTAATCAAGAAAATGTTTAAGTGACAGAAACTCCTCACTAAGTAGATAAATGATAATCACTGAAGTGCTAGAATATCCGAAGATATTAATAAGATAGTTGAAACAATAAATACAATTGACTCAAATTGAATGCGCAAGATGTTTTCGGTGGTTGGCGAAATTGAATGCGATGGCCTTTTATAGTGAACGCCATTAATGCCGTTGAGAGACTTCAAGAGATAGCCGTTGTGGCTCTCTGTATTTCCGTTAGACACAGAAGCAGAATGACTAAGGATATTCGAACGTTGCTTCATTAAATGCTCTCGGCGGTGACGACCTTGTGCAGAGAGATAAACAGAGTGCAAGCTGGAATAAGTGTTCCTCGAAAGAATGTTTTTGTCTGCTGCAATCGTTTATTCCTAATGTTGCTCTGTTTCTCTGACTTCCATTTAATGCACTGCCACGTTGGATTGCTTTTGCCCGAATTCAAATTTTGTATGGTTAATCACTTCAAAACTCAAGCAAAGAATGATTAGATATGATATAAGTGAGTTTAAAGATGATTAACAAACATTTGGAAATAGCCCATAAATTTCCAGGAGAGATTTAATATTTTCAACGTAAACTTTTCAGGAAAGTATTCTCAAGAATTGTTCTAAGCATTATCGAGAATCCAGTTAACGATCAAAAGATGAGAAAGCAATCCTCAAGGAGTTCTCGAGAATTGATCATGTCATTCTCGAGAATCCTATGGCCAGCAGTTTAGTCGTGAAGACTTAATGAAGCCATTCTCGAGAATTGAATCATCATTCTCGAGAATCAGGCGTTAATCAATTTTCGTAGATGAACCGCATTCTCGAGAATTGATACTGTATTCTCGAGAATTGATTTCATTCTCGAGAATCAATTTGGTATTCTCGAGAATCATGTAGTAGAAAATATTTAACCATCATATTCATTCACTTAGCATTCTCGAGAATCATGAACGAGTTCTCGAGAATTGCTTCCATTCTCGAAAGTCAAGTTAACATACTCGAGAATCATGGGTCTTGGAAGCAATTGATCATTCATTGAGCATTCTCGAGAATCCATGACTTATTCTCGAGAATCACTGCCATTCTCGAGAATCAACTTGTTATTCTCGAGAATCATGTAAGGCAATTTAGATCATTATATGTTTATTTAGCATTCTCGAGTACCCTTTGCTTGTTCTCGAGAATCACTTCCGTTTTCGAGAATCAATGTATATTCAGGAGTGAAGTTGCGATAGACTTATGCTTACTCGAGAATCAATTGTGGATACTCGAGAATTGGTCCAATTCTCGAGAATCAGAATAACATGCTATATTCGAGAATCATTTGATTTTGTCATGTTATACTTGAGAATTATGAGGGCATTCTCGAGAATTATAAGATTTTCTTCTGATTCACAAATCCTAGTTATTATCACTTCCTTTTTTGAATCATTTAAATCATTTAAATCTTTTGTTATCATCAAAACACTTGGGATCTAACATTCTCCCCCTTTTTGATGATGACAACAGTTTTAGCAAATGATTTAATTTAAAGGTTTTAAGATTTTGGAACAGAGAAGAACACATCAAGAAATATCATTAAGTCCAAAAAGTTACATTGATCAGAGTCTTTGATACATATAGCGCAATCTAACTATTAGTGTATCAGTGATTAGCAAAAACAAAGTCAAAGTTCCTGACTAACTCCTAGATAAAACAAGTCATTAGTGCAATCTAACTATTAGTGTATCAGTGATATCAGTGATTAGCAAAAACAAAGTCAAAGTTCCTGACTAACTCCTAGATACTAACTAGACTCTAAATCCCATGCTTCTTCTCCCCCTTTGTCATCAGTCAAAGAGGGGGGACCAGTAGGAGCAGAATAAGGAATAATAGCAGTGGAGGCCAACTCAGGAGGTATGTCAGGAGTGGAAGCAGGTGGCTCATGAGAAGTAGGAGGAGTAGCATGAGAGGGACCAAGACGACTGAGGTTGTTGACAAGACACTCAAGATTGTTGTTCAGGGCCTGAACCAAAAGCTGAGTCTGAAGATGTTGTTGATCCAAATCCTGAACTTCCTGCCTAATTTCCCTCTGATGCTCAAACAAAACAGAGAGACGAGCATCGACATCAGCTTTGAGAGCTGACATCTCTGAGTTGAGGCGATCATGGAGATGAAGCCTGAAGGCACGCATGTCTGTTTCTATGCCTTTGACCAGCTCTCTGAGAAGTTGATTTTGACACTTTAATCCCTCCTTTAGTGGATCAATTGCATTCTGAATTAGAGTCTGAGTAGCATTCTGAGAGAAAGAGGGGACATGAGCTGAAGCAATGCCAGCCTAAGAAGAATGAGCTTCTTTTGGAGCCTTGGATGAGGTAGGCTGAGAGGGTCCATCCACAACTTCTTTATCTTTCTTCTGGGGTTCTGCTTTCAATGGCCCAATTGCTTTGGTGAAAGAAAGCTTCATATATAATAAGTGATTTTTGCTGAACTCCTTAGGAAAGACTACCTTGTCACCCTTCAGAAGATACCAGACATTGTGGAAGCCAAGTATCTGAGAGACCAAGTTAGGATAGGGCATTGTGTTTCTCTTGGAGGTGCTAGAGGTAGATAAGAAGTTGGACATCTCTGAGATAACCAGTTTGCCTAAGTTGCGTGGCTCCTTGGCAATGATAGAGGCTAGCAACTGGTAGTCTTTACTAACAAAATGCGTAAAGCTTTGTCCTTTGTTCACCAAGTTTCTACTGTAAATATACCAGAGGACTCTATGGGTGTCAGGCATCTGAGAAGGTTTAAACTTAAGGGGTTTCCCATCATACTCTTGAGTATAACAAAAGATTAAAACATTCACGCTCAGATAAGGAAGGTGGGTCTTCAGGTGCATTAGAAATTCCTAAGTAGGAATTGATAATCTTAGTAGAAATTTGAATCTGTTGTCCCCTAACCTAAGTAAACAACACAATCTCTCCACCAGACCCCTTTTCTTCAATCATATTGAAATAAAATATCTTAACTATGTGAGGTGAATATGGGGTTTGAATTTCCAATAGGGGCATGTAAGGGGCTAACCAAGGAGATAAGTCTAAATTGCAAGATCTCCTAAACCTATCCAGATTAAGCCAAACAGTGGGACAAAAAGGTCTCTCCCCATAACTGGAAGCAAATAAGGGATCAGAGGGTAATACCAATGGGGCTTTACAGAATCCAGGAGGGCAATGCAGTGCACTCTTCTACCCAGCTATTTTACACGCAAAAGAGAGGAGAGGAACTTCTGATTGTTGTTGACCAAGATTCCTGTGAGGGGGTCTTTGGACTCTCTCTTCTTTCTCCTTAGAGCGCAATTCGTGAAAATTTGGGACTTCATCTTCGTATAAGTCTCGAGTATGAGTTGAACTAGAGTGAGATGAGCTTGCGGCTTGAGATGAGTTGCTTGTTCGTTTGGACGATTCGCTAGCTCTTTGAAATGATGTGCTGGCTTCCTTGGATGATTTTCTTGATTGTTTGGATAATGGGAGAGAATGAGTCGAAGATCAAGTGATTGGTCGAGAGGGTGTGGATTGAAGGTCTGCAAAAAATGAGACTGTCTTCGTCGGAGTGGGTTTTTCATAAGATTGGACCTTCGGCCTGTATCTTGTGTGAGGTTTCTTCGTGAGAGGTTGAGAAGGAAATTTTGATGATGATTTATCCATTTGGGAAGAAGGAAACAGTAGGATTGAAGGAAATGAAGAAGAAGAACCGAGAGAGAGACGAGAGGGTTCTCGAGAGTGGAGGAAGAATGAACAGATGAGATTTGGGGATTTAGGGTTTTACTTTTAAAATTGAGCAAAACGACACATCCCAACAAATGAAACGACACCTATTTGAAACCAAAATGTAGCTGACCATTCTCGGGAACTGCTTTCAATTCTCGAGAATTGGTTAAGGTTTAAATAACATATCACATGATTCTCGAGAATACTGCCAAGATTCTCGAGAATCCACTAAGTTAAATTCCAAAAATTGTTTTTCTTAAAAAGATAATTCTCGAGAATTAAAAGGGTTCTCGAGAATAGCTTTAAATCTTAATAAACTTGTAATTCTCGAGAATGAGTCTTAAATTCTCGAGAATGACCTGAGTGCTCGAGAATGTCATCTTAATTCTCGAGAGTTCTTTGCTACAATAAGTTTCAAGAGGAGTAGCGTGAGGCAATTCTCGAGAATGATAAACTGATTCTCGAGAATTAGACGCTAAAAATCATGTTCTACAGAATTCGTTTGAAGAAATTCTCGAGAATAGGAAACTAGTTCTCGAGAATGCAGGGCTGAAAAATCAAAATTCACAAGATGCATTTAGAGTAATTCTCGAGAATGGGGAACTAATTCTCGAGAATGCAATGTTAAAAATAATTTTCTCAGAGTTTGTCGAAGGCAATTCTCAAGAATGTCATTCTGATTCTCGAGAATGATAAAGTAAAAATGAATAGTAACACCCAGGGATCTGATTCTCGAGAATGATAAAGTAAAAATGAATAGTAACACCCAGGGACTTCTAAAAACCCGATAATTCTCGAGAATGACCAATGATTCTCGAGAATGACTAAGAAGAACGAAGGAACATTATACCTTTATTCTCGAGAATGGTTACATGATTCTCGAGAATAGGAGCACTCTGTTAGCCTCTGTTTTCATTTGTTCGAATAGAGGACCTGCATAACATAGCTAAACACTCCGATGGTAAAGTTAGTTCCTCGTTTAAACATCAAAACACAATTAACAATATTTAAACTAACATTACTCACAATTCATTGGGGTTTAGCATTCCCAATTCTCTTCGAATAAAATTGAACTGATCTTTGGCTAAGGGCTTTGTGAAAATGTCGGCAAGTTGCAAGTACGTGGGAATGAACATCACTTTAATATCTTTCTTTTACACATGGTCTCTGATGAAGTGATGTCTTACATCTATGTGCTTTGTTCTTGTGTGTTGAACTGGATTTTTTGGGAGACTGATTGTGCTGATGTTGACACAAAAGATTGGAATTTCTTTCAAATGAACTCCTAAGTCAGATAATTGTTGTCTTAGCCACAGAACTTGTGTACAACAGCTGGAGACAGCGACATATTCAGCTTCTGTTGAAGATACGGCCACGGTGGTTTGTTTCTTACTAAACCATGATACTAGTGATCCTCCGAGGAACTCACACTGTCCGCTAGTACTCTTTTTGTCAGTCTTATAACCAGCGTGATCGGAATCTGAATATGCCAGCAGAAACTCTTGTTGACCCTTTGGAAACCAGAGACCAAGCTCCTTTGTGTCTGAGAGATAGCAAAAAATCCTCTTTACATGCTCGGCATGTGATTCCTTTGGTGCAGCTTGGAATCTCGCACACATTCCCACACTGAATTGAATATCCGGTCTACTTGCTGTTAGATAGAGCAGTGATCCGATCATCCCTCGATATTTAATTATGTTGAAGTCTTTCCCTTTTTCTTCATCGGCGTCTAGAGAGGCAGTGAAGCTCATTGGTGTATCAGCACCATTGCAATGCTCCAATCCAAACTTCTTGAGCAAATCCCGGAGATACTTCGTCTGTGAGATAAATATTCCATCCTTCCGTTGTTGGATTTGCAAGCCGAGAAAGTACTTCAACTCACCCATCATTTACATTTCAAATTCATTCTGCATTTTGTTCGAGAATTCTTCACATAGAGATTCGTTAGTGGAACCAAAAATAATATCATCTACATATATTTGTACAACTAGAATTTCATTGAGATTATTATTTTTAATAAAGAGTGTCGTGTCTGCTTTTCCTCTAATGAAACCTTGTTCTAATAGAAATTTACTGAGTCTTTCATACCAAGCTCGTGGAGCTTGTTTAAGACCATACAGTGCCTTTTTGAGACGATAAACGTGATCAGGATGATGTTCGTTTTCAAAACTAGGAGGTTGCTCTACATAGACTTCCTCTTGTATAAAACCATTTAAAAATGTACTTTTAACATCCATTTGATAAAGTTTGAATTCTTTGGTGCAAGCAAAGGCCAAGAGTACACGTATTGCCTCCAATCTAGCTACTGGAGCATACGTTTCCTCATAATCAATTCCTTCTTCTTGATTATAGCCTTTGGCAACAAGTCTAGCCTTATTTCTGACTATAATTGCAGATTCATCACGTTTGTTTTTGAATACCCATTTGGTGCCAATGACCGGATGGTCTTTAGGCCTAGGTACCAAATCCCAAACCTGATTTCTATCAAATTGATGCAATTCCTCTTGCATTGCGATCACCCAATCAGTCTGAGAGGGCCTCATCAATCTTAGAGGGTTCGATGTTAGATATGAATGCAGAAAATGTTACTTCATTTAAAATGCTTTTCCTAGTTCTTACTCCTTGATTCACATCACCTATGACTTGGTCCAGATGATGATTTCTAATAAACTTCCAAGCTCTAGGTTGGGATTGGTCAGGATTTTCTATAGAATTATGACCATTGTTTTCAAAAACATTTTCGGAATTTTCAAGAGAAGCAGGAGTTGTTTTTGAAAAGAATTGGTTTTTGTGAGCAGGTTCATCATCATCATCTAAAGGTTCATTTATTTTGGACTCGCAGAACACAACATGGATAGACTCTTCAACTATACGAGTACGTTTATTGAATACTCTATAAGCCTTACTTCTATTTGAGTATCCAAGAAAAATACCTTCGTCCGCTTTGGAATCAAATTTACCCAGATTGTCCTTACCATTGTTGTGTACAAAGCATTTGCAGCCGAAGATATGTAAGTGAGCTAGGTTGGGTTTCCTTCCTTTGTAGAGCTCATAAGGCGTCTTATTTAGCTTCTTTCGCAGATAAGCTTGGTTTGATATGTAGCTCGTTGTCCTCATTGCGTCTGCCCAAAGACTTGTGATGTTTGATTTTCATTTATCATTGCACGAGCCATCTCCGTGAGCACACGATTCTTCCTCTCAACTACACCGTTTTGTTGTGGTGTTCTTGGAGACGAGAAGTTGTGGTCAATACTGTGAGCATCACAAAATTCAGCAAAGGCTTGATTTTCAAACTCCCCTCCATGATCGGTTCGAATAGCTGAAATATAAATGTCTTTCTCTTTTTGCACCTTATTGGCAAACACAGTGAATAGATCAAATGTTTCATCTTTTGATGACATAAATATAGTCCATGTAAAGCGAGAGAAGTCATCTACAATAACTAGAGTATATAAGTTACCACCAAGACTCCTTACTCTAGCCGGTCCAACTAAGTCCATGTGGAGTACTTAAAGGGGACGATTAGTTGACATTTCAAATTGATTCTTAAAAGAAGATTTGGTTTGCTTACCCCTTTGACACGCATCACAGATCATGTCGTTTTTAAATCGAAGTTTGGGTAGACCAATAACGAAATCTTTTCTTAACAACTTGTCTAGTTGTAACATGTTCACATGAGCCAGCCGCTTATGCCATAGCCAACTTTCATCCAAGTTTCTAACAAAACATTTTTCTGAATTAACTTTAGGTAGTTCTAATGTATAGCAGTTACCTTCTCTGGGAGCTTTGAATAATGTCTTTAGTTTACCTTTATCTATTAGGAGATCATCCTTACTGACAATAAGACATTCCTCCGAGTCAAAGAGAATCCAATTGTTTTTATCAGCACTTTGACTGACACTTAGGAGGTTGTGGCAAAGACCTTCTACTAGATAGACGTCTTTGATCAGTGGTCCACCCTTTGTGCCAATTTCTCCAACACCAGTGATTTTTCCATATTGATTCCCTCCAAAAGTGACTTTACCACCATCTTTTGTTTTCATTGCCACAAACTTAGCTTGATCCCCCGTCATGTCTCTAGAGCATCCACTATCAATATACCATTTGTTGGTTCTTGATGCTCTCAGACATACCTGCAAATCAAGAGAGATTAGGCTTTAGGTACCCATTTTTTCTTGGGTCCTTTGTAGTTAGTTCGGGCCTGAGAAACATAAGTTCCTTTAGGTACCCACTGATAATTTCCAACAGGCCTATCTCTTCTATCCCTTTTATGAAAGCAAGACGAAGTATTATGACCTTTACGATTACAGTAATTACAATACGCAAATGGGTTAAATGTGTGAACAGTTTTCTGAAAATATTTCAAATAGGACTTTTCACCTGTTTTCTTCCTGCCTTTTCTTTTATCAAAGATAGGATTATATCCTATACCTGAGCGATCATTCGTAAATCTTTGAGCTTTCAAAATCACACTGAGCATCTCACTACCCTTGGTGAATTTCTCAAGTGTCTTCGTTAGGTAATGATTTCTTTTCTCTAAATCCAAACAATCTTCACAAACAATATTTGCGCACGAAAGATTCTTGACTTGCTGTTCAAGAGTAATATCTTCCTTTTCAAATCTATGTGTTTTTCAGCAAGCATTTCATATTCAGATTGTATAACATTATATTCATCGAATAATTCATCATAAGAAGGCTGTGAATCATTTACCTCATCACCATTATTGGCGGGTTTCTCCTCTTTTGCAACCAGACAGACATTAGCCGTCTCTTCCTCTTCCTCACTTTCTTCTTCTGAAGATCCATCTCCCCAGATGGAAGACACATAAGCCTTCTTTTTGAAATGGGTGAACCTCTTCTTCTTTTCTTTCTCATTGCCTTTCAATTGCGGGCATTCGGATTTGTAGTGGCTTGGTTTTTCACACTCATAACAAATGATTTGATCTTTATCCTTATATTTGCGTCTATTATTTGAGCTTCCTCCTTTTTGGAACTTGTTTCTGAAGCCTTGGTCCCTTTTATAGAACCTTTTGAATCTTTGGACCATCATTCCCAATTCTTCACCCTCATCATCATCGATATCATCTTCTTTGACTTCTTTCTCCTTCTCAGCATTAAGAGCAACACCTTTGCTCTTGTTGTTGTTGATCTCTTCTAGGTCCTTTCTGAATTTCAACTTGCTTTCATATTCGGATAGACTTCCGAACAAAGCAGCAACTGAAGTCATCGATTCACCTCGTGCCTCTTCTATTGCTGTAACCTTTGCCTCTCAATCTTTAGTCAGTACATTGAGAATCTTTCTGACTTGAGAATGTTGGTCATATGTTTTTCCCAGAGCCGCCAATTGATTGGTCAGGTGTGTATAACGAAGTTAAAACTCAGAAATGGTTTCCCCGGACTTCATCCGAAGTAAGTCATACTCGGTAGTTAAAGTATTGATGCGATTTTCTTTGATGCCGGAGGTTCTTTCATATGCAATCTCCAACGCCTTCCACATCTCTTTTGCAGTAGACAGATTGCATATTCGAAAGTACTCCTTTTGGCTAAGGGCACTTTGAAGCATTAGAACGGCTTTGCTATTGAGTGTGATTTTTCTTTGATCATTCTCATCAAATTCCTCCTCTGTCTTTGGAACAACGAATCCGCCTTCATTTCTTGTAGGAACATAGTCTCCATTTTCTATTACTTGTCAGAGACCATACTCGGTTGCCAACACGAACACTTTGAACTTTGCTTTCCAGAACGAGTAATGTTCGCCATTGAACCCCGGTGGTCGGTTGATTGAAGCACCATCAGGTAATACTCTTTCCATTATCTTTTTCTCGGGATGTTAAGCCCAACTAAGAAATCTATGCTCTTATACCAAATGACAGTGGAATATCACCTAGAGGGGGTGAATAGGTGATCTCAAATTCTTTTTCGATGATCCACAGAGACAGAATTTAATCTAAGAAGGAAAAGTAAATGAACACAGAGCGATTTGTACTGGTTCGGCCAAACACTTCGACCTACGTCCAGTCCCCAAGCACACCTTGGGATTTTCACTAATCTTTAGAAACTCCTCACTGAGTAGATAAATGATAATCACTGAAGTGCTAGAATATCCGAAGATATTAATGAGACAGTTGAAACAATAAATACAATCGACTCAAATTGAATGCGCAAGATGTTTTTGGTGATTGGCGAAATTGAATGCGATGGCCTTTTATAGTGAACGCCATTAATGCCGTTGAGAGACTTCAAGAGATAGCCGTTGTGGCTCTCTGTATTTCCGTTAGACACAGAAGCAGAATGACTAAGGATATTCGAACGTTGCTTCATTAAATGCTCTCGGCGGTGACGACCTTGTGCAGAGAGATAAACAGAGTGCAAGCTGGAATAAGTGTTCCTCGAAAGAATGTTTTTGTCTGCTGCAATCGTTTATTCCTAATGTTGCTCTGTTTCTCTGACTTCCATTTAATGCACTGCCACGTTGGATTGCTTTTGCCCGAATTCAAATTTTGTCTGGTTAATCACTTCAAAACTCAAGCAAAGAATAATTAGATATGATATAAGTGAGTTTAAAGATGATTAACAAACATTTGAGAATAGCCCATAAATTTCCAGGAGAGATTTAATATTTTCAACGTAAACTTTTCAGGAAAGTATTCTCGAGAATTGTTCTAAGCATTCTCGAGAATCCAGTTAACGATCAAAAGATGAGAAAGCAATCCTGAAGGAGTTCTCGAGAATTGATCATTTCATTCTCGAGAATCCTATGGCCAACAGTTTAGTCGTGAAGACTTAATGAAGCCATTCTCGAGAATTGAATCATCATTCTCGAGAATCAGGCGTTAATCAATTTTCGTAGATGAACGACATTCTCGAGAATTGATTTCATTCTCGAGAATCAATTTGGCATTCTCGAGAATCATGTAGTAGAAAATATTTAACCATCATATTCATTCACTTAGCATTCTCGACAATCACGAATGAGTTCTCGAGAATTGCTTCCATTCTCGAGAGTTAGAGTTGGGAATCAGGGCCGGCCCGGCCCGGCCCGACAGGGCGTGGCCCTACAGGGCCTGGGCCCAACAGGGCCTGGAGTAAGGAAAAGATCTGTTTTTCAAAGCCCGGCCCGATAGTACCAGGGCCAGGGCCGGCCCTACAGGGCCTGAAAATTATTATTCCAAATTTTAACTATTTTTCCTTTGATTTTTTTCAAAGAAATATAATTAGTAAATTGCAACAATTAAAGTTCTAATCTATCAAATAAATGTTATCAACATTAATATCTAAACAATATAAATCATTCAACAAATAAACACATTTATTAATTCGTAATAAAAAAAATAAACACAAATAATATGTTTTTTCCTTTTTTTTCAAAAAAATATTAAACAAAGGAATTCCTTTGTGTATGCCCACGAAAAAATGTCTTTCCCTCTCGTAATTTTGTGTGCGTCTGCAGATTCCTTCGATTCAGGCATGATTTTACTGACAGCTAAAAATAAATGTACTTATTTTACACAAAATATATTTATAATTATTACTTATATAATATTGTAATACCAAAGTATGTGTTTATTTAATACAGAATAATAATAAACATAAAAAAGGGTTATAGTTTAAACTAAAAAAATCTAAGTAATTACAAATAAATACATTCATTAAGTGGAAGTCTAGGTAATTGAATTGTTTAAAAAAATGCTACAGTAAAACGGGCCTAACGGGCCGGCTTGAGGCCCTACAGGGCCGGCCCGATTAAGCCCGAGGCCCTACAGGGCCGGCCTTGCAGGGCCAATTTCAAAATTCTGACCTATTTTTCAAGCCCGAGCCCTACAGGGCCAGGGCTTAAACGGGCCGGCCCGATGGGCTTGGCCCGATTTCCCTGCTTTATCGAGAGTCAAGTTAACATACTCGAGAATCATGGGTCTTGGAAGCAATTGATCATTCATTGAGCATTCTCGAGAATCCATGACTTATTCTCGAGAATCACTGCCGTTCTCGAGAATCAAATACTTATTCTCGAGAATCAATGGTATATTCAGAAGTGAAGTTGCGATAGACTTATGCATACTCGAGAATCAATTGTGGATACTCAAGAATTGGTCCAATTCTTGAGAATTCAATCTGATTCTCGAGAATCAGAATAACATGCTATATTAGAGAATCATTTAATTTTGTCATGTTATACTCGAGAATTATGAGGGCATTCTCGAGAAATATAAGATCATTCTCGAGAATCAGAATGTAATTCTCGAGAGTGTTTTCTTCTGATTCACAAATCCTAGTTATTTTCACTTCCTATTTTGATTCCTTTAAATCTTTTAAATCTTTTGTTATCATCAAAACACTTGGGATCTAACAAAACATACACAAGTACACTCACAAGCATAGAATGTTAGAGTTACTACCTATGTGCGTAGTAACCTAAATTTCGTCCAAATAATTTCTCGAGGTGCGTGCGCTTAGAAAATACCTATAATTTGGGATAACTGGTTATTAATTAATCCATATTTTAAAAAATTATAAAATTTCCTCTTATTATCATGTTTATTTCCCTTTTTAACTTTTATTATATTACGGTTTAATTTAATAACCCAAACTTGTCAATTCCAACCCTTAACTTTAAATGTCTTGAAAAATACAGTCACTTTAACCATTTTTAATTAATTTTAAAAAAATATTTTTTGAGTGCTTCCAACTCTCACATTCTCTCTGACCTATATGATTTCAAGGAAAAATAATTTCAGAGGTCCAGTCACGCCATATTAACCTCAGTTTCCAATGTTTCCCCTACTGTCCAAATTGGTCTCCAGAAACTCGACTGATCTTTAAAAATCCATATTAAATTGTACAAAGCTCAAAAAATTCCAAATTTTATATAAAATTAAATATTTTCCAATCCTATACAAATTTGGAAAGTTTTAGGATTTTTCAACACACCAATCGTTCCCAGTTTTAAAAACCATACAGACTGTTTAGTGAGTTTTTCAGACACATCAATTGACTTTAAGAATTAATAACCCACGGTCCAGAGCTTCAAAAATTACAAAATTTATATTTCCTCAATTATCAGTGAGTACTCTTCATGCCTGGAAATTTTCACCATTTTCTAAGAACTTTAACCCAATCAACTCACGTGCTCAAACCTTCTGCCCAGCTTCGATTTGCAGGATGCTGGGTTATCTTGTAACATTTATTATTCACTGACCAGAAATTAAAAAAATTTAAACTACCTATAATTTTAAATATATTCATTTTCTCTATATGCTGGAATATTTTAAGAATTTTTAAAGAAAATTAACCCAGTGAAACCACGCTCACAAGCTACCTGAGTTCATTATTTAAAAATTCATCAAAAATCATATTCCCACACAAGTTTTCATAATGAACATGATGGTGGCCTTATATTTTCTAGATTCCAATTATTTCTTGGTGTTTACCACAAATTTTCAAATATGGGGTTTAAAGCAAATCTCAAAGATTTTGAAGGAGTAGATATGCTTACCACTAGGCTTCACTTTTGACTTGTGTCTTTTTACCACACTGATCCTTGTTGAATCTTCAGCCTAGACTTGGAAAATCACATGCATGTGAGTTTGTGTCTAACCAAAATAACATGCATGGCAAGAACCATTCAAAATCTCAAACTAGAGTTCAAGTTCTTAATTACCTTGAACTTTTGTCCTTATTCAACAATGGCTGACCTTTCTTGTGGGTGAGGATGATGATGTTCAATCCGTGAGATGAAAAGGTGGAGAAAGTGATTAGGTGTTGGATATAGTAGTGAAGCCGAGAGGGAGGAGGGAGTTTGTGAAGAAGTTGGTGTGTGTGTGTGTGAAAAGATGATGTAGTGAGTGTTTGCAGAGAAAGAGAGTGAAATAGAACTAAATGGATGTGTGTATGTGCAAATTTGGTCACGACATAAGAGAAGAAAAGGCGCAAAAATCTGATTTTACAAGTTGTTGCCAAATGCCACACATGCAAAGAAACATGTGTTGAGTTTATGTGTTAAGATGATGACACTTGTCATATTTTTGCATGTTGGTGTGTGTTGTCTTTGTGTCATGGTGCCATGTGTCTTGTGGGGTGCATGCAAGGTGCCATGTGGCGTCTTGATATGTGTGTATATGTGTCTTGTTTTACATGTTGTCTCAGTTTTCGTGTTTGGTTTCCAGTGTTGTTGTCTCAGTTTGCGTGTTTTGGTTTCCAATGTCTCGATTTGCGTATTTGGTTTCCAATGTTGTTGTCTCGGTTTGTGTGTTTGGTTTTTGGTGTTGTTTTCCCAATTTGCGTGTTTGGTTTCTGGTGTTGTTGTCTCGGTTTACGTGTTTGGTTTTTATATAAGGTGCTAAGTGTCACATGATAAGGGAAAAGAAGACAAGTGTCCTCTTGCATGCAATGCCACATGTCAAGCCTTGAGGAAATTGTGCCATGTGTCACCTTCTTACACCTAATGGCGCCACGTGTCAATTTAGCTATTCCTACGATGATGACACGTGTGCCAAAACACTTTCTTAATTACCAATAATTCCCTGTTGAGCCATATTGACTGGGCTTTCTCTGGGATCCTTATTACTTTTAAGTCCTCTTTGACTTGGGCCTAATGCCTTGGTCCAATATAAAGCCTGATTACCCATTCTCTCTTTACCCTTACTTTTGGGCCGAAAACCGTGGGCCTTCATAAAAGGTCCACTTGGTTTTTCTTCCTCAATCATTTTGGACTCCATCCATATACTTGAACCAGACACCTATCTTGACACGCTTTCCCATGTAGGTCTTTTTTATCGATATTCGTGTTGAGATTTTTGTTATTGGGATTTGTTTTGTAATTTTTGTTGGGTTTGAGGTTAATGTTGCGGTGTTGTTGTCGTCGTCGTCTCGTTTTGCGTGTTTGGGTTCTGTTGTGGGTTTTTGTTGTTGGTTTTGTTGCACGATTATTGAGGAGGTATTGTTTAGGTTATTTTCATCGTTTGTTGTCTATTTTCTCCCGCATAATCAATATACAATAATAAATCATATCACATAGGATATCCAACCTTGGCATATATTATTGAATATTCTCAATCATGCAGGGTCTTTGGTAAAGCAAAAGCCAGTACATTACATTTCTCCCCCTTGACAAAATTTGGTGGTGTGGAGGTCGCCGGGGACGATGGAGGTGACAACGTTGGTTCTGAGGTTCTGCAACGTCGAGCTCGATCTCATTGGCAATGGAGGATGGTGTGGTGAGCGACGGAGGTCGATAGCACTGTGAAGCTTGCTCTCTCTCTCTCTCTCTATGAAACTCTCTCTGGTTTAGAATGCTCCACGGCCACACATACTTTGACGGTGATGGATGATGCCGAAGCTAGCCGACGTTGAAGCCCAGTTTCTAATTTGTGCTGAGCTCTCCTTGCGGCGGTGTGAAGACGTAACTCGTTGGCGGACTTGGTGGTGGATGATGCTGTTGGCAAGAGGTGGATGAAGATGGATATGAAGGAAGCTCCCAACTCTCTACCTCCACAACCCTCTCCCTCTAGTCTCGAGTTTGTCTTCGTTTTATGGAGAAGAAGGTCAGTTGACCTAGTTCCCTTGATCAAAACGCGCATGTTGACGGAGGGATTAAAATGAAAGAATTGAAAGTTTGTGGAGGGGCAAACTGAAGCTTTTGCAATTTGAGCTCAAACTTCCATTTTCAAATTTGATCTAATTTATTCAAGGGTAAAGGTACAATTTTACACATGTGCTTTACCTCCGAGAGCGCCCAGCACCACGAGCTTTTTTCTGGAGCAAAAGTACACACGTGGTTACGTTTTGGGAGTGCCCAGCACCACGGCCGTTAATTGACCGTCAACTTGGATGGAACGCTGACGTGGCGCTGATTTGGACTGACAAGCTGACGTGGACGCTGATGGTAAGTAAAAAAAAGAAAATTATCATTTTGCCCTTAGTTTTAAATAAAAATTACCCTTTTGCCCTTAGTTTTAAATTTAAAAAAACTAAAAATACCAAGGCTCTGAAACCCGGACCGGTCGCTGAACCGGTCGGGGTATTGGGTTAAGGGTTAGTGGGTCAGACTGGAGTCAGCCCGGGCCAGACCGGTGAGGTATAAAAAATTGGAAAATAATTAATTTCTCATCACACCAACCTAAATTTGACATACTATATATCATTTCAATATTTTAGATCAGTAACAAAATAACCATATACTTCAATACTTGTGACATATTCAGATATTCCTAACAATTTTCTTTACAACCTACATTTGAGACAATATATTCATGGTAGCAAAATATCAAAAACAAGTATATGATAACAAAATATTCTCAAGCAGGATCTTTTTTAACACCAGAATGTGTGGGAGGATTGCTAGACTCGGGATTGGGAGTGGTAGTATTCTGGGCACCTTCATTATTAATATTTCCTTCCATTAACACAGCTTCAAGAAAATAATCAAACACAGAACCTCACATACCAGAATCTCACAAACCGAGCAAACCAAACATTCAGAAATCCAAACCAAACCGAAGCACAACAGAAACCAATAGGCAAATCAAAACCAATATTCAAAAATAAGCAGAGCCAACCAAAAATAGAGCAACCACGACAACTCCAGAAAAACCAAAAACGAACCCAAATCAAACCAATATGACATCCAAAAGTGAAAAAATAAACATCAGAGCACCAGCAGAACATGAAGAACAAAGAACTAAAAATAAAATAAAACATTCGACAATAATAAACTTGATGCTCTACACAATGGAACAAAGCTCTAAATCGAGATGAACAAAGCTCTTTCACGGTTTCACCTGAAGAAATAAACAGTAGTAGTGTGAGGCAAATTTTTTTTTTTTAAATAAAAAACTTAAAAAGAAAAAATTTGTTTTACCCGGTGACCCTTGTAACCCGTCCGGGTCACACCGGTTTTAACCGGGTCAGACCGGTTTAACCCTAAACCAGACTGATTTCACGGCCGGTTGGCCGGTTCCCGGTCTGAACTGGCCGGTCTGGTCCGGTTTCACAAACCATGAAAAATACCCCTCCCCGGTGGGCCACACCACCGCCACCCCACCGCCATTGTCGACCCATGCCGCCGGCCAAATCGACCATGCGGCCGTGGCCGGCCATCTCCGCTAACCGCCGCCACCGCCGTGGCCGTCGGCCACCTCCGCCGGCCGCCGACCACCGCCGCTGGCTGCCAGTGGTGTTCGAACGCCGACGGTGGTGTGGCCGGTGGTGGGGCCCACCAGGGGGAGGGGGTATTTTTAGTTTTTTTTTTTTTAAAACAAACTTAGGGCAAAAGGGTAATTTTTATTTAAAACTAAGGGCAAAAGTGTAATTTCACCCGCATTACTGTTCACTTCCATCCAACTTAACGGTCAACTAACCACCGTGGTGCTGGGCGCTCCCAAAACGTAACCACATGTGTACTTTTGCTCCCAAAAAAAGCTCGTGGTGCTGGGCGCTTCTAGGGGAAAAGCTCGTGTATTTTTGCTCCTTAACCCTTTATTCAACGACCTACAATAAAAAATAATTAATCTAACATCAAATATTCTTAGAAAAATCAATGATTAAGAGTTGTTACAATTTTATGACAATTTTACCCTTTTAGTCCTAATTTAACGTATTTACTCTTAATCTCAATTTATCACAAGAAAGACATTTTAAGCTCAACAACTATGACAAAATATATTAAAAATCTCAATTTAATTATGAAAATTCATATAAAATGTGGTTCAATCATATATGTTTGTTTGAACCATATTTGTGAAAATCTCATCTTGTGTAGGGCCAGTACCCCTTGCGGCTCGATTGTGTGGAAGGCTGACCAAGGAGATTCTTCCGGGTGGCTAGGGCCTAATGGACTAGTAGTCCATATCTGATGAACCTAGTTGCATTCAGACAACTTGGGCGGTTCCCAGTCAATCTTTCCCAATACTATGGTTATGTGATCTATATTATGATCTCTGAATGTTGTTATGATATGGTGGACTGTTTGCTGTCTATAGTTAACTGTCATATACTGTCTATACTTTGTCTGTGATATTAATTATTACTCTGGGATTCTTCGGGATCCCAGCCCTTGCTATTATTTGAGAAATGAAAAGAGTATTGGACGTGACTCTCAAGGTAAGGCGGCCGATGTCAACAAATGAAGATGATGTACCTATTCCAGATTGGTCATGGGTTATTTGTCAAAGAATTTTGTAATTACTTTTTACAATTAATAAACATTATGTATAGATCCTGTGGGTATCTTGTTACGTAATCAAGTATAGTTTATCAGTCTATTGTACTATTTCTATTCGCCCCGTGTGCCCTGCAATAATACTCTGATAATAGTTAGTTTATACTAAGGGGTATCACAGCTACAACGTGGGTAGAGGGTTATGGGAGAGAAATATGAGATTAATTCGAATAGTTGAAGCCATACAATGTTAAATTCTTGGTTAGTTACTATTTAATTTAACTATTTATTTCATTCTATTATTGTTGACTTAACTTTTTCGTGTTATTATGTATATTATATACTGTTATTTTTTAAACTATTTATTATTTATTTATTATTTAAAATCTATCCATGTTACTTTTACGTTTTTTATAAATATTAACAGACTTTTAGGTTTTGAAATTTTATATAGTCATTCTCTTTTTCTTTCTTTTTTTTAACCCTTGTGGCAAATTGGTATTTCCATTTTTTATCCATCAAACACGTTTGTCCGCCGTATTAAGATTCCGATATTTATTAGTACAGGCTTTACCTTTGTAAATTATTTTTTTGTACACTTTTCGGTTTGTAATTTTTCGTTTCTCCTGGCCTGGTTATCGCCATTCTGCTATCTGGCCTTTTTCAGGAAAGTTTTGAAATTTTCCTGGAATTATTGTCCTGGTTGGTCCCATCTCTTCTGCGGTTTCTTCAGCGGCTGAAACAATAACTCTACTCCAGAATTCATGCAAAATCTGTGATAAAAAATTTTACTTGTTCCGCCCAATTTTTCCCTTTTCTCACGACTGATTCCGTAGAAATTTGATGGGGCAAGCGCAATCGAAGAACGAGCTTCTTTACCAGCAAGTCAGTTATGGAAACATCGAAGGAATCAAAGCCCTTCATAGGGAGGGAGCAGGACTAGAGGTAAAGAAACAGTGCTGAATTTTGCAGATGATTTTATTTTCATTTTTGGCTGATGGTGAAGGATTTTCTGGTTCACTGTGATGATTTGTTGATTTCGTTGCAGTGGCTGGACAGAGAAGGGAAGACGCCTTTGATTGTTGCTTGTATGAACCCTGAGTTGTATGTTGTCGCAAAAACATTGATTGAACTTGGTGCCAATGTCAATGCATACCGTCCGGGTATTGTTTCTGTTTGGCTTGATAAAAGTTTATCAGATTTCAATAATTAGCTTCTTGGACCTGTATGCTGTCTGTTTCGGATGGAATCAAATATTTATAGTGTTATAAACTAAAATTTGTCGTGACCAGCCTTCAAATTTTAAGAAATTTCATTAACTACAGACTAGGGAGGATGAGTTTCTCTGTTTAAGATGGTTGTAATACCTCTAGATTTCACAGTTGTTATTTTTCTCTCTTTCTTTAAGTTATTTCAGATTATTGTTTGCTATAACCATCGCTATATTAGCTACTAGTATTGTGTGATTAGATTCTCTAATTAAAATATGGAAGATTTAGATATTTAACTGATCATAATTGCGATATGGAGTCATTTGGAAATTACTACTTATACTTTATGTTTTCATTGTAGAGCATAGCAAACACTTCAGAACCTTTTTATTCCAACTTTTATCCTATACAGAAACAATTAAACTACCATCGATCTATGTCTTCCTTTGCCTTCATTGACTAGTTCTGACTTTTGAGATTGGCTATTGGGTAGGGCGACATGCTGGCACTCCATTGCATCATGCAGCTAAAAGAGGCCTTGAAAGTATTGTTAAGTTGCTTCTTTTGCATGGAGGTATGACAAAATGTCTCTCCATTTGCAAAGTTTTGACCATTCCAGTTGATTTGGTTTATTTCAAAAATTTGTGGTATACTTCTTTAATTTTCAATTCTTAGGACATTGATTTGGCATCTGCTGTTAAACTTGTCAGCTAATGCATTGGTCTTGAATGATGATTGCCAAACTGCTCTTGATGTTGCCAGGGCCAAGGGCCACGGCAATGTTGTTCGTGCTATTGAGGTATGTTTGGACTTGTCATTGTAACATGAAACATACCTGCCTGCTATATTAAGTTGAACGGATTGGGATTTCTCTACTGTTTCTTATTTTTGCAGAGTCATCTTTGCTTGTTCTCTGGTTGGCTGCGGGAGTTCCATGGACCTGGATTCCTAGAAGTAGTAGCTCCACAGCTAGTATCTAAGAAAGTGTGAGTATCAAGTGATATTTGGTTGAAGCTTGCTTTTCTCTTTTTTCCTTCTTTGCTAGATGGATTGCAGGTCTTTCTCACTGCTTGCAAATTTTTTGGGGTCTTCTAATGAACTTTCTTACAATGTCCTTATGATTATGCCAATCGTTCAACAATTTCTTGCAGTTGGGTGGTTATTTTACCAGTTGGCTCTCGTAATCTTACCGGACCCTACAAGCTGGAGCTTGCCATATATTCTAGTATGCAGGTATTTGAGAATGAATACATAATTCTTCCAGAGACACAGATTTTGGTGTCTATTTTGTTACTGAGTGCGATGTATAACCATAATAACAGTTCATAATTCAGTTAGAAGGGTAGTTAGGATAGAGCCGTTAGTTAGTTTTACCCATAGCGTGATCATTAAGACCTTCTATTCTATAAATAGGGCCTTATGCAATTGTAATTCACAGACTGATGGAATAACATTGTGCCTATTCAGATTTCTCTGTCTCTAATTTTCTCTCAACCCTCTGTCCTGTTTCTCTCACTTTTTGTCCTTCAACCCCTCTGTTCTGTTCTCTCTTTCCCTTATCTCCTTCATTCTTCTATCTTCTTCTACATATCTCTGCTTAATTACATAGATACATCAGTGGTATCAGAGCAGATGCTCCTCGGTACCACGCAAAAACACACAAAGATTAATGGTACACGATCCCAGCATTCAAGAAATATGGAAAAAAGGTTTAGGTGTATTGAGCAGCTGAAAGCTTTAGTTGATCAATTGCAGAACATGGTTCTTGACATGTCCTCTTGACTACAAAATCTGAGACAATAAAGGGATTTGTTGCGTCTTCAGCTTCAAGGATCGTTGGCAAAATTCAACAACGCGTTTGACTCCCTATTTGCCCCACTTAATTTACCAGAGGCATATCTTGTGGCTGTATATGTTTCAGCTTTAAAGAAAGAAATCCAAGAACCAGTCCTGCTGTTCAACCCTCATACCAAGCTTGAAGCACATCACTTGGCAGAATGTATGAGATAATGGTAATGGTGCTGATCCAAGCAAGAAGATGCCTCTGTTTCTCAATAACGAGACCCAAGAAGTGCACCCAAAGGCACAAGAACCCTTCATTGCTCAAAAGGACGAGCAAGAAGTTCTTGTCATTCTTAAAGATGATGGGTCATTGTCACTTACCCAAGAATGTTTTGCTGATGCTGGAACTTCTATCAAAGAAGAAGACAAAATTCTTTAACCCTCTGTTCCTATGTTCTCTACCCCTTTCTCCCTCATTGTCCTATCTTCTTCTACATATCTCTTCTAATTACAGAGATACATCAAAGTGGATTAGATAGAATTATTCAGTCTCTATGGATAGTAAGTTTATTAAATAATTTTAGGGCTTATAACATCTTACTCAGTTTAGTCATCTAAAAGTTGGATGAATCTTGTGAGTATATGTTTGCACGTGAAACTAACACATAGATACTTGATTCATTGCTAAGTTTTCTATCTTCTTGCCTTACTATTATCATATATTATGATGTAAAAGCATATTATTAAATGTGCAGGAAGCACAGCCTCGAACAGTTATTGCTTTGTGGAAGGCCAACTTAGAACAACCAAAGCTACACCTGTCAGATCCTTCAGTGACTATTGCTGATCCTGCAACAAGTAATCTCCTAACCTGAGCTAGGTTTCAAACGTGGGTTGGACTTACTGTTGGGTCACAATTTTACTAATTTAATTGGTTAGGCTATAGCTGAACTCGATGATGCTATAAATACGTACATGAGTAATTTTCTAATAGTGTTTAATATAGTACTAGTAATATTTTTTAAATATTCTCAACCTACAAAATAGTGATGATGCTTTACTAAAACCTGAAATCACTGTATATCTGGTGTATTGAATGCTTAAACTTATTGCCTTTTATTGGAGTAAATAAAATACACTCACTAAAACATGTGCAAAGTTGTTTGTGTATTTATCAAACTTGTAAGAGCTGGAATTCTAGGTGCCAGCTATTTTCCCATTGTGCAAAGCATTTGTGTGGGAACTAGGTTCAAACGCCACTTCATGAAATGAAAAATATTTCCTAAGTGTATGAATCAGATTTTGACAAGTAGTGCTGGCCTGGGTCATGACTTCCTTTGATAACTCAACCAGGGAATGGTTTATTTTGGTATTGAGTTATCTTAATTTGAAATCAGGTTTGAGTTGTTTCCCAAACCTGACTCTTTACCACCTACCAATTTGACTGGTCTGGTTGGGTTTGTGGCCCACTGATATTGAATTGTTTTACTTTTCTTGTCTCGTTCTATATCCATTTACTCGTTTTTGTCATTTAAACCCTATCAAAATACTTTTTCAAGTATTTTATTCTATTTATCAATAGAATATGGTACAGAAATATTTGTAAATAACACACACCGCATACACACACATATATATAATATTATGATCTTTTATCAATAATAGTAATAAATAAGGAATATTCTTAATAGTTGTTGGAGAGGTATTATTGAATTAGATGTTTCAAAGTTCTGTTCCATCCTAGGAGTTAGTTTCATTTTCTAACTCTTTTTCCAATAGTATAATCAATATTGGCACCGTATATTTCTAGGAGTTAAGAAAATCTTCTTCCATATTGAAAGGCTTGGAATTAGCAGAGTATTTTTTTGTTTTGTTTTCTGTTTGAACATTTTGCTTATTTCCAGAAACACGCATTAAACTTGCACCTGCAAGTGAGAATGACAAGCAACAACTTAAGTGGTTCTCTGATGCATGCAAAGGAATTCCGCAGGTTTGTCGCATTCTATATGTGGTTCATTGGTGTAATTTGCTGGTATTTTATTTCCATTTGTTGTTTGTTCAGATTGATATTTAAAACAAAAACTTAATTCTCATGTTTATATTACTTTATTGGCTGTGTAAAATATATACAAAGGGCTGGCAGACAAATTTTCAATCTGTAGAAGCTGTCTTTCTCAATATATAATTCTTGAATCTCAAAATCTCTGGGCTTCCAGGAAAACCCAGCATTTTTGCAGAGTAACATTAGAACAGCTCCCCCCTCAGCGCCACCAGCTGCAGACGATCCAGAGGTGGCTGCTGCTATCAGAGCATCCATGCAGTCTGCCATGCATGAAAGACCACCCCTTGCAAGTCCCCTGCCAAACTTTGGAGCAAGTTCTTCAAGTGGAGTAAATACAAACAAGCATGGTTCAATTGGCACACCAAATCCGAATACAAGTGGTAGTTTGCCCACAAATGAAGGCGGACCGGGTAGCAACCCAAGTGAGCCCATTCATATCAATAATAATGAGCCTGTTTCTCAAAGTTCCAGTGGTTTGGATTTGATTCCTTCAGCTCCTCCAATTGCGGACGAGAAACCAATAAATGGCCCCATTCATTATCCGTCAATTGATTTAAGCCCTGTTGATATATCATCTCCAGCTTCAGCGAACCCGCCTGAAGAAGAAAAGCATGCTGCTGGCAGCGTTTCTTCTTGTGTGATCTGTTTAGATGCTCCGGCTGAGGGGGTATGCATACCCTGTGGCCACGTTGCTGGATGCTTGTCTTGCTTGAATGAGGTCAAAGCAAAGAAATGGGGTTGCCCAGTTTGTCGAGCGAAGATCGATCAGGTGATAAAGATATATCACGTTTAATTTTTCAAACAATGTTAATAGCCCTGCCTATTGTACATTTTTGGATCTTTGTGAATATCCTATCATCGTGTTACTACATATTGTGATTCTGTGAGTCTGCTTTCCAAAGTGTACGGTTGTGGATTTTGTTATATATATATATATATATATAAAGCCATGCCTGTTTTGTGGTTTCGGCCCATGGATATAAGTGAGATTGGATATAGTTGTATATTTGTTGCCATGTTTGTTTTGTAGTTTGGGCCCATGAATGCCAGTGAGCTTGGATATATCCACTATATAGCCATGTCTGTTTTGTTTTTGTTCTTTTTCCCCACAGCTATGTCTCTTTTGTGGTTTCAGCCCATAAATACAAGTGAGTTTGGATTACTTCAGTAGCCTTTGAGCTCTGGGCCCGTTTGGGATAGCTGTGGGAGAAGTGACTTTTGTTTCTAATGGACTTTTCTTGATGGACTTATTTTCTGATGGACTTTTTGTAATGTGATTTGTGTTTGGGGTAGAAGTGGTAGAAGTGACTTTTGTTTCTAATGGGCACTTGTTTGGCATAGCTTTTAAAAAGATGGATTAGATGAAAAATGACTGAAAAGGGCATGAATCAAATTCACACAAACACACACATATGTTGTATAAAATGTGATAATTCGGGATAAAAAATTAAAAATAAATATAAATTTACTAAATAAAATAGTAAAATTACCATTAAAAAAATTACAACATAATGAAATGCTTTAATGTAAAATATATTGAGAGAAGGTTTTTTCAAAAGACAATTGATAAAAAAAAAATCTTCTAATGTAAAATTTACTGCTTAAGGCACATAACTTATTTAGCTTCTTTAATTTCTCTAAAAAAATCAATTGAGTCTTATATTTAGGATTGAAGGATGTATTTTTTTTTTATGAACTTTTGTTTTTGTATGAACTTAATTTCAATCCACGTACTTTCTTTTAGCAAAAGATTTTTCCACTTAGGTATAAGTGACCGTACCATAAACTTCAAAAAAATATATCTATACGTAGAGTTACCGTCATTTATTTTTTTGGGGGTTTGTGATTAAAAGCATATGCAATATAGAGCAAGCCAACGAACAAAAAAAAGAAAAGAGAGGAGAGGAGAGGAGAGAGGCATGAATTGGGGAGGGTGGGAATGTCATTATTAACAATGGGACCCACTTGTTGTTTGATGGGGAAGAAGTTGATGGACTTATAAGCTCCATGATGTAGCTTCAAAAAAGCAATCCCATTAGAGCATGAAGTCCATCAAATTTTTAGCTAACCTAAACACTCAAATTTTTTTGGATGGACTTATTATCCCATTTAATGGACTTATAAGTAGGGGTGAGCAAATCAAAACCGAAACCGAAAACCGAACCGACTAATTCGGTGTTCGGTTTTTTCGGTTCGGTTTTTTTCTATTGTTCGGTTTTTTCGGTTTTTGTAATTCGGTTATTTCGGTTTTCGGTTTTCGGTTTTCGGTTCGGTTTTTGCAAAAAAAATTCGGTTAAAACCGAAAAACCGATTTTTTTTTTCTTTTTTGTTAAAAAAATCATAATTAATTCTACAAAAATCGTTTTCAAGTGCTTCAAAATTCCTCATGACCCTTGACATGTCTATTTTCAAGGAAAAATATTCCTAGAAGCAAGAAAGTCACGGATCATTCCCAGATTAATATTTTCTCAACGCTGCTCGCTTTATAACTCCATAAATAAGGCTTAACTTCAAAAATATGTTACTACTTGTGTAGATTTTCCTATCTTTCGGTTTTCGGTTCGGTTTTTACAAAACAAATTCGGTTTTTTCGGTTCGGTTTTTGCAAATGTTGATGCCATAAGTTCTTTTTCGGTTAATTCGGTTTAACCGAAAACCGAACCGAAATATTTCGGTTTTTTCGGTTTCGGTTGTTTCGGTTTTCGGTTTTCGGTTCGGTTTTTAAAATACCCATAATTCGGTTTTTCGGTTTTTTCGGTTTTTACCGAAAACCGAACCGAAAAACCGATTGCACAGCCCTACTTATAAGTCCATATAATGGTTTGCCAAACAGGCCCTCTGTCTCCTCGGATCGGGAGTGGCTATGGTTCATTGCTGTGAACCATCCACTTCCCCCAAAAACCGCAGTGAAGCTTTGTTTTTTAAAAAAATAAAAGATATTTTAAGGTACTAGTAGGTACTAAAAATACTGAATACTTCAAGATCATGAAGTATTTTTTCAGTACCAACCAGTATCTTCAAAAATATTTTTAATACCCGCTAGTACCCTAATATATATATATATATATATATATATATATATATATATATATATATATATATATATATATATATATATATATATATATATATATATATATATATATATATATACCCGAAAGGATCGGAAAGGGGAGAGGAAGATATTGATACAGAGAAATAATGACCAGATAACTGGATAAATTAAAGCATAAAGTAAAGACTTGGAAATAAATGTGCAGAAGAAATGAAGTAAGGACCAGATAACTGGATAAGGACTAGATAACTGGATCAAAGCATAGAGTAAAGAACTGCAAATAAATGTGCAGAAGAAAACATGATGAAAGGAAACACAGGTTTATTGAAATGAAAAACTTACAAATGAAAGCTTCGAAAATCAAAGTGGAAAGATAGCAGAAAAGGAAAAGGATAGGGTAGAGAGAAGGCGGAGAAGGAAGGTAGAGAGAGGGAGTGGTTCGGAACTGCCTCAACCGAATGGAGCTTGACTTTTTATAGGCGAGGAGTGAAGCACTGTTTGCACGGTTTCGATCGGGGTGGACCAGTGCTGTTCGGTAAACATTTGAATGATTAACTACGGTGTCACGACACTACAAGTAACCAATTCTGTGACCTACGGGCTACAGTTTTTTGGTGCTACAGTGAAAATACCTAGCACTACTATAGCGTACAATAGGACAATTTATACAGTCTTATACATGGAAGCTACTTCATTTGGTGCTTAGTCAAAAGCTGTAAGTTTTAGTCTTCACCCAAATTGACAACGAAATCTTCATCATCACTTTGGTGCGGATCTTGATTTTTGAAGAACTTGCTTGATTCTCGTTTCGCTTTCTTGGAGTTGCTTAAGCATGACACTGAGTTGTTGGATGTAATCCTTTTTATTTGAGATCGCAGCAAGGGTAGTTTGAGCATGGCTCTTTTGATTTAAGAACCTGCTTTCCTCGGAAGCATTCAGAAAACTTGGGTTGTCTTTGAACCACTGTTCTACTGCATTGGAGTCGACCTTGGACAGGTTGAATTTTGCCCACCATCGTACATAGGGTACCCTTTGTAGGACTGGAAAAATTGGGGAACTCCTATTATTATGGGAAAACCTGTATTGCCAAGAGAAAATCCAGGATACAAGTAATTTGGAAAAATAGTGAAGATCAATTGGAAAAGGATCACCACTATGATTGAATTTTTTCTGAAAAGATTCAATCTTTGTCGAACAGTTGGTGGAAGAATTTCAGGAACTGGTCCATAGAAAACCCACCAATGTTGAAACCATTGAGGAAAAGTGTACTTGGTTTTTGGTTTAAAGTAAATGAACCAAGTATGTTTGAAAATTTTATTCTGATCCCAAAAGACATAATACCAGGCGTTATTATAGTCCCAGTAATTGTATCCTTTAGGTTCGTATTTAATGTCAAAATATTTAGGTTTTGATAAATCTTGTCCCCATTTGGGAAGGTGTGAGGACCTTTACAATTTGGAGAGTAGAATGAGTTATTAAAGTTTCATCCTCTTTTGAAATATACCGAGTTAACTCGATAGATTGAGAATGAACCAATATTAGCTCATAGTATTCTCTGGTTTTTTAAGAAAAACTCGAGTTCAAGTTGTAGGACATCTTTGTACTTGAGCAAGTTTTGCAATGTAAGGAGTGTCCAAATGGTTATTGGCTGGAGTAACCAATAAAGGTGTTGGAACCTGAGGAGGCCTTTTCTGGGCTAATTCAAGAGCAAATTTAGCATTGACTAAATCATACTCTTGTTTATTGATTGCCTGTGAAGAAGAGGCAATTAACGATAAAGCAAGTGCTCTATCATGTTCAAGGGCTTGTGTTTTGTTATCCTTTTGGCCAATACTTCCTCCCAAGTTTGGTTTGGAGGTTTCTTAGCATAGGAATCGGTAGTTTTTCGCCCGATTTGGAGGAAGTGAGTCTTTGGGTTTGAGACTCGGTTTTGGAGTGGATGACTCCGGTTTGGGGGTGGATGACCACGATTTAGTTTGAGATCTTGTTTGCGGTCTGGATCCTGTGTTTGGGAAGCGTCTCGACCGGGAACCTGTGTTTGGGGAAGCTGTCTGATTGGATCCCTGTGTTTGGGGAGCTGTCTGATTTGGATCCTGTGTTTGGGGAAGCGTCGATTGGATCCTGTATTTGGGGAAGCTGTCGATTGGTTGATCCCTTAGGTGAAGGAGTTTCTTTGTTGGAGCAAATGTTTGATAATCTCTGCAATTCTTGACTGGAGATTGGGTTTTGAGCATCTTGAAAGTAGCTCTGTTGATCTTCTTCCTCCTCATGGAGGGGTTGCTTGTCTTTTGGCTCATCGCCAAGTTTTTTCTTTCTTGGCATTTTCTGGAGAGGGAAAGGGTTTGTGGGTCAGTTTTACTCTCAATCCTAAGAACTACCCTGTAAAAACTCACGGGTAAGGAAATCAGGAAGAGAATTAGAAGTGCCTTTGATAAATTCAATATCAAAATAAAAACACTCAAAATGGCTTGCCAACGGGCAAAAATTTGTTTTGATGCAAGATTTTTAACATCCTTTTGTAAAACATCTTTTGCAGATTTACAATCAATGCGGACTAAAAATCTTTGGTTTAAAAGATCAGCTTGAAATTTTGAAATACACAAAACAATGGCCAAAATTTCTTTTTTGATCGTAGAATAATTCTGCTGAGCAGGATTCCAATGTTTAGACGTATAAGAAATGATTTGTTCTTTTCCGTCAGAACGTTGTTTAAGAATACCTCCATAGCCTAATTCAGATGCATCTGTTTCGACTATTTTGAAGGCAGATGGAATGGGAAGGTTAAGACACGAAAGTTCTCTAACTTGTCGTTTGATTTGTTTGATAATTTCAGTATGAACATCGGTCCAGGGAGAAGGATTTTTGTTTAGACGTTGGTGAAGGGGTTTAACAAAGTTGCTAAGTTGAGGGATAAACTCAGCAACATAATTTAAACATCCCAAAAATAAGTTGGTTTTTATCAAGAATTTGATCAGGAAATTTTTCCGCAAATTGGATTGCTCTTTCAATGGGAGTTATGGTTCCTTGATAAATCCAATGTCCAAGAAAACGAATCTTGGTTTGAAAAAGACTAATTTTTGGTTTGGAAACCACTAAACCATTTGTTTACGGTTCGAATAAATTTTGAAACATGTTTGAAATGATCTTCTAGGGAATTTGAAAAGATTAAGACGTCATCAATATAAACAATAATATATTGACCTTGATCATTAAAGATATCGTTCATAATCCTTTGAAATTCAGAAGGGGCATTTTTTAAGCCAAAAGGCATAACATTCCACTCATCTTGACCAAATGGAACAGAAAAGCAGTTTTATACCTATCTTGTTCGAAATTTGGATGCGCCAAAATCCAGATTTCATATCAAACTTTGAAAAGATTTTTGCGAGAATGCAAATGCTTTAGTAAATCAGCCTTGTTTGGAATCGGATATCGGATCCTTTGTGAAGCCTCATTTAGAGGTTTGTAGTTGATAACAAGCACAGGTGTTCCACGTTCAATTTCGCATTTTTATTGACGTAGAAAGCGGCGCAAGACCATGGGCTACGACTCGGACGGATGAGTTTTTGTCAAGAAGATCTTGAATTTCCTTTTACGGGTGTCAAGGAGTTCTTGAGTCATGCGGATGGGTCGGGCTTTTGTTGGGATGTGTTTTTCGAGAGAAATTTGGTTCGTAAGGAAGATCTACGAGAATGTTGCTTCCTATTCCGAGAAGGCATTTGGGAGATCGGCACAAACCGTTTGATGAATCTTGTCAAGATAAGATTGGATTTTTGTTGAACCGCGAGTTGTTGGAGTTGTTGCTCAATCCGTTTAAAAGAGACTTCTTCTTTGAGAAAATTGATCGGTTTTGTGTGCGAAAAGAGAATTTAATTCCTTAAGTCTGGGTTTTTTCAGAAAAAGGAAATAAAATGGTTTTGCCCAGATATTGTTTTGAAAGACCATCAGGTTCAACCATAAAAGGAATTAAGAGTTGTGCAAATGGTGCTCCAAGAATAATTTGTGCTCCCATATCCTTCATAAGAATAAATGGAGTTTTTATTCGAAAACCTTTATTTTCAACAACAACATTTGAAATTTTGTACTGGACAGATAATGGTTCTCGCTAACGAGAACTATATCTTTCGTAGTTTTCTCAAAATATTTGGTAGGAACTAAGCCTTCTAAAATACAGTTAGCTTGAGCCCCAGGTATCAAATAATACAGATTGTTCTATAACAAGATCATTATTAATAATGATTTTTGCTTGTATATAAAACTTCGCGAGGAAAATTCTTGTAATTATATTTAAAAATGGTGTTTCTTGTTCGGATTATCTTCCTCAATTTCATTTTCTAAAACTCGATCAATATTCTCATTAGAAGAGTTTTGGAGAGAGGAAAAGAAGTCTTGAATCTGCGATAAAGCGAGGTATGAGAATCGACTGATTTGAGGACACGAACTTCAACCTTAAGATTATTTATCTCGATTGAAGATCCTGTATAGTATTTGGTTTAACGAGTGTTTAAATCTTTCCAAAGTTTTGGTTAGATCATATTTGTTATAGAAACCAGAAAATTTAGAAGAAGAAGGAGGAAGAGGAGTAGGAGGAGGTGACGAAGGTTGGGTAATATCTCTGAATTTTGAAAGATATGTACCTTTGTCAGAGTCAGGAAGTTTACTAATGATATCCAAAAGCAAATCCTGTTCTTTGGTGATGACATTTATTTGAGGAGAGGAATCATCAGATGTTGAGTTGAAATCATCCTCTTGGATTTGGTTAAGATCTTCAGAAGAACTTCGATCTTCTTCAGAATCAGAAGATGTTTCAAGCAAGAGATTGTTTATCTTCTCAAGAAGAGGTTCCTCAATCTGAATATTTCGATTTTTGGGAAAACGACAAAACTTGGCGTAATGACCAAGTTTACCACACTGTAACAAGTTACTTTATCCCTTCTCGAGACGTCCTTTTGGAAATTATTTTTGGGTTTAGAAGAGAAATTCTTTTTGTATTTTTTAGGAGAAGTGTAATTATCATCTTTTTGATAAGGGCGCTTATTATAAAATCGTTTATTTTTTGAAAAAGCGGGATTAAAACGGGAGTTTTTGTAAGACTTTTGTTTGGATTTTTTACAAGAGGGAAGACCAAATTGTTCACAAAATGATCCTAATTCTTTTCTATTGACACCCTTTTCTTTGGCAAGCTGATGTTTTATTCCATCATCTTGACAAATTTTTAAAGCAATTTTCTGAATATAAGAGATCAATTCTCCATATGTCAAATCTCCATAAGGAATGTTGCCATCATATTGATGTCTAAGTTTATCCCTAACTTTATCACCAAAAGACTTTGGTAATCCAAACTAGGAATTTTTCTTTCCAAAAACCTTGATTAGCATCATCTCTTATGTATACCCGGCTTAGGAAAGTATCTTTGTACAATCGGAAGTCGGATAATGTTCGACAAAGGATATTAGAGAGTAGTTCAGAGGAGCGATCTTTCCAAACATTTGGATCTCCCACAAAATGTTTAATAATTGTAAAAGTAAGGGTATTAACAGAACGGAATAGGTTCACCATTATGAGTAATTGGAGTTCCATCGGGTTCGGTTTTAACGAGAAGAAAGAATGTTTGATTTTTCTTGGAGGACGAGATAATAATCCCACCAACCTTTAAGTTGTCCGGTGAAACCGAAACTAGAAGATTAGTTATTTCGTATCTCGAATAATCACTTGTTGTTTGATAAGCGGTACTTACCATGGTCATTTGTTGAAGAATTTGAAGAATATTTGTTTCACTTTGACCATCAATATTCCATTCATAAACATTGTTAGAGTTGAAAGATTTAAAAGTTTGATCTTGGCGTTCTTCAGTTAAAATATCCAAAGGACTGGCCCTTGGATAATATAACTTTGAAGATTTTTTCCAATGCTGCTGGTTAATTTTGAAATTGGATTTTGAAGATTCAGCATCAGAAATCTTTTCAAAATTCATGACTTGCCTAGAGGAAGAAGATTGTGAAGGAGGTGTTTCAGGAACAATTTTTTGTTTTAAATGAACATCAGGAGTTTGGGAATTTTCAACTTGTTTCTGTTGTCGTAAACGTTGCTTGATTTCTGCAACCAGTTTGGTCTTATTTTTGCCTAGTATACTTGCCTTGATTTTTGGATCAAGCTGAAATGGTTTGAATAGAGGCTGGGTTGTAGAAATTGGTTTGGAAGAGTTTTGTGAAGAAGGTGTTTTGATGACATGATCTCCAATAATTTGAAGATACTGATTAGTACAATTATTTTGTTCCATGAGATTTTTTATATCTCTTGGGCCAACGAGCTCCTCTAAGATTTTGGTTTTGAAAGGAGAAGCTACAAGAGGTCGTTGCTTAGTGTCGAAAGACCAGAAATCTGATATGACTTTTTTGGAGGAACTTCTGAAGAAATAGTTTGTCCTTCAGATGTTTTCCAATCTCTTTTGGTCATATTAATTGTCTGAGTAAATGGATATTCTATTTTTTGTTGTGAAGCATACGCTTCGAACCAATCAAAAAATGGAAGATTCACTTGGTACTTTTCAAGGAAACTGTAAAAATTTTCTTGGATATTTTTTCGCAATAACCCTTTGAAATTTTGTAAAAACCAGTTTCTTTGCAAAGTATTGTGTTCTGAGTAAAATTCTTCTTGCAAACTTTGTTTTTCAATTTGAAAATGATGCTCGAGAGCACCCATGGTCTGAGGTTCACCTAACTCAGTATAAGGTATAGACTCAACTGAATTTTGGTCATCTTCTCTTTGATAGTTTGCATGAGGAATTGTTCCAGAATTATTGATTCCTTGAATTGAGACATTGGAAGGTTGATTTTCCGTTGGTTGTGGAGGAGGAACAGGAGGTTGTGGTGGCGGAGGCGGAGGTAGATTGATAACCGAAGGAAAAGACCGTTCAGAAAAACTGGAATGTCTTGGTAGCTCAGAGTTTACAGATCTAAAATCCTCATATCTTGAGGATATAGATGAAGTAGAACTTCGAGGTCTGTCAAAAGCCATTCTAACAGATCCTGATTGAGTTTGGGAAATTCTACTGATATTTCCTACTGGTCTGGGAATAGGTTGGACAGCCTTGTCCATAACCCAGTCTTCAGGGAGGGTAACATCGTTCCACATAATGGTTCGAGGAATTGTGATGTTTGTGTTTAAATGGTCAGTGAGGAAGACAACAGTTTGACCGTTATCAGGAGGTCGTTGGACATTTGAAGCTGAGGAGTTTGAGACCTTATACTGTACCCTATATAATAGAGCAACAGGTATAGATCCAGATTTCATATTGAAGCCATTGAGTTTTAGGTTGAGTTTGAGGACATCAAGGATGTTTTGATCGCTTAGATCAACCGTTTGATTTGGGTAACAGTTGAAATAAACAGGGCCATCATGAAGTCCAAATTCAGCAGCCGCTAAAAGAGAATCTGCAAAACTGTAGTGTCTTGCATCTCTCAAGCAGACTAAACCGGAAGCATTTAAGCCTCGTCTGACAAGGGGTTTGAGAGCAACTTGTACACAACCAATGTGCAAATAGTTGTATTCCTCTCGGTGTTTATAGATGGAATTAGGAGAGAGAAGAGAAAATTCCTCTTTCTCAGGTTGGATAGAAATGGATTCTTCGACAGTCTTGATTACATAATCAGACTTCTTTAACCAATTCTTTTTTATTATGAAGACATCTCTGTTGTCAATGATAGGAAGAGTCCAATCATCAACAGTTTGGTTGATATCTTTGAACTGAATTTCTTCATCAAAGATATGATTTTTTGAGGAGCAAGCTCCGTTTCGGTTTATTGAAGAGTTTGGAGCAGAAGAAGAAGGAAAAGAAGATGAAGAAGGAGAGCGACGAGAAAAAGAGTGGAAAATAGAAGACATAATGTAAAAGTGCTGAATTTTAAAGAACAATATTAAATTTGCAGGAATAAAAATGCAAAAGTAAAGAGCAGAAAGATAAAAGTGCAGATGAAAGAGACAGAGAATAAGATAAAAGTGAGATAAACAGTAATTGTAAATCTCCCTTCAATCAGTATCATCACCTTCAGATTCCATAGGTGAAGTAGATCTTGTCCTCAATCTGAATATATATATATATATATATAAACAGAGCTTCATTGCAGTTTTTGGGGGAAGTGGATGGTCCACTCTAATATATATATATATATATAAACAGAGCTTCATTGCAGTTTTTGGGGGAAGTGGATGGTCCACTGCAGTGGACCGTAGCCACCCCCCTCGAATCATGGTCTTTAATTTTCTGAGGGAGAGGATTGCAGGCTGGCCGATGTTCAAAGAGGAAACAAACAATATCCCTCGTCTTTGGGTTTGACGGGCAAAGGGGTATGTTATTCTCACCAAAGGGAGGGAATTCGATCTTGGAATTAGTCAAGGCGTTGGTGGAGGCATCTTAACTCATGGGTGCCTACGTAAACACATGGGGTAATTGACGGCTCGCCCTGTTTAACATTAGTATCATTTAGGATGATGGAAAATTGCGTTGGATCGTGGAGAGTCCAACCCTTTCTTAAAATTTGAATATAAAAAAAAAAACTAAAGTTGATAAAGGGCTTGTTTACGTTGCATATATATTATTTAAAAAAAAAAAATTCCTTCCATCTCAACTCTTCCATAGAAGATTGGGAAAATCCATCTCAGGGCCCATATTGGCCAAAAAATGTCAAAAAAGGCTTAAGAAAAAGTTACATGTTAAAAAAAGCCCAGGGCTTTTTCTTGTATTATCTCATAAAACGTTAATAACTAAATCAATACCCGTTAACAACTAAATCAGTAGCATTGACAACAATATCCTAACAACTTAATCAATCTCATTAACAACTAAATCAGTATCCGTTAACAACTATATCAGTTCCGTTAACAACTATATCAGTTCCATTAACAATTTTGAAATAATACCAGAAATGGCCCTGCGACCTTTTTTGACATATAAATTTTTCTTGGGCCTTTTTTGACATTTTTTTTATCAATATGGGCATTGAGATGAATTTTCCCTAGAAGATTCAAGAATTCGCTCTCTAGGCAAGATTCCAAGACTAACAAGAGAGGGGGATATGAAATGGGTCTAGATTATCCCATTTTCTTTGTAGTATCTCATCTCCACCCCCTTAAATCGAGAAAATGAACAGTTTTAATTTAACATTTTATAAAACTATTATTAAAAATATAAAACAATAGATTCAAATTTTTAAAATTTGATTACACGGTTCATAAAGCAATGCAAAAAATTAAGTTTATAAAATATAGTCTTATAATATATTACTAGTATATCTTAACTATCTATTTTTTTTAATCTAATGGTAGAGATGTGATTTTGAGAGGAAAAGAAGTCTAATGAAGAGAGGATCTGCCTCTGAGATGAAACACATGAACAAGAAAAACTGCCGCGCTAGGCCACCTTGCCTGAGAAGTCAATAGGGCTTTGAGGGAAATTGGTGAAGAGCTTTCTGAATTACTTTTAGGCTTTAAATAAAGAAAGGATAAACAAAAAGGCAAAATGGCCCATGCACTTCTTAAATCGAAATAGAAAATATAAATGTCATATGCTATTTTTTTTTTTTTAAAAAACATAAAAATTGTGACATGGCATATTCCGTTAACTTCAACTCCAATTTTAACGGTAGGGGGAACTCATGGTCAAAAAATGAAAGGTTAGGATCCTAAATTTAAGCCTTCAAAAGTTATAACAACTAGCTTAAAAGTATTCACCGGGCTTAATAAAATGGTATCAATTTGAAAATATTAGATAAGTGACAATTATTGTAACAGTTTTTATTCATTTAATCAGCAAATGTTTTAAAAGAATAATGTCTACTGAAAAGCTTCTAAAGTGTCACATTCAGATCAATATGACTATATTATTTAACAGTATATGACTATATGTTAATTAATATTTAAAATATAGATTAATTTTCCTTTCGTCACAGGAAATTCCAGTTGATGACCTTTTGACCCATGAGATCCACTTGGAAGATATATATAAGCAAAGCTAATGAGACATCCAGATTGTGTCAAAGTTTTGGTCAATATGTAATATAATCGATCATGTGACATTTTTGAAGAAAAGAAACTAAATTTCAAGCCAGCGCCTAGGGAGCGCAGTGGTATGTATGCTGGTCTTTACCAGCCTCTCAATCAGGGTTCGACCCTGTCTGAGACCATTTGGTCCCCAATCCAAAAAAAAAAAAAAAAACTAAATTTCAAATATAAAAGGATCTTTGGTAATGAGAGTGTCACTATATAATTTATCATTATGCAACAATAAAGGTGATATATTGATTTAACCCTCAGTGTACACCATATTTAAGTATATTACAATCCTTACCACCTATAGTTTGAAAAGAAATTTTCTAAACATATATTTAATAAATGAGGTTTTAAGACGTTCTAAGAGCATCAATTTAAAGTCATATTTAAACTGCAACTCTTAAAAAATAATTCATCTTCTAAGTCAATTTAACTTATTCAATATTTAAAGAATTTTAAGAAAGCTTAGCTTATTAAAGTTTTATTAGAGGCGCGCAGTTTTTGCAAACAATTACCATTTTACTTAAGTTAATTGGCAAGAAACAAAGAAACATCCTGATCACTCAATGTAAATATTCAATTTAAAAAAAAAAGTAAATTTCTTTCCTATTAAAGATCATGTCAATGTAACTAACAAGATTTATTCCAATAATGCAAGAACAAAGATGTACATCAATTACAAATCCATATCATGGCTGCGGCTTCCCTTTCCTATCAAAAGTATTCCCATATGTAGAGACACAAGTTACCTTTTTATATATTCAATGGTTTTTGAGTTATTAATACCCCAAAGTTGAGGGATCCAGCTTCCCTGCCTATTCAAAGGATAGGCAAGGGGAAATCCTCTCCCCTAAACAGTCCAGATTTTATTTTTTTTTTTACTTTTTATTTTTTCAAAAAAAAAATTATTTTAATGGATAGAGTCTCCCCTAGACAGTCCATATTTTATTTTTTTTACTTTCTATTTTTTCAAAAAAAATTATTTTAATGGATAGAGAATCTAACATAAAGATAATCTCTCAACTAATATTTTTTCAAAAAATGATTTTTTTATTCAAAAAACAGCCGTTAAAAAAATAAAATCTGGACGACCCAGGTGCATGGTACCTATCCTTTGGATAGGCTCCAAAACCGGTTCCAAAGTTGGGTAACTCTTTTCATAAAAACTACACATGTCTACCATTAGTTCATAGGGAAAATCCATACAGGGGCCCAATTAAGGCCCAAAATTTCAAAAAAGTCCCCAACAACTTTCACATACCAAAAAGGGCCCTAGGGCCTTTTCTGGGATTTTTCATTAAAACGCTAGTTGTTAATCTGACTAATTTAGTTGTTAACCGGGGCTGATATTGTTGTTAAAGTGACTGGTTTAGTTGTTAAAATATTGTTGTTAATGCGACTGATTTAGTTGTTAACGGGTATTGATTTTGTTGTTAATATGGTTGTTTTAGTTGTTAACGTTTATACCAGAAAAGGCCCTAGGACCCTTTTTGGTATGTAAAAGTTGTTGGGACCTTTTTTGAAATTCTGGGCCTTAATTGGGCCCCTGTATGGATTTTCCCTAGTTCATACCTCTTTTTTTTTTCTTTTTCTTTTTTTATGGAGAAACTGGGCGGTATCCTGAAGTCAAAATCAGGATATCAAATTTGAGGGACACAACTATCTACCAACTATAACGAGCTTTGTTAGTTGTTAGTTCATACTTTGGAAATGAATGACTCTTTTCCTCTACAGTCTCATAAATTTTTTTTTTTGGGTAAGAATGAAGGCTTAAAGCCCTAAATACAAAACAGAATTACAAGGTAGAGGGAATAACTCCCATACTCTCTTGTTCCACCCAATCCCTTAAATAAAAGGGGCAGTCCTTGAGGATATTAGATTTAGAGATACTCACTTTAGCTAACTCGTCAGCTATTCTATTGGCACCTCTAGGGATAGACCTAAGAATAACTCACCAATCCCAAGATAACATCTCCTTAATTTTCATGATAATTAAGCTACCTAAACTATAATCATCATCAAGAATCAAACGAACTACTTCATCCGCATCAGACTCAACCACAAGGTTTTTAATACCCAAATCCCACGCCATCTGCAGGCCGTTGACCAGAGCCCATTCCTCAGCAACATTGGGCTGACAAACACCTAGCACTTTGGAGAAACCTGCCACCCAAATACCATGCCAGTCACGTAGAACCCCACCACAGCCAGCTTTAGAGGAACGTAATGATCTTGCACCATCCACATTAAGTTTCATCCACCCCACCGGAGGTTTAGTCCAATTACTAGACGACACCATTGCAGAAGAACCCATTACACTTTCATGAACGCGCTCCGTAATATAATTCTTCCAAGTACCAGTAATAACAGCTGCTGGGTTTGAGGGCTTACGGAAATCACCGTTGAAGCAACAACGATTTCGCCACCCCCATAGAGACCAAATGACTACTCCAAATACTCGGTTCCAATTATCCCCCCCATCTGGAACTAACATTCTTCCTCAGATTCAAAAGTAACCAGTCACGCAGATTGGCTGAAAAGAAGGAAGATCTAAAATTGACATCAACGAAGGAGAACCATAGGGACTTCGCATAATGGCAATCCCGCAAAATATGTAGAGTATCCTCAACTCCAGCATCACAAAACTCACACACCGGTGAAGCTCCACACCATTTGCTTCTCCATAGATTAGTAGGAAGCCTATCAAGAGCAACTTTCCACAAAAAAAACTCTAATCCTCTCCACTCCTCTCCAATGCCAAATATCTTTGAATAAAGAATCCCTACAAGGCAAATGGTTAGCTTCCAATAGAAAATAGGAAGATTTAATAGAGAACTTACCATCTGAAGACGCTCCCAACACCATAATATCATCAGACGCGTTAGGCCTAGGAGGTAGTACAGGCGCAATCTAACTAATACCTGCAGGGCTGATAACTTGGTTTAGCTTATTGAAATCCCATAAGCCATTCAAAGCCCAGTCCGCCACAACAGACTCCTCTTCAAGCTCAGATAGAGGTTGAGTACAAAAATCCTTGATTTTGATCCCAACACCAACCCAACAGTCATTGAAAAAAATAACAGATAGACCATTTCTGACTTGCCATTTAGTACCACGCTCCAATAGATCAGATTGGGAGCATATAAACCTCCACAAACTAGAGTCACCAGAATGAAAGGATAACATTGACTCCTCATCCCTCATCATATACCTCTGAGTAAGAATATCAGCCCATAGGCCACGAGAGCCCACAATTAGTTTCCAGGCCAACTTAGCTCCACAAGCTTGGTTGACAGAGTTCAACTTCCTTAATCCAAGACCCCCATATTCCTTCGGAGAAGTGAGTTGATCCTAGCTAATGGAATGAGAACCTCTCATACTGTCAACATGACCCCGTATAAAGTTCCTTTGCAATCTCTCCATTTCTAAACACACCTTAGAAGGTAGCCGAGACACCTGCATCAGATAGAGAGGAACTGCGCTTACAACCACTTTCGCTAATGTTATCCTACCCGCCATAGACAAAGAGTTGGCCTTCCAAGCACTAAGTTTTGCTCGGACTCTGTCAATAACATATTGGAAGGTCTCCGACCTTTTTCTTTTGAGCGATAGGGGAACTCCTAAATAACGCCCAATTTCACTTGAACACTTCATTTGGGTCAACCCCATAATGTTCTGTCTAGTATGTAGAGGGACTCTAGGGGAGAAGAAGATAGATGACTTCTCATAATTAACCTTTCCCCCAGAGGCTTTCATAAAATCTTTAATACATATCATCATACACTCCGCCTGGGCAACAGAAGCAACACCAAATAACAACAAATCATCTGCAAATATAAGATGAGACACACTAGGTCCAGATCTAGAAACATAGATAGGTTCCCACCTCGATTCCGAAATAGCGTCACAAATCAGGTGAGAAAGCTTATCCATACATAACACAAATAATAAAGGTGAAATTGGATCCCCTTGCCGCAGCCCTCTACGAGGGGCAACAAATTCAGTTTGACCTCCATTCCACAAAACATTATAAGTAACAGAGGAGACACAAGTTAAGATAAGCTCAATAAAGTCAAAATCAAACCCAACCTCAAGCAATACCTGTTTCAGGAATGCCCAACTGATACGGTCATAAGCCTTTTCTAAATCAACCTTCATAGCCATAAGCCCTTTTTTGCTGCGATTCTTACTCATAATATGAATGATCTCATGACCCACAATTATGTTGTCTTGAATACAATGAACTTTAATGAAACTGGCTTGAAAAGGAGAGATAAGTCTATCAATCACTTCTCTTATCCTGAGAGCTATTACTTTGGAAACACACTTATAGTGGACCGTGCAAAGAGATATCGGTCTAAAGTGAGAGACTAATTCAACATTCGGAAGCTTCGGGATCAAATAAATAATCGTCTTGTTAGCTACAGCCACCGAATTCTTCCCCTCGAAGACATCTTGAACAAAATGACAAAGAGCTGGCCCCACCGTCCCCCAATTGGACTTATAAAATATGGCCGAGAAACCATCAATCCCAGGGGCTTTGTAAGAACCCATGGAAAAGATAACCTTTCTAATTTCTTCAATAGACGACGGGGTGCGAGAAAGATTCTCAAAGGATAAGTGATCTAATCTAGGATACGTAGCAGTAGTGGCCAGAGGAGTGGGACAATGAGAATTAGAGCAAAACAACTCCTTGAAATGACCGACCACCATCTTCTTTAATTCTTCTTCGTCATCAACCCACTCTCCAACTTCATTCTTCAACATATTAACTCTGTTCCTTCCTTTCCTAGCTTTAGATTTAAGGTGATAATACCTGGTATTACGATCACCCTTCGTAACCCACTCGGCTCTAGATTTCTGGAACCATTTTATTTCTTCCAGTTTCAAAAGACTATCAAGCTGATTCTGAAGATCCCATTCTAACGAACATAGGTAATTTGAATGAGGATAAGCAGAAGAACACTGGATCCCTTCAAGCCTATTCAAGATACCCTGCTTCTTCTGTTCAACCATGCCAAATACATCCTTGTTCCATTTCCCAATCAAAATTTGAAGGCTATCTAAGCTACTTTCCAAATTACCATTTCGGGCCCACGCTCCATTTAGGAACTCAGTATACTTCTTATGGTGAATCCACATTGCTTCAAATCTAAAGCAACGCTCACCACTACCATTAACCCGATTTGCTCCTACATTCAAACAAAGAGGATTATGGTCAGAGAAACGAGAACGAGGAAGTACCTGAACTGATAAATCGGGAATCTCCATGATGAACTTTTCATTAGCTAGCGCCCTATCCAATCTCTCATAGAGTCTCCTGCCACTCGCCATCATCGGACCTTTCCAAGTGAACCTAGGACCATTGGCACCCAAGTCTCCCAAATTGCATCTATTAATTCGGTCATTGAAAATTCTCCTCCTGCAGTCATCAGAACCAGACCCACCTGTTCTTTCGTAAGAGAAAAGAATATCATTGAAATCTCCTATCACCACCCAAGGCATGGAGGCAGAAGACGCAAATTCCTCTAATTCATCCCATAAAATCTGTTTTTGGGCTGCATTAGGAACCACATATACTGCAGATAAGAGGAACTTCAAATGCCCACCACAATCACAACTGAGATGCATAAACTGCCTCCCAGATCTGTCGACTCGCACATCCATTTGATTAGATTTCCAGACCGCAACCATGCCTCCGGATCGACCTAAACTTGGAACAAAAGCAAAACCATCAAAACCCAATTTATTCAAACATTTGAGCTTAGAGTCAGTTTGGCATTTCGTTTTAGATAAGATAAGAAGAGCAGGTTGACTCCTCTTGCACACAACTTGAATATTTCGAAGAAGCTGGTTATTGCTAGCCCCACGAATGTTCCAGTATAATGCTTTAATCATTAATAAACTTGCAAAAGAATAAGGGTTTAAACACAATGGTTTAAAGAACATGGGCATCCGGCCCATCTCGTCTTCCTATCTCTTCAGCAAGAGTTTCAGTCACCATCTCCAAATCAGGATCATTTGAAGTTGACTCGGCCCAAAATCTCCCTTTGAGTCCAATAGAAAGTCTCTCATCACTTGGGTCTAACGCATGGGCCATTGCAAATTCAAACTCCTGGTGGACATCTTCACATGGACCCACTAAAACCAGCTCATTACACGTGTTCTGCTCTCCTTGCTCCTTAATACTTTTTGGAACCTCGTACGATGCACCTTCCTCTTCCCTACTTTCCCCTGATTTCTGACCTCTCTCCCTGAGACGTTTTTCTTTCCTAAGACTAGGTCTCACCACAATCTCCATCTGATTTCCTCCCTCCGTACTCTAACTTTACTCTAGCCTTTTCTCTAGTCGCTGCTTTGCTCCCTTCGTCCTTCCACTTCTCTCATCTGACATCTTAGCTCGGTTCTCCACAGCTCCTGCTGTGTCAGTACCCACTTTCCCAGATCTCAACCCCGCTGTCATCATTGGTTCAATGGTCACCACCGGAGCTATACCAGGAACACCCGACGCCGGAGATCCCTCCGCCAGAGCAGAAAATCTTGAACCCTTATTATGCTGAACCAAGGTACCCGATTATTTTTCCTTAATACCTTGCTTTAATCTCTTTGGTTTTTGGACTATTTTCCACACTCCCTGATCCCCTGAGTTAGCTTCCTCTGTAACCTTCGTCACCGCATTCATATCACCTATTTTATCCCCTGTAGCTTGCTTTCCTCCTCCCTTAGAACAGCTCTCCACGTTATGCCCATATATTCCACAGTTTATACAGAGGCCATGGAGACCTTCATATTCTAGATAATAATCCTCACCGTCAAGTGAGAATCCAGACATAAGTTGTTTGCCCAGATCCACCAAAACACAAACTCGTGCAAATTGGCCTCGAAGTTGACAGGATGTGTTGAAATCTACCTTAATGGTTTCCCCAATTCGATCACCAATCCAAGATAGTGCTTCTTTATCATAGTATTCCAGAAATACCTTTGGCAATCTAACCCAAACTGTAACTTTCTTAATGGTATCACGAAAAGGCTGGAACTGGGGCACCCAAGGGAAGACAGTCAAGTAATGGTTGAAAAGCATCCACGGGCCACCAGTCAAAGCATTCCTGTAGTCGTCCTGGTTAGAAAATTTCACCACAAAATATCCATTTCCAATGTTGATTAGGTTGATAACTCCCCTCTTTGCCCATAATGGCTGGAGGATTGATAGGAGAAGTTTGTAACCAATACTTTTTCCAAGGAGCTTCACAATCAGAGCACGGTTCCAGGCTTTATAGAGACGCTTCTTCATACGAGAGGAAAAGGTAAATGTTGGAAAATTCTTCTCAGGATGTTCCTTGATAGTACACAGAGGTTCCGAATCATCCTCATCCGACATGGAATCATCAGACATTTCATGCTCACTCGCAGAATTACCCCCATCTCCGCCATGACTATCAATACCTTGCAATTTCTCTGCGAACGATGGTCTTGCCGCCCATTTAATCCTAAACGTATCCCCTAGTTTAGGCCATTCCTCTACTGAGGTATTATCAATATTCTTTATCTTCTTGGAACGTCGTTGAAGTTGATCATCTTCTTCCCTGGAATAAGAAACTTGGACAGAGACTTTACTAGGATTCACAATCGCCATTAGAAAGTTTCTCACCCAAAAGATCCCTAATAGAGCAGTCATAAATTGTAGACCAACATCTCAACTAATGCTTAAATCAAATCCACTATTTCTCAGCCGGATATGTTTGTGTTGTAACGTCATTTTTCAGGTATATCCTTAAAATAATATAGAGTGAATGTGAAAATTTAGCAATGAAGAATTTCACTATGAGGACCTATAAGAAAAATATTTTCAGGTGCAAAGTTAGACATAAATAATTTATTTGGGAGTAGATAAAGAAACATTGATAAGGAGACTTAATTTCTGTTACTTTCTACATTATAGGTCTCACCAGTCTTCTCTCTCTCACCATGCAAACAATTTCATTTTACTTAACCCTTAAAAGATTATGAAATTTCACTGTACCCCTTGGGTGTGACATCCAAAACAAACAAATATGTGTGTGTGTGTGTATCTATATATGTATATGTGTATGTATATGTATATGTATATGTATATATATATATATATATATATATATATATATATATATATATATATATATGTATGTATATAAATTTCACTGTACCCCTTGGGTGTGACATCCAAAACAAATAAATGTGTGTTTGTGTGTGTGTGTGTGTAACAAAAAATAAAAGTTAAATATTATAAATAGAAGGGGGAACCAATCACAATTGGTGGTGCTGGCGTGGCAACAACCATGACCGGTGCCAGCCCCCACTAGGATAGGTATTGTCCCCTACTCTAGAGGATTTGTCCCTTGACAACAACCAAGAGCGCCTTCCTAAGGACTCTTACAGCATGTACTTATGTCTCAAGTTGTGGCCTTTAGTCCTTGGGGAGGTGTTCTTGGTTGTGGCCAAGGGATAAATCCTCTAGAGGAGAGGATAATACTTGCCCTAGTGGGGGCCGACACCGGTTGTGGTTGTTGCCAGTCGAGGGGTGGTCGTTACCACCACCAAAAGAAAGGAAACGGTACTCCCTAGGATTAAATAGACCCTTCCTGAGCAAGTGAATGTGGCAGAATTGATGGAAGATAATAGCAATCGCAGCGAGAAAAGATCATGCAAAGGAGGAGAGACTAGAACTTGGTACTTAGCACTTCATCTATGTAGTCACGGTTCAAGGAGAGCCAACGGATGCAAGACAGTCCAGACAATGCGCCCCTCAAGAACAAACAGATACCACTGGAAAGACAGGCCTGTACATTGACAACGAAGGGAATGTTCGAGGAAGTGCCTGACCATTGACAACTTTTGGTCATGAAGGGTTACACACTTCAAACCCTGAAATATGGAGACTTTTTGGTATGCCCAAAAAGCTATTATTTAAGAAAACCAAAAATAATATTTCCGAGGAGTAAAATAATTTTCAAAAAAAGTGTTGGTACCAAGTATTTACTTGCGCGTAAGGGGGAAATCACCAAACTTCCACTGCGTTTGCCTTTTGATGGCCCGTTTTGTGTGCACGAGCCCACCACTCCTATTTGCCTCTTTACAAGCCCAAGATAATATGATAATATATATAAGCTCATACTCACTTATTCTCAAGCAATGTGGGACTAGTTTCTTTGACACACCCACACATATATGCATATATATACAATAATCTCCCACGTGTGTCAAAGAAACCCATTGTGTTACCTAATATAACCATTGTATTTGGAGGTGCTTAGAACTATGAACCAAACCTAAACCAATAACACTTGATACACAGAAATGTCAGTGAAGCCTACTTCTGTAATACCCCTTACCATTTTGACATATATCAAAGTAATAATACACAATTCAATAGGGAAAACATAAATAGTACAATATAGTGATACAAGGCTCTTGATTACATTAAAAAAATTCCCATAGGGTCCGTACATATTACTTACAAACTAGAAACATAATTACAGAATTCCACATCTAGTAACCCACAACCAAACTGGACCAAGTCCAGCATCTCCATTTGCCGGCATCCACAGTCTTGCCCTGGGGGCCACGTCCAGTACACTATCCATTTCACAAGTAATAAAAAGGTTTGGGATTCCGAAGAATTCCAAAGTAACAGTTCATATCATATTCAATGTATTGACAGCTCATGATAGTCAACCACAATCATAAACAACTAAGCATTCAAGGAGCAATCATCATAAACAACTGAGCATTCAGGGAGCAATCAACATTCAACACAACAACAAAATGCAAACACAAAATTACATACATTGTTGACTACAAACGAAGGACTTGACATGTCCTAGGCCTTAGCGCTAGGCAAAGAACTGGGTAAGAACAAAAAACAACTGAATGCATTTCAAGCTTAGCGACCCAAGACTATTGGTTCGCTAGGCTCGACTACCTAATGCGTGTTCATAACACGGATACCAATCATGGTTCAAACACACATATATAATCATACAACATATGTCAAATTATATTTACTACCTGGACGCTTTACCAATTCTCGAATCGGCTCTCGTTCCTTTAGGCATCTCGGGCAAATGTCAGCTCCTATAAACTTACATTCACATACGGTGGTTTCTAATTTATCTAGACTCTTCACAATCTCTAATGTTATTACAATAGGCTCAATGTGAAGCTAATGGGCCTATACTAACTCCAAGTGTTAAACTTACCCTTGGAAGTTAATTTAATTAACATTTTCCCTTACATTTCTCATTTTCAGGCAAGAAGCCTGTATTGCCTAATTTTTCAGTCATCTTTGAAAAATCATAACTCAATCTACAAAAGTCCAATTGAAGTGGTTCTAAAGGCTATACAACCCTTATTAAGTCCAATTTCAGGGACAAAATAGGGTATTTTGGAAATTGGACGCACAACATTCCTAAAACATCAATCAATCCATACTGTCCCCGAATCAGTTCTAGTTTCAATACCCAAACTTTAACAATTCATATATACTAATATACAGATGCATTCAGTCCATATTATATATAAATAAACACACACATATAAGGGGATGAGGCAATGAGGTGAGGCGGTGGAAATAAGGAATAATTTTTTATTATATATATATATATATGCTCCTTTGCCAAGCACAATGTTATTTGATTGAGTGAAAAGCTTTGTATAAAGATTAAATGAAAAGCATAAACTTGAGTTAGCAGCGCTTGACTCAAGTTATCTTTGTGAGTACTTAAACTTATCTTTTCAAATCTTTGTGCCGGCTCAAATGACTTTTTCAACAGTCAAAAGTTTCAAATTTAAGTTAATAATGATTCACTCAAGTTACTTGTTAGAGTTAGCCTTTTTGCACTCGAGTTATCATTTATTCAAATCACTTTAAAAAGTATTTCTCAAACTTAATTGTGAACATATTTTGGAAACTCAAGTTAGGATATTGAGAACTTGAGTCATCCGTTAGAGTCATCATTTTAAGAATCAAGTATCCTTTGTTTAAACTGTTTTTCCAATATAACTCAAAGTCATTTGTTTGTGAAACAAAAACTTCAGACTTGAGTGATAAATACTTGACTCGAGTGAATAACTCAAGTCAATAGTTTTAGACTCGAGTTATGCCTTGCGAAATTATCTTCTTTGTTTTTAATTTCTGTTTCAAACAAGCTTTTACAGAAGAAAAGACTCTTGGCTTGAGTGTAAGAAGAACAACTAGAGTCAGTTAATGATTGACTCAAGTTGTCTTTTCTGCTTTTGTAAATCACCGTGTTCGTAAATTTAAAATCATTGATTATGATTTCATTACTTCTTATCATCACTCATTATTGTTCCTAACTATCTTTAATTAGTGTACTAATGAGTTTCAGATGATTATGTGGGTGATTAACTTCAAAATTAAGCATTAATTGTGCCAGAAGCATTAAATGTTGTTGTAGAAAACGAGACGTAAGCAACGCAACCATTCTCTGAACAATCAGAAAGTGTTTTTGCTATTCTAATTCTACATTAACTGCTATAACACAACGGACAAAAGGAATGAAGGATTAACAAGCGGCGGAATGATGGCGAGTATTTTGCAGAATCAGAGTTATGACTAACAGACGAACTTCAACGGTCTAACGGATATATTCATTACTCACAACGGATTCATTGAATCTTCTCAACGGTCATTAATTGCAACCACCAAATATAAGGCAAAGCATTCAATTTGAATCAACTACCAAAACATTTATGCTCAAACGAATTCATTGCAATTATTGTTTCATTCATTATTGTGTAATATCTTCAGATATTTTTGTACTTCAGTGATTCTGTATCTATTCTGTAAGAGAGTTATTATCTTATTAATATTTCTGTAAGAAAATCAAGGTAAAGGGACCTTGATAGTGGGTGTATGATTACAACTTGTAAGGGGGAGTGAATCCTAGAGAGAGATTACTCAAGTTATAGAGAGTGTAATCGTGTGAAAGTGATAATGAAAAACCCAGAGAGTCTAGAGACTGAACGTAGGTCAAGAGTTTGGACTGAACTAGTATAAACCTTTTGTGTTACTATTCCCCTATCCTTGCTCTGTCATTTTGTTAAACTATCTTAATTGCGAAAGTTTTTAAAATCACCCAATTCGCCTCCTCTTATGGTGATATTCCATCGTCAATACCCATTATATATACTAAGATAATGATTCATAATTCCTAGTCTTACAACATCAACACTTTGGTTCTAATTTTACCTCAAGGTCAACCATTAATCATACCGAAATAAACATGCTGACAGCGCAACATCAATCAACATTCACAAGGTTCCTACTCTCAAGTATTGGAACCTAGTGTAACCCTAATCACATTTTGATCTAGGCACTATTTCAGCTTAGATCAGATTCAAGCCTATCCTCAATCTTTACTGTATTCATTCTAACATTCTCATGGCATCCCGAAGGATCACCATATTTCATACCTCAAGGTGCCCAGGCCTTAAATCAAGGAATTTCAAATTCCTATGATACTTCCCAAGAGGTCGCACATCTTGAGATTTCTCTCGTCTAAGCACGCTTAAGCTCAATGTTCTAATAGGATCTAGGCCATACAGTACCAGCTTCTTGGTACAACTCTTCTATATATTCCCATAACACATGGTGGGGATTTAAATCATATCCTATCTCAACATCAGAAGCCCTAGAGATAGCAACAAATTCCAAATCTTGTGCTACCTCATCTATCCCTAAAGCCTCAACTCACCGGAGCCTGAACCCTCTTCCATAGGATACATGTCACTACTGCTTCATCTCCTGTTACCATGAAATCAAGTATCAATATGTTATTTTGTTGCCACAAGAACTGCTTGCTCTAATAACACAATGTCATACCACCTACCATTTCGACATTCATCAGAGTAATAATACTCAGTTCAATAGGCAAAACAGAAATAACACAATATACTGATACAAGGCTCTTGATTACACTACAAAAACACCCTCAAAGTTCGTACATATTACTTACAAACTAGAAAACATAATTATAGAATTCCACGTCAACTAACCCACAACCAAACTGGTCCAGGTCCGACATCTTCATTTTTCGGTATCCTCCGTCTTGTCCTGGGAGCCACATCTAGTGCACTGTCCATTTCACAAGTAATAACAAGGGCTGAGATCCTGAAGTAACAGTTAGTCTCATATACAATAATGTATTGACAACACATGATAGTTAACCACAATCATAAAAAACTAAACATTCAAGGAGCAATCATCATAAATCACGCGCAACAACAAAATCCAAATACAAAATTACATGCATTGTTGACTGCGAATGCAGAACTTGATATGTCCTGGGCCTTAGCGCTAGGCAAACAACTGGGTAAGAACAAAAAACAACTAAATGCATTTTAGGCTTTGCGACCCAAGGACTACTGGTTCACTATGCCCGACTACCTAACGCATGTTCACAACACGGATCCCAATCATAGTTCACACACACATATATAGTCATATAGAGTATGTCAAATTAGAGTTACTACCTAGATGCTTTACCAATTCTCGAATCGGCTCTCGTTCCTTTAGTCATCCTGGAAAATGTCGGCTCCTATAAACATACATTCACAGACGAAGGTTTCTAATTTATCCAGACTCTTCACAATCTCTAATGTTATTACACTAGGCTCAATGTGAAGCTAATGTGCCTATACTAACTCCAAGTGTCCTAGTCTAGCATGCTATAAATCAAAGGAATCAATCAAGTAAGCGGAAGAGGATGTATTATCTTTATTTTCAACAACACTTAGTACAAAAAGGCCCTGATTACAATAACCATTTCCTATCAGAACATTGCTCTTTGTCATAATGATCTTATTAGATTCGAATAACACCTTAACCCCAAATTTTCCTAATAGAGTCACAAATATCAAATTTTCTCTAAGTTCAGGCACATACAAAACATCATTCAGTGGTAATGTCTTTCCTGATGTGAGTTTCCTTGAACTTTTGTAGTTCGTGAATCAGCCAAATAAAACTGTTGGGATCCGAACACGCAGCGAAATTAAAAAAAAAATTTACGGATCCCTTAGGCGGATCGCTTAACTGCGTTTAGATCAAGGTTAGATTTCATAACCATACCTATGCGAGCTTGCTTGCGTTCCATTCTCGTTTGCGCCTCAAACCTCGTGCGCCTGAGACGTTGTACGTGTTGAACGAGGTGGCATCTTTTATCCATGCTTCTTGATCACGTGGGCTAGTGCCTTCTTGTTCGATCAGACAGGAGCTGACTTCGCGTGTCCTCTCCTTCTACCGGTATCCACACGAACGGCCTCCAACACTGACGGCAGCGTGCTAGCGCCTCAGTATTCTTGCGTCTTTCTCTCTTTTCTCTCTAGGGTTTTGTTTTCGCGGCCGTCTAATTCATTCGTCTGTTTAATACGACTAGATCATAATCACTTATAGAGTTTCTAAAACCCTAATGTGTCGTATTAAAATATTCAAAATTAATCTAATTAATTTCGAATTTCGAATTTGGATTAAATAATATTAATTAAATCTGTCCAACAGATATAATCTAACTATTTAATCTGAATTAATAGGCCTTCAAATTTAATTTATATTTATAAATTAAATCAAGATATGATATCCTTATATTTAATTTAAAATGAGATACGATATCTCAATTCAAATTAAATCTGATATACAATATCTTTATTCGAAAATTAAATCTGAGATACAATATCTCAATTTATTATAGTTATTTAATTTATCAAATAAATTAAATACTATATATAATAATATTATTATCAATAAATAATATCATTATTATTTTTGAATTTAATAATATATATATACACACACACACACACATCCTAGATTAAATAAGTATTCATTAAACCTTAAACACATTTAAGATTCAATGAATCTGGACACTCTTGCTCGTGTTGGGCTATTCTTGTGTGCGACCCTGTAGGCCCACATGAGATTGACAGCGGGTCAATACTGTACCAGCCCACAAGTCGCAAGCGGCCTCTAGCAAGACATTGTGACTACCCAATTCACATGGGGATCGTTGATGCGATATAACCTATCGTACAACCATGTCACGTCCCTTTTGTCACGTGATAACTTGGTCAAGTATGAGGCATGGATAATGTCAACTTCTTGTTCTTGACCATTACTTTCTCGATTCTTGAGTAGTCTAATAATTGAAATGGAAACTCTTTTCCATCGTAGTATGACCATACATTTCTCAGACTCACTCATCGAGGGCCCAAGATTATCTCTCTACAAATGTGAGGACAAATCCCATCTTGACCACTCACATTTCTCTGCATGAGAACCACTGATCCCGATCCAAGCCTTTATCATCACCCGGTCAAAGATGACTTTTGACTAGGTCAAAGATCCGTGACTCATCATGTAGGAATCCATGATGATCTTAGGTCATAGGGCGTCGTGACGCGGTTATACATGAGATAAGCTTATGACTAAATCCATACAGCTTTCTCATAGTGGGTCGGTCCAGCACCTTGTACTCTTACAAGTGCCCATGACTTTGATTCGTATCTCCATACCTCATCAAAGTCATACTGGTCTTATCTCATCTTCGCTCCCACGTAGATGATCAACCAGGGACATTTAGGATAATCTATTAGATATATCCAGGGATACAGTTATCAATGTAAACATGCAAACGAAATGATAACCAAAATATAATACTTTAAATAACATAAATGTCTAAAGTACAATGACTTGCCCCTAGGGCATAATTTCCGAAAATAAATGTGGTCTTCTCTTTCTTGGAAGGAGGCAAACTTCTCCCTATTTGCACATATGTGCTTGGTAACTCCAGAGTCTACCACCCATTTCTTCACATCAAAGACCAATAAGGCTTGAGAGATCACTACAACAATAATTTCAGCATCACTGTTTTCATCTCTTATAACCAAATTTACATTTGGCTTTGGAGGATTTTTTTTCTTCTTCCTCATTTATGTTTTTCAACTCTAGCCTTTTTTCTACACTTAGCAGCAAAATGTCTTGGCTTGCCACAGAAAAAAAAAAAACTACCTTTCTTCTTGAATTTGGGTTTAGAATCACTGGGCTTCTAATCAAATTGATTTTTGTGTTGGTGTTTAGAGTCGTACCTCTTGTTGTGCAACTTTGCTTCCACTAAATTGGCTTTTGTAGTCATATGTTTTCCCTTTGCTGCTTCGATCGCTTTTCTATTGGTGTCTTCCATAATAATGTGTGTAATTAGATCTGACAACAACAACTGATTCTGCTTATGTTTCAATTATTGCTTGTAATCATTCCATGTTTCTGACAGTTTTTCAATCAGAACTCTTGCCACAATTCATCTGGAAGATTGATTTTTTTTTTCAGTTTGGAGTTTCTCTAACAATTTATAGTACTCATTGATCTGCAGTTTAATTTCTTTGTCTCCAACCATTTAACATTTATAGAAATCCCCCACAACAAACTTTTGTTTTTCGACGTACTCAGCAGTGTGTTTCAGGATAAGTGACTGCCAAGCTTTTTGCCTCTTTATATACACAATAAACATTGAACAAATCAATAGATAGAGTACTTATGAGGGTGTATCTGCAAACCTTATTGGCATATGTCCAAGCATCCTTCGTAGCCTGGTCAGACTCTGTTGAAGGTTCTGGTTGATTGAGAGCAATAGCCACCCCGTTCATGTGGAGAATAGAATAAACTTGGTCTGCCATCGCCTAAAATTCTTTCCATCAAAGACGTCAATCTTGGATGTGTTGGCAAAGGGCCTACGAAGTGACATTGTAAAGGGTACCGCTGTTGAATTGCAATTAGCAGCATCAAGATGCTCAGGAATGTTGTTAGCAACATCGTTCTCCATACTCATTGAGAATAACTCTTAAGATTGTTGTAGTTCACGAGCAATTTTCAAGAAGGAAGAAGCGAATGATCTGAGTCGCATCCGAGGGCACTATCCTTAAGAGTTATTCCATGACCACCAGCAGAGCTCAGGAATGTTGTTAGCAACATCGTTCTCCATACTCATTGAGAATAACTCTTAAGATTGTTGTAGTTCACGAGCAATTTGCAAGAAGGAAGAAGCGAATGATCTGAGTCGCATCCGAGGGCACTATCCTTAAGAGTTATTCCATGACCACCAAAGAGCTCAGGAATGTTGTTAGCAACATCGTTCTCCATACTCATTGAGAATAACTCTTAAGATTGTTGTAGTTCACGAGCAATTTGCAAGAAGGAAGAAGCGAATGATCTGAGTCGCATCCGAGGGCACTATCCTTAAGAGTTATTCCATGACCACCAGCAGAGAAGATGTGGCACTCCTCAGGATTAAACAAACCCTTCCTGAGCAAGTAGATCATGCAGAGACAATAGAGAGAACGTTCGGGGAAGCACCTGAGAGTGCCGGTACCAAATATCTACTCGCGCGCAAGGGGATTGCCTTTGCCTTTCAATGGCCCATTGTTAAGCACACGAGCCCATCACTCATCTAGGCCTCTTTACAAGCCCAAGATAATATGATGATATATATAGCTTATACTCTCTTATTCCAAAGTAATGTGGGACTAGTTTCTTTGACACATACACACATATATGCATATATTTACAACACAGTTCTTACAAATCATCCACTCCCCACATCGCCCTAGCTGCTTCTATATATTCTTACTACTCCGAAGCCCATTCTCACTGCTAATAATCTCATTCAATAGTCTCTTTTCACATCATGATCGTGATCCACATCAATATAAGGTCCAATCATTATCTTTCAATACAAAGTAAGGTAAATTTAGCTTAAAATCAATTTTATATAAAAAATCCCGAAAATAAAGGGTTAAGCTTTCATCTACCTAATTTACATCCACTTGGAAATACTGACATCATCATGAGAGGGAGAGAAAGAAGGAGAGATGATGCATATATATACATATAATGCAAGTGGATTAATTAAATTTAAAGCACTGAAATCTAACATATTGTAGGTCTGATATTTCAGTACTAAGCTAATATTCTAAGAAAGAAACTCAGGCATTAAGGGAAAAAAAGGGAAAATCACACCAAGTAAAAAAGAAGGGAAAGTCACATTAAGGTCCCAATTAAGGAAAATAATATATGAAAAGTCTTATAACTTGTCAATGGTGCCACTTTCTTTTGTTATTGACAAGTTATGAGACTTTTCAGATATTATTTTTCTTGGTCGGGACAATGGTGTGATTTTCCTATGATAAATAAAATTAATTTATTATTTTACGATAATATTTTTGACAAGGCAGTCCAAGCCCAGACACCTAATTATGCCAGTTAAATACATCCCAATAAAGGAGTCATAGTTAAATTGAATCTACACTTTTCAGGCAAACAAAAGCAATTTCAATCAAAATTATAGATAATTTTGTTTTTGCGCATAATTTGTTCTCAAATTTTCCATGAATAATTGTAAAATGTATAACATATAGCTATATATGCAGGGACAAAATCAGAACATTTTAGAGGATTTGAATCATACTTCCTAGGAAAAATCACGTTTATGTCTCAACCAAAGGAAATAATATCAGAAAAGTCTTGCGAAGTTGTTAATAACAAGTGAAACAACAACCATTAACAAGTTGTAGGATTTTTTTTATATTATTTATCTTGATTGGGGCCTAAACGTAATTTTCCCTACTTCTTACCTACATAAAAACAATTTTTTAATTTTATTAAATTTAAAAGGAAAAACCATTTTGTAGGTACTTATAGTTCAATAACGTCGACAAAACAAAAAATCTTCCCTCTTCAGCCGGAGGAGGTCTTCGATGGAGGAGTCTGAATCTGTCCTCCCTTTAATTACAACTGTTGATACTATTTGCCTTTCTTCGCTGATTTGCTTCTTAATTCGAAAAGGTGAGCTAGTTCATCATGTGTGATATTTCGAGTTCGATTCCAAGGTATTAGTACCTCTGTTCACCTCTTTCTTTCCCTGTTCAAGGTTATATTCTGATTTGAAGCTTAGTCTTAAAGGCCTCTGGGTTGTGATATGCTGCAAAGCTTGCTATGGGTTGCACAACGTGATTCAATCTTATTGGTTCTATATGTTTTTTATTCTCATTGTTGTACTGCTAAGCTTGGTTTTAGGTTGCGTAATGTGATTAAACCCAGAGGAAGGAATAATAGGATTCGTAGAGGGAGTCTCAAATCTGTATGCTTTTGAAATAAGGTACATGTCGCTAGCGTGCTTTTTGAAGGGAAGCATGGAACTACCCAGAAGAAAGAATTCGGGTCGTTTTGTAGAAACTTATTATGCAAATAGAGAGTAGAGGACACTATTGTCTCTCCGTGCGCCCATTTTCAACAGTGTTTTTAACTCCATTAGCCCTTCAACGAGTTTCATAAACAATAGTCAATGAGGATTGGTACAGTTCACCTCAAAAGGGAGGAGATTTGATACCCACTGGCCGATGTGAGAGTCTCGTTGGTGGGCAATTTGTAAGTACCTCTATAAACATTCTTTGAGCCTGGAGGCATACTCTGACCCTGGTGGGATACTATTGTCTACCCAGACCTAAACTTTTATATATCAAAACAAAAAAAACAAAAAATCTCATAAACAATAGGAGACAAAGATACTAACGGACGAAATTTAAAGGATTTTAATAAAATGAAGGGGGAAAAACAATAGGTACAAAATTAAAAAATTGAGAAAAACTATAGGTACCTGAAAAATAGTTTTCAAATTTAAAATTACTTAATTTAAACAATTTCAAAAACAAATGGATGATAAGACCATTCAAAACGGATCAAAATCAATTTAAATATATTTAAAATAAAGCTTGGTTTGATAGCCTAACCAAACTTGATCAGACTTAATTATATTTTTAATAATTTTAAATATCATTTCAAGCACTATTTTAAAAGTCAAATATTAGGAATGTATGGTGGTCTCTACTCAATTAGCACACAAGATAACATACTAACAAAATTTAATTCATAAATTATATGGCTTTAGGAACATTGTTTTTATAATATTGATTTAAAATTATAAAAAAATAATATCCATTATTTTGAAAAAGACAAGATAATTGTATGCACGTGTTGTTACTTCCCTTTTAAAAAATATAGGCACCCTCCAATATTTTCCCAAGAGCATTAATTCAAATTCATAAAGTATTTTGTAGTGTAACAAACACTTTGATATATATTTTTCCTAAATGCGTCCAGCACCCTAAAATATATTTAGGTACATCCCACACTCATAAATTGCCAAGACGCAGAAAATACTTGAGTGCTTGATAGACATAAGAAAATACTTTTGCACCTTAATCCAAAAATATATCAAGGGTAAATGAGTAAAAATACACATGTGCTTTACCCCTAGGAGCGTCCAGCACCATATGTTTTTTTTTGGAGCAAAAATACACACGTGGTTACCATTTTGGAGCAAAAGTCACATCCCACCATTATGTTACTATTCACCGTGATGAGTGAGAAAGAGCTGAAGTGAACAGTAATATAACGGTGGGATGTGACTTTTGCTCCAAAATGGTAACCACGTGTGTATTTTTGTTCCCAAAAAAAACATATGGTGCTGGACGCTCCCGAGAGTAAAGCACATGTTTATTTTCGCTCCTTTATCCATATATCAACATGATTCAAACCAATCAAAACCGAACGAAATCAATTCCTCAAAAAACAGAATAGGTCCCAACGTTTTGTGAACCCATAGATTCGATTTGGATTTTGTCCAAAGCCGAACTAATCTGGACCTTTACCACTTTTTTTGACAACAAATAAAATCATCATGTAAAAAATGTTACTTCAAAGTATAGAGAAAATTTAAGGACATAAATTACATAACATAAAATAAAAGCCTTGTTCACAGGTGCAAAATAAACTGAAGAGAAAACTTGAACTTCCAAAATCCTAAAATCAAGAACAAAACGATCAAATTTTATAAATGGCAACAAGTCGTTTTTGTTTTTTGTTTTTTTAAAAACACACATTTTACAATACTAGTTGGGAGACTTCAAATCTTCTACCTCCTATAGAGACCCGATTGTTGCAGTGTTCTGCAATACTCCAATATTATCGGAGAGTTCCTCACTTGCTCCCATACCTTGGCAGAATTCTTCAACCATTCACGTTCAGATACAGGCCTCGTGGAAGATGGAGGTTTCATGGACAAAATCTGAAAGAGTGTAAATATAAGCCTACTAGAATCTAATCCAAATTTAATTTGACAGAGTTGAGTTTCATGGATCTTTAAAAAATAGGGAGAATTACTGTGTGAGGTCATATAGACAATCTAATCACTGAAAAGTCTCACAATAACTTAGTAGCATACATTGATAATATCCGGTGAGAAAATAATAACAGGTCGTGGCATATTGCAACTCATAGGAATTCTTAGTGATTAAATTGTTTATGTGGGAATGCACAGTAATTCTTCGTAAAAATAACAACAAATTGGGACAGTATAAAACTTGATAAATAAGAATGTTCATGTTAAGAGAGAGACCTGATCTCGCAGTTCCCATAGTGCAGAGATGAAACTCTCGTGTTGAGTTCTGGTATTTTCATCTCTTTTCTTCAATGGTATCATATGCAAATGTAAATTTGGCTTGTCAGAATCCAATTGGTTATTATGAATGATGGAAGAGACACGTTCTTGAGGCACGGTTTTATGACGATTTCTCATAAACGAAGATGTCTCAAAATACTTCGAAATTGCCTTCTTCAATAGCACAAAATTTTGAGGAGTAGCGTCCTGATCCTGCACTCTTGAGAAGTCAAAAGGGCACACATCAATTCTTGCCAACAAAAGTTGAACAATCTGATACACAAACAAATAATAAAGGCAACCAAGGACAAACCCAACAACCGTGTAACAATTGAGGCAACAAATAACTTGTAACAACATCAACAAATTGCTCAATGATAAACAGATGAACTGAAATAATAACGAAGTCCAACAATAACCATACGGCCCTAAGTAATTATTATGCTTAATCAATACCGTATAAACCATTTTGCAGTTAAATAAGAGGGTTTGAACTGCAGAGGCGTGACAACAATATGATTGATGAAGATATGGAACATAATTTTGAGACTTCAGTCATTAGAAAGGACTAGAAGATAAAGGAGAATGGGAAGGGAGGGAAGAAAAAAAATTCTAATGAAAAGAACAAAGGCCTACTGTCGCATAACCACATGCAGCTCTAGGGAGTGAAACATGAAAATCAGATGGACTCTTGAACCAGGTGGGAGTTGTTATTCAGAAGCGACAGTCCCAATCTTACAGACAACTGGATATGGGCCAAAATAACGTGGAGACAGCTTTTCATAACGGCCAAAATAACGAGGAGACAGCTTTTCATAATGGCGCTTGGCCAGGGTTTGTTGTCTGTAAGGTTGCAACTTGAGGACCAAGTCACCAGGGGAAAATTTCACATCCCCACCTGAGTCAGCTTGCTCTTTCATCCTTGATTGTGCTGCAATCAAATTTTCCCTTAGTGGCTAAAACAACATCCCTTTCTTGGAAGTACTCCTCTAGGTCTGTAATTTTTGTGGCCCCATTTGTGTATGGCAAGAGCGTAGGAGCTATCCTACTGTGAACTTTGAAAGAGAAATATAATTCTTAATTAATCTCTTAATCTGAAAGAGTACATATAGGCCTTTATATAGGCAAACCTAGAATCTCATAAAATCTAGTTAAATCAAAATCAATCATACTGATTGAGATATATAATAGGAAATATCCTAAGATATGATATACCTATATCTAATATAATAATAAGATAATAACTACTCTAAATAATCCATAATAAATGCATAATATTCTCACACTCCCCCTCAAGTTGGATCATAGATGTTAATCACGTCCAACTTGCTTATACAACTATATACTACTGACGCTCCCCCTTAAGCTTGTACTTCTTGAGTCTCAGAGGCTTATTTAGAGAGTAGCAAAGACTCGACTACGTTGGGAGACAAACAACGGTTGTGACAAGTTCGACAGACGAGTTGAGGATGACGAGGCCAGTCGTCGAACGAGTTGAGGACGACGAGATCAGTCGTCGGACGAGTTGAGAGGCACGATGTCAGAGGAACTCCACCAATGACGATAAGAGGCTCAACAACGATGACAGCATCGAAGAGGATGAGTCGTTGATGAAGAACTGTGCCGAAAACAGTTGAGGATGACGGGACTAGTCGTCAGACGAGTTGAGGACAACGGGACTAATCGTCGAACGAGTTGTAAGGCACAATGACCAAGGTCAAGGACTTGAGGGAGTCTATAGCAAGTTTAACGAAGAAGGTAGATGAACTCTCTAGACTATCAAAATAGGTGACAAAACTAATGGAGGGCATGAATTTGATGAGGGAGATGTTGCTGCATATGGAATAGAGCTCAAGCAAGAAAAATAACAAGAAGAAGGACGTAGGCTAAGAAGGAGAGCAATGATGAAGTCGAGAAGAGGGTGGCAAAGGTTTGAAAGTTAAGAGTTATCAATGTTTGATAGGAATGACCCCATCGGATGGTTTTGCCGAATTGAACGATACTTCCACATCAATGGCGTACCAGAGGCCGACAAGTTGGAGGCTGTTGTGGTATGTTTAAAAAATCAAGCTTTCCACTGGTACCAATGGAAGGAGACTCGAAGCACACTAAGGAGCTAGTCGGAGATCAAACAAAAAGTACTAGAGCGTTCCACATGTTTCAGCGAGGTGACGAGTATAAGATACACTTCTCAAACAAACAAGAAGGATAGGTCCTAGAATACCTGGAGGTGTTTGAGCATCTCTCTTTCCTATTAAGGGATGCACCGGAGGAGTGTTTGATGGAGGCGTTCCTATATGGCTTGAAGACCGAAATAGAGGCAGAGTTAGAGATAGCCGATGAGAGTGACTTGGAAGGACTATTAAAAATGGCCATTCGTGTCAACGGAATGAACTAGTTATTGGAATCGGACAAAGGGAACAGGACCTGCAAACTATCTAATAATATATGGTTTAAAAAATACATGACCCAGCCTGCCTATTCTTGGGTCACCCAATTTTGTAAGCCCAAACAAGTAATGTTCAATATGAACCCGCTAACCCATCTCCCAAAACTTGACCTGAAGACGCAGGAAACGAAGACGAGAAGCACCACGAAGATGGCTTCTACGTCACGCAAGTCCGGATGGAGTCGCCAGCTTCCAGATTCAGAGATGGCACGCAAGTGAGAGTTAGGGCTATGCTATAAATGTGGCCAAAGATACAATTCGACACACACTTGTCGCGACAAGCATTTGCAAGTATTTTTGATCGACGTCGAGGCTAAAAACAGAGAGAAGAAAACTCAAGAAGCAGAGGAAGGAGTGGAAGAATTTTCCGATGCCGAGGACAAAGCAACCTGGGTTGTCATTAAATTCACTAGCAGGATTTGAAAACAACCATACGATGAAAGTAAAGGGTGAACTCGCCGGAGAAGCCGTAGTGATTTTGATTGACAGGGGGCCAACTCATAATTTCATCGGAGAGCACTTGTTGAATCGGCCAGGAATTAGAGTAGATGAAGTGGCCGAATACACCATCACTGTGAGAGATGGATAAACGGTAAGGAGAAGTCATTATTGCCGAGATGTGGTTTTAAGAGTAAAGGGGCTCAATATTGTACAAACCTTCTACTCATTTCCACTGAGAAGAATTGACGTCATCTTAAGCATTGAGTGGTTGAGTACCATTTGAGACGTTAAGGTAAATTGGCAACAGATGACAATGAAGATAGGAAAAAAGAACAATGGAGTCTGTTTGGAAAGAGATCCGACATTGTCCCGAACACAAGCGTCGTTGCAATCAATCATTACAACAGTAAAGAAGAAAGGGCATAGGTTTTTAGTAGAAAGTCATAGTCTCAAGAAAGGCAATGAAGAGAGCAAGCTGTTAACCCCATAAATTTAAAGGCTGTTGAGCAAGTTTTTCATTGTATGTCAATCTACTGGAGTGCTACCTCCTTGACACTCATGAAACCATGCGATAATAATCAATCCAGGGGAGCAACCACCCAATATCCAAGTACCCACACTCACAGAAGGAAATTGAAGAACTTAGTAGGGTATGCTACGAGCTGGAATTGTTTAGCCAAGTACCAGCCCCCACTCTAGCCCTGTCTAGTTAGTAAAGAAGAAAGATGGTAGTTGGCATTTTTGTGTGGATTACCAAGCATTAAAAGAGATAACAGTACCTAACAAGTTCCCAATTCCAGCCACAGACGAGCTGTTGGACAAGTTAAAGGGAGCCACTATGTTTTCAAAGCTGGATTTAGATCAGGATACCACCAAATTCGAATCAAGGCTAGGGATGAGCACAAAACAGCTTTTTGAACCCACAATGGACACTATAAGTTCAAGGTGATGCCTTTCGGACTTACTAATGCTCCTTCTACATTCCAAGCACTGATGAATGAGATATTTAGAGGGTATCTAAGAAAATTCATGCTTGAATTTTTCGATGACAAATAGATTTACAACTGTGATATTAGTATACTCAATTGGAACACCTAGAAAAGTTGCTAGTTGTCTTGCATGAAAACCATTTGGTCATTAATCTAAAGAAATGCAGCTTTGTACAACCAAGAATTGAACACCTTGGCCACATAATTTTAGAGCAAGGTGTTCAAGCTGATCCAGCAAAGGTAGAGAGTATGATAGCTTGGCCCCAACCTAAGAACGTGAGATCATAGTGGGTATTCTTGGGTTTAACCGGGTAATACCGAAGGTTTGTCAAGGGATATGGGAAGATAGCGAGTCTTTTAACTGGTCTCCTCAAGAAGGAAGCTTTCAAATGGACATCAAAGGCCACCTAAGCTTTGAAACCCTCAAGACAGCCATGAACACACTCCCAATGCTCGCCATGCTCACCTAAGTTTGAGATTTTATATAAACCAAGGAAAGAAAACAGAGCCGCTGATTGCTCTGCCATAGCAAGAGGAACCTTTGAAATTGATGGCATTCTCTATGTGGCAGAATGATGACATGGAGAATTGGGAGAGAGGTACAAGCTGATCCAAAGCTTAGAAACATATTGCAACAATTACTCACCAACATAGAAGGAACCGAAGGATACACCTTGGTCAAAGGGTGTTTACACTATAAAGGTAGATTAGTTCTACCCAAGAGTTCAGCAAGAATTCCCTTCTTGATGCAGAAATATCACAACTCTCCCATAGAGGGACATTCAAGATACTTGAGAACCTACAAAAGACTTGCTAATGTAGTTTACTAGGAGGGAATGAAGCAAGAGATACAACGATATGTTGCTGAATGTGGAATCTTCTAGAGAAACAAACATCAAGCCCTTTCTCCAGTGGGGTTGTTGCAACCAATTCCCATTCCGCATGAGAGATAAGCATGGATTTTATTACGGGTTTGCCTAAATCTCAACGGTATGACAATACACTAGTTATTGTGGATCGCCTCATGGATTTTATTAAGGGTCTGCCTAAATCCCAACGATATAACACTATACTAGTTATTGTGGATAGCCTCACAAAGTATGCACATTTTCTCTGACTTCATCACCCTTTTAGTGCTAAGGATGTTTCAGAAATTTTTGTAAGGGAGATAATCAAGTTGCATGGCTTCTTGAAGACAATTGTCTCCGATAGAGAGCGCGTGTTTGTGAGTAATTTCTAGCAAGAATTGCATAAACCGGCTGGTACTTAGTTGTCTTTATGTTTAGCCTATCATCTGGAGACCGATGGGCAAACGAAGGTATTAAACAAAGGGCTGGAAACCTATCTAAGGTGTTCTACTAGTGAAAGGCTGAACCAATGGGCTAAATGGTTACCATGGGCTGAATATTGGTACAACACCACCCACCAAGGATCAGCCAACATGACCCCTTTTAGAGCTGTATATGGAAGGGATCCACCCACCTTTCTCACTTACTAATGAGCCTTCAATAGTGGAGGAAGTTAATGAGCAAATAAGATCAAGGAATGTGATTATTGCAACCTTGAAAGAAAACTTGATCAAGGCTCAAGAGGAAATAAAGAAACAAACGAACAAGCACAGAAGAGATGTCCAATTTGAAGTAAGGGATCAAGTGTATGTCAAAATTCAACCATACCGGTTGCAACACTGGCTAAGCAGGTCAATGAGAAGTCGACTTCGCGATTCTATGGACCATTCAAGATTGTGGTAAGAGTGGGAGCTGTGGCATACCATCTCGATCTTCCCCCCACAGCTCGAGTTCATCCAGTTTTCCACATCTCCATCCTCAAGAAATCAGAGCATTCCGGAATAATGACTCCCACAATTCCACCATCTTTATCCGAACAATTGAAGTTGCAAGTTCAGCCGGAGGAAGTTTGCAAGATTAGAAGGCTTATGAAAAAGCAATTAGAAGTACTTATCAAGTGGAAGGACATGCCAGCGCATGAGAACTCTTGGGAAGACACGGAGACAATAGCTACACAGTTTCCAGACTTTCACCTTGAGGACAAGGTGAAACTTTTAGGGGAAAGTCATGAAAGAACCCCATTTGTTGGTAAGACCTAAGCAAGGAGACCTAGGAAGACAAACGACACAGACAAAAGAGCAAGATGCTTTTTAAGGTTGCGAAGTTGACCTTTTAGTTTCCAACCATTTTAGAATAAGAGTAGGATACGTAGTTGTCATTTAGGGTGGCTTTTTGGGGACCGTGAAAGGTACTTTTTGACTATATTAGCTGTTTAGAGGATTGGGAAGGCAAGCATATTTTTGTATGAGAGTTGTAGGAGAGGGGGACGGGTTCTTTGTAATAGACCTGGAACTGTCTCGGCTATGGGAGTGTTTTGCTCTTTACAGATTATTGTAATCACTTGGAAAAACAGCTTGTGTGCCTGATTCAATAGTTATTTCGGGTGTTCTGTGTTGGTTCCTAACAACCTCCAAGAGGTGAAGAGTGTGTATCTGCCAATAATTTCTCTCTCAAATCTAAAGGAGTTGGGATTACCAAGCATCCTTTAAAGTTTCCCAGCTGTCATCACAAAATTTGGGCAAGATTGGGGATTTGCTCTCAAGGAGGAGATAATGGAAGAGGTGTACACATCCTAAGCTAACAATTGCTCCAAATCATCAAAATCTGGGGCTTGTGGGATACTTATGGCAAATAAGTCAGCTGAACAAGGGAATCCTGACAAGGCATCTGCACTTTGATTAGAAGAACCAGCACAGTATTTAATCACAAAGTCAAAGGGCAGCAATTTCATCATCAAACGCTGCTGTTCTGGGGTAGTGAATCCTTGCTCTAGTAAGTATTTAAGGCTGCAATGGTCAGTTAATACTTCAAATCTCCTCCCTAATAGGTAGTGCTTCCACTTCTGCAACAAAGAAACCAATGCTAGGAGCTCTCTATCATGTACAGATTTGTGCCTGTTAGAATAAGATAACCCTTTGCTATAGTAAGCAATAGGGTGTCCATTTGGTTGTAGAACAGCTCCAAGGCCAATAGAGGAAGTGTCACATCCCACCACAAAAGGTTGAGAAAAGCCTACAAGAGCATCCTTTAAGGCATGAAAAGCTTGTTTAGAGGCATCTGTCCAAATGAAAGAGTCTTTCTTGGTCAAATCTATTAAAGGTTGGGCAATTAAGCCATAATTGCGCACAAAACGTCAGTAGTAACCTGTTAACCCCAAAAAGCCTCTTAAATCTGATAAATTTTGAGGAAGAGGCCAAGTAGTGATTGCTGCAATCTCCTCAGGATCCACTGCTACTCCTTCATTTGACACAATGTGACCCAAAAAGGCCATCTCAAGTTGTACAAAACTACACTTCTTTGGATTGGCAAAGTACTCGTGATTGGGATGTTCCTGCAAGTCTTTGCTGTATACCAGAATATAATCGAAGAAAACAAGTTTGCCCCATATAATTCATCAATTAGAACATCTATACTTGGAATACGATACTTATCTAGAATTTTTATCTTGTTAAGCTCCCTATAATCAATGCAAAGTCACCATGAAGAATCCATTTTGGATACCAGAAGCACTGGAATGCAAAAGGTAAGTAGCATAAAACTCTAGGAGTTGTTGAGTTCTCCTCTCGTTAAGTAGCATAATCTTCACAGGTAAGTGTTTGTAAAGCTACTATTAACTGGCTAGGCTGTGGGGTACCTTGTAATTTGTACCGTTTTCCATTTGACCAGAAAACCATATACATTTGTTGCCAATTTTCCTCCAATGTATTAAAGGATGCCAACCACTTGATCCCTCATACCATGTCAAAACCACCAATAGCAAACGGGGAAAAATCATCCTTAATAACCAAGCTCAGGACTTGTACTTCCAATTGTTTACAAATCGAATTGCAAGGGATGATATTCCCATTACCAACCTAGACTCCAAAGGAAGGAGTAGAAGTAGTCTGTAATTTCAGTTCGGCCACAAACTTTTCAGACACAAAGTTATGCTTTGAACCACGATCTATTAAAATCCAGATAGGCTTTGAATTGAGACCGCCCTGAACCTTCATGGTGGTAATTGAAGGACTACCAAGAATCGCTTGTAAGGAAATTTCTGCAAATTCGCCTCCCATTGGTTGTTTGCAGCCTGAATTGTCTTCCTCTTGGCTATCAACTTCATTTGTGATCTCCATTAATTTAAAGGACGATTTTTTACATCTATGCCCTGGCATAAACTTATCCCCACATCAGAAGCACAAACTCTTGTCCCACCGGTATTGTCTCTCACCTTCATTAGTTGCGGAATAAGAGGAAGTCGTCGAATTCAAATTTTGAATTGGAGCCGGCAATTGCTTCTGAAACATATTAGGTGTGGTAACTATAGGAAAAAACTCGGCCCATAACCCTAATTCGGTTTAGAATAAACCAAATTTTTATTAGGTTTATAATTATTAACTCCCTAGCTGCCACATGAAAAATAAGATCGTTGTTGAGATCACGGCTGATTCTGAGATTGTAACTTCTCAAATTCCATGGCTAAACTTGTTGCCCTAAAAACCGTCCTTGGCTTCTGTATCTTCACATCAGATTGTAGCTCTGTTTTCAGCCCGTTAATAAAGACTCCCAAGAGGCAATGTTCAGGCCAACCCTTAAATCTTGATGACCTTCCAACAAATTCTTGTCTATCATGGACTCAACCTGTTTGCTTGATACTACAAAAATAGATATCTGGATTTTGGAATTCAGCAGGCCCAAATTGTTCTTGAAATATCTCCACTAATTCTTCTCTGGTAGAACTTAAGAAAATAAGAGTAGAAAAGAGAACTCTAGAGCCAGGATCTGCACTCTAGCCGAAGGAAGTATTTCTGAAATATCATATATTGCATAATCTTATCATAACCCCATATCAGTATATATAGAGTCTGTCCTAATTAACTACCCACAATAACTCCCATAAAACAGATAAGAGACAATAACATAACTTCCCTAGAAGATAAGAAACAATAACTTCCCTAATAACTTCTCCTAACTTCCTATTTTATCATCCCGCATCTTTTCTCTTTCGGAATAAACCGAAGAGGTTTAACCCTATCAATACCCTTCCCTAGGAGAATAGCCTTGTCCTCAAGGCTAAAAAGAGGAAACTGATCTGCCATGTGGTCATAGGGCTCCCAGCTAGCTTCTTCATATGGTCTATCCTTCCATCGAATCAGCAATTCAACAATATGTTCTCCATCTTTGATTGTCACCCGAGAGTTCAGAACCTGGTCTGGTTGTAGATTAAATTCCCAATTCTCATTGACTGGAAGTGGTTGAACTGAGTTGGAAAGGCTGCAGCCATGTGCCGGTTTGAGTAAAGAAACATGGAATACTGGGTGAACCTTAGATCCCGGAGGTAGTTGAAGCTCATATGCCACCTTCCCAATACGCCTGATGATGGAGTAAGGACCAAAATAACGTGCTGACAGCTTGGTATATCGCTGATGTGAAATTGAAGATTGGCGATAAGGCTGGATCTTGAGAAACACTAAATCTCCTGGCTGAAATTCCAATTGCCTTCTATGGGAATCAGCTTGATGTTTCATGTGAGTTTGAGCCACTTGAATATTAGATTTGATCATCCCCAAAATGGCATCCCGTTCTAAGAAAAAATTGTCCAACTCCTCAATAGGGGTAGTACCCTGGATGTAAGGTACCAAAACAGGTGGATCCTTGCCATAGACAATCTTGAAAGGAGTGTAACCAGTGGAAGTATGATAACCACTGTTATATGAAAATTCAGCCCAATGCAAATAGCGAAACCAGCTTTTTCGATGATCTTGACAGAAACACCGTAGGTAGGTTTCTAAACAGCGATTTACCACCTCTGTTTGCCCATCGGTTTGCGGGTGGTAGGATGTACTCATTTTGAGTTTGGTGCCAGAGAGTTTAAATAGTTCCTGCCAAAAGGAGCTGAGGAAAATAGGATCCCGATCAGATAAGAGTGTTTTAGGCACTCCATGAAGGCGAATGATCTCCGTGCAAAAGGTAGCAGCTACTGATTTAGCAGTAAAAGGATGGGACATCCCAATGAAATGTGCATATTTGCTGAAACGGTCCACCACAACTAGAATAACGTCAATGCCATTGGATTTTGGCAGCCCCGAAATGAAGTCAAGTGACATATCTTCCCAAATATGCTGTGGGATTGGCAAAGGCTGTAATAATCCTGCTGGAGATTGGGGCAAGTACTTACTGCGTTGACAAACCAGGCATTGCTGAATAGAAGTCTGAATCTCAGTTTTCATATCTTGCCAGAAGTAGTACTGTTGCAGCCTCTTTAAGGTCTTAAGAACACCACCATGACCCCCTACCAGCGAAGTATGTGCTTCAGAAATCAATAATGCAGTCAATGTTGATTTAGCTGGTATAACCAATCTGGTTTTGTAGTAGAGCCTCCCAGAAACCAGAGAATAATTTGGGACAGAATTGGGGTCAGTTTGTAGGGAACGAATTATTTGACTGGTGAACTGATCTTGCTGTAGTAGCGCGGGAAGTTCAGTAAAATCAGAAGCATGAGGAATTACCAAGTTAAAAAATTCTCCCGAATGAGGATAACGAGATAAGGCATCCGCACCCTGATTGGTTAGACCCGGTTTATATGAGGTGGTGAAATCAAATGGAAGAAGTTTGATAAGTAAACGCTGCTGACTTGGGGTAGTAACTCGCTGTTGGAGAAGGTATTTCAGACTGAAATGATCAGTAAGAACCATAAATTTGCGCCCCATCAGGTAATGCTTCCATTTGTCTAGCGCCATCACCAAAGCTAACAACTCTCTATCATACACAGATTTTTGTTGGTAATAAGCGGATAACCCCTTGCTGTAATAAGCAATGGGATGACCCTCTTGCTGCAAAATGGCACCTATCCCTGTAGATGAAGCATCACATTCAACAATGAATGTTTTAGTGAAATTTGGAAGTTGTAACACCGGGACTTGAGTGAGTGCCACTTTGAGGTTCTCGAAGGCAGCTAAAGAAATGTTGTCCCATTGAAAAGCGCCCTTCTTAGTCATATCCACAAGTGGTTTTGCAATCTGCCCATAGTGGTAGACAAATCGCCTATAATAACCTGTAAGGCCAAGAAACCCACGAAGTGATGTGATATCTTTTGGTAATGGCCATTTAGTAATTGCAACCACCTTGTCAGAATCAACAGCCACCCCTTGAGCAGAAATGATGTGGCCTAAGAAGCCTATATCCAATTGAAGAAAGTTACACTTTTTGGGGTTGGCATAAAAGTCATTGTTCTGCAAAAGTCTGAATATGGTGTGTAAATGCTCCATATGATCTTCAAAGGTCTTACTATACACCAAGATATCATCAAAAAATACCAGAATGAATTTTCTTAAGTAAGGACGAAACAAATCATTCATTGCAGCTTGAAAAGTTGCAGGAGCATTTGTGAGACCAAAAGGCATAACCTTAAATTCATAGTGACCAGAATGAGTGCGAAAAGCAGTCTTATGAATATCTGGAGGAAACACTCGAATCTGATGGTAGCCAGATCGTAGGTCAATTTTTGAGAAGAACTTCGCACCATATAATTCATCTATTAGCTCATCAATTGTGGGTATAGGATATTTATCAGGAATGGTTAATCGATTGAGCTCTCGGTAATCCACACAAAGTCTCCAAGTAGAGTCCTTTTTGGGAACTAAAAGAACTGGACTTGCAAAAGGACTTACACTAGGTTGTATAAACCCCTTATTTAATAATGCAGCCACTTGAGTCTCAATTTCGTCCTTTTGAGCAAATGGGTACCGATATGGCCTTATATTCGGAGGCACTGCAGTGGGGTATAGTGGAATAGCATGGTTGTGCTGTCTCATTGGTGGCATTGTGTGAGGTTCCTGGAAGATAGAGGAATAACGATGCTGTAATTCTTCTAGAATGTCAAATTGTTGAACCATTTGATCACAAACGAAACTGCAGAGGGATGCCGATGACACCTGTTTGGGAACTCCTTGCAGTTTGTACTTCTTACCATTTATCCAGAATATCATAAACAACTCTTGCCAATTTGCTTCCACTGTATTCAAAGATGCCAACCATTTAATTCCAAGAACCATGTCCACGCTGCCCAGATTGAAGGGAAAAAAGTCCTCTGTAATAGTTAAATCTTGTATTGCAATTGCCAATTGACGACAAATGGATTTACAAGCTACCATTCGGTCATCCCCCACTTGAACACCGAAAGGAGGAAGAGGAGTGGTCTTTAGTTGCAGCATTTGAACGATTTTGTGGGAAATAAAATTATGTGTCGACCCACTATCTATCAAAATCAAGATTGTTTTTTATTTCAAAATTCCTTTCACCTTCATTGTTGATGCTGAATGACTGCCCAAAATTGCATGCAGCGAAATTTGTGCCACGGACGCAGCAGCACTTTGGTCGACGTCGTCATCATCCTCTGGCGTGTCGTCCATGTCATCGGTAATCTCCATTAAACGCAGAGTTGAGTTCTTACATCGATGGCCTGGAGTGAAATGATCACCGCATTTGAAGCATAATCCTTTTTCTCGGCGAATTTGACGCTGCTGATCCGTAATTGACGAATTTTGATGCGTAGATGTATAGCTGGGCAGTTGTCGGTGTGAATCGGTGGAAGAGGACGTGTTCGCTGGAGAAAAATGGGAAGTTGGCTGAGTTGGCGGTTTAGTATAGGAATGAGACAGATTTGAAGACGTGGGTGGGTCCCAGGGCTGACGTGGCGAATAACCTTTATTTTCTCGCCAATTAGTGGAATTATCCGAACTTCGTGGGAACTGAGATCGGGGAAAAAGTCGAGTTTTCTGTTGGGATAGGATTTTCGCTTCAAATTCCAGTGCCAAACTAACCGCCTTATATATTGTGCGAGGTTTCTGAATCTTCACATCAGCCTGATATTCCTCCTTTAATCCATTAATAAAAAGGCAATGTTCAGGCCATCCTTGGACTTGCGCCTGCCGGCGTACAAACTCTTGTTTGTATTCTCCTACCGTTCCGGTTTGCTTCACACCACACAGATGTACGTCGGGGTTCTGGAATTCTGCTGGACCAAACTGCTCCTGGAATACCTGAATTAATTCTTCCCAATGCCTAATCGTTCTTCCTGAAGAAACCCATGTGAAGGTATCCAAGGCATCCCCTTCCAGATTAATTGCAGCCACGTCTACCTTTAAATCTTCAAAGCGTCTGGTAATACCTGAAGTATTTTTCTGCCTTCAAAATCCATCCTCTTGGATCACCACCCTCATATTTTGGAAATTCGACATTAGAGTAGGGTCGTTTGGAGAAATTTCTATTCCACAAAAGATTATCCCCATCAAATTCATCTTGTTCATTGAAAGGATCTCTGTAGTTGCGGCTAGTTTCACCTTGAATCCCGGCTGATTCTTTTGCTTTCTTCGAGTATTAATCTCTGAATTCATCGATGTAATTGGGCAAGAATTGCCGTCAATTGAGGCTGATTGGATTCTGAGTGAGTTTGGATTGGTTGCTGAACTAAGATAACAGCAGGATCATCTGGGATTGGGATTTGGTGGGTTGTCAGGGCTCATATTTGTGGGTACGGGTGGTTCAGTCTCATAAGAAGAGTTTCTTGTGTTTACCATGATAGTAAACAGGCGCCAAGATCTACCGCTCTGATACCAAATTGGTAGAACTTAAGAAAATAAGAGTAGAAAAGAGAACTCTAGAGCCAGGATCTGCACTCTAGCCGAAGGAAGTATTTCGAAATATCATATATTGCATAATCTTATCATAACCCCATATCGTATATATAGAGTCTGTCCTAATTAACTACCCACAATAACTCCCATAAAACAGATAAGAGACAATAACATAACTTCCCTAGAAGATAAGAAACAATAACTTCCCTAATAACTTCTCCTAACTTCCTATTTTATCATCCTGCATCTTTTCTCTTTCTGGAATAAACCAGAAGAGGTTTAACCCTATCATTCTCAAAATCTGATGGTTGTGGTAAAGACATCTACCGCGTCTCCTTCAAGATTGATAGCAGCAACATCAACTTTAACGTCTTTTGAAGTCTGGTAGTATCTAAAATATTTTTCTGCCTTTTAATATCCATCCTTTAGGATCTCCACCATCATACTTAGGGAATTCGACCTTAGTATGTGATCTTTTAGATGAGTTTGGCATCCACCACGGTGTATCATGATGAGTCTCCTCACCCTCTTAAACATTGTAGCCTTCATTTGGATTCGTTGTCCCCTTCCCTTCTTTAATTCAGATAGGTCGGCATCCATCCTCCCCACTTTCACAAGGATTAGTGCCATCTGTTGTACCATAAATTCTTGAAATTCTGGTTGTATTGGTTTGATGGTGATGCATGATGGGTGTCAAGTTGTGGATTGGAAAGTAAAGGTGGGATCGAAGTAGAGTTGTTAGTACTCTGATCATGGTTTCCAAAACGAGTATTAACCATTTTCCACTGGTCATAATCACCAGCTCTGATCCCAAAATGTTAGCTTCTAGCAACCTTTAGGATCTCAGTTTAGGGAAATTGAAAGAAACTGGGAGAAAGATTGATAGATCCTTAGATTAGGATCTAGGTAAAACACTTCAAGAACCAGAATCTGAGTTCTTGACCAATTACTCAAGGTAATTCAGAATATATTTATCTGCATAATCCTTGTTGTTTACACCAAGGGAGAATATATAAGAGAACTTACCTGCCTTAAGCAACTGCAACTAACTTCCTAAGGATAAGAGACACCTAATCATAACTTCCTAATAAGTCTTATCCAAACACATAAGCATAACTTCCTAATACATAACTTCCTAATAAACATACTTATCCTATTCCAACTGCCTTTTCCTTCTAGAATAAACCAGCAAGGGTGTACGGTCTGGTTGTATTCTATCAATACTCTCCCCTTGAAAATGAGCCTTGTCCTCAAGGCGGAAATGAGGAAACTGAGAAGATATGAAGTCATACGGTTCCCAGCTTGATTCTTCTGAGGGGCGGTTCTTCCATTGAATAAGTAAGTGGACATCCGAAGAAGAATCAGTAGTGACAATTTTGGAACCCAGGATCTTGTCTGGTTCAAGAAGAAGTTCCCAATCAGCTGAGATGGGTAAAGATGGCAAGGGTGCAGAGTTGTCATAGCCATGTGCAGCTTTAAGGAGGGAAACGTGAAAGACAGGATGCACCCAGGAATCTGGAGGTAACTGAAGTTCATATGCTACTGCTCCCACTTGGCGTTTGATAGGGTATGGGCCAAAAAATCGAAGAGATAGTTTGTGGAACTTCTTGTGAGTCAAAGATCGTTGCCGGTAAGGCTGAATTTTCAAGAACACCATGTCATTGACCCCAAAGGAGACTGGCCGACGATGAGGATCAGCTTGAGACTTCATAGCAGCTTGAGCATCAGCAAGGTTGAGTTTTGTAATTTCCAAAACAGCATCCCGCTCTTCAAAGAATTCCTCTAAATCATGAATGCGAAATGAGAAGGAGGCAACCCAGTGATAAAATCCAGGTTGATGTCTTCCAAATGTGAGATGGAATTGGAAGTGGTTGCAAAAGACCCCCCGGAGATTGTGGGACATATTTGCCACGTTGACAAGCTGAACATTTATGTATATAAGAGGTGACCTCCTCTTTCATGTGATGCCAAAAATAGGTTTGTTGTAAACGCTTCAAAGTTTTGAGAACACCACCATGACCACCAATAGGTGTTGAATGGACTTCCTTAATTAAATGGGATGTGAGAGGAGTATTTGCAGGTAACATCAAGCGATCCTTGTAGTATAATCGACCATGGGAGAGGGAAAAATGTGGCATCGAATGGGGATCAGCAAGTAAGGAAGTTTTGATTGAGGAAGCATAAGGGTCATGGTTTAGTAGGGCTGGTAGATCATCAAATAATGAAGCATGTGGGATAGCCAAGGAGAAAAATTCACCAGAATGTGGGATTCGGGAAAGGGCATCCGCAGCTTGATTTGAAGATCCAGGCTTGTAAGTTATTTGAAAGTCAAATGGAAGGAGTTTGAGGATCAAACGCTGCTGGGCAGGGGTTGTAATTCGTTGTTGAAGTAGGTATTTGAGGCTGAAATGGTCAGTAAGCACTTCAAACTTGCGTCCCAAAAGATAATGACGCCATTTCTGTAGAGAGGAGACAAGAGCCAATAGTTCTCTATTATGCACTGATTCATTCCTCTTTGATTGAGACAATCCCTTGCTGTAAAAGGCTATTGGGTGGCCATTTTGCTGTAAAACAGCTCCAATACTGGTGGAAGAGGCATCACACTCCACAATAAATGGTGTGGTAAAATCCGGAAGCCGTAAGACTGGTGCATTGATCAAGGCCTCCGGAAGGTTTTGAAAGGCAGCTAACGAGTTTTTCCCCCATACAAAAGCATCTCTTTTAGTCATATCCGTGAGAGGTTTTGCAATCTGCCCATAATGCTTGATGAAGCGGTGATAATAACCCGAAAGGCCCAAAAATCCACGTAATTCTGTAAGATTCTTTGGAAGAGGCCATTTATAGATGGCAGTAATCTTATCATGATCTACTTTCACCCCTTCTGCAGAAATAGTGTGCCCCAAAAATGCAATATCTAATTGCAGAAAATCACACTTATCAGGATTGGCATAAAATTCATGCTCACATAACAGCTGAAAGACAATGTCTAGATGTGTAGCGTGATCCTCAAAAGACTTGCTGTAAATCAGAATATCATCAAAAAATACCAAGATAAACTTCCGGAGATATGGCCGAAACAGATCATTCATGATAGCTTGGAAAGTAGATGGGGCATTGGTTAATCCAAAAGGCATGACAGTGAATTCATAATGACCAGAGTGAGTTCGGAAGGCCGTTTTGATTGACCCGAGAACCCAGTGGAAATTTGTGGGGTGTTGCGATCCTGGAATGTTGCGCGATAGTCGGTCTGTTAGCCTCTTTCGGTGCAAAATTAGAGGAGTATGGCTGACGTGGCGTTTCAACACGATTGGAATTAAAATAATAATTCCAATCATTATTTCGAGAAAATGCTGCACGTTGAGGGGGGCGAGAGGGCAATTGGCTTTGCAATTTTGATTCGAACTCCAAAGCTAAACTCGCTGCCTTGTACACAGTCCTGGGTTTCTAAATTTTAACGTCAGCCTTCAATTCTTCTTTTAATCCATGAATGAAAATGGCTAACAAACAATGTTCTGGCCACCCTTGCACCCTTGACGAACGCCTTATGAATTCCTTCCTGTATTCTTCCATCGTTCCCGCTTGTTTAACATCACAGAGAAAAATGTCTGGGTTTTGAAATTCGGTTGGGCCGAAATTGTCTTGGAAGACTTCAATCAGTTCTTCCCAGAAGCAAAGTGAACGACTTGAAGAGATCCATGTGAAAACATCTAATGCATCTCCTTCCAAATACATTGCTGCTACTTCAATCTTGATGTCTTCGGGGGTTTGATAATAGCGGAAATACTTCTCAGCCTTCATAATCCATCCCCTCGGATCACCTCCTTCAAACTTGGGAAACTCTACCTTAGTATAAGGTCTTCGGTGTGGAGGTTTATTCCACCATGGATTATCGGTTTCAACTTCTTCATATTCTTCTTGCCGACCCCTCAATTCTCTGTATTCATGTCCTTCCTTAAGAGGTGGTTGTTTTTGTTGCTTGATCTCCTTCATCTCAATGTCAATGTTCTGAATTTTGCTGACCAGAAACGACAATTGCTGTGCCATACTGTCAGTTGGTGGCAAAGTCTCTGGTTCCTTCAATGATTCAGCAGGTTCCTTCGATGATTCAGCATCCAGACTTATGTTGGGGTGATCTGAAGCTTGCTGTTTCTTCTTGTTGTGACCCATAACGCGCAAAAATTGGCCCAGGGAAAGAAAAAGCTCTGATACCAATTGATAGATCCTTAGATTAGGATCTAGGTAAAACACTTCAAGAATCAGAATCTGAGTTCTTGACCAATTACTCAAGGTAATTCATAATATATTTATCTGCATAATCCTTGTTGTTTACACCAAGGGAGAATATATAAGAGAACTTAACTGCCTTAAGCAACTGCAACTAACTTCCTAAGGATAAGAGACACCTAATCATAACTTCCTAATAAGTCTTATCCAAACACATAAGCATAACTTCCTAATACATAACTTCCTAATAAACATACTTATCCTATTCCAACTGCCTTTTCCTTCTAGAATAAACCAGCAAGGGTGTACGGTCTGGTTGTATTCTATCAAAGATATAGAAGAAGAACAGAGAATGCTTAGAGCCAGAATCTACACTCTAAACCCAATAGAGAGATGATTTCTGCAAAATACTTCTCTCTCCCATAAACATTGTCACAATACATATAAATAGCCTAGACAACTCAACTGATGGTAACTGCTACATAGATAACTGCTGGACCACCACTTCGTAATAACTGACTCCTAAACAAGATAATTAAATCAGAATAAAAACATCACAGTACATAATAAGACATGACTAAAATAACCACCCACTTCTTCCTAATGCATTTAAGCATGAGCATCACGCCTCCTTCTACTGGAAACCAGTAAGGGACGTGGAAAATTCCTATCAATAGACGACTAAGTTCATGTGCCATTAGGGATGCATTTTGAAGATAGTTGCCAAAAGATATTAAGGTCCAAGTTCATGTGTCAGGCCTTAAACTCTAGTCAACACCATGAATGGGGCTAGGTGAAGGGATGAAGACTGATATTAATGGTCTAGTTGGATGAGAGAAACGCTGGGAGAAAAGAAAACGGGGGAAGATAAATCGGAAAGAAGAGAAAACTGGAGAGATAATATAATTACTCCTCTTGTTTTGATGAATAGTAAAAAAATAGAGGAAGGAAAATAAGCAGATATTACACAGACCGAAAAAAAAAAAAAAAACCCTTGTGTTAACTGTTAAGATATATTATGTCATCATTTCTCTTAAAATAAAGTCAAGAAAATCACATTCAAATTAACAAAATCAAATATGTAAAAATCAAATTATTTGGAAAATTTTTGGCAAAAATATATTTTCCTGTTTAAAAATTAAAAAAAATAACTTTTTATAATAAAATATAGTAGCTTAAAAATCAAAATGGCAACATCCAGAAAAATCATAAATCAATACAGAGCAAATATTTTAATAAAAAATGTACAGAACAAATAAATGAAGTTGACTATATGAATCAAAAATCAATAAAGAGGTGAGTGAACAGAGAGCAAAACACTGACATTAATGAAGAGATAACTGAGCTAAGGCAAGAGTGAGGAGGTCAACAGATAGTAGACAGGATGAGAAGTGAAGGCGTGAAGGCGGGAAGTGAAGAGTAGAAGACAACAAAGGGAAGAGTCAAAAGGGACGAGGGCAGCAGCAGAATAACCATTTTCTTCTCAAAATCTCTCCATGTGTTGAAAATGTGGTGGGTCTCACCCCTCTTTTTTCCCTATGTTTTTCCTTCCCCCCAAGTTTCCCTTCCTCTCGTCCAAATGGTGGAAAAGTTGTTTTCCCTCATTTTCTCTACCACTTTTCTGTCCTTGCACATTTTCTCTCCAACCAAACAAGGGATAAGAGTGATTGAACCAAAATCGTTTTTGCCCTATTATTGGAATGGTTGTGGTAGGTCAAATTATCTTGTTAATATAGGACAAAGTACAAAGGAAATATTCCACAAATCAACAAATTCAAAAACCAACAGGAATCAAGAGGCCATTGATTTAATTATCAATGTCAATGTTGGGCGTTGATAGATCCCTCTACTGAAATTTCAGGAGAAAAGGGTTGTTTAGGTAAAGTGTCCTCAGTGTTACAATGTTAGCATTTGATTGCTCCATAAAACAATTGTTAAGTACTTATGTTCCTCGTTGCTTACACAAATGTTGGACATGTCTTACTTGGCGTGCACAAAAACCGGAGTAGCCATGTACTCGTCCCTTTCTGGAATTTTGTTATCTTTTTCAAGCCCAGAACTTGAGCCCTGTGATACAGATGAAGTGAGGGAGAAAGGATTTGATATGCCATGCTTCAACAAGTCAACCTGCATGATAATAAGTAGTATATCAGGATCTTCCTAGAAAAATACCAATGGTCATGACAACATAAAATAATTATTAATAATAAATTGATAAAGGAGGTTAAAAAACAGCATCTCTGTTAATTTGTAGTCAATAAGATTACGAAAGTGTTTGTATTATATTTGGCTGTTCTAGAATCAGGCATATACTTGTATCAAAAAGAATTGAAAACCCAGAAGTGATCAACGAATAGTTGTTTAAAGACATGAATTGGTGCCATTTTGAGATTGTAAAATCCAACAGCCTCTGAAAAATCAGAATACTGCAATGGGTGATTAACTAGCAACTGATCGTTGCAAATGATAGCAGCAAGAAAGAGAACTTATGAAGCATGATATCAGGTATTGTTTTCCTCCAATTATTCAAGCATTCCAATAACTTATTAAATCCAAGGGACAACAGTTCCAAAAAAGAAAAAAGAAAAGAAAATCACACACGCATGCACATGTTTTTCTTAGGCCCACCACCACACACCTTTCAAAGTACAACATAATCATGAACAAGATTTGTAGTATCTTCACATAAATCAACAAATTAGATTTGAGTGTGCACCGTTAACATCAAATGCCACATGCTAGCATCATGAACTCCATCTGACATAACCAGCAGAATATGGCAGACGGATGCCAGAAGAACAGCAAGCTAGAAAGATTCCTTGCGGCAACCAAAGTCCAAATTCATCAGATGCACAGCACCAGAAAAAATTAATTGTGATCAAAGTAGAAAGTCAATAGGCAGAGAAGACTGGAAAAGATTTGATGGAAAACACAACATTTAGAGAAACTGTTTACCTGAATACCCATAATTTTATGAGCCATCTCAGCTGACAGGGACTCTCCACTTAGAACTGAAACTGTTGAAGAGCTATCTGGTTTCATCATCTCAGCTAAAACAGATGCGCTAAAGACAGGCTACAAATCAAAAGAAGTAAAAACACAAATGAACCAAGTAAAGCTCAATAAGACAATCATTGTGCAAAAGAGGAATATAGTCAGTAATTTTCTTTTAAAACAAAAAATGTCTTCTGTTGGGAACCGGATAGAAATGATGAAAATGGTTGTGAAGTGTATCAGATATGAACAAAAAGGCTGAAGAAGCTTCTGAGCATGAAGGTCTTAGCTCAGGTAGTTATAGCAGAACAGCAAAACCAGTCACACAGAAAATGAGAAACTGAAAGGAAACAGAAGACAGAACACTCTTCACTTCCACACACTAGTATTCACAAGGCTAGAACTTTCCCCTACCATTTTTCTTGCCTCCCCAGTGCTATGCCCCACTATATTTGTCAGAGTATGACGGAATATTGAAAGTCAAACAATAACAACAAGAAGTCTTATTTCACTAGATAGAGTTGGCTACAAGGATAGCATGACGCCATTATGCTCTATCAACACCAAACCTTTAAAGGCCATGTTCAATGACTTTATTAAATGTTCTCTTCAATCTTCTTATGCCCTTTTTCAGAGGACTCCATATTATCTGATCTACCATTCTCACCAGCACCTTCAATAGCCGTCTTCATACATGTTCAAACCACCCTAAACGATTTTCTACCATTTTCGAACAAGAGAGAGAAAGAGAGGGAAGAGAGGGAATTGAGAGAAGAAAGACAGAGATATAGTGACAATACAAGAGAGAAGGGGGGATGAATAGAGGAATCACATTTCCATTAACCAAAAGCCTATAACAATTAGACCCTAATCCATCTATTTATAGTCACTAGTTATGATACAGTATTGATCAAGAAAGAGGCAGAGAAGGGAATGACACAAGAGAGAAACTGAGATTAGAGAAGAATGACTCAAGAAGAAGATTAGAAGAGAAGAGCTCCAAGGCTCTTACACAAACTGAATTACCAATATGTCAAAACGTAAGGTTACAATGATTAAGGGGGCTATTTATAGATGACAGCCCCCTTCTCACATACTCATGCTAATATGTTCACTTAGGTCCCTAATGAGAGTTTATACAAAGTATGCACATAGGTCCCTAGGTCTAGTATTATATATTCTATATCAATGCCCCCCCCTTAAAGCAACCCTTGTCCTCAAGGGTTGGCCACTGGGAATTCTGGAAATTGGTGCTTCAAGCTGAACAATGACACCCATGTGGCCTCTTCTTCCGGATACCCTTGCCATTGCACCAACACTTCAGTGATAATCCTCCTTTTTCTTCTACCCACACGTTGCGACAGAATTTGCTGAGGATATAATGAATTTGGGACTGTTGGCCACTCTATTGGAGGATGCCTTTGCCTCACACTTGGGTCTGGACATAGCTTTAATAGGGATACATGAAAAGTAGCGTGAATCCTTGTTTCAGGCGGTAGTTCCAACTTGTACGCCACTGGGCCGATTCTGTCTAGTATCTTGTATGGCCCAAAGAAGCGAGGAGCAAGTTTCTGATTACTTCTAGTGGCCGCTGAAATCTGACGGTAGGGTTGTAACTTCAGAAAAACCCATTGTCCCACCTCAAATGCTCTATCCGAACGTTTTAGATCAGCCTTTTGTTTCATAGTATTGGCTGATCGGTGTAGGTGGTACTTTAGGACAGCTAGTGTCTTCTCCCTGGCTGAAAAACTTCTGTCAACTGCTTCTACCACTGCTGTCCGTGGCACATAGGGAATGTAAACTGCTGGTTTTTGGCCATATAGCAGCTCATGTGGGGTGGTTTTAGTTGCTGAATGGAAGGTTGTATTGTACCACCATTCGGCTAAGGCTAACCACTGGTTCCATTCCTTGGGGACTTCCCAACACATGCATCTCAAATAGGACTCTAGGCATCTATTGAGAACTTCGGTTACCCGGGGTGGCAATGGTTTCATACTTGCATCTTGCACACGTGTCGCACCCTTTTACAAATTCCTCAACATCCTTATGTAGGTGTTTCCACCAAAACAGTCCTTTAACTTTATAGTAAGTTCCCTGGATACCCGAATGGCCTCCCTGAGGACTAGCATGCAGCCATTCCAGCAATCTTGCCTTGAGGGCAGCAATGTTTCCCACCACTAGCCGGTTGTTCTTTCTTAGATAAGAACCATCCCATGTATATTTGTTGAGTACACCACCTTCCTCCTTTACTTTTGTAAGGACAGCCGCTATTTCTATGTCTTCCTCCCAACTTTGTTTGATTTCTTCTATTAATTCAGGAGAAGTTGTATCTAAAGAAATCTGTAAAATTTGAGAACCATGTACTCTAGACAATGCATCAGCTACAGTGTTATCGTTACCTTTCTTGTACTGAATTTCATAATCATACCCAAGGAGTTTTGCTATCCAATACATTTGGAAGGGAGTTTTTAATTTTGTCCCAAGAGATACTTAAGACTTTGCTGATCTGTCTTAATAACAAACTTGCTTCTTTCCAAGTATTGATGCCAATATTCCACAGCTTGTACAACGGCTAACAATTCCTTCTCATAAATAGAGAGGCTTGCATGTTTAGGGGCAAGAGCTTTGCTGAAATAAGCTAATGGTTGCCCTTGTTGCATTAACACAGCACCTATACCCCCACCGCACGCATCGGTTTCAACTATGAAGTCTTTAGAGAAGTCTGGTAGTGCTAAACGGGTGCTGATGTAAGGGCCGATTGCAACTTACGAAAGGATTCTGTTGCTGTTGTTGACCATTTAAAACCCTCCTTTCGTAATAATAGAGTAAGGGGTTTGGCCATCAACCCATATCCTTGAATGAATCTTCGATAGTATCCTCGCTAGGCCAAGAAAAGCTCTTAATTGCTTAGCTGATTTTGGTTCAGGCCAATCAGCCACTGCTTGAATCTTCTTAGGGTCCGTAGCCACTGTACCTTTGCTAATGATGTGCCCCAAATATTCAACACTTTGGGCAGCAAACGTACACTTACTTCTTTTAACGAAATAGTGATGTTTTTGTAAGATATTCAAAACTTCCTCAAGATGATGGGCATGTTCTTGTATATCAGCACTATATATTAGAATATCATCAAAAAATACAAGAACATACTTCCTTAGTAAGGGCCTAAAGATATCATTCATTGCACCCTGAAATGTGGCCGGTGCATTAGTCAACCCAAATGGCATCACTAGCCATTCAAAGTGGCCTGAATGAGTCTTGAATGCTGTTTTGTAACAATCCTCGGGTTGCATCCTAATTTGGTGATAACCCGCTCTTAGGTCGAGCTTAGTGAACCATCTAGCTGAATGTAGTTCATCTAACAAGTCTTCCACTAGAGGAATAGGGTATTGATTCTTCACCGTCTTCCTATTAAGCTCACGAAAATCAATACACATCCTCCAAGTTCCGTCTTTCTTTTTTACCAATACTATGGGTGCCGAGAAAGGAGAAGAACTCTCCTGGAGCACTCCCGTTTGTAACAATTCGGTCACCTGTTTCTCAATAACATCCTTTTGAGCTGCTGAATAGCGATAAGGCTTGAGACTTATAGGATTCGTACCTTCTTGAAGAATAATTGGATGGTTATGACCTGCCCTTAGTGGCGGGAGGCCCTTAGGTTCATCAAACAACCCCTCAAACCTTCTTAACGATTGCTGGATTTCCATTGGTATTTCTGAATCCTTTGGTTCTTCATTATCGTGAAGAGTATTCTCATTTGCTATTTGGGGCAACGGTTGCAACAGTTGTACCAAATACATTTGGGGTCCACGTTGCTTGTTACCTCCTAACTTGGTAGAGGAGACCACCGCAAGGGAGTTTATAGGACTTGCTTGCAACTCACAAAGTTTCCCTCTATACCAGAATTGCATTGACAATTTTTCATAGTTCCATAGTGCACTTTTAATCGTTTTCAGCCAAGTCAATCCTAGCACCACATCAAATGTATTGAGCTTGATAATCCTGAGATCACATTCAAACTCCAGCCCTTGCATTTTCCACCGGAATCCACGCCAGACACCAAAAACTTGTAATTTCTGACCCCCTGCTATCTGTACTGCATCCCTAGGAGGTTCAGCATTTCTCCACCCCATTTTTACCGCAAACTCAAAATCCATGAAATCGTGTGTGCTGCCATTGTCAATTAATACCTGAATCTGCTTCTTCCCCACATTCCCTTGAATTCTCATAGACTCGTTTGTATCCATGCCATTAATGGCATGTAGGGAAATTAAAGGAGCATATTCATCCTCTTTGTTTGGTTCGATTGCCTCCTCTATTTTGTCTTCGGTGGTTTCTACCAATTCCATAAATTGGAGTCGCATCCGCTGCCTTTGGGGACACGTGTGGTTGCGTGTAAAGGCCTCATGGCAATAGAAGCACAGATTCCTTGCCCTATGATCAGCCTCATCTTCTGGTGTCAACAGTTTCGAATTTCTCCATGTCTTCGGAGTGTTTTTATCTAAACCAGGGGCTGTAGGAGCTGCCATTGTGAGTGGTTTATTACTACTTACTATAGGCTCCTTTGGTTGGGACCCACTTGCTATATAAGCTGTCTTGTTTCCTCCCCATGTGGCATAATTCGGTGCTGCCACTGAAATCGAGCCCCCCTTGTTATATCTTGTACCCAATACCTTTGCTTCCTTATGGGTATTGGCCATTTCTTGAACCTTGGCCAAGCGGCGAGCTTCCCCTAGTGTTCTTGGCTTGAACATGAGAACAGCATCGGCAATATCTTCTCGGAGCCCCGTTAAGTAGATTTCAATCAGGTACTCCTCACTCAAATCCACCTTGGCCGAGAGCAAGTCGAACTTGGAATTGAAATCAGCAATAGTTCCTACTTGGCGTAATCGGGATAATTCTCCCATGGGCTGGTCAATGGGCATACCGAAGGTGTCTCGAAGGTGAACCACATATTCATTCCACCTCATGTCTCTTCGCCAACGTCTCTCGGATGCAACGTGCCATGCAAAACTAGCCTCATCCAATCCCATTGAGGCCATCGTGACTTTTTCCCCTTCAGCCGTGGCATCCAAGTGGAAATATCTCTCACATTTGGCAATCCAGCAATCCACGTCCTTTCCTGCGAATTTCGGGAAGTCCATTTTGGTGAATTGGGTTGGCCTATGATTGGCATCACCTTGCCCATTGCCTCGGCCATCCTGGCGTTCACGACGATGGTGGTCATCGCCCCGGTTTTGCATTGTTTGGACCAAGTTGCGCAATTCTGCCCTGAATTCTGTTCGAAACCCTTGGACATCCGCCCTGAATTCTGCTCGAAACCCTTGGACGTCAACCTGTAGTGCGTCTACTTGGTCCAATTTGACCAACTTCTGCTCAATATCGTCGATCTTGTTGAGTCTTTGTAGTTCTTGTTCCATTGCTGTCATCCGTTCCTCCATAATTCTGGCCAGTGCAGTTCGGGTGTGGACCATGCACTACAATCTTGCCGGGAACAATGAGTTGTTGCCTGGTTCTTGCTGGTGTTTCGGTTCGGTCAACAAGGATTAGGACAGATACGATTCACTATGTCCCCCAGTCACTTAAGAAATCCACCGACCAGTCCTGGAATATGCCGATAATGCCAATTAAAATTGAAGACGTAGCCGACACCCGATTAAAAGTATGCCGACACGTCAATTGTAGTAATCCGAGAATCAAATAAAACCCCACAATGAAACAAAGCGTTCTTAAGTGACGTCGAACCAGAATGAACCAGACGACCCTAGTCTTTCGACGAACGGGGCAAACGATCCCGAACTCCAACACCCAGTTCGGATGGTCCAGTCGATGCAATGCCCAGAAACACGAACAGTGTCAGCGGCCTGAGTTCTTGGTTTTCGGGATGTCTCTTGATGAAATTTCTATTACCCACGCGTTTCTGAATTCAGAGATGATGAACCAGAACCTTTGGTAACAGGCAGCTAAGTTCGTTATTATTTTCTTCGTCTCCTAACAGACAGCGTCGAACAGAGAAGACCGATAAGAACAGTAATCTTTTTGAGTTTTCTTGGAACAGATGTTGAACGAGACCATGAGGTTCATTACTCCGCCTGGTTCACGTTCGGCACAGACACAGTGTAGAGCAGCAGCAGACAGAAACAGCCAAGGAAGGTAAGGCTCTGATACCACTGATACAGTATTGATCAAGAAAGAGGCAGAGAAGGGAATGACACAAGAGAGAAACTGAGATTAGAGAAGAATGACTCAAGAAGAAGATTAGAAGAGAAGAGCTCCAAGGCTCTTACACAAACCGAATTACCAATATGTCAAAACGTAAGGTTACAATGATTAAGGGGGCTATTTATAGATGACAGCCCCCTTCTCACATACTCATGCTAATATGTTCACTTAGGTCCCTAATGAGAGTTTATACAAAGTATGCACATAGGTCCCTAGGTCTAGTATTATATATTCTATATCAAGTTACTTACAGTCATCATTATCCCTTAACTAATTATTATTTATTACAATATCATATCAATATCCTCCTCCCAAGACACCCTTGTCCTAGGGTCAAGTACAAGGTAGAGTACAAAATCTAGAACCAAAGAGAGGAACTTAGGCTTTAAAATTTGGAAATAAAATTCTGTTGAACAAAGAAGAGACGACTATATGAGCCTATTTGACTACCACCCACAAATTGATCCACTACACTTTGTCCCTTTTTCTTCTACCTTACCTGAAGAAGCTGGTACCATTTGCAAGGGTTCCACCATAAGACACCAGCTGCACCATTGACTTTTCAACACACACAACAGCTAGAACACCCAACCCAATTAAAGACCTACGCATGCAATATTCATTCACCCACTTGATGCATGTCTGAATGTAGGACATCTTGTCATTGTAGGAGGGATTATAGGCATTAATTGTATATAGATGAGGAGTTAGGATTTTCAAATTATTTCCTGATTGTAGTTGCTTGACTTTCAGCCCCCCATTAGTAGGCCTTGATTCTTTGTTCTCTATATAACTCGCTGATTATCTTGAATGAAAGCACGAAAGAATATTTCTCCCACTATTGTCTTCTTCATGGTAACAGAGCAGGGGGTAGCATTTGATTCTTCTGACACTGAGATGTAGTCATGCCCACGGCCAAAGCCAACCTTGACCTCTACACAATCGGTTCAGGTGATTGTCAGTCATTGAACCAACCCAATCATTGCACAAATTTTTGAAACTGACAAGCACTTACCCAATGGAAGAATTGGCCTCTAAAAGAATCCGGTTGGGGGAGAATATGATCTGATTGCCTTCCAATTTGCCTCCTTTGGCCTTGAGGACAAGGCAATTTGATATGTAATTCATGTATTAATTCTAGCTATATAGGTAAGTGGCAGCCACACTAATCCTATGAGGCAGCCACTTAGTAAATAGGAACCGCAACACTATATTAAGTCTATGAGGCCGGTTAGTATTAGTATAACACTTAGGATTAGGATTAGTTAGCTATTGGGCCTTTGGGCCCCGAGTCTAAGTCTAGCATTAGGCTATATATACCTAGCCATTAGGCTAATGCAAGCATGTCTAAACTGAATATTGTGTATGAATGGAATGAGCAAAGGCAACAAAGACTTGTTTCGACTTTGTTTCTTCTTCTCTAATTTCTTCTTCTACAACCTAGTTATCAGTGGTATCAGAACGAGTCATCCTCGGCTCCTCCGCTGTGAATTCTGATTTTCTTGCATCAGCCATAGCCATTCTTCCCCCCGGCAAGGCTGATAGTCAAGAATCCCAATCAAGAAGCAAGTGTCAATTTTAATACAGCCAGAGTCATTCTCTGCCTGATTGGACTTGGCATTTGAGAAATAAAACCAAGAAATTCAAAAAAAAAAGAAATATCAAGAAGCAGTCAAGACCATTTTGGGTGACTAGAATCAGCGTTTTTTTAAAGCTCCCAGAAACTCCAAGACGACATAAACAGCACCGGCGTCGCTCAAGACTCCTTCTTTCGACCAATACCAGAAGTTGTGGCATCGGAATTCCAAGAAGATTGGAACATTACCAGGGATTTAAAACAGTGACGCGGCGCCCCCACACCGAGACTCTGTTGTCGGAAATTCAAGAAGTTGTCAAAGTGATAAGTGTTGCGTTCGGTTCGTGGATTCTTGATTGGCTTCGTCGGCTTCGGATTAATATGACTTCTTGAGCGGCGTCAGTCGTCGTTTCTGGTTTCTGCCGTTCCACGTCGGACTCATCGCGTCGGGAACACTCTGTTTCCAGAAATCCCAGCGTCGACGGGTCCTGCATTTGTGCGTGGCATCACCGATTGTCTTGTTCCTTGACAGTGTCGGCACTCGTTTCCGTAAAGTCGACGTGAAGGGTAGCGGATTCTTGAATTGCGTTATCACGTGGTGTTCTTGTTGTGTTTCGGTCAATTGGTTCGTGGCATCACCGAGTCATTCAGCGTCTTCGTCAGGCGTCGACACGTCAACTCTGATTCTTCCGATAACCAGCCATTGTAGGTGTCGACAGGTCTTGGGGAATTGAAGCGCGATTTTTGTCTCCTTCGTGTCAACATCATTCCACCGATTGTATTGTGGGGGTCTTGCAACCCAGGGGTCAGTCTCGGCATCGTCACAACGCTGACCATTCTGACTCGTAAATTTTGTCAATTCGAGGATTCGGGTCCGATTATCGCATGCTTGGGGGCTTTGAAATTCTCAAAGTCTTGCGATTCAGGGAGTCAGTGTTCTTTTTGGCGGCACAACACATCTAGGCCTCGTGATTCTTGTTCTGAATTCGCGTCCTTGTCAATTCGAAGTCCCAAATTTCTGATTCATCAGTGTTAGAATTTTTTGGTGCATGGAAACACGCTCCCAAACAGCCACGAGGACAATGTCAAATGAAGTCAATGAACGTATACAGGCCTTGGAGTCGACTATTGCAGATCTCCCAAACACAATTCAGGCAGCCATCACCCACCAACTAGCGGATATTCCCAATGCTATTCAAACAGCAATTGCCACCCAAATGGCAGCCTCCAATGCTGCACATGAACGCCGTCACCAGGCTGAAGATTCCCATGAAAATAATGGGGATAATTTCAGAGGTCCTCATCGCCAAAGACAAGGGGCTGAATATACCCCTCCAACTCGGCAAACTAAATTTGATTTCCCTAAATTTCAACGCCATGACATAGAGGGTGGTTTGTACAACCGTGACAGTACTTTGAAATTGATGGCACACCGAAACCGGAAGATGCGTTTGGCCAGCGTTAACTTGGATGATAAGGGGTACATATGGCACCAAGCCCTTATGGATGAAGACCAAGGCAGAGCTATCACGTGGCACGAGTACAAGAGGGCACTCAAGGCACGGTTTGGGGTTCCATATGAGTCTCCAATGGCTGAACTGAAGCGGCTGTACCAAACGGGGTCTTTGGAGCAATACAATGACGATTTCGATGTTTTGCGTTGCAAACTAAAGCTGAGTGAAGATCATGCGATCCAGGCATTTATCGAAGGTCTCCGAGGTGATTGTGTTCGACAAGTGAGATTACAAAGCAACCACGTTCCTTGTCGATGCTAGGCGGATTGCACGAGATACAGAATTTAATATGAATGAGGAGTCAGGTTCAAAGTCAACCTCACGCAAGCCATATGGTAATGTAACGAGTACTCAAACCGGGTGGAAGCCTAACACAACGGGTACTCAAACCGGTGGAAGCCTAACATAAATTCATCCCTTTCTACGGGACCACAAACGACAACCGCTAAGTCTTCAATACCAGCCAAAAATTCGTGGTATTCGGAAAATCAACCACGAATTTGAACTCGTGGTCATCGGTGGTCTCATCTGGCCGAACAGCGGATGTTACTACCAAGAAGGCGACTACGTATACCGGGATGATTTTGATGAGTTAAGAGCCCGAAATCTTTGCTTTTATTGCAAGAACCCTTTCTCAAGGGGCCATACGTGCCCTCAACGCCAACGGTTACAGCTGCAATTCATTGAATTGGGGGCTGATAATTCGAAGGAAGAAGCACCACAAATGGCTGAAATAGAGTTGCAACTTAAGATAATTGAATCGAACCTAACCAATGCTTACAAATATCTTTGCATGCAATTCAAGGTGGTGTAGGTGTGATTTCTATGCGCATTCAAGGGTGTGTAGGTAGGCGGCCAGTTCAAATTCTCATTGATAATGGAGCTTCGCACGGGTATCTAGACTGTGCCTTGGCTAAAAAACTAGGTTGGAAAGGAGATTCTACCGGGGGCGGTGAAGTAGAGGTCGCTGGTGGAGCTAAATTGAAACTTTATGGCATTTGGAAGGGGTTCAAATGGAAGATGCAAGGGCAGGAGTTTGTCTTTGATTTGAGGGTTATGGAGATCAAGACATATGACATTGTGTTGGGGCTGCATTGGTTACGAGAGGTAGTTCATCATGCTACTTGGAATTATGAGGATCTATCAATGACATTTAAATATAAGGGGTCTGAGTGTACTCTAAGCCCAAACCAGCCGCATACTAGCAGGATAGTCAGCAAAATCCAGCAACCTAAACATGAAGGCAGCCAACTTTTCCTATTGCACTCCATTGATGACACAACCGGGACCACTTATACACTCTCTGATGGTAATGAGGAAGCAACCAGCAAGGTTGAAGGGGTTCTTAGAGCTTTTGCAGATGTTTTTTCAGAACCTAAGACTTTGCCTCCCCTTAGGGAAAATCACAACCATCCGGTGATATTAAAAGAGGGAGCTGATCCGGTGAACTTAAGACCTTACCGGTACCCTTCTATTCGAAAGATGAGATTGAGGGCAAGTTAAGGGGTTGCTTGAATCGGGGTATTACAAGAAAGTTCTTCACCATTTGCGTCTCCTATTGTCCTAGTCAAAAGAAGGACGGTTCGTGGCGCATGTGTATCGACTACCGGAATTAAACAAATTAACAAAGTGAAAAATAAATATCCTATTCCTCTTGTAGATGAGTTGCTAGATGAATTAAAGGATGCAAAATGGTTTACAAAACTAGATCGAGGGCCGGATACCACCAGATCAGAATGGAGCCAGGTGATTCCTACAAGACTGCTTTTAGGACTCATTCGGGCCATTTCGAGTGGCTGGTCATGCCCTTTGGACTCACTAATGCTCCGGCTACATTTCGGGAGCTATGAATACTATCTTCGAGAGAACATTTGAGGAGGTTTGTTCGGTTTTCTTCGATGATATCCTTGTTTATAGCTCTAGCATGTCTTCACACTTAGAACACTTGAGAACAGTTTTGGAAATTCTAAGGCAACATCGGTACTTTGTTAAGGAATCTAAATGTACATTTGCCGCTACGAAGGTTGAGTACTTAGGTCATATTATACAAGGTGGTGTGGTCTCTGCGGATCCGCGAAAATTAAGTCGGTGGTTGAATGGCCTGAACCATCTACGGTAAAACAATTACGCTCATTTCTTGGGTTGGCTGGTTACTACCGGAGGTTTATTAAGAATTATGGTGTGATTGCAAGACCCTTGACAAACCTATTACGTAAGGATCAGTTCAAATGGTCACAAGATGCAACAAAAGCCTTTCAAGAGTTGCAAAATGCTCTTAGTACAGCCCCAGTGTTGGTTTTGCCTGATTTTGCAAAACCTTTTGTCATTGAAACAGATGCATGTGCTACGGAATTGGGCTGTACTAATGCAAGGAGGACAGCCCTAGCCTTTTTCAGCAAAGGGTTGGCTCCAAGACATCATAGCCTATCTACCTATGAGAAAGAATTACTTGCCGTGGTCCAAGGGGTTGAGCATTGGCACCGTATCTAGAGGGACGACACTTTGTGATCGAACGGATCAGCAAAGCCTTAAATACTTGCTGGATCAGAAATTGAAGACCTCTTTCCAGATGTATTGGATCTCAAAACTAATGGGATACGACTATGAAATTCAATACAAGAAGGGGGCTAACAATAATGTGGCAGATGCCCTCTCTAGATTACCGAAAAATCAGGTTTTTCAGATCACCTTGTCTACTTGTTCTGAGGAATTGTTGCTGGAAATTCAGAACAGCTGGACTGTAGATCCTGAAATGGTGACACTTATTGATCAGCTGAAGCAAAATACGAAAACAGTGGGTAAGTTTACGTGGGATGGAGAGTTATTGCGAAAAGGGACGCGTCTGGTAGTAGGGAATGAACCAACAATCAGAGTAAAGATACTTGAGTGGTTGCATTCGTCGCCTCAAGGGGGCATTCAGGGATTCATGCTACCTATCAACGAGTAAAAGCTCTATTCGGTGGAGACATCTATTCGAGGAGATTAAGGAGTTCATTCGTCACCGTGATGTGTGTGCTAGATGTAAATACGAGACCTGTGGCATCTCCGGGATTACTTCAGCCCTTACCAATTCCTAGTAGGGTTTGGGAGAGTATATCTATGGATTTTATTGAGGGGTTGCCTAAGTCCCATGGCAGAGACACTATATGGGTTATTGTGGACCGTTTGAGCAAATATGGCCATTTTATTGCACTCTCCCATCCATTTTCAGCATCTAGTTTGGCTCAACAATTCCTAGATGGGGTTTATAAACTACATGGAGCTCCTACTGAAATTATATCGGATAGGGACTCGATTTTTATCAGCAACTTTTGGCAAGAGTTCCTAAAGGTCATTAAGGTAGAGCGAAGTTGTCTTCATCTTACCATCCCCAAACCGATGGGCAAACTGAGGTTTTGAATCGCTGTTTGGAAACTTACTTAAGATGCATGTGTTGGGAGTTCCCTAAGGACTGGTTTAAATTTTTACCACTTGCAGAATGGTGGTATAACACTACCTACCCCTCTTCTACTCACATGACCCCTCATGAGTTACTATATGGGCAAAAACCAGCTGTTTATGTGCCTTATTTGCCTAGGTCAGCCATCGTTGAGGCTGTTGACAGGTCTTTTGTGGCAAGGGAGGGGGCTGTTATGGTAGCTAAACACCATTTACATAGAGCTGTGAACCTGATGAAGCAGAATGCGGATTCCCATCGCACGGATAGAGAATTTCAGGAGGGTCAATGGGTTTTTGTGAAGCTCCAGCCTTATTGTCAAATTTCAGCTGCCTCTAGGAGCAACCAAAAGTTAGCTCCTAGATTTTTTGGGCCCTACAAGGTGCAGCAACGCATTGGGGCAGTCGCTTATAAGTTGGAGCTACCGGAGGTAACAAGGATTCATAATGTTTTTCACATTTCCTTGTTGAAATTATGTCCAGATCCAACTGTACGGGCCCGGCATCCACCCCTTGACTGGCCGGAACCTCCCACTTTGAAGGAACCAGAGAAGATTTTACAGACCAGGCGGGGTAGAAGAAAAGCGGTTAGTATTAGTATAACACTTAGGATTAGGATTAGTTAGCTATTGGGCCTTTGGGCCCTGAGTCTAAGTCTAGCATTAGGCTATATATACCTAGCCATTAGGCTAATGCAAGCATGTCTAAACTGAATATTGTGTATGAATGGAATGAGCAGTGCAACAGCACTTGTTTCGACTATGTTTCTTCTTCTCTAATTTCTTCTTCTACAACCTAGTTATCACAATTGTCCTAAGGGAGGGTATCGATAGTTATTTATGTTTGATCATGTGTCTTGCTTGAATTGTTACAAGTGTCAAGTGTTGGTTACATTATTGTCAGTTTTATATGGATAGGATAAGGTAGTTATTTTTAGTTTATATTCTAGTATATAAACATTAAATATGTATTCTTCCAAAAGGGATGAATGGATGAAAGCATTTAGATTTTAACCTTCTCTCTTTCCCTAGAACTCAGATTCTGGTTATAGTCTGTCTCTCCTCTCTTTCTCCCTTTCTTCTTTTCTCTCTCTATTCTTTTCATTCATCTTCTCTCTTCTCTAGGATTACAGATTCGGGGGGAGTTCCCCTTCTTCTCTACTCTTTCTCTTCTCTTTGTTCCCTTTTCTCCTATTTCTACTACTATTTTCCAGATTCTAACAATTTTATTCAGATATCCTATTTCCCTCTTCATCTAGAATTTCTTATACCGGTTCTAGACTTTTCTCCCTCTCCCCTTCTTTCTCTCCTCTCCTCTCCTCTCTTTCCTCTCTTTTCTGTCCTAAATTCCAGAACCTAGCACTAGCCAAATAGTCCTTTAGATAGTAAGAATCTAGCTCAACAGTAAAGCACAAATCTGTCACATCTATTTTAAAACTACTGTGATGTCACAAAAAACAAAGAAAAAATGGGGGGAACACCAATTTTTTAATAAAAAATTCATAATTATGCTTGAAAATGATGTGAATAGTTTGCACTAATTCTTACATGTCTCCAGTGACAATAGCTGAAATTTTGACTATCAAAACTGGTTTAGAGGTGTGCCGATCCCTCAATATCATTAATATACAGGTTTTTTCTGACTCTCTTGAAACCATTCATATGCTAATTAGACAGTGGTGTGGACCACCCTTTCCGAGCTGAGATTGAAGCAGTAAGAGGTCTCATCTATGAGGACTGGACTGTTGAATTGTTTCAATGCTGCAGAGAAGCTGTTGAATGTGCTGATATACTAGCAAGGGAAGCTCAAGCGATCGGGAGCCAAGTGTCCCTGGTGCTGGAAGTTACTCCAAGTTGTGGAGATAGCTTTCTTTTGGATTGTCAACATGTAAGGGAGATGTAATCTCCTGTCTTTTGTTTCAAGTGTAAAGCTTGCCTCTTGTTATCGAAAAAAAAAATTATGTTATGGCTTAAGAAGTTTTGTCGAGATGTATCTGTCAAAACACTTTTAGCAAAACAAAATCAAAAAATACAATGGGTCCTCTTTTCTTAATTCCATTAGATCCCCTTACGAAACATGTCAACACTATAAATTTTATGATTCTTTTATGATCCTATTTCTGATTCCCTTGTTGGACAAAAGTTCCATTTATATACAATAATCGCATTGAAGCAGGCATAGTTTAGTGGTAAAAGTGCGATTCATTCTATGGATCCCTTACTAGTTAAGGGATCCCTCGTTTGATTCGTGTCTCCAATACCATCATCATGCACATACATCTCTCTAATTATCAAAGCACCACCCCTAACATTTCTTCCCCTGACTATCTCCAATTACTTCATCATGCATACACATCACTTAACATTTTCTACACTGTGAAACAACTGAGTTAGGATCCCATTCCCTCACCTATTTGATCCCACTCTTCTGCCTCCAATTAACCTCATCCTCACGGACAACTTCAAGCAACTTTTTTAAGAGTAGTCCTCATGTATGTTGATTATCTAGAAAACCTCCTCAGTTTCAAGCCTATCCAAAACACTTAAATACTGAAGCACATCCCACCTTTTAATCCAAGTATCTCCCTATCCCATGACCTCCCCTATTCCATGTCTTTAAAGGCAATGCCAACCTAAATTAATTGGTAAACAGTAAATATACAACAATAAACAATTCTTTTTTCTTTTCTTTTCTTTTCTTTTTTTTTGTCAAAACAATGAGCAATTCAACAGTTCGAGCTTTGCAATTAGTAAAGATAGGGGTGCCCAATATCCTCTTTTTTAAAATAAATAAATATTTATTTATTTATTTATTTATTTTTGGGGAAACAACTCATATCTTCAATAATTTACATCTCCAAAACTACTGGACCCAAATCCTATTGAAATTTTTACTTGGATTCATGTGGTATCATCAAAACAAAACAGTCATTAAACTGCTCAGTATATATTATGCAGCTGTGATCAAAACTTCCATTTGTAGCAAGTCCCATAAGTTGAGCCACCTAAAGCTTCCAATTTAGCCACCATATGGAGCTTCATTTTCTAACCTCCAATAAACACATCATTTAATTCCTCAGCTAGTATCGCCCTTTGTCAATTAGATTTAGGGTTATAAATGGGTACAACATGCATTTTGAGATCATAATTTGAATGGACCATTAGCATTCTAATTTTTTTCCCCAAATGCTGACTGAAATAAGAATACATAAGCACTAACTCTATACAAATGGCTTCCACAACCAAAGAGAAATGGCACAAATTAATGACTAACCGTGATAATAAGTGAAATACCTGGGTATCAAGAAGAATAATACGCTCAGAAGATACCCTTGGCTCAATGCCCACAGAACAATGTCGTGCCATTGCGAAAGTGTCATTGGACTCTACGGAAAAAGGTGGCAGCATTCCTGCAAGCATAGACATCAAAGTTACCACATGCAATTGCCACACTCACAAAAGGAATTGCCTTACAGTTTCAGATTAACTAATTCCGTGACATCTGATGCTCCAAATTTTCATGGCATCGCATCAAGATGTCTTTTTATTGGAGATTAAAATAAATCTGGAAAAGTAATATTAATTATTTGAAAATTAATACAAATAGATATAGATTATAGAAAATATGATTTTAAACATGATTGACAACACTGCAAATAAGAAAAAATTATGACAGGAATAAATTATCTTTTATGTAAATTATCTTATTATATTTCAATTGTATAAATTTAATTATTTGTCAAGTCCATAATATTTTACAAGGATTTCTCTATTGCCATGCATCTTAAATTTTCCATTTACCTTGCAGTTTTAATTATCCTTTGGACTCAAGGGCTTAACTAGATAGAGCTAGATTTAGGCAATTCTAGCTGACTAACATTAACAGTGAAAATGCCTCCACACTTGCTCACTTCAGCTAAAGAGGAGAATGAGAGGTTAAAGAATCTGTTGGAGACATTGGACAAAACACCTACCACAAGTATTTTTTCCTTTATGCTCTCAACTATCTCTTACCAATCTTCATTTGCCTCTAATCATATCCTTAATGGACTAAACAAAGTTTCCTTTGACTTCTGAGTCTTCAACTTAGGAGCCACAGATTGTGTAACTAATTCATCACTTTTACAATGAGAGGATCATGGCATAAAATAAAGGGAGAATTTCAGTTAAGTCCCACATGACCAAATTTATTTCAGTCAACCCCCAAAGCATTCTAAAATTTCACTACACACCCAAGGACCAAAATGAAAATAAGTTTTGTGGGTAAAAAGATAATAATCCCCCTTGCTTTATTTTTTTTAACAAAAAGGTTTGATCATCGCCGAAGTTCCAGCAACCAGTCACTAGCGGCCACAAGGCTGGAGCGGCCACTATCGGCTGGCAATCAAATCTCTAACGTCCGTCAGCCGGAGCTCTGACCACTAGAAATTAATGCGTTGTTCATATGCTTATTCCACTTGTTCATAAGGAATCACTTGCAAGTGAGACTTTTTCAATTTGTGTTGTTCATATGTATAATCCACTTGTTCATGAAGAGTTAGACACTTGCAAATGGGACTTGTTCATAACCTTATGTTTTCTTGTTAACCTATTAATCAGTGTTGTTCAAATGCCTATTTTACTTGTTCATGAGGAGCTTGACACTTTCAAATGAACAACACAAATTCAACAAGTCTCATTTGCAAGTGTGCAGCTCATCATGAACAAGTGGAATCCTCATATGAATAACACAAATTAATTTCTAGTGGCCAAAGCTCCAGTCAACTGAAGCTTTGATGGTCGGTTGCTAAAGGCAACTCTGGCTTGGCGTCTGTCGGTAACCGGTCATCAGAGCTTAGGTGACGATCAATCCTTTTAAATAATAATAATAATAATAATAATAAAGTAAGGGCCATTATTGTCTTTTTACCCACAAAACTTATTTTCATTTTAGTCCTTGGGTGTGTGCAGTGAAATTTCAAAATGTTATGGGGGTTGACTAAAATAAATTTGGTCCTGTGGGACTTAACTGAGTGGCAAATTAGTTCAATTTACTCTCATTATTTGAGCTGCTCTTTTTCCACATGCTTCACATGAAGATTTCTCACTGATGCTGATTTGAACATCCAAAAGTCTTGGTCACTATTAGGTTTATTGTAGAGAAATTAGAGGATTTGGGAAGAGAAAGAGAAGAGAGGAGAAGAAAAGAAGACACATAGGGTTAGAACAGAAATTCTGAGAAGAGAAACAGAGAGGGGAAGAACAGAAAGTGATGCTTTACTCATTCATCATCAAAGCATAGAAATACAATGAAGAGTCATATGCCTTATATAGGCAACATTTCAAGACCCATTACCAAACTAACTAAAAGGGTTACTAACAACTAACCAACAACTAACTACCAATCCCTTCCTAACTAACTAACCTAATTATTAATTTATAGTTTACATATCAGCCACACTATCAATCTATTTTAATATTGTTCAAATTAGCCTAGCTATAAATCCTAGAGCTTAGATTCAACAAGATCTCTTTAATTTAGTTTCTCTACATTAATAGAACATTTAATAAAAGACCAAATGACCCAAAAGATAATAGTTACTCCATTGTCAAATATATGGCACAATTAGGGAAGAAAATTTGTTTTAAAGCGTAAGGCACAATGCAAAAATGTATGCAATGTGTACCTGAGTTGGATGGAGAACCTAACCCAAAAAGCTATTTGTTGAAGTGGGAAAACCAACCTACTTAAAGACCCATCGTGCATCCCATACTACCCAAAAAGAGACTTAGTATCCCATACTACCAAATCTCCATCAATATGAATAGTTAATATCTTTCTTAAAATTCCCTTCAGAAATACACAAAAGTACCAAAATAATTCTAACTCTCCATTTTCCCATGCATGTGGAGAAAACATGAGGATAGTAAATGGGAACGAAAATGAATTTCAGACGCCAATTACTTTTAATTGTGATTATTGATCTGTGTGCATTAGTAGACTTGTGCTTACTTTTTTTATATCAAAGGGAGTAAATGCTTCAAGGAACCTATTATTTCAAAGAACATAATTGTTTGAAATATGTTGCTACTGATATTAAATTTTCTCTGGAAAAATTAACTTTCCAAAGCATAGTCTCACTGCCAGGTCAAAACCCCTTTTTTAACAGATTATGATGCCCTATCCAACCCAACTTTATTCTCATTTAGACATTTGAGATTCAAATAGCTAAGGACCAAACTAAACTGACATAAACTTGTTTTCGATTAATTGGGACAAACTATAAAGACTCAGATTTGGAAACCAACAAAAATGAGACAAAACCTCTTTTAATAACAGCCCTAATCTTTAATCCCATGACAAAAAAAAAAAAAAAAAAAAAAAAAAAAAAGAAGAAGAAGAAGAAAGAGATGAAGGGGGAAACTAAAAAGTTCTTTTTTTTTTATTTGCTTGATCAAATGCCACATACACACAATGGAGCAATGTTGTGGCATGTTTTCTTTGACACAAAGAAGCTCAATTAATCGATTAGGCAGTTTTGCTAATAGAAGTAAGCATCATGGCCCTTACCAATCTCCAGTTCCAACTATATACCTTTGGATTGAAGAAGATAAATTGGACAAGTTTCTGAAATGTAAGAGGTCTAAGCCTTTTGGCCCTTATTTTCTTTAACCAATTCGCTTAATAGTTAATGTTCTGCATCAATTAATAGTTAATGGTCAGCCCAGATAGATGACACAAATGACTCACCAGGTGAACTCGAATCAAACCCATAGAGTTCATTCATAACTGTTGACTTGCCAACTCCAGGTGGTCCAATCACTCCAACCACGGTAAAGTCAGTATTTTCAGTTAGAAACTGCAACATCCAAAACAACTCGTTACAACTATTGTTCAACTCATTGGCTATCCACAAATGTATATTTGCAGAAAATGCACAGTTACAAATGCCAATACATTCAAAATTTAAAATTTATAAATACACACTCATATATAATATAAATTTAAGTGAGAATGATCAGCACAATTTCCGTTTTTCAGACCAAGGACAGACGAAGGTTAACCCTACTATTAATGTCGGTATCCAAAAAAATATAAAACACTGAATTACACATGTCAAAGGAGAACGGCAAGCTATTATCTCGTTTTTATGGTACAGTGGTAGGGGGCGAGGGGAACTCTAGCATTCAATATTTACAGCCCAAACAAATAAGAGAGCAAGGAAAACAGATTTGAGCACTGAAAATGATCAAAGAGATGGACAAACAGAAAATCCAACAACTTAGACTACAATGACCATAAAACATAAAAAAAACAGGCAAAACAGACAAGAGGTTACAGGCAAAAAGCGATCAATGTGAAATTCCCAGGAGTCAGAGAGAAGGTTTAGAGAAGCCACTGAAGGAAGACGAGAACGGAACTGCGCGGATTCGTCTTCACCGCCGCTGCCGCCACGGCCGAATTTTGAAGCCACAGGCCCACCGGCAACTAGACCAGGCTTTGCTAAAAGAATCTTGGGAGAAGGCGAGGGATCCGACGAGCCTGCCATGGAGAATTTGGTTGATTCTTCTCCTCCTTCGTCAAAAATTGAAAGTTAATACCCGCTAGAAAAATAGCTTCTTGTTTTGGACAGAAGAAATAAAAAGGGAAATCCCATAAAAACTAGCATTCTGTCGTAAAAATAAGGGAAATACTTGAGAGATTTAAATGAAGGAGATGAAGAAATGTAAGATAAAAATGGAGACCGGATGATTCTTCTTTTATTTCAAGCTTATAATCTTTGATACATACCTACTATTTATAGGTCATTATTTTCCATTACAAGACTTACAACAAAAGAACAAAAGAGTAAATTTACATAATGGTATAATATGAAGTCTGTTAGGTTATTTACATTAATAATAGAAAACTTTCACGAAGCCATTCATGTCATAGGTTATACTTATATGGCTTTAAGTGTAGAATTCTAAAAGACTCATCTTGAAAGGTTATGGACATCCATACCAAATATTGGAATATTTATAACACTCCCCTTAGATGTCTTTTATGAATGTGCCTCATTAAAAACTTTAACTAGGAAAAACTGAGACAAAAACCTAGCCAAAAGAAAGAGAACATCATTCAGTGATACAATTACAGTGCTGCTTCATTAAAAACTTTTTTTGGAAAACCTAGTGGGATAAAACCTAAATAAGGGAAAAAGAGTACAATGTGTATCGACTCCCCCTCTTGACAACATCGGTTGAGATCTTTGAGTCTCCGAAGTCGATGTCATGGACAAGCATTTCAAAAATTGTACTTGGAAGTGACTTGTTGAGTAAATCTACTAGATTTTCACTTGGACTGATTTGCTGGATATCTGTTTCATCTTTTTGAAAGTCACGAATGAAGAAGAATTTTGGTGAAATATGTTTTATTTTATCACCCTTGGTGTAACCTTCTTTAAGTTGGGAAATACATACAGCATTATCTTCATATAAGACTGTTGGGACCGTTTTATCTGAAGATAAATGACAAGTTCGTATGTGATACATTACTGACCTCAACTATACACATTCTCAACTTGCTTCATGTATTGCTAGAATTTCTTCATGGTTAAATGATATGGCTGATATAGTCTATTTTACAGATCGCCATGAAATTGTTGCACCTCCACATGTAAATAGATAGTTTGTTTATGATTTAACATCGTGTGGATCAAACAAAAATCCAACATTTGCATAACCAACCAGTTCATGCTTAGATACATTTGGGTGGTATAACCCCATGTTCATAGTGCCTCTGAGGTAACAAAGAATGTGTTTTACTCCATTCCAATGCCTTCATGTTAGTGAAGAACTATATCTTGCTAATAAATAAACAGCAAATGATATATCAGAACATATGTGATTAGCAAGATACATTAGTGCTCCAATAGCGCTAAGGTATGGTACTTCTGGACCAAGTAGTTAATTCTTTACCTTCTTTGTTAATTACTTGAAGTCGAAATGGATCTTTATCCACTTGCAAAGATCTTCCAATTATTGGGGTACATAATAGATGTGACTTATCCATATAAAATCGCTTTAGGACCTTCTTTGTATAAGCTTCTTGATATACAAAGATCTCATCTTTTAGGTACTCGATCTGTAATCCAAGACAAAATTTTGTTCTTCTCAAGTCCTTCATTTCAAATTCTTTCTTTAAATAATTAATTTCCTTTTGAAACTCTTTAGGAGTTCTAATGATGTTGATAGCGTCAACATAAACAACAATTATAACAAATTCACTTCTAGATCTTTTCATAAAAATGCATGAGCATATTGGGTCATTTTTGTACCCTTCTTTCAACAAATATTCTTTGGGACAATTATACCACATGTGCCCTAATTGCTTCAAGCCATACAGAGACTTATTTAACTTAATTGAGTATTGTTCTCGAGAACTTGAATTAGATGTTTTTGCATCTTGAGTCCTTCAGGGACTTTCATATAAATATCATTGTCAAGTGAGCCATACAAATAGGCAGTCACGCCATGCATTAGGTACAGATCAATTCCTCCATTTACTGCTAGGCTAATCAAATAACAAAAAGTAGTTGCACCCACCACTGGTGAATACGTTTCTTCAAAATCAATGTCAAGTCTTTGTGTAAAGCCTTAGGCTACAAGACGTGCCTTAGATCTTATAATTTCACCTTTTTCATTTCGCTTTCGTACAAAGACCCATTTATATCCAACTGGCTTTACATCTTCAGGTGTATGGACTACATGTCCAAATACTTTTTTGTTTTGCCAATGATTTTAATTATGCATTAATGGTTCAGGTGTATGGACTACATGTCCAAATACTTTTTTGTTTTGCCAATGATTTTAATTATGCATTAATGGCATCTTTCCATAAGGGCTAATACTTTTACTGCTGGCACTCGCTAATAGATATTGGCTCATGATCATTATTATCATTCATTACATCATATGCTATATGATAAGCAAAGATGTCATCAATGTTGACTTCATTTCAATCCCATTGGATTCCATTCATAACATAGTTTATTGAGATCTCATTATTTTCACACATGTCAGGTATCTAGGTCTCTTCTAGGACTACAACATTCTCTTCTGGAGATATCTCTGCTGGAGATAATAACTTTTCAGGAGATGGCTCTTCTAGAGCTACTAACTTTTCTTGATTATCTTTCACTTGACCATCTATATTCTTAGCTTCATTTCTCTTTTGAGGATTTTTATCTTTAGAACCGATGAGCCTGCCACACTTCAGGAGTGCTTTAAATTCATTTATAATAAGTTGTCCTTCAGGGACATCAATTTGATTAAGAGCATTAACAGTTGGAACATGTGACTTTGTCACTTTCTTTGGGTTAGTAAATGCTTCAGTAATTTGATTAGCAAAATTCTATAAATGAATTATCTTTTGAACATTCATTTCTCATTATTTTATATGAGGATCAAAATGAGTTAATGATAATTCATTCTAGTTAATCTCTTTACCCAATTGCTTATTTTCTCCCCCTAATGTTGGACAAATTAATTCATCAAAATGACAATCGGCAAATCGTATCGTAAATAAATCTCTTGTAGATGGTTCTGAATATTTTATGATCAAAGGAGATTCATACCCATCATATATTCACATCCTTCTTTGAGGACCCATTTTGGTGCGTTGTGGTGGTGTTATTGACAAATATACTGCACATATAAAAATTCTTATATAAGAAATATTAGGTTCTTGACCAAAAACCATTTGTAAGGGGGAAATTTTTAGGTACCTTGTTGGCCTAATGCGAATTAACATTGCTGCATGCAAATTGGCATGGCCCTAAGCAGAAATTAAGAGATTTTGCAATAAGTTGCAATCGTTTAACCAATGATTTTTCAAATCCATTTTGCGTATGAACATAAGCTACAATTACAATATGTTCGACATCAATTCCAAGAGACATACAATATTCATTAAAAGCTTGTAAAGCAAATTCACCAGCATTATCAATATGTATTTTCTTGACATGATAATAAGGGTAATGTGATATTAATCTAATCAATTGAGCAAGTAATCTCGCAAACGCCAAGTTGCGAGAAGATGATAAGTGTAACATCCTAGATTTTTAGAATTTAGAGAGTCAATTGTAGTTTAGTAGGTAAAAGAAATAATAATAATAATGAATATATCATAACATTTTATTAAAGTTGATCAATTAACAATGATAAATGATATTGATAAGAATAATAAGAAGAAGAAAATATGTAGGGGAAATATATTCATGAAATAATCTAATCTATATCTAAATAAAAAGAAAGATATAAGACATAAAATAATTATATGATATAATAATACATTATATGTTATATATTGCTATTAAGGGCATATTTGCTCTTATCATGATCTTGATAGTTAGAGAGATTTTAGGACAAGATTAAAAGATTATGGAAATTTGAATTTTATGATTATTACTTTGTAATTATTATTCTGGTTATAATCCCTAGATATTAGGATCTAGAAGGTAATATTCCTACCGTATATAATTAGTAAACTCTTATGAATAAAATGTATAGATCAATTATCATCACCGTGGCTCTTCAGATATAATAATATATTATGCAATATAATATGATAATATTTTAATAAGAGAGTCAAACCCTAACTCTACCCCTATAAAACCCTTTTTACTTCTCACACCTCTCATACTCTTGAAGTCGCATCAGTCACCATCATAGACAACAAGTGCATTTTCTCTCCCCCTTTGGCTCCAATTTGTGCTTCCATGTTTCGCTGATCCTCTAAATTTTCTTGTAGTCATTCTTCTTTTTCTTTTATATTTCCAATGCATGTGTCTTATCTTCACTTTACCTCACCCTAGGACTTCTCTGTTTTTTTTTTTTTTTTTACTTTTGAAAAATTTTAGGGATTTAATTTAATGTTATGATGTGGAATTTAGTTGAATTAAATTTTTATTTTGATGATTTGGAACTTGAGTATCTTTATTGACAATATTTAATAAATTTTCGCTAAGTATTTTAATGTTGAAAATGGTCCGCGTGGTGGGTGTATTGGCCCACAAATATCTCCATGTATTCGTTCTAGAAACATGAGAGACTCACTTTCTACTTTGCTTGGTAAGAGCCTAATAATTAACTTTCCCTTGGAACGTGCAACACATGAGAAATCATGGGATTATGGTATTTATTTACACTTCAGGGTATATCCAGATGAATTCTCAATTATTTGTCTCATCATGGTTGACCCGAGATGACCTGACTGGTCATTCCAAACATTAAATTCATTAGTAAACTTTTAGTTTACATTGGTAAATTTCTGGTTTGTATTGGTAAACTTCTGGTTTGTATTGGTAAATTTTTGGTTTACAATAGCATGTGTTTCAATTTTTCTTATAAATGTATAATACAAACTAGGGATGTCCAAAAAACCCGGTAGTCCAGGTGGTCCGGTCTAACCCGGTCCAACCCAACTCGGTCTCTGGAATTTTTTTTTGGTCTAGGACCATATGAGACGGACCGGATCGGACTGGTCTGCTCGGGTCAGACCGAACTTTGGTCCAGGGTCTAAGACCCCCTGGACTAGTCCGGTCCGGCCCGATATATATATTTTATATATATATATACACATATTAAAAAAAATCACAACTTAACCTAACCCTTTGTCATTCTTTACGATTCTTCATCACTCATTAGTGAGTCTTCTTCTTCGGCCAAAAAAATATTTGGAGTCTTTTTCCCTTTTCAGTCTTCTTCTTCTTCCCTTCTTCTTCGGTCTGACCCAATAGAATGTTGTTATTTTGTATTTTTGTTCAATGTTGTTGGAGATTCTTATATGTGTAATTGTGTATGATTGGATTTAAGATGTTTGCATGTTTGTACATTTAATTATTGGTCCAAAGAAGTGGGAAAAAACGGGAAAAAAAATGAAATAGGTCCTGGACTAGTCTAGGCAGTCCATTGGACCGGTCTGGTCCAACCCGATCTCGGGCTGGTGCCAGACTGGACCAGACCTCGGGCTGGCTTGTCCAACCCGAGGTCCCTTCTGGACCAGATCTCGAGTTGACCCCCAACCCGTTCCAGTCTGGTCCATGGACATCCCTAATACAAACCAAAAGAAAAAGAAAGAAAACTTTATAATGTGCATTTTCTACGAGAAACAATATGTGTGATTGCAAGATATTCCTGATTGTTTTTAGTTGTTTTTTCTATATGATATCCATTTTTGCAGATATCTCTGAAACTCAATAAGTTTTTCTTAGATTTGGTAGAATAAAATATATTACCAATACGTAATTTTGTTCCTTTAGGAAACAAAATCTTAGCTCTTCCAAAGCCTTCAATCAAATTTGTACTACAAGATATAATCTGAATATTGGCTTCTTGCATTACCAAAGAAAAAATAATAATATTTATCATTTTTTAGTATGGTGTGGGTTGTTGTGCTATCAATGAGACATAAATCTTCAGAATTAATGCCAATAAGATTCATTCTTCACTAAAAGAGCCATGAAAATAAATACGAACATAATTAAAAAATACAAACATATGTAAGAATAAAATTTAAAGTTTTAAAATATAAATATAGCATCAAGTAAGGATAATGGGAGATAGAAAATCAATACATGAGCAATACTATATTTGTTATAATCTTGTTATTGCTCTTTAAAATTTGAATTTTTGAATAAAGATATTACAATATGTACATAAAACAAATTATGCTTGTGGCTACATGGGAATTTTGACAAAAATAAAGGCATTCTTTTGAAATGTTAACGTCACTTTTTGAAAAGTGAAAGAACAGAGAAAATTAAAGAGCATGACCCCAATAACCTTGGAAATCACATTGATAACATGGATTTTTAGCATTTTTGTTATGCCTTCTAGTTTTGCTTTTGTGGTTCTTATCAATGGTGACACTCGTCCTTATTGCGCCTTTATTTATCGAAGTTATAGCGCACAGGCATCGAAATAGTTTAGATGACTTAATTGCGGAATAAAACTTTCTTAAAATAACTTAGTTGAAAACACAAGGATAAATTTTTCGCAAGCGATATCTATCCCATAGGGGGATCTTAATATAATAATCCAAAAATAGACAAATGATAAACGATAAAAGACAATCCATCTACTCATATTTTTCCAAAAAGTTCATTCTGCTGTAATCCTTACAGCTGCATCTTCCTTTTTGATCCCGATCCACTACCTGTTTCTTTCATGTGATCTGGGTAATAATAATAATAATAATAATAATAATAATTATTATTATTATTATTATTATTATTTTACTAATTATTATTATTTCTCTACAATTATTTTAAACTCTCAGAGGTTATCCTAATTAACACTTTAAATTTGGAGTTTAATATGTCCTAACACCTCGTAAAATAGGCATTATATATACACATGAAACAACAAGCTTATTTACAGAGTTTATATTCACCCTATGGGGGGTTCCAGCCTTCCAGGGTTGAGGGGTGGTTGAGGGGTGAGTGGTCCGGGTTCCGGGGTGAGGAGTTCCAGGTTGAGGGTTGACACCAAGTTTTTCCTTTTCTTTGTTATGTACGTAGCGTTTATATATACATCTATCTTATTATTCCTTCTTTCTTATATATAGCATTTTTTTGTATGTATACTGGACATGACAACAAGCTCCCTATATCTTTCAAAGAAAGATCCTCCTATCATCAATGATATATACATACATCCCACAGTAAGGCAAACTTTGGGGGTTTTAAGAACATCAGTTTTAATTTTTCAGATGCAGTTTATAATCTAGAGAGAATGAAATGCTCACGGCTTATTTCCTAAGGCAGGAAACTCACATGGAACTTAGTTATGATTCTAACGGTTTTAGTCTAGAGCTTGCGTAGGTAAATGATGGAAACCGAAGGAAGAGAAACTTGATAAATACTTACTTTTGGTTCCTGGCTTGTGCGATACGAACTCACTGATCTTCTCACGTTTTCAATCTCGCTCACGGCTTTCTTCTTCTCTTCGCCTCTCACTCCGCCAACTCTTGCCTCTGTTTTTGGTATTTAAAATAGAGGAATAACATTGGTTGAATCCTTTCTCTTTGACTCTCTCTCTCTCTCTCTTTCACGGCTTGTTGCGGCAACGTGAAGGGTGAAACAATGAAAAGCCAACGTTTGTGTGTGTGTGGGTGTGTGCATATATATGTATATATATATAGAGAGAGAGAGAGAGACCTAAGGGTCTGGTCTGAGGAAGAAGAAAAATGGATTGAGAGGTATTACACAACGTGGGCCCCAAGAAGCATGGTGCAGATCAGTTAAAGTCTCTCATTGTCCTATGTGCATGCATGAACGACGTTGCTCTTCTGTTGCAGACGTGAAAGGCATGGGTCGGACTCCTCTGTGGTTTAGTGTTACAGTAGAATATTGAAAGGGTGTATAAATATATATTGGTGATATATATTGGTCAGTGTTCAGCTGAAGCAACTAATGGATTGGAGCAACATATTGGGCTGAGGGAGTTAATGGGGATAATGGGCTGGTATTATATACAATTGGGCTTATGGTGAATATTGTGTTGTGAGGCCCATTTTAAATACCTATTTGATCCTCTTCCAAACCTTTATTTACAATTAGGTACTTAGCTCAATTAATTGTAAATATTGGAAAAGTGACAAAATTAAATCCTTAATTCTATATAAGGATCGTTTTCTTTATCAATTAATTTCTCTAGGCCACCAATTATTGATTCCATAATGTTTAAACAAAAAATTATTCCTTACTTGAAATTATTTATTTTCCCAAAATAAATTAAAGGAAAAATAAACCTTAATTTCCAATAGTTAACTTCATAATTTTTGTAGGCCAAATTTCATAATTAAATTTACATATAATATTTAAATTTCAAATCCCAAAATTTGAGATGTTACATCAATAATCTTTCTCCACTTCTGGTGGGAATTTGAACCACATGATTACAACCCCAAGACTATAGCCACATTTATAGTTATGTCCACGGACACAATTAGATTCATTTGTTACTTCATTCACTTTTGGGAATAGAGTCGAGCATGTTGGAGGATTCATGGTTTTTGCAACAAAAAAGTTATTGTTTGGCCACATGGAAGCAAAAAATTAATTCAGCATATTTCTTAAAACTTCTTTCACAATATTGCTATTGCAGGAGCAAATTGGATACCTTTTTTTATAACGAGTTTTTGAAAGAACAACCATCTTCTGGTGGTCATAAAACTCCTTTAATTTGTTTTAAAGAACAATGGGGTCTTTTAATTCCAAATATTTAATTTTTAGGTCTTTATACAAATGGTAGCATATAAAAATCATGGATCAATCATTCAAGATAAGTAGTTCTAATTGATAATGACAAAGGCCACAAATTTAAATTTCATAATATTTAACATAATTTAGAATAATCAATAAAAGGGAATTCATAAAATATGAAATATAAAAAATCAATATAATAACACAAATGATAATAATAGGAAATTTGTAAAGACAATAAATAACTCATAAAGTATGATATTACAACAAAAATTAAAAACTCTGGCTTTGGGCCATTTAGTTTTCATGGCTTCAGGCCAATTTGTCTCATAGCTTCAAATTAATTAATCTCATGGTGAGAAATTAAATCTATGTGGCTTCTGGCTGTTTATCTTCAAGTTAAAAATTGAATATGACTTCTAGTCATACAATAAGATAGAAAATGAAAGTTATATGACTTTTGACCATGTAATTTCAAAATAAGAGTCAAAGAAATATGGCTTCTAGCTATATGATTCAGAATAGGAAATTAAAGTAATATATGGCTTTTGACCATATAATAGTGAATCAAAGAGATATGGCTTCTAGCCATATTATATCAAAATAAGAAATCAAAGTGATATAACTTTTGGTCATATAATTTCAGAATAAGAAATCAGAGGTGTATGGGTTCCGGCAATACTAAAATAACAACATCAATAATATAAAAGAGCTCATATAGGAAATCAAAATAAGATATAAAAACATTAATAATCTCCAATATTAGCTATGGAACCTGATGTTTAAAATAATCGATAAAAGTATTTCTTTAATTCCTTAAAGTGGCTCTGATTATCCCACATAAAATAAACACATGATTAAAAAAGGAAGATAAAATCGTTAAAGAGATAATGAGAGAGAGAATCATAGCTTCGTTAGAGCTCTCGTGCCAATAACATGTTGTAAGAATAAGGAAAATACAAGATAGATTTAGATGAGGGAGATGAAGAAATGTAAGAAAGAAATGGAAAGCAAGGAGAGAGTGATTCTTCTTTTATTTCAAGCTTCTAACCTTTGATACATGCCATTATTTATAGACCATAAATCGTTAACTTTCATTACAAGAATGACAATAAAAGAGTAAATCCACAAAATGGTATAACATGAAGTATTTGTAGGTTATTTACATTAATCATAGAAAACTCTCACTAAGACATTCATGTCATAGGTTATATGGTTTTAAGTGTAGAATTTCAAAAGACTCATCTTGAAAGGTTATGGACATCCACACCAAATATTGCAATATTTGTAACACATTGAAAGATTAAAGTGGGTTAAAGGGAAATTCTCAATAAAGATAAAAAAAGATAGCAATTTTGCTCTGACCATTTTTTTAGTTAATTTTGATTGTTAGTTGACCATATATGCTAAGTTGACCGTCTGCATATCATCCATGCTATTTTTGTTAAGGTGCAAATTTGCCACGGGAGCTCAAATCTACTTCAATTTTTTTTCCAAGTTATATTTTAAACTTCTGGAACAAATTTGCACATTAACAAAAACGATGTGGATGATGCATGGACTACATTTCTATATATTTGGTCAATCAACGGTCAAAATTAATTAAGATAACGAATAAAATAAAATTGCTCCATTTTTAACACTTTTGGGGCAAAATTGCTCCCTGAAAAACTTTGGGGCAAAATTAACCATTAGTGAAAACTTCTGAGGAAAAATAGGGCCTTACTCCCTATTAAAATCCTAAATCATGGATTCAAATTTTAAAAATCTCAAAGCAATCCTTAAAATTTAAAATGACATGAAAACATCATTACCCTCAATTTTAATTTTTTTTCACCACTGGTATAAAAAATACTTTTTAGACTGGATGAAAAACTACCTCTTAGACTGGATCTAGAACTGGTCTCGATACAGGCGGTCTAAAATATCTGTTACTTTTTAGGATGATTGTGCAATCGGTCTAAAAAAATATTTTTTTAGACCGGACTTTTAAAATATCTGGTCTTAAAAGTTTTGTTTAAAACATCCGGTTTTAAAAGAAAAAATCTACCCCTTCCTACCAAATCGGACCAAATCTACCAACTCGTCTGGCTACCAATTGCTATCCTTCATGGACGCATATTCTGGATACAATGAAATAGACATGTACCCAGAAGACCAAGAGAAAACGACTTTCATAACTGATAAGGCTAACTACTACTATAATGTGATGCCCTTCGGGTTAAATAATGTGGGGGCCAGATGACTAGAGTTTTCGAGGACCAACTCGGCAAGAACATAGAAGTGTATATTGATGATATGATCATCAAATCGACTGATCCCACAAGCCATGTGCAACAGGCGTTTGTCAAGCTAAGAGCCTATCGAATCCATTTGAATCCGGCCAAGTGCGCTTTTAGAGTCCCGGATGGGAAGTTCTTAGGATTCCTGCTAACGAACAGAGAGATTGAAGCTAACCCGAACAAATGCAAGGCCGTGTTGGATATGAAGGCTCCAAAGAACAAGAAAGAGGTGCAACAATTAACAGGAAGATTGATTGCATTGACTAGATTCTTGCCGAAGTCGGCAGAGAAGGCTCTACCCTTTTTCAAACTGTTAAAAAAGGAGGCTCAGGGAGGCTGGAACTCGAACTGCGAAGCCGCGTTCGACAATATAAAGAAGTGTTTAGCGGCCCCGCCGGTTTTGTCTAAGCCGAAACCTGGGGAAATCCTGATCTTATACTTGTCCATAGGGGAAGAAGCGGTAAGTGTGGTTTTAGTTAGAGAAATAGAAAATGGCCAAGTGCCCGTGTATTTTGTAAGTCGGGCTCTACAAGGTTCGGAGTTGAAGTACCAGAAGCTTGAGAAAATTGCATTCGCCCTACTTACCACCGCAAGAAGACTTTGCCCCTATTTTCAAGGATACCAGATTGTAGTCAGGACGAGTTAACTAATTCGGCAAGTGCTCTACAAACTGGATTTGGCTGGAAGAATGATCAGTTGGGTCATAGAGCTGTCCGAGTTTGATGAAGCTCAGCATGCCATCAAGTCGCAAGCCTTGGCGGATTTCGTGATGGAGTTAACCCCGTCAGTTAAAGGGGAGATCAGAGATGCCGAAACGTGGAAAGTGTTTATTGATGGCTCGTCAAACACCAAAGGAAGTGGAGCCGGAGTCATCGTTGAAAGCCCAAAAGGAGTCTTGATGGAGCATTCCCTTCGGCTAAACTTCTCGACATCAAATAATCAAGCAGAATATGTGTAACATCTTTCCAAAATTACCATTTAAATAACTATTTCTTACCTAAATATATTTAATTCCAGCCAAAATAAATCATTTACACATTAAACATCATATCAACAGGCTCTGTTCATAATATAAATTCTAGTATGCACTAGAATAATCAAAATATGTAACGTATCAAAAGGGCCCTAGAGTTCAGCAATATACATTAGATTATGCTTATGTAACAAAAGAGACATACAAGATTGATAACTCTGATCAAGTCTCAGATGCCTTCTTCCCCTTGGTACCACTGCCAGAATTTTCGCCTAAAAAATAAATAACAACGGGGTGAGTCACAAGGACTTAGTAACTACATATCCAATTTAATAGGTATCCAGGGAATGATTACAAGATAGTTAAGCGGGCCAATTATTCATTCGTATATCAATAACTTTGAGTAAATTGCCAAACCAATGAATAATTCAAAATGATTCAATATGCATGTAACTCCCTCAACCATCCTTATAGCCTCCTTATAACCGTTGACAGAACCCATAGGCTACAATATAATAGGTTTAATCTCTTTGACGAGATTATACTAAGCTCACCAATGACGAGATGTAGCCCGGCCTAAAGCTACAGAACTCATATCAGACCATGGGTTCCCTTTCTCTCGAATATAGAAAGATGTCACTGTCCCAAGGGCTGACCCTTATCCTGGCCAAAGGATAAGGATGATACCAAGGGCCCTGAAAATATCCGGCCATCCACTATGCACTTAGTGGTGGCTATACAACGTGGTACAAAATCAATCTCCTACCATCATATCTCATCTCAATCCATAACACCTCAATATGCAGTGCAATATCACAATTTTCAACATCAACAATTCATACTTATGTTCAATATTCAACATCGTGCATAAACTTTCATAATTACAAAATAAACAATTTAATCATAACAATATAAACAATTTATGCCTACTTAACTAAAAATTTACCTTCAAACAAATATCTCACACATATATACATTTTCATTGGTAACAAACTATAATATATTCATACCATTTAAATATATAGGCATACGCTTACCTCAATAAGTATACAAGATAGATTGGAAAGTGGTTATCTCACGTTCTTGACACAACACTAATATATTGAGGTGAAATCAGTCCCAATTTAGTTTCCCTAAAAATAAATATATAATTATACATTAATAGAATTAACAAAATAATCACTAATACCATAATAAACAATTAATTAAACTATTATCCCAATTTAGTTTCCATAAAGAAAATGACAATTGATCTATTCCTCAATTTTTAACCTAATACCAACTTTTATAAATATAACCCAATTTATTAAACAATCTCCAAATCTCCATATAATCAAAATCAGATCAACTCTAATTTAAAATCTCAAATCTCAATTCATAATTTCATATAGTTCAAGATTTAGCAAAACTAACCGATTAAACCTTTCATAATACCTCTTGCAATCCAACTAAATACTTAAATTTTCATTTAATTGGTAAAAATATCCTGTATGATGCAAATCCTAGTTTCTTTTAGATAGAAAATAGAGTAAATACCCTTTCTGGTCCCTGACAAAAAACACTGACCCCATTTTGGTCCCTGGAAAAAAAACCTACCCTTATTCGTCTTTTTTATGGGACTAAAAAGAACATTTTTGAAATTTGTGAGGGATCAAAATGTCCACCAATCGACCCTTATTCGTCCTTTTTATAGACTAAAAAGGACATTTTTTTTGTCAGAGACCAAAATGGGGTCCGTGTTTTTTGTCAGGGACCAAAAAGGGTATTTACTCTAGAAAATAACTTTAAATTCCCACAGCAACTAATTAAGAGAGTAAATACCTTTTCTGGTCCTTGATAAAAAACACGGACCTCATTTTGGTCCCTGACAAAAAAAGATCTTTTTTAGTTCATAAAAAAGACGAATAAGGGTCGATTGGTGGACATTTTGATCCCTCACGAATTTCTAAAATGTCATTTTTAGTCCCATAAAAAGGACGAATAAGGGTCGGTTTTTTTGTCAGGGATCAAAATGGGGTCCGTGTTTTTTATCAGGGACAAAAAAGGGTATTTACTCTAACTAAGAAATCTAAACCGATTAAAGTTACTTATTGATTATACTCTACATATATACCGTCTTCTATTATCAAAACTTAAAACTTTGTCAATATTCAAATCCTAAAATTTCCACTAATCAATACTATTTTACCTTCATTAGAAGGATAAAAATACGTAGAAAAACTTTCTTGAGGAAAGTTTATTGAAAAGAAATTAATTTAACTATCTAAATAATCTTATAAAATAAATAACGTACCTTGAAAGTGTTGGGATCCGTACACATAGCGGAGCAAAACTTTTACGAATCCCATTCAAAGGATCGTTCAACGGCGTTTAAATCAAGGTTTAGGGTTCAAATCATACCTATGCCGAACTATTTGAACCGGTGGGCTACCTTCTCGATCAGCAGAAGTCGACTCTTAGAATCGCTTTCCTCTACCGGTATCCACACGAACCGCCTTCAGAAACATGAACGGAAGCGTGCTAGCGCCTTTGAACTGTGCGTCTCTCTTTTTCTCTCTAGGGTTTCTCGCGGCTTTCTAATACGCTCGACAAAAAGTTCCGTAGGTTTTTTCTAAACCTAGTAGGCGTATTATATTCAAAACAAATTTTGAATTTGGATTAAAAAATATATTAATTAAATCTATCGGATAGATCTAATCTAATCTATTTATTTAATCCAAATTAAAATCATTCTAATTTAATTTATCTCTATAAATCAAATCCGAGAAATGATATCTATCTATTTAATTAAATCTGAGATACTATATATCAATTTAAATAAAATAAAATATCTGATATCTTTATTCGAAAATTAAATCTGAGATACAATATCTCTATTTGTTTTAGATATTTAATTTATCAAATAAATTAAATACAAACAAATATTATATAATAATATTATAATCTTTATTAATTAATATTATTATATTAATTTCAAATTTAACATATATATATATATATATATATAGAGTAAATACCCTTTCTAGTCCCTGACAAAAAACACGGACGCCATTTTGATCCCTGACAAAAAAACTGACCCTTATTCGTCCTTTTTATGGGACTAAAAAGGACATTTTGGAAATTTGTGAGGGATCAAAATGTCCACCAATCGACCCTTATTTGTCCTTTTTATGGACTAAAAATGACCTTTTTTTTTTCAGGGACCAAAATGGGGTCCGTGTTTTTTGTTAGGGACCAAAAAGGGTATTTACTCATATATATATATATTCATCCTAGATTAAATACAGTATTCATTAAATCTTAGATATATATAAGATTCAATGAATCTGGACACTTTTGCTCGTGTTGTGTTATTCTTGTGTGTGACCCTGCAGGCCCACATGAGATTGGCAGTGGGCCAATACTGTACTAGCCCACAATTCGCAAGCGGCCTCTAGCAAGACATTGCGACCACCCAATTCATATGGGGATCGATGATACGAAACAACCTATCGTACAACCATGTGACGTCCCTTTTGTCACTCGATAATTTGGTCAAGGATTAGGCATGGAAAATGTCAACTTCATGTTCTTGACCATTACTTTCTCGATTCTTGAGTAGTCTAATTGAAATGGAAACTCCTTTCCATCGTAGTATGACCATACATTTCTCAGACTGACTTATCGAGGGGCCAGTATTATCTCTCTACAAATGTGAGGGACAAATTCCATCTTGACCATTCACATTCCTCTGCATGAAAACCACTGATCCCGATCATAGCCTTTATCATCACCCGGTCAAAGGTGACTTTTGACTAAGTCAAAGATCAGTGACTCATCATGTAGGAATCCATGATGATCTCAGGTCGACGGGTGTTGTGACACGGTTATACATGAGAAAAGCTTATGACTTATTCCATGCAGCTTTCTCATAGTGGGTCGGTCAAGCACCTTGTACTCTTACAAATGCCTATGACTTTGACTCATATCTCCATACTCATCAAAGTCATACTAGTCTTATTTCATCTTCGCTCCCGCGGAGATGACCGACCAGGGACATTTAGGATAATCTATAAGATATATCCAAGGATCAGTTATCACTATAAACATGCAAATGAAATGATAACTAAAGGAGAATACTTTAAATAACATTAACGTTTAAAGTACAATGACTTTCCCCTAGGGCATAATTTCCAACAGAAAGAAACTCAAATATACTTTCTTCTCTCCTATTTTGCCGTTTCTCTTTCTCTCTCTTGCTCTCTTATTTTTCTCCGGATCTCACGCTCTTTCAACATTAATCACACTAACACACACTCTAATTAATACACACAACACATATATATAAATGACAGAGGCGGTGAGAATTGAGGCGGTGAATTGCATTTTTTTAATAGTTATACTCCCTCTGCCACGTGAGTGGCAGGACGCTGTCACTAACACAAATGGTGGCAGCGTACCTGCCGCCAGGGGCGGAGTCAGGATTTGAAATTAGGGGGCGAAAATTAAAGAAAAGAACACAATGGAGCCAACATTTGAAATTAGGGGGAGAAAATTATAGAATTGGACCCAAAATTTTAGGAAATTATATTTTAGCCTCATATATATTTCAATATTTTCATTTTAGTCCCTCCATTAAACTTCTACTAGGGACTAAAGTGAAAATATTAAAAAATTTTATCAGACTAAAATACAATTTCCTAAAATTTTGGGTCAACTTTTGTAATTTTAGGGGGGGCGGGGGCCACCCCTAGCACCCCCTGGCTCCGCCCCTGCCTGCCGCACAATTATACCATATGTATGTATGTGTGTATATATTTTTTTGCGTTTTTTTGTTTTGTTTTTAAAAAAAAAAATCTTATTTCTTCTAGAATATTCCAATTAAGGGAGTTATATGCATATTGAATAATGTTGAATTATTAATTTGTTTGGCAATTTACTCAAAGTTATTGATATACGAATGGATAATTGGCCCGCTTAAATATCTTGTAATCATTCCTTGTATACCTATTAAATTGGATATGTGGTTACTGAGTCCTTGTGACTTACCCCGTTGTTATTAATTTTTCAGGCGAGAATTCTGGAAGTGGTACCAAGGGGAAGAAGGCATCCGAGACTTGATCAGAGTTATCAATCTTGTATGTCTCTTTTGTTACATGAGCATAATCTAATGTATATTGCCGAACTCTAGGCCTTTTTGATACGTTGCATATTTTGATTATTCCGGTGCATACTAGAATTTATATTATGAACAGAGCCTGTTGATATGATGTTTAATGTGTAAATGATTTATTTTGGTTGGAATTAAATATATTTACATAAGAAATAGTTATTTAAATGGTAATTTTGGAAAGATGTTACAATATGAAGCAGTTTTAGCCGAGTTAAGTCAAGCAAAAGAGAATGGAGCTAAGAAAGTTCATATTTCAACTGATTCTCAGCTCGTTGCGGCACAAATCGAAGGGATGTACCAAGCTAAGGGTCTTCTGTTGGTGAAGTACTTGAACAAAGTAAAAGAAGTTATGGATGACTTTGAAGAGGTGGTCATTACTCACATTCCCGAGGAGAAAATACTAAGGCGATATCTTGTCGAAATTGGCAAGCACTAAGAACCTAGGAAACCATAGAACTATGATTTAGCAAAGCTTATCTAAGCCGAGTTGCGTTATGGTTATCTCGGCGGAGAGGACTGGAGAAAGCCAATTGTTGATTACTTGGAAAAAGGAGCTCTCCCTGATGACTCACTTGAAGCAAAGAAATTGGTACGAGAAGCAACCATGCACACGATTATGAAAGATCGGTTGTACCGCAAAGGTTTGCACTCTCCTTTGTTGAAATGTCGAGCTCGAAAGAGGCAAAATATGTTTTGGTCGAGATCCATGAAGGAATCAACGGCTAACACATGGGTACCAAGGCACTAGCCAGGAAAACTTTATGAGCCGGGTACAACTAGCCAACGATGCAGGCGGATTCGAAGGACCATGTTAAAAAATGCGATAGCTGTAAAAAACATGCAAAAATAATCTGGTCTCCCTTAAATGAATTGAACTCTATCTCAGCTCCGTGGCCACTTTTCAAAGGGGTATGGATCTGCTAGGACCATTTAAAGCGGCTTTAGGATAGTTACAATGGCTCATAGTAGCTATCAATTATTTTACTAAGTGGATTGAAGCTAAACCCGTGACAACAATATCCTCGGCCCAAGTACAAAGGTTCTTCAAAAGAAACATTATCTCCCGATTTGGGATCCCGGCTGAGTTGGTGACAGATAATGGGACCCAGTTTATCGATAAGGGGTTCCAAGAAATGATGTCTAGATTCTAGATTAAGCATCGCTTTACATCGGTGGAGCATCCGTAATCAAATGGGCAAACTGAAGCGGTGAACAAAGTCATCGTTGATGGACTAAGGAAGCAAATAGAGGAGGTAGAATCCAATTGGGTTGAATAATTGTACTTTGTCTTGTGGGGTTACCGGACCAGTATGCAAAACATCAACTGGGGAAACTCCATACAGATTAACCTATGGATGTGAGGCTATGATCCCAGTGGAGATAGGCCAACCCTCGTGGAGGAGAATTAAGGATCTTCAGGAGGAAGAGGAGATGAACAACGAATCCTTGATTGTGGAGTTAGATCTAATAGATCAAGTCAGAGTCACGGCCCATTGCCGAGATATGGTCACCAAGCAACTCATTGCAGCCAAGTATAATAAACAAGTGAAGCCTCGATCATTCCAAAAGGGTGACTTGGTGCTTTGAAGAGCTAACATAGGAAACAAAAATGCCAGAGATGGAAAGCTTGCTGCAAACTAGGAAGGCCCTTATTGGGTTAGAGAAAACCTTGACAAAAGAGCCTACATGCTAGAGACTCTGGAGAAAAAGTTAATCAAGAGAACATGGAACGCGGATAAGGCGAAAGTATACTACGATTAAATCGAGTTCCATGTTGAGTTGTTCAACACGTGGATAAACTGTGTATGTACAGTTAAATCTGAGTTTTGTGTTGAATCTACTTTATTTAAAGCATAATTTTCCTTTTTGGAATTATGTAAGGTTGACTATGTTAACGAGTCTATTTGATTAAGTTTGTAATCATTTGATTTCAAATAAATGAAGAAATTCTCAGTTGAGAATTATGTTTCAAGTTGCTTGAATCATGCCAGTTATGAATGAATCTAGGGTAATTAAACCCGGTTTTGAATACAGCATGGAGCAATGATTAAATGAATCCAGGGTAGTTAAACCTGTTTTCAAATCAAGTGTGAATAAATGAACGAATGAAGCTGGGATCATTGGACCCATTTTCAGATAAAGCGAAGGTGAAACAATGTACCCGTGCAACTGTGATGCATCAAAGTTTTATTTTGGGGTAAGAAGGCGAATCATCATACTAACCTTGATTAGGTCGAAATGTTTAAGATTTGGTTAAAAAACTGAATTTGAACATGTGACGGATTGCCCTTACTCCAGATTAAATTCCGGTCGGATGAGTTGGAATGTAATGTGATAGATTAACTAAAATCTTCACAAATATGATACCTGGTTTTAATACCAAACGAATATCTAAGCAGACTCTGCATAAATATTTTTGAATTTGGCCCAGTCATTGAATAGAACTTTGGATATAAGTTTGAGTTCATACAATTAATCCATCATTGCGATGAATGAAGGACTTCAAAGTACATTCGGGTAGATCAAGAAATGAATAAATCTTCATTGATGATTAATTTGTCAAAGTACAGAGAAGTCAACAAAGTGCAAGGAAAATAAACCGGGTTACTAACCCGGGAAAAATTGTTACAAAGCAAAAAGGGCCTAATAAATGTAGACACATCAAGGTGAATCGATGCTCCAACTGTGGAAAATACTATTCTAAGGGCAAGGCCTCCTGGCTTTTCAGCTTGGTGGAGCTTCAACATCCAGTTGAACCTCCCCTTTGAGAGAAACAGCGATGTTGACCTCTTCACCTCTGTCCTCACCGTTACCCCCTCCAATTGAGATACTGAATCACCGTCGGGAGAAGAAGAAAAGGAGATTAATTTTCCCTCATCAACGTAAGTGATATAATCCAGTCCGGAGGTATTGAGATCGACGTCGGGGTTCAAAAGACGGATTTTCTCTAAGGTGTTGTTGAAAGACTCTTCCGCAGCCTTTCCTAATGCAGCTACCTTTGTAGCAATGTTGGCATTGGCAATCTCGAGGGTGGCTCGGGTCTAGTCTAGCTCAACTTTAAACTCATCCTACTCCGCCTGAAGTAGTTTCAGGGCGTCCAAATCTCAAGCATGAGCTTCTCGAAGACGGAGAAAATTCGAGTTCACCTTCTTAAGGCTCTCCTTTGTCATCTGCAGTTCCTCATATGCTTTGTCTCTCGTCGTCTTGGCCACTTGCACCTGCTCCTGAGCTTTGTTTTTTTGCTCATTAGCCTCCAATCTGACCCTCTTTAGCTCGGCATCATTTGAAGCATATTTCTCTTTCATTGAGGCCAAATTTTGAGCTAATCCAGCGGCCTTCAAGGCATACCGCTCAATATCCACCATTTCCTGCATATCAGCTTCGGCAAACAAATATGGATCATAAAAACGCCTTGGGGGACAAATAGAGGCGCTAAGCTCATCAGGTACCCCATGGCTCCAGATGATCCCACGGGTAAGCTTAGTAAGTGGCGGCAGAGGAGGAAGATTCAGAGAATGAAAAGACCCTTTCATACTAAACATCAATTACCCATATTGATTTCAAAAAACAGGATTAATAGTAAATATGGAAAACCATTTTTCTTTTCAAGACAACACACCTCGGGGTCCAGGGTACAAATTCTTCCCACAAAATCACCACAGAAAACCATAACTCTGGGCACAATTATGAGAATATATAGCCCACAAGTCTTACAACATTAACCCCACAACAAAGGGTCTATACAAAACAATTTTCGCACAAAATTCAACTTCTCTTTCAGGAGGCAATCCACTGATGTCATCGGGGAAAACATCAAGGAATTCTTTCACAATTTGTATTTCATCGGGTGTGAGTTCTGCCTCAGCCTGCACTGAAAAGAATACGACATACCCTAGGCAACCCTGGTCAAGGTATTTCCCTGCTTCAATGGCCGATAAAAATTTAAGAGTGACTGTATTATCAACAGCCTTTGGTGACTCTCGATATGCGATCATCTTGCTCCCAACATCCATGATGACATTATTGGCCATCATCCAATTCATTCCCAGTATCACATCAATTCCACGTAACGGTAGATAGATTAGATCGATAATCGTCTCACGTTCATTGACGATCACAACACAATTTAAACATACATCAGCAGTTCTAGTTCTAACCCCTAAGGGCGTAGACACATTCAGATCACATGGCAACTTATGCACATCAAATTTCAAACATGTTGGATATGATTAGTTTTGATGATGTCTTATATAGATTCCATTATTAAGAGCAAAAAGATTGTATAATATATTTATCTCCTACATTGACTAACTACTATGTATTTAATGTAGATTAGTTCAAGAAGAATTATAGAGATTAATCAAGAAGGAGATAAAAGATTACATAAGGAAGAAATTACAGAAAGTGTCAAGGAAGCAAGAAGTTATCAAAGTATTTTGGGAATAATCAAGAAGAAGAGGAAATATTGAAGAAGGAAGAACTCACAAAGAATGATTAGTTCAAATTAAATTATGAAGAATGATGAAGAGAAGAAGAAGAGAAGAGAAGAGAAGAAAGAAAGAGTTAAATTATGGAGAATGATCAAGAGAAGAAGAAAGAAAGAAGAACTTGTTAAATGGAATGAGAAAATCATTATACAAGTTTTTAGATTGATTCTAGAAGTCTCCACGATCAAATGGAAGTTAGAATGACTCAAATCGGGGTTAAAATAAGCTATAATTGCATTCCTGAAGTCATGCTCGAGCACACCAATTTCATGCTCGAGCAAGGTACACTTCCAGCCCCTATTGTCGCAAAAATATGCTCATGCTCGAGTAGAAAAATGTCATGCTCGAGCAGAGGGAATTCCATGCTCGAGCAACAATTTTTAGCTACTCTGTTCAGCTCTGTTTCAGGTGACCTCTGGTAATTTGATGATATCTCTCAAACCAGAAGTCCGATTGAGGTGAAACCAATTTTTTATGAACAAAGGAGTTCATATGAGAGAGCTATGAGTTTTTGAAGTTGCAACAAAAATCAACGTCATAATCCAAAACCAGCTTCGGTATTTTAAGCATATCTCACAAACGACAAATCCGATTGAGTTGAAATTGGTGGTATATGAAACTAGACTCACATACCTTTCCAAAAACATCAAAATCATGAAAAGAAGATCAATTGAAGGAGATATGTTGTTTTGAAGTTGATGGTCAGTTAAGAATGTTGCAAAAAACGTTGGTCAAGAACAACCTCTATTCATCTGATGATAATGGATGAAATACAATGAGTTTGGAGTTGATTCTTCTTGCATTGGAAAGAAGACTTGAAGATATTTATAAGCTTGGGTGGTTTGCCAAAATTGAAGCTATATCAAAGACTTGAAGCTCACTGAAAATTGACTCTTGTACTGCTAATGCTATTACGTTTTGAAAGTCAATGAAGTTTGATATTTGCACAAGATCATGATAGGCTGTAGCTTGACACTCGAAGGCAGCCTACTCGAGCAAGGTATTTGTAATGCCCGAGCATCATCGAACTCAGAGTGAAGAAGTGCAAATTGGATAGTCATGCTCGAGCAGAGCATTTGGCATGCCCGAGCATCATCGAGCCAAAAGCGAAGATTTGCAAATTGAAGAGTCATGCCCGAGCAGAGTGAAAGGCATGCTCGAGCATGATGCTCGAGCAGAGGAAAAGTGTGCTCGAGCAGCATCGCTGAATTCTCAAGTTCTCGCCTCTGTCTTTGTCTTGCTCGAGCAAGAATGTTGGCTTGCTCGAGCATCAGCGAGTCTGAACATTTTTCAACTACTTGTGAAGAAGCTTGCCCGAGCATGAATTCTTCATGCTAGAGCACCATGCTCGAGCAGACGAAAAACCTTGCTCAAGCATCAGTGACAATGATCATCTTTTAACTGATTCAAGAGAAGCTTGCCCGAGCAAGCATGGATTGTTGCTCGAGCAAGATCTCTCTGCTTTCAAAATCACCGTCTTCGTAAATCCTAAATCATCGTGTGTGATTTCATTTCTACATATCATTACTCGTTGCTATTCCTAATTGCTTTTAATCAGTTTGCTAATGAGTTTCAGATGAGTAGATCATGGATTAACAACAAATTTGCATAAAGCAAATTGTGTGTCAGAGAAGCATTAAATGCTACGTCAGAAAACAGAGGAAAGCTTCTAAGTCTAACGGATAGTTTGAACATTCCATTGAAAAGCTTGAATCTTTACAACGACCATTAATACAACACTCAAGACGGAGCATTAACGAAGTCAATGATAAACACTCTATGATTAAAGTTGGATTAGAGCTTAGCAGGCAAAAAGTAACAAAAGCTTCAACGGCTACTTCCAATGGTCATATTACAAACTGGAAGAATAGCTCAACGGTCGAATGCTCGCAATGGTCGAAACACAATAACCTATAAATTGTGAAGTCTTCAAACCAGAAGGGGTGACGACGATTGATGAATGAATCGATGAAGCCAACGAAATGATTTTACTACTTCACTGTTGATAGTTCAATAACTAATACTCTCTGTTTCTCAATGTTTATATAGCTTACAGTAGAGAGTGAGATGAACGATTATGTACTTCAGTGTTTATTCATACACTTCTGAGAGAGAAGATTTATCTGTAAACATTCTATCTGAGAGTTACTCAAGATTGGGTGATCTTGAGTGGGAAACCGATTGTATTGATTACAGCTTGTAAAGGGGAGTGAATCCTAGTGAGATGATTACTTCGAGTTCAAAGTGTGTAATCAAGTGGGTGTATAGGTTACAGCTTGTAAGGGGGAGTGAATCCTAGTGAGAGGATTACTCCAAGTACAGAGCGTGTAATCGGATTGTAAAGGCTTCTCTTGTGCCTGGATTAAACAAGAGGATAGTAGATTGAAAATCTCAAGTGGAGCTTGGGGACTGGACATAGGTCAAGGATTGGGCTGAACCGGTATAAATCACAGTTTGCATATTCTCTTCCCTTATCTCTTATATTTCCAGTATATGCTTATTCAAATATCAAACTACGTGAAAAGATTTTCAAAGTTTCAATTTTTTAATCTTCACCCAATTCACCCCACCTCTTGGGTTCAGCCGGTCCTTCAAAACATGTTACACAATCACATTCAATAAATGAGTGGCTAGCACCTGTATCAAATAATGCATGCAAAAGGTGACCATAGAGGTAAATCGTACCTTGTATCATTTCGGGGGATTTCTGAGCCTCATCCCTGGTCATGGCAAAAACTCTGCCCTGATTCTGAGGTCTCTTTCCTGTCTCTCACTGTGGGCAGTCCCGACTATAGTGTCCGAGTTTACGATAGTTAAAACAGATAACTTGCCCATTGTAATCATTGCCAGAATGGCTCTTTCCACATTTGGTACATTTCTGTGGCTCTGAAGATTTCTAGAAATTTCGTTGATTAGATTGAAAAGATCTTTTTCCATTGCCACGTCTGTTACTCCCCATTCTTTTCTGTTTAAACAAGTTTCCGTGGCTGGACTCATCGCGATCAGATGTATTCTTAACAACACGAAGATCTCTAAAATTTCTTTCCATGATTCTGCATTCTTCAACAGACTGATGTAGAGTGTAAAATTGCCGAGCAATTAGTTTCTCTCTGATTTCATATTTTAGGCCATAGACAAGAACATCTGCCAAGCTGCTCTTAGCACCTGGATTCTTGTGGTAGGCAGAATACCGGGATAAGTGGGTAAATCGAGCATAATAATATTCAAAAGGTTCATTGTCTCCCTATTTGATCATAAGAAATTCTAATTCTTTAGCAATTCGAATAGACGGTGTTACACCCCTACCGGCCTCGCCCTTTCGGGTGGCGGGTTAGAGGGAATCCTTTTTATAGATTACCTTTCCTTCATTATTAATCCATTTAACAATAAGTCAGAGTACGCGAAATAGAGCACATGATCAGTTTAGACAAACTAACGTACTGGTAAAAAGTAAAATCAACAAAAAGTAAAGTCCCCGAAGGGTTAAGATACAGTCATCCGACAGTAAGTACCAAAATATATACAGTAATCCCAAAAAAAAACAAGGTAGGTACAAAATATGATAGGGAATTCCCTATCCTTCAACAACAATGCCATCCCTACCTCTCCAAAAAGGTCTTTATAGTTCAAGCACGTCCCCCTGTATCACCAAAAGCTTCTGGAGTCCGACAGTGACCCCCAGAGTAACCATCAATACTCATGCACTAAATGTGAGATGTCTATGTATGCAACCATAAATATGTAGAATGTGTAAACACAGATAATATGCCAAATACCACATATACAAATAGACACAAACATCACAACACGTCTTCGGACCGTCGAGCCTCCTTACCAAGGCAAGCCCTGGAATTACTGGGATCACAGGCCAGTCCCGTTGGGCCTCCACATAGACAGACCCCGGAAGGCATCCTCAGTGCTAGGAACTCAATCACAAACATGCTCTGTATGCATATTTTGCAAAACACATACAAAAACACATATGGCAAGCAACACATACAATAAAACACATAAAAGTGTCTGAGTAAAGTGGTTACTACCTGGAGTGTAGATACTGCTTTTAATATTTTTAAGCCCGGTGAATTCTTACAAAAAATACCCCTGACCTAAATACATCAAAATACCCATTTTCAGTATTTACAAAAATACCTTTACATTTTCTTCTTGCTAAAACCGAGCTCAACACAGAATTTCCAGAGATTCAATGATTCTGGACTAACTTCCAAGATATTTAGTAAATTCCAAAACAATCATTTTTACATAAAACTATCTCCATTTAAACCATTAGAATATATATTTTCCAATCATTTCATGTACACTTATTCCCATTTTGTCCTTTTGTCTGAAAAGTGGGACCCGCAGCTTGACTTTTTGACTGATTCTTCTTTTCTCTCTCCTCAAGCATGTTTTTAATCATTATGGGGGCTAGGTGGCACTTCTTTGGGTCCACCAAATCCGTCCCCTTACTTTTCTCCTGTCTTTTTCACTTTATCCGGCCCGATCTCCTTCTACCGGTCCACGTGGGTCCAGCTGGTCAACAGGGTGTCCCCCTTTGCCCTTTTCTTCAACTTTTCAGATATTTTTCTTTTGAGTGAACATGCTTAGGTGGTGCCTCCTTGAATTCTCAAAGTGTCCCCACACTTGTCCCATTCAGTCCAAAGGAAACCCCTAATTGATCCTTGTCGGTCCCTTTTCCATCGGTCAATCGCCTGTTAGACCCGCATTTTGCGTTTGGGCTCAAGTATGAATAAAATCATCTGGTTTCCTCTTCTCTCTCATGATGGACAAAATATAATGCTAAGAGGACAAGGAATTGATTATTTTGCCCTTGTTTTTCTCCCTTTAAATTATTCCTCCAATTGAATTATTACAATAAGTAATAACAATAGCTGAAAATAAAAATTCTCATTAATTCAACAATATTTACAAGTACAATAATTACAATAGTAGGGGTGTTACAGAGGGCGGTTGATACTGTTCAACAAATTGCTCTTGGAATAATCTCCAGGTTATTGGGACATTTTGAGCTTGCAAGGTGGTCTCAATGTTTCTCCACCACCTGTCAGCATCACCCTCAAGTTTATATATAGCTAGCTGAGCTTTCCGTTCCTCTGGACATTCCAACACCTGGAAAATATTTTCTAGCCTCAACATCCAATCCTTAGCAGCATCAAATCGCCCTCTAAAAATCGGAGGGTTCTGTTTACAAAACTTTGATACCCAATACAGAGGAGTTTCAACGTCCCTATTTACTGGCGGCTGATGAGGGATCTCCTCCTGTTCATAGTTCTTATTATCTTCCTCTTCATCCTCTATTTCAGTCTGATTCTGCTGTCCTCTTAATTCATTAATTTCTACTCTCATCTGCTGCATCATTTGTCCTTGCTCCTGCAGCATTTTCATCATCCACTCAGTTAAGTTAGGTTCTGGTGGATTTTGATTAGCTTATGGTTCTCGTCTTGTTCTAGTCTGACGTCTCGCTATTTTACTTTGTTTACTACAACGAAATAGAAACAAGTGAATAATCATGAACATAAAGATTTTCATAAACCATAGTTATATTATTCACATACATTCCACAAATTGGTGCATGTTTCAGCGTTCATAACTATTTTACATCATGATATCTCACACAACTAGTTCATAATACATCATTTTACAGTCTTATTACATCAACATAACCAGACCGTAACACATTCACATGGCTAGCCTATACATTACAGCGCAACTTTATTGCATCCATAGCTACCATACATCATGCTACCCCCACATTTGGACACACTCGGAGTTTACATTTCAGACACAACATGTGTCCTGATGTACTTGAGAAAACCCTTAAAGTCATGTTCAAGGTCACGCTCTTGTGCCATTGTTCTGTTAAGCAGGCACATCCAATAGTGAGTTGTTGGGAAGAAATAAAGTACGATAGTCTTCCATTAGTTTAGAGTGTACTCCATCATCCCATTTACAAACCTATGATCATACAAGTTTTTCATTCTACGCATAAAGTGATGATACCGACTCCTTGGGGTAGGTCTATCAGCACGAGCTATTTAATATTCGATTTGAGCAATTCTTAACAAACTCAAATCAAGATCTATCAGTTAGGTGATGGGTGGAGGTTCCTCATTATCAGATGCATCCTCATTATCCAACAGAGGGTGTTGTGGCAGTACCGTAGGTACCTCAGAATATCCTACCGATGAGTGTGGTGATCTGTTATTATTTCCCACGCCTACACCTTCCACTTCATTTTCTCCCACTTCTTCATCTGCCTCAGGTATTGGAGGCACAATGGCCAAGAGCGGAACATTAAAAGGTGGGATATTTTCATGCTCATTTAAAGGTATATACTCAAGTTCAAGTGCAAGATTGTACATATAAGGGATTTCCAAGTTATACGGTTCATTGAACGCCGGAAGAAAGGCCGGTACGGGTAAGTTTAAGTCAAAATCGGGCACAGGCCTCTCTAGCCTGGGTATAACATCAAGTGCAATCTCAAGGTCGGGTGCTAAGGGAGGTACAAGTACACAAGGGGGTATTTGCTTTGGAAGGGGTGGTAGCTCCGGCTCAGACACAACTAGGGAAATAGGAGGAAGATCAAAGACTGGTGCCAGAGGAGGCAAGGGTGGAAAATCGGGTTCAGGCACAGGTGCAGGTACATCCGCTCTATGCCTTGCTCTTCCAAGTACCGTTGGCTATCTCCTCCTTCTTTGCTAGTACGCTTGTCCGTATCTAGGATCTGGGTCCATCTCCGCCTACTTCATTATACCTTACATTAGTACCCTAGCCGGAAACTTTTACTAGTACTGTCCAAACCATGCTCTAATACCAAAACTGTTAATAGAAACATGCCAAACATATCATATATGCAAACAGAAACAAACACATCACTGACTACCACGTGTTGTTAGGTTGCCTTACCAATGTAAGCCCTGGACTTACTGGAGTCACGACCCGTAGAGCCGTCTGCACTAGGACAGCCCCGAACCTATAAACCCGTACAGCCGCCAACTAAGGCCGGCCTCGGATTGATCATCCTCAGCGCTAGGAACCACATAACTCTGTTTGCATATTTGGCAAAACATATACAAAAACACACATGGCAAATACAACATACAACAAAACACATAAAGATATCTGAGTAAAGCGGTTACTACCTGGTGTAGTTTATACTGCCTTTAATATTTTCTAGGCTTGGTGAATTTTACAAAATTTCCTTTGACCTAAATAACATCAAAATAAACTATTTTTAGTATTTCCAAAAATACTCTTGCATTTTTTTGTCAAAAACCGAGCCCACACAGAATTTTACAAAAAATCCAGTGAATTTGGCCCAAATTTCAGGATTTTTAATAAATTCCAAAAAACTAATTTTAACATGAAACCAACGCCATCTGAACCTTTGAAATGTCTATTTTCCATGAAAAAATATTCCAGAAATCATGAGTTCACTGATTTTGTCGTGGAGCTCAAATTTCGCTCTCTAGTTCGATTCGCTCCCCTGTTTTTAGACCCTTTTTCAACAAATTATTTCACCCAGTATTTGTATCCAAAAGTTATGATACTCCTCCGGTCCTAATTATAAGATATAGTTGATTTTTTTGGAGAAATTAAGGAAGCTAATTTAATTACTTTAGAGTATTTTTATTTTTATTTTTTTCTTCAAAGTAATTAGTTTGACTAATAAACTAATATATAATCTAAAGATATACAACTTATAAAATGATTAAGTAACTTATTTAGCTTTCTTAATCTCTCCAAAGGAAGTCAACTGTGTCTTATAATTAGGACCGGAGGTAGTACTATATATCAAAATAATGCCCCGGATGTCTAGTTGCTTCATGTAAAATATAAGCTCAAAAAACGTTCGTTTACTAGTTTAAAAACGCGTTTGAAGCTTCGCTGTCCAGATTTCCAGAAACTGGCAGCAAGCCCTTACTTAGGGTTTTCGGTGTTTTCGACTTTGAAACTTAATCCATGACTATAACCCTACAAAACCACATTCCACAAAAATTAGAGACCTTAAAAATGAAAAAAATACTACCGTAACACTAAGCTTCTACCTTTTGCACGAAAATACCTTAACAAGAACTCAAGAAAGTGAAGTTTTCGGGGTTACCTAGAATCGGAGAACCGTTGGATGTTCTTGGTAGCTTGGTCCTGGAGCTTTGGCTATGGAGGTTGCTCGTCCCTTCTTGATTCTAGAATTTTCGACCCTTAGGGTGAAAATGAGGGGTTAAAACTATTAGAAATTGTGCCCTAGGTATGGAGGTTGCTCGTCCCTTCTTGATTCTAGAATTTTCGACCCTTAGGGTGAAAATGAGGGGTTAAAACTGTTGAAAATTGTGCCTTAGGGGCAAGACATTGTACTTTAGACATTTATGTTATTTAAAGTATTCTCTTTTTGTTATCATTTTGTTTGCATGTTTCCATTGATAACTGTATCCCTGAATATATCTAAAAGATTATCCTAAATGTCCCTAGTCGGTCATCTACACGAGAGCGAAGATGAGATAAGACCAGTGTGACTTTGATGAGGTATGGGGATACGAATCAAAGTCATAGGCACTTGTAACAGTACAAGGTGTTGGACCGACCCACTATTAGAAAGCTGCGTGGATTAAGTCATAAGCTTATCTCATGTATAACCGCGTCACAACGCCCTTTGACCGGGTGATGACAAAGGCTTGGATCGAGATCAGTTGTTTTCATGGAGAGGAATGTGAATGGTCAAGATGGAATTTGTCCCTCGCATTTGTAGAGAGAAAATACTGGGGCCCTCGATGAGTGAGTCTGAGAAATGTATGGCCATACTACGATGGAAAGGAGTTTCCATCTCAATTGTTAGACTACTCAAGAATCGAGAAAGTGATGGTCCAGAACAGGAAGTTGACTTTCTCCATGCCTCATCCTTGACCAAATTATCGTGTGGCAAAAGGGACGTGACATGGTTGTACGATAGGTTATATTGCATCAACGATCCCCATATGAATTGGCTAGTCGCAATGTCTTGCTAGAGGCCGCTTGCGACTTGTGGGCTGATACAGTATTGGCCCGCTGCCAATCTCATGTGGGCCTACAGGGTCGCACACAAGAATGGCCCAACACGAGCAAGAGTTTCCAGATTTATTGAATCTTAAATGTGTTTAAGATTTAATGAATACTTATTTAATCTAGGATGTGTGTGTGTGTGTCAATACACACACACACACACACACACACACACTAATAAATTCGAAAATAATAATGATATTATTTATTGATAATAATATTATTATATATAAAATTTAATTTATTTGATAAATTAAATAACTATAATAAATTGAGATATTGTATCTCAGATTTAATTTTCGAATAAAGATATTGCATATCATATTTAATTTGAACTGAGATATCGGATCTCATTTCAAATTAAATATAAGCATATCATTTCTTGATTTAATTTATAAATATAAATTAAATCTGAAGGCCTATTAATTCAGATCAAGTAGTTAGATTAGATCTGTTGGACAGATTTAATTAATATTATTTAATCCAAATTCGAAATTAATTAGATTAATTTTGAATATTTTAATACGACATATTAGGGTTTTAGAAACCCTATAACAGATGCTGATCTAGTCGTATTAAACGACGGATGAATTAGACGGCCGCGAAACACAAAACCCTAGAGAGAAAAAGAGAGAGACGCAAGAACAAGAAGGCGCTAGCACGCTGCCGTCAGTGTTGGAGGCCGTTCGTGTGGATACTAGTAGAGGGAGAGGACACGCAAAGTCAGCTCCTGTCTGATCGAACAAGAAGGCACTAGCCCACGTGATCAAGATGCCACCTCGTTCGACACGTACGACGTCTCAGGCACACGAGGATCGAGGCGCAAACGCGAATAATAGGTTGAACCCTCCGCATAGGTATGATTCGGAAACCCTAAATCCATATTTAAACGCTATTGAGCGATCCACCTAAGGGATTCGTTAAAAATTTTTATTCCGCTGCGTGTACGGATCCCAACAAAAACACCTTTTTAATAAAGGTAATTTGATCCGGTAATGTTAGAATTAACAGGTGTAAATTTCTGTCCTTTGTGTAATAAATGAGATCTGCTTCCTTGACTTTTACCCCAAGTTTTCCAGATTATTCTAGGGGTCTTTAGGATTCTTCCATGTGGCACCTCCCCCCATAAAGAGAGCAGATTTTTATCATCTTTTGGAGAAAATTACCTTTTTTGGCCCAAAACTTTTGTAAATTACAATTGTGGCCCAGAACTTACTAATTATTCCTTACTTTTCCCATGTACTTTGTTCTGCCCAAAAGGACATATGTGGCGCCATTTAGGGCCCACACACCTACTCCAATTATTTTATGTACAATTTTCCTGATTTATCCCCTTTTATCCGGATTGTAGGACCCACATGTTGACTTTTGAATTGCTTTTTCTTTTCTTTTCTTCCAAGCAACCTTTTAATCATTTTTAGGGGCTAGGTGGAGCATAGGGGCACCACCAAATCTTCCATCACCCATTTTATCAAGCTTTTGCACTTTAACCGGTCCAACCCCTTTCCACCGGTCCACGTCGGGCCCCGATAGTCAACCGGGTACTTTCCTTTGTTCTTTTCTTCAACTTTCCAGATATTTTTCTTTTGAGTGGACATGCTTAGGTGGCAAATCCTTGACTTCTCAAAGTGGCCCCACGCTTGTCCCATTTAGTCCAAAGGAAACCCCTAACTGATCCTTATCGGTCCCGTTTCTATCGGTCAATCGCCTGTGGGTCCTGCATTTCAAGTTTGGGCCTGAATATGACCTAAATCACCTGGTTTTCTATTCTCTCTCATGATGGACGAAATTTCAATAACAATAATAATAGTTGAAAATAAAACTTCTCATTAATTCAGCAATAATTACAAGTACAATAATTACAATAGTAGGGGTGTTACACATATAGTTTTCTATTGTCAAAACTCAAAACATTCCCAAAATCTTAAATAGACTCGCGACAGTGTCGCCAAAAAATAATCCCAATTAAGGAATTTTAAATAGACTCGCGACCATGTCGCCTCTTTGTGGAACTCGGTTTCAACTGTAATAGGCTTTTAGTTTATCCGTGTTCCATGTCCTCTTGACCGCCTTTTTCTTTAGCGTTTCTAGCATATAAGCTCCCCTACCGAGCTTTTCTATGATCCGATATGGACCTTCTCAGTTTGCATCAAACTTCCCATCACTGGCATTCTTATTGCCTATGTCGGCTCTTCGGAGGACTAAATCACCTTGCTCAAACGTCCGGGATCTCACGTTTTTATTGTATCGGGTTGCAAAGAGTTGTTTCGTAGCCATATCTCGGCAATGCGCCGTGATTCTGACTTCATCGATTAATTCCAACTCTATTGCGATTGCTTCATTATTCTCATCTTCCCCATGTAGAGCCTTAATTCTCCTCCATGAGGGTTCACCGATTTCTTCCGGGATCATTGCTTCGCATCCATATGTCAACCTGAAGGGGGTTTCCCTAGTTGCCATTTGGATGCTGGTCCGATATCCCCATAGGATGGAATACAGCTGCTCTACCCAATCAGTCTTTTCCTCCTCCATCCTTTTCTTCAACCCATCTACAATGACCTTGTTGGCCACTTCATCTTGTCCGTTAGATTGCGGATGTTCAACAGAAGCAAAGTGTTGCTTGATGTGGAAGTCGGAAACCATCTGTTGGAAGCCCTTATCAATAAATTGGGTTCCGTTGTTAGTGACCATCTCTGCCGAGATCCCAAAGCGGGATATGATATCTCTTTTGAGGAATTTCTGCACCCTGGCCGAGGTTATTGTTGAGAGTGGTTTCGCTTCTATCCACTTCGTAAAGTAGTCGACAGCTACTATAAGCCATCGTAGCTGTCCTAGGGCCGTCTGAATGGACCCAATAAATCCATGCCCCATTTAAAAAATGGCCACGGAGCCGAAATTCATTTCAGCTCTGACGGGGGGACCATATTATCCTAGCGTGTTTTTGACAACTATCGCATTTCTGGACGTGGTCTTTTGAATTCGTCGCCATTGTGGGCCAGTAATATCCGGCTCGCACGGCCTTTCAGGCTAACGCCTTTGCGCCTATGTGTTGTCCGTTGATTACCTCATGGATTTCGGCCAAAACATACCTAACTTCATCCGAGTTAAGGCACTTGGACATTGGTGAATGCAAACCTTTTTCGATATTGCTGATCATCTATCATCGCATACAAGGCCACTGCTCTTACCGGCTTCTTTGCATCCATTGAGTCGTCAGGGAGGATTCCTCTTTCAAGATAATCGGCAATTGGCTTTGTCCAATCCCAGGACGTTGAGATAACCATAATGCAACTAGGCTCTGACAAACTCTGTTGAATCACGGTTCGGTGATTACCTGGGCTCTTGGTACTTGCCAGCTTAGATAGAACATCAGCCCTAGTATTTTCTCCTCTTGAGATATGCGCAACCGTCACCTTGTCAAAGTCGGCCATAATTTCTTTAACCTTTCCCAAATACTTAATCAGCAAAGGGCCTTTGGCTTGGTAAGTCCCTTCTATTTGGGATGCCACGAGCTGGGAATCAGTCGAGACGTATACTCTCTTTGCTCCATTTTCTTTAGCCTGAATCAAACCGCCAATAAGAGCTTCATACTCAGCCTGATTGTTAGAAGCCCATAGATTAAAATGGAGGGAATGTTCCATCAAAACTCCTTCCAGACTTTCTATTATGATCCCAGCTCTACTTCCCATCATGTTTGAGGATTTGTCAACAAACATCTTCCATATTGCATCATCTTGCATAGCTTCATCTGATGGAGCTAACTCCATTATGAAATCCGCCAAGGCTTGTGACTTGATGGCGTATTGGGCTTCATAAGTTATGTCAAATTTAGACAACTCGATGGCCCAAGTGATCATTCTGTCAGCCAAATCTAGCCTATGAAGATCTGCCATATTGGCTGACTTATTCTGACCACGATTGAGTGGCTTTGAAAATACGGATGGAGTCGCTTGCTGCTATGAGTAGCGCGAAGGCCTTCTTCTCTAGCTTTTGATACCTTAAATTTGAGCCTTGTAAAGCCTGACTTACGAAGTATACTGGGGCTTGACCACCTTCTGCTTCCCCAACTAAGACCACGCTTATTGCCTCTTCGCCCACGGCCAAATACAATATCAAAGTCTCTCCTGGCTCAGGCTTCAACAAAACTGGTATAGCAGATAAACACTATTTTATCTTTGTGAAAGTTGCTTCATACTCTGGGTTCCACCCGATTTGGGCTTCCTTCTTCAACAATCTGAAAAATGGGAGAGAATTTTGTGTCGACTTAGGTAGAAATCTAGTCAAAGCCACCAATCTCCCAGTCAGCTGTTGAACCTCTTTCTTATTCCTCAGAGCTTTCATATCTAACACAGTCTGGCACTTGTCCAGGTTCACTTCAATCCCTCTGTTCGTGAGTAGAAAGCCTAAAAACTTTCCGGACGGAACACCAAATGCACATTTGGCTGGGTTGAGGCGAATCTAGTACTTTCTCAGCTTATTGAATGTCTGCTATAAATCTTCAACATGACTTGTTGGCTTTATGGATTTGACGATCATGTCATCAATATATACTTCCAAGTTCTTTCCTAGCTGATTGTCAAATACTTGGCTCATCATCCTTTGATATGTAGCCCCAACATTCTTCAATCCGGACGACATCACATTATAGCAATAGTTGGCCTTTTCAGTGATGAACGCCGTTTTTTCTTGATCCTCCGGGTGCATGGCGATTTGATTATACCTTGAATATGCATCCATAAATGAAAGTAATTGAAAGTCAGATGAATTATCGACTAATTGATCTATACTGGGCATTGGAAAAGAATCTTTAGGACACACCTGGTTTAAGTTGGTGTAATCTGTGCAGACTCTCCATTTCCCACTCGGCTTTTTGACCATGACCACGTTGGATAGCTGATGAGCTGCTTTTGTCACTAAAGCAGTCAATTAAACTAGGTCCTAAATTATTATGCAGTTTAGGGTCAACCTAGGTCATTCTCCCAAGGAGCAAGCTGTGGGTTATCTTTAGGTGATGAAAAATGCAATAGAATGGAATGAACCTAATTAAAATGCAAGATGCTACTACCTATATGCAATTAATTAACTAAATGTAAGATGAAAATATAATCTAAACCTAAATGAAAGTGAAACTAATCTATATGAATTTGAATGCAATTTTCGAGGGGGTTTTTGTTATGAGAGAATAATTAAAATCCTAAGAAGAAGATTGATTAAAGGCAAATCAAACAACAAAGATCTAATTCAGTTATGAGTGATAAAGGGGACACTTAGGGTTCACATGGAGTTAACTTTCTTATCCCAAATTAATTAATTAGACCAAAGGGAGATTAATGAGATTGGAATTAATGAGTTTAATTAACTAATTGAATCATGAGAAACCCTCAAGTTCAACAACACCTAATCCACTAGAAAACTCATAATGGAATGAGCGCTAGTTAATTAAACCCACTAAAACTAGTTAAAATAGTTTCAAGATATTTTTGGGAATCAAGTTCACAATTGCCTAATTAAATAACTAGACAATTAACCAACCTAATTAAACAACCAAGAGGATAAACCTAAATTAACAATTAAATCAATAATGAAAACTCAATTATTAATATAATTGACAATCAAACGGTTTGCAAACAAAAATCCCAACAAATATCTTAGCACAATTCAAATCCAAATTATCAATTTAATCCAAATCAAATAATATGTCTACAATCTAAAACTAGATTGTTCTCAATAAAACAACTCAAAATTATCTAAAACTAAATAATTTTAAAGTCTTGAAACAAATCGATAAAAGGAAAAACATCCCATATGGTCTTCAAGTATAAGTCCTAGGCTCTAGCTTCCTCCATGCTCCTCCCAAGTTGCCTCTTAAAAGAGCTTAAGCTTCCATAGAAAATCCTCCACCACGTGTTAGACTAGCCACGACCATGAAGAAAATATTGAGAAGAATTGACAATTCAATTGCGCCTCGGTCCTTGCATCCACTGGAGAAATCTCAATTGAATGTCAATTGAGTAATTAATGGAAGTATGGAGGTGGACCCGTGGGATTGAATTGAATCAATAGATGAATGAATTGAATCAATTCAATCCTACGTGTGTGCATGTTGTGGCTCTCAGCGTGCGTTTGCGTGTGTGTCAATTCGTCCTCAGCATCTCTAGGTTAGGTTAATTTATAAGAGGAAGAGAGAGCTTTTGGGTACCAACTTGAGTCCAATAAAATTCCACCATTGGATTTCCTTTTAGCTTCCCTGAAAAATTTTGCACCATAGGATCTTCTAATATGATAAAATCGTGATCTATCATATATTAGGAAATATTATTTAATCATAAGATAACAATCAGAATATTAATAATTTAAGCCCAATAATCTAATAATTAATTCTGATTTATATTATTTCCTAAAATTGGCTAACAATCCAAATATTATCTAATATATCCAAATTAGCCTAAAATAGTCCCCAAAATAAATGAATAAGGTGAGATAAAATATATAAAATTAGGGTTTATCAATAGCCAAGTGGTGTATTGCACCACTCATATGAAACCGGCTTCTAGCAGCTCTTTCACATGTTTTTCCAGGGCCTTTCCTTTCTCTTCGCTGATCTTTCTCTTCTTCTGGGCCACTGGAGTTGACCCTGGACGAATTGCCAACTTGTGACAACAAAATTCTGGATCTACCCCTGGTATCTCGGACGGTTTCCAAGCGAACACGTCCTTGTTCCTTTTGAGGAAATCCTCCAGCTCTGCTTGAACTGCTGGATTTAACGCCTTTCCGACTTTCGTGACCTATCCTGGGTCACTGCCCAAAACGAGATCCTCTAACTCGCCATTTGGCTCTGTCTTTTGCATCTTTTCTTCCTCACGTAGATCCAGTTCGACTAGATTTACCGACCTCTCTTGCAACTTGGCCCTTGAAGCTTCGCTTTTGCCCGTTCGTGACGGTAATGTCGGATTATCTTTGCTTTCTTTAACCGCCTCGAAATAACACTGTTGAGATTCCTTCTAGTCTCCACTGACAATGACAACCTTGTTTTTCCTGCTCACCATCTTTAACTTTTGATGCTTCGTGGATACCAACATATCCCAATTATGGATTGTCGGCCTTCCCAAAATTATGTTGTAAGGGGATGGGAAATCGGCAACCACAAATCTAACCTTTTCCGACTTAAAGGCTTCTTGAGTGCCTAACGCCAGTTTTAGGTCTATATAACCTTTGGGACGTGTATCTTGCCCATTGAAGCCCGTCAGAGTCGTCTTACACGGCTTCAAGTCCTCTTGATTAAACTTCATGCGTTTGAATGCATCCCACAAGATGATATCCACAACACTACCATTATCCACGAAGATCTTCTTTACTCGGCAATTAAACAAAGTTTTTGTGACTACCAAACCATCATGGTGGCCTGGAGCCACGTATTTTAGATCTTCCTTGGTGAAGAATAAGACAGGAGGCTCTGGCTTGTTGGACTCTTCTTTGAACTTTGGGAGATCTAGGATTGATAGGACCTCCCTCAGATACTTCTTTCTTTGGCTCATTGAGTCCCCACCACCTCCGAAACCTCCACTGATCATGTTATAGTTATACTTGGCCTCAGGAAACTTGTCATCACTGTCTTCCGCCTTTTTCTTCTGATCCCTTCTTTTCTTCTCTAAGGGCGGGCTCTTGCTCCGACCCCCATTTTGGCGCTTATTGCCTTGTCGCCCTTGGGTTTGAATAACATACCGACAAAGTTTTCCTTCATGGATAAACTTTTCAATCATATCTATTAAGTCCCAACATTGTTCGGTTGTATGTTCGTGTTGATCATGGAATTCACAATACTGAGACTTATCCAGCGTGGCCTTATGCTGAAGTGGTCAAGGTCGCTCAACCTTTTTTATCTTGGTCGAGCATACTTCTTTCCATAGTTGCTCCAGAGATACTTTAAGAGTAGTATACTTGTCGTATTTCCCCTCTACCCTACTTCCTCAGGGCTTACTATCCGTGAAGCGTCCATGGAAATATTGCCTACCTCCCCCATGCTGCTCTTTTCCCTTAGGGGGTGGGCTTCTAGCCTTCTCTTTCCAACTTGTTATTTCCATCTGCTCCAACTCTAGATACTGCTTAGACCGATCTCGGAAATCGGTTAACAAACTGACACGTCGATTCATGATTGACTTCTTTAATCGTGACGAAACATCCAAACCAGCTATAGCTAGATATAAATGTACTTCTTCCTTTAATCCTGGTACATGTAGGGCTATATCTTTGAAACGATCCAAATACTACTGTAGTGTTTCCCTCGGTGATTGCCTCACCAGACCGAGTTGGAACTCGGTTTTTGGCTGCTTTTTGCTGGTCGCAAAATTCAACAAAAACTTATGCTCCAAGCTTTCCATATCTTGGATCAATTTTGGCACCAAAGAAGTAAACCATATATGGGCATCCCCATGCAAAGTTCCCGCTCAAAGCCGGGGGACGATATGCCCTTCAAACCCCTTCACCATGATCTCCACGTAAAAATTGTTGATATGGACTTGCGGGTCCTGGGTTCCATCATACTTTGGCAGGTCCCTTGAGTCAAGCCCTTTAGGATACAGGAAGCTATGATCTCATCCAAGAAAGGGACTCGCTGTCTTTCTCTGCCATTCTTTCCTCTGAAGGTCCCGGGCACGCTCTGTGATGGTGGCCTCATATCTTCCTTAACAGCATCTCAGCTGTCTACAGGTTTTTTGCCCTTCGCCCGTGCTATGTTTGAGGTTTGACCCTCTAGGGCTTGAGCCTGTGATGGTTCAACATTATTAAGCCTGTTGGGATCACTAGCATCTCGGCCAATCTTTCGCGTTGGCTTCTCCAGCACCCTGATGCGTTCTTCCAGCATCTGAATTCTTTGCGTCTCCTCTTCAGCCGTTTCAACCCGGTGTTGGCCAAACTGGATTTCTTCCACATGATTTACATGTGGTCTCTTATCCTCCACGTGGACAGAAACTGAGACATTAGTCTGTCTTGGGCCATCAACATTTTGGCCTTCCTCAAACAATTGTTGCTAATATGCATTACAGCGGTCTAAATCTTCCCGCATAAGTCAGATATCTTTTCTCTTCTGGAGCTTGTGACGTTGCTCCATTCGCTCCATCCGCTTTAGGGCAGCCTCCAAGGATCCTTGCATCAGTCGAACGTCGGGATCTATGATCGGAACTTGAGGAAAGGAACCTTGCAGTTCTTGCAGGGTAACTTGGTTAGGAGGGGCTGGAGAGGTTCCAGTATTAGTTGTTTCCAGCTCAGTCTCCATTGTCACATGATTGTAATTTGGAGGAACCGAATCCTCACACTGAACCGTTGGTTGCTGGCGTTGTTGTTGCTATCCCTCTAGCAGCTGGTCCTGTCGAGAGTTCTGACTACGGCTTCTTGTGCGTGCAACCATTATCAGTGGTTTGGGAATCGAAGTTTATGGATCCCCACGGTCGGCGCCAATGCTCTGGTATAGAACATAGATGTCTAGTCTCAATGGACCGGTAAGTTATTTATGTTGGATCAAAGGATTCCCAACTGTAGTTATTGGGAATGTACCGAAAGGAATGTCAATATACCCTCATAGATATCTATAGGGATGATACCAGCAAGGGTGGAAGATCACCGAGCAACACCGGAAAGGCTGATCGCCAATAAGGGGTAGGTGTGTGCTCAGTGTAATAGTATTGTAAAAGGTAATGAATAGGAATCGTGCACCTTATGGGAAATCTCCTATTTATAGAGATTGCCTAGGGTTTCCCTCCGGAGGCGTGAGTCCGCCCCTCAAGCAAGATCAGCCTCCACGTTCTGCAAATGCCTGCTCCACTACCTGTACTATCCAGGATTATAGGCATGATCAAATGGTGATTAGCATTTTACCTGATTATGGAGGGATCCTGCTATAAAACGCCTTTACTGGGCCGCCTATCTTCCAGGCCCATTATATGAGTCCATAACAAACTTCTTATTCAATAATCTGAAAGTAACTTGAGTACAACTTGACCTTTAAATAGAGAAACTTTCTTACCCTAATATGACACAAAATTTTTAAAAATACATTCTAAGATATTGAGGATAAGTTACCATCTAAAAATAATTAAATCAAGGATCATAATAAGATATTAAAAATATCATTGAGATCCCTAATTGTTAACTCATATCTATAATAATATCCTAAAAAGAAACTACTAAAAACTTAAAAGATTCTTAGGATGATTTGAATATATCTAAAAGATATATAAAATCTTCCTAATAATCTGGGAAATACAAATTGACACTACTACAACAAATCTGTTTAACGTCCTAAATAAGACCCAATTAATATCCTTTTTAAGAGGGACGTCTAATGAGGGGAAGCAAAAAAATTCATACTTTTGGCGTCCTAAAATTCTTTTAGGACGCCTTATTTAAGACGTCCTAAAATTAATTTAGGACACCTTATGTATGATTTTTGGCATCCTTAAATAACTTTTAGGACGCCAAAAATCACAAGAAGTCTGATTAGTGCTGATTTTTGGCGTCCTGAATAACATTCAAGACGCCAAAAATCACTTATTCCAAAAATCCTTATTTGGCGTCCTAAATATACATTTAGGACACCAAAAAGTATATCTACGGCGTCCTAAACTCTATTTTAGGATGCCGTATATGATTTTTTTTTTGTATTACCTGCTATATATTTTTTTCACTGCGATAAGATGGATTAATGATAATTTTCAGAAACTTGAAATTATAGATAAGATGGATTAATAATAATAAACAAGAATTCAGAAACGGAAGTAACCTGATGGAGAGAATCAGGGCTATTGTGAAGCCTACAAGGACGGATGCCGAAAGAACTGTACCAGGTAAGGGTAAATGGTTCATACACTATCAAAGTTATAAAGAATCAACAATCAAGTTATGAAATTACCCAATACATAAAGAAAAAAGGGTTAGTACTTGCTGCAAAAGTAAATCAAGAATCAGTCAAACAAGTTATATCTATAGATTATGAGAACCTGAAGAACCCAGATGCTCAGCAGAGACTCGAGGTAAAACAACCCAAACCCAATTAAGTAGAATATCTACAAGTGACAATGGGAAGAAATGATTTTACCATGAAATCAAGCGTAAAAAGGCCTTGGGGGACAAACAACATCGAAAACTTACCCCAACCAATGTGTGGTCTCCCAGCACGTCTATAGCAGGCAAGATACCTCTTCCCAATCGGAAGCAGATTATCTCAGAATCCTTCCCTCCTCATCCCTCAGCATCTAATCTGAGCCATCCAAAAATGAATCTAACGTTCAGAAAGAGGTTTTTAAAATTCTCATATTTACTGCATGCGGTATTTTTACCGCATGCAGTTTTTGACATTAATGATTTTCAACCCTTAGATCACTTTTTGAACGGCTTAGATGAAAAGATACTGAGGGATGAGGAGGGAAGCGATTTTGAGAGAATCCGGATCCCTTCCTAATCATATATTATACAACGCAAACATTAGTTGAATTAAAAATGGAACCAAAATGGTAGAGTCCAATAATAGCATATTGCTACATGGAATCACTATGTACATGTCCACACCCGCAGCCTAAAGTGGAAATCAATCCAGACAACAAGAAACTTTAGGGATCCCCAATGTTTTCCTCCCTTCTAGTAGATAAAATAAATAAGAGTCCTTATAAACCTTGTGGGGTTGAAAACTTAATTAATACCATAAATCCATAATAAATAAATCAATTGAAGATAACTCACGTGAGAGATTTTCCTTTGAAGATAATGTTGGAAATTATGCCCTAGGGGCAAGTCATTGTACTTATCAACGATCCCCATATGAATTGGGTAGTCGCAATGTCTTGCTAGAGGCCGCTTGCGACTTGTGGGCTGGTACAGTATTGGCCCATTGCCAATCTCATGTGGGCCTACAGGGTCACACACAAGAATGGCCCAACACGAGCAAGAGTGTCCAGATTCATTGAATCTTAAATGTGTTTAAGATTTAATGAATACTTATTTAATCTAGGATGTATGTGTGTGTATATATATATATATATATATATGCATATATAAATATATTAAATTCGAAAATAATAATGATATTATTTATTGACAATAATATTATTATATATAGTATTTAATTTATTTGATAAATTAAATAACTATAATAAATTGAGATATTGTATCTCAGATTTATTTTTCGAATAAAGATATTGCATATCAGATTTAATTTGAAATGAGATATCGGATCTCATTTTAAATATAATGATATCATATCTTGATTTAATTTATAAATATAAATTAAATCTAAAGGCTTTTAATTTTGGATTAAATAAATAGATTAGATTAGATCTATCAGATAGATTTAATTAATATATTTTTTAATCCAAATTCAAAAATTGGTTTTGAATAAAATACGCCTACTAGGTTTAGAAAAACCTACGGGACATTTTGTCGAGCGTATTAGAAAGCCGCGAGAAACCCTAGATAGAAAATATAGAGACGCACAGTTCAGAGGCGCTAGCACGCCTCCGTTCGTGTTTCTGAAGGTTGTTCGTGTGGATACCGCTAGAGGAAGGCGATTCTAAAGAGTCAGCTTCTGCTGATCGAGAAGGTAGCCCACCAGTTCAAATTGTTCTGCAAAGGTACGATTCGGAAACCCTAAACCTTGATTTAAACGCCGTTGAGCGATCCGCCTAAGGGATTCGTAAAAGTTTTATTCCGCTGCGTGTACGGATCCCAACAAAGGGCATCGAGCCAACTCAACGTGCGTTTAAATTAGGTTTTATACGTGTGTTTATGTATGAGATACATGTATGGTTAAAACCGAATACAGTAATGTGTTTAAATTCAAAAACTCGCGTTAGGGTTTCTACCGGTTACAAGTCGGACTGTGTAGCTGATTCGCGTGGATCTGAAACGTTCAGATCCGATGTCGATCAGTTCGTTAGGGTTTGAAATTTTCGGGAAAAAAAAAAAAAATCACGTTTTTTGGGAAATTATTTTCGAAAATAATATTTTATTTTGAAATTTCTAACGAGACCGCCGTAAGGATCCCGTAGCGTGAGAATTTAAATCATGATATTATATTGTATTTATAATATAATATAAATTAGAGAATTAAATCATGATATTATATTATATATAGTATATAATATAATTTAAATTAGAGAATTTAAATCATGATATTATATTATATTTATAATATAATATAAATTAGAAAATTTAAATCATGATATTATATTATATATTGTATATAATATAATGTAAATTACAGAATTTAAATCATGATATTATATTATATATAGTATATAATATAATATAAATTAGAGAATTAAATCATGATATTATATTATATATAGTATATAATATAATTTAAATTAGAGAATTTAAATCATGATATTATATTATATTTATAATATAATATAAATTAGAAAATTTAAATCATGATAAGATTAATCATAATATTTTATTTCATAATTGTATGACTTAATATATGTTGTGATTTACCTTTCAAATGTTGTTTGGGTATGGTGAACAACATGGCTCTAGAGTTTTACAATTGTTGTAAATTTTAAATATGGCCCGTGAGTCATGCCTCTCTCTCTCTAAATACTCTTGATGTACTTCTTTTTGTTTTAGAGAAGTCCTCTCATTGGCTTGAGAGGATTTTAGGTTAAGGTTGAACCATGTTGTGTCACAATTTTAATTATGTCTTGATTTGATCATTGCATAATTAATTTAGAATTTTAATTATGTTTTGATTAGATCACTCATAATTAATTTAGAATTTTAATTATGTTTTGATTAGATCACTCATAATTAATTTAGAATTTTTAATTATGGTTTGATTAGATCACTCGTAATTAATTTAGAATTTTAATTATATTTTGATTAGATCACTCATAATTAATTTAGAATTTTAATTATTTTTGATTAGATCACTCATAATTAATTTAGAATTTTAATTATGATTTGATTAGATCACTCATAATCAATTTAGAGTTTTAATTATATTTTGACTAGATCACTCATAATTAATTTAGATATTATATGAGATACAATAGTGATTGCATTCATATAAGTATAATTAATAGGATTAATCTAATTATACCCTCTAAATAAAATCTTAAGTCATAATGCCACCAATAAATGAATACTTGTCAAAACCTAGATCGCCTATTTGTATGTTCCACCAAAGTGGATGCATCTGAGTTATCTTGGTGAGACAAGAGTGAGTAATGGTGATACTCAATATTCATTATTGTCCGGACTTAATTGAGATTATCAAAACGGTTTTGGATCTCAAGGCATTAGATGGGATTAAACATGCCACGTCATATGATGATTAAATCCCATAAAGATCTAAGAGTTACATATGATGTAATTGGCAAGGGGTTTGCCTACCTAAATAACTTAATTTAAGCGTCCTGCCAAAGCGGACTTAAATTTAAGCCAAATATGGATCTTAGCCCACTAATTATAATGAGGGTTGTTAATTCAGTGGGAGGTTACTACTTAAACTTTGCATACCTTTAGTTGTAGAATCATGTAGTCTAGTAATACTTCAACACCATCAATGCGATCAGTCCTTGAGAAGGACGAACTCGATGAGACAAACTCTCTTGACATGTTTGGGACTTAAGCGTTGATCCTAAACACGAAAGAAAAGAGTATCTCATCAATCAACCCATTCTTGACGAGCCTTCAACTACCGATCCAAGAGCTCGATCGATGCTTATAGGAAGCATAAAGATGACTCTGTGGATGCAGGATGCCTGATGCTTGCCACTATGCTTCTAGACCTCAATAAAGATCTAGAACATGTCAAGTCTTTTGAGATGATTGTTCATCCTACGGAAATGTTCCAGTAACAGGCAAGGCTTGAGAGGCTTGAATTCCCCATGTCCCAGAGTTATCTACAGATGTGATCTTCAACTCACTCCCAGGAAGTTATGATAACTTTGTCATGGATTACAACATGAACAACATGGAGGAATCAATTTTTGAACCGCATGAAATGCTCAAAATCGTGAGCTAAGCCTTACGAAGAGGCCCAATACTGTTTTGACCGTTCAGAAAGGAAGGGGAATGAAACGGAAAACCAAGAAGGAAAAACCTCCGAAGGATAGAGTCTGCTTCTTTTACAATGAACTTGGTCATTTGAAAAGAAATTGCAAACTCTACCTCGAAGATCTGGATAAGAACAAGAAGGATAGCGGGGCTATCGCTTCAAGTATCTATGTCATAGATATTCGTTTTTCTACTTCCTCAACATGGGTATTGGATACTACATGTGGATCTCACATTTGAATAAATGTAGGATCTCAAGGACTGTAAAAAAAATTGAATGGACATATCTATGACATAACTAGTAAAAGGTTCAAGTCAAATGATTTGAATCCGACCTATCTATGGCATTGTCGTCTAGGCCATATAAATGAGCAACGCATTTCGAAACTCCATAAAGATGGATTTCTTAACTCATTTGATTTTGAATCAATTGATACATGCGAATCTTGTTTATTGGGAAAGATGACAAAGGCACCTTTTACTGGACACAGTGAGAGAGCCACCAATTTATTGGGCCTCATACATACTGATGTGTGTGGACCAATGAATACATCTCGCGAGGAGGTCATTTGTACTTCATTACATTTATAGACGATTTCAGTAGATATAGATATATCTATTTAATGAAACATAAGTCGGAATCTTTTGAAATGTTCAAAATATTCCAAAATGAAGTGCAAAATCAACTTGGCAAAACAATTAAGACACTTCGATCCGATCGGGGTGGTGAATATTTGAGCCAAGAGTTCATTGACCATCTTAGGAGTTGTGGGATCGTCTCGCAACTTACTCCTCCAGAACACCTCAATGGAATGGTGTTTCGAGCGGAGGAATCGAACTCTATTAGATATGGTTCGATCTATGATGAGTCAAAGAGATCTTCCACCTTCCTTTTGGGGCAATGCCCTAGAAAAACAGCTGCGTTCACACTGAATCGTGTTCCGTCAAAGGCAGTTGAAAAGACACCATATGAGATATGGACTAGGAAGAAACCCAGTTTGTCATTTCTTGAAATTTGGGGATACGAGGTTTACGTTAAACACTAAGCCTCTGATAAATTATCATCCAGATCCTCAAAATGCCTATTTGTGGGGTATCCTAAGAAAACTAAAGGATACTATGTCTACAATCCTACCGATCACAAAGTGTTTGTTATTCGGAATGGTGTTCTTTTGGAGAAAGAGTTCATCTCTAAAAGAGCCAGTGGGAGTAAGGTGAAACCTCGAAGAAGTTCGAGAGTCACCGGACAATGTAGAACCACAGATGGAAATCGGAGAAGACTCACAACAAGTTGTCGAGCCTACGCCACAAGGCCCACGAAGGTCCGATAGAACACGGCTACAGCCTCAGAGATATGGATTTCTGATTACTACAAGCCTTGATGTTTTGCTCATTGAGCACAATGAGCCAACTACCTATCGCGAGGCCATGGTGGGACCCAACTCCGAAAGATGGCTTAGTGCCATGAAGTCTGAAATGCAATCCATGTACGACAATGAGGTATGGGCCTTAGTCGATCCACCTGAAGGTGTAAAAACCATTGGGTGCAAGTGGGTTTTCAAAGAGAAAACTGACATGGATAGCAAAGTAAATATCTTCAAGGCACGACTGGTTGCAAAAGGATTCACACAAACTCATGGTGTGGACTATGATGAAACCTTTTCCCCAGTTGCAATGGTCAAATCAATCAGAATCCTTCTTACCATTGCATCATATTATGACTATGAAATATGGCAGATGGACGTCAAAACAGCCTTCCTTAACGGAAAGCTTCTTCAGGATGTGTACATGACACAGCCTGAGGGTTTTGTGCGTCCAGAGGACTCTGGTAAAGTTTGCAAGCTTCAAAGATCCATTTATGGTTTGAAGCAAGCATCTCGGAGCTGGAATCATCGTTCTGATGAAGTAGTCAAAGAGTTTGGATTCATTCAAAACATAGATGAACCTTGTGTTTACAAGAAGGTTAGTGGGAGCACAGTTGTATTTCTAGTGCTTTATGTTGATGACATCCTACTCATTGGGAATGACATTCCTACCTTGCAGAGTGTCAAGTCTTGGTTAGGAAAGTCTTTCTCAATGAAAGATTTAGGCGAAGCCACTTACATCCTTGGGATTAGGATCTATAGAGATAGATCTAAGAGGCTAATAGGCCTAAGTCAGAGCACATACATAGACAAGATACTGCATAGATTCAGTATGCAGGATTAAAAAAGGGGTAACATGCCCATGTCTCATGGCATCCATCTCGGTAAGAATTTGTGTCCTAGTACACAAGATCAAAGAGACCGCATGAGTAAGATTTCATATGCCTCCGCCATTGGATCTATCATGTATGCCATGTTATGTACTCGACCGAATGTCTCATGTGCCTTGAGTATGACTAGCAAATATCAATAAGATCCCGGTGAGGGTCACTGGACTGCTATCAAGAATATCCTTAAGTACTTAAGAAGGACTAAGGACTTATTCTTGGTATATGGTGGCTTGGAGGATGAGCTCTGTGTGACAGATCACACATATGCGAGTTTCCAAACTGACCAAGATAATTCAAGATCGCAATCAGGATATGTATTCCTGTTGAATGGTGGTACGGTGAGCTAGAAGAGCACTGTAGTTGATTCTGCAATAGAAGCTGAGTATATAGCAGCATCGGATGCAGCTGAGGAGGCCTTTTGGATTAGTAAGTTCATTACTGGACTAGGGGTGGTTCCTATCATCTCAAATCCAATAGACTTGTTCTGTGACAATAGCGGTGCTATTCCGCAGACCAAGGAGCCTAGGTCATATCAAAGGACCAACCATATACTCAAGCGATTTCATCTTATCAGAGAAATCAATGATAGAGGTGATACAAAAAAAAAATTATTATGCAAAGTACCAGGAGAAAGAAAGTCATTGTACTTTAGACATTTATGTTATTTAAAGTATTCTCCTTTTAGTTATCATTTCGTTTACATGTTTACATTGATAACTGTATCCCTGGATATATCTAATAGATTATCCTAAATGTCCCTGGTCGGTCATCTACGCGGGAGCGAAGATGAGATAAGACCAGTGTGACTTTGATGAAGTATGGAGATACGAATCAAAGTCATAGGCACTTGTAAGAGTACAAGTTGCTGGACCGACCCACTATGAGAAAGCTGCATGGAATAAGTCATAAGCTTTTCTCATGTATAACCGCGTCACAACGCCCTTTGACCTGAGATCATCATGGATTCCTACATGATGAGTCGCTGGTCTTTGACCTAGTCAAAAGTCACCTTTGACCGGGTGATGATAAAGGCTAGGATCGGGATCAGTGGTTCTCATGCGGAGGAATGTGAGTGGTCAAGATGGGATTTGTCCCTCACATTTGTAGAGAGATAATACTGGGCCCTCGATGAGTGAGTCTGAGAAATGTATGGCCATACTACGATGGAAAGGAGTTTCCATCTCAATTGTTAGACTACTCAAGAATCGAGAAAGTAATGGTCAAGAACAGAAGTTGACATTTTCCATGCCTCATCCTTGACCAAATTATCGCGTGACAAAAGGGACGTGACATGGTTGTACGATAGGTTATATCGCATAAACAATGACGTTGATCCTCTTACTAAGCCGCTTGCACAAGTAAAACATGAGCGTCATGTTAGGGCAATGAGAATTAAGGTAATTAATGATTGCACCTAGTGCAAGTGGGAGTCTGTTGGAAATTATGCCCTAGGGGCAAGTCATTGTACTTATCAACGATCCCCATATGAATTGGGTAGTCGCAATGTCTTGCTAGATGCCGCTTGCGACTTGTGGGCTGGTACAGTATTGGCCCGCTGCCAATCTCATGTGGGCCTACAGGGTCACACACAAGAATGGCCCAACACGAGCAAGAGTGTCCAGATTCATTGAATCTTAAATGTGTTTAAGATTTAATGAATACTTATTTAATCTCGGATGTATGTGTGTATATATATATATATATATATATATATATGCATATATAAATATATTAAATTCGAAAATAATAATGATATTATTTATTGACAATAATATTATTATATATAGTATTTAATTTATTTGATAAATTAAATAACTATAATAAATTGAGATATTGTATCTCAGATTTATTTTTCGAATAAAGATATTGCATATCAGATTTAATTTGAAATGAGATATCGGATCTCATTTTAAATATAATGATATCATATCTTGATTTAATTTATAAATATAAATTAAATCTAAAGGCTTTTAATTTTGGATTAAATAAATAGATTAGATTAGATCTATCAGATAGATTTAATTAATATATTTTTTAATCCAAATTCAAAAAAATTGGTTTTGAATAAAATACGCCTACTAGGTTTAGAAAAACCTACGGGACATTTTGTCGAGCGTATTAGAAAGCCGCGAGAAACCCTAGATAGAAAATATAGAGACGCACGCTCGAGGCGCTAGCACGCCTCCGTTCGTGTTTCTGAAGGTTGTTCGTGTGGATACCGCTAGAGGAAGGCGATTCTAAAGAGTCAGCTTCTGCTGATCGAGAAGGTAGCCCACCAGTTCAAATTGTTCTGCAAAGGTACGATTCAGAAACCCTAAACCTTGATTTAAACGCTGTTGAGCGATCCACCTAAGGGATTCGTAAAAGTTTTATTCCGCTGCGTGTACGGATCCCAACAAATAATTGGTGGAGCAACCGAAGCGAATATGCAAAAGCCAATGTGCAACTGATTGGAAAAACAAGGGAAAAAAGAGATGAGCAAGTTTGCAAATTAGCGCAGAAATAGTGTCAACAATGAGAAAAAGCATAAACTTGCCAGGTAAAACAAGAAAAACCAGCCAAACTTCATAGCACTGTCAGTCCTGTGACAAGAGAGAGCACAAATTCTAAGAACAGAAACAAACCATATTGAATAGTAAAAGCAGGAAGCAAAACAAAGATAAGATCCTGATCATTAAATGTTTCCCCCCGACAGTATTAGTATACCCAAAATTTGCAGGAGCATTTAAATCTCGTACAAAAGTCTAAATTTAATCAACTAGAAGAGTTAATGCTCTGGGGGCTTCCCAAATTCAATAAAAAAGATAAAAGATTAGTTTTTATTCTATAACAGAACCTGAAGTAACAAGGAAGAAATCATAGATAAGAAATATAAGTTATAAACTCACCTACCAAATAGATTGACTACTGATTCCTTTTTGCCTTTTTGTTTTTATCAGCTCTAGTGTCAAAATCATAACATCATTGCTACCATGAATCAAGTATAAGAAACTATTTAGCCAAGAAAAATATCAGACAGTATTCAAGGTTCTTTCTTGTTTTTGAGAATATAGCAGAATGATTCAAGAAAAATGGCAGACATTTTGCCACTTTCGTACATAATCGATAAATAAAAAAAGATAGAAAGTTTCTAGTTCATGATATCATCACCAGGATAAATTTCTGAACACTTGAAAATATGATTCGGTTCTGAGAAACATGAGTAACCTATAAGTGCCACCCATTGCCAAACAATAGGCATAGCAAGCAGAGTGAAACATTGCCAAAATTTGATTTTTTTTTTTCAGCCAAAACTAAACATGACAACATTGAGAGCAAGAACTTAGTTATCATAGTTTACAACTCTGGATTATTAAATAAGAAAACCATCTGGGTTGACAATATTCCTTACAAATGAAAGTTTGACACACGCTAAGGAGCAGCCTTATTCCTTGTTGCCTTGCTTCTGCTATGACATAGTCCAAGGCCTGCAAACCAACTCACAACAAAGTTTTGATTGATCAGAAAATAATTCTAAACTTCTTACATACATGGGCCCGAAAAAAAATCAGCAACAAAACATAGAGCATTTAAACATACTCAAGTGTGAAGCTAAGTTGCAAGTCTGGCTCTGATGATAATTTCAACAAAGCTGCAAGTACAAAAATAGTACTTAAACTATAGACATACTCCCTCAGTCCTGTATTATAAGCTTCAAGTACTTAAACAATACCTAAACTTCTACATATGATTAAACCTCTTAATAAAATTTAGCACAGACAAGCCCACACCCCACCCACATCAACCACAACTTTCAAGCAGAGAATATATATGAAACATGACCAAAAGTTTTCAAAACCTCTAATAAGGATGGCACCTCAGAACCAGCTGTTGCCGGTGCAACTTGCTGTACAGAACCTGCAAGGTTTACAGCTGACCTGAAGAACATAAATATCTATTGTTTTTAGTACTCTAGTTTAATAGCCCAGCAGACACAACACTCTACTGTATAGTAGGAAGCAACTGTCTTCCTTCCAACACCAACAAAGTATACTTGGAGTCAATGACATCTATCAAAGAAATTCAAAGACAGAATTCTCTTAAACTCTGAACTTGTAGGAAAACAGAGAAATACACTGACATCAAATGAACAATAAAACATTTTTCTCAGTCAACAGAATGTGCCAGAATATGTTTAGGACCTACTAATTAAACATTGATCTAACAACATTTGAACTAAGCCAGTGCCCTCTCTCCATGCACTTTCTAAAGCATTCCATGCTCCTGATGTTAAATTCTCCACGGAATTATCAAACACCTTCAAACCCTGCAAACATTATGGAGCTCAAATCTATGTGCTTGATGCTTAAAACAAGAAAATAGTAGTGAGAATTTTCATGCACAATGACAAAATTACAAAGGCATGTTTTGCAGCCATTTCATTTGTTCCATTGTTCAAATACTTCAAATCATCAAGTTTCTTTAATTTTTTGGACAATGCAGCCTACAATTTATAACAATCTAGAGAAATTGAATAAGTCATGGCAAGAAGAGAGAAAACAGGAGATGTACAATTGAGAGCTCATTTGTCTTGCATATCTTAAAAGTAAAATTGACAAAATTTCCCTTTGGATTCTTATTATTCTCCCCCTCAGGGAAAAGAATCATCCTCAACTCTTGAGAACCTTCAAGAGATACCCAAGAATCAAAGATCTATTGTTGCACCTGCAAAAGTGAAACAGCTGAACTAGAAAAAGAATGGTTGGAGCCCTACTTTTCACTCACACTCAAATCACCCTCAACCATATGCACCGCAATTTCACCTTCTTTTTCTTTCTCATCGAGAGAAATATCTACATTATCAAATATTCTTTCCTCTTTTTCTGTCTTTTGCTCTTCACTCAATTTTCTCTAAGTATACAGTCTCCAGAAATTTTAATTTCATCTTCACATGCTTGCTCAGAACTAAGAGAAGACAAAATAACCTTTTTGTTATTGAGGACAAAAGAATAAGAATTCTTGTAAGCATTATACCTAGCCTTCTTATCAAACTACTATGGATGACTAAGTAAAAGATGACAAGTTTCTATGTAATCAATCCCTTTTGCAATTAAAGAGAGCTAGGTAAAAAAAAGAAGCCAACGGAGCTCTCTGCTAGGGTTTCCGTTACGACTGAAATTGAGTGCGTCGTTGCCCACTGCAACGGCGAAGATGAGTGGCCCCTCCGGCCTTGTTCTGTGGGGAGGGGTAAGTGAGGGTAAGCTGGAGGATGAACGAGAGGAATGGCTTCGAAGGAAGAAGAAGGTGCGATTGGATACGAACAATTTCTCAGATGGAATCTCACGGCCTGTGCGCGATGAGTCGTGGATACAAACGGATGAAAAGGTGGCTTCACCAAAGTCGTATAGAGAATCATTATTGCAGAATGTCAATTCAAGGGTGAGTTGGTGGGAATGGTCGAAAGGCGAGGAGGAAGAGCAGTCTGAAGATTATGGAGTTGAAACTGACTTTGCGAAAGTTCTGAATCCGTCGGACGGTATATCGATCGACGCTACAAATCCTCAATGTCCTAAATTTTGCTTTGAGGAGAAGGAGAAGGAACGACTATGGAAGCCTTTTGGGAGAACACTGGTTATAAAACTATCAGGCAGACAGCCTTCTTATGGTTTTATGGTCAAGAAGTTACGGCAATTGTGGGAGCGTAAAGGTAGTATAGACCTTTTTTATCTTCAAAATGACTTTTATCTGGTGAACTTCCAACGTGAAAAGGATTATATGGAGGCTCTGACAGGTGGACCGTGGGTGATTAATGATGCCTACTTGAATGTTGCAAGGTGGAAGCCCGATTTTAGCCTGAAAAATGAACGTATAGAGACTGTGGTTGCTTGGGTTCGTTTACCAGATTTTCCAGCTCCCCTATTTGATAAAAAGTTCCTGCTGAATCTAGGCAATGTTATTGGCAAGGCCATCAAATTAGATATTCATACGGCTCACAGGGCGCGTGGAAAATTTTCTCGAATGTGCATCGAGTTAGACTTGACCAAGCCTCTTGTGCCGGAGTTTAAGGTAGAAGGACAAACTTTAAGTATAGTATATGAAAGCTTGGGGTTGTTATGCACCAAGTGTGGTATGTTTGGCCACGTTAAAGATGGTTGTGAGTATTTTCAGCGTAAGAAGTGTGAGACACGGATGGAGGTAGAAAAACTGGGTGATAAAACGAGGGGTGATGAGGGATCTGTAGGGGGAAGAGATTGTTGGCAGACAGTATAGAGACCTAGACGTCAGAGAGCCTTTGATAGTATACCGAGGGCGGCTCAGAGTGGTTCACGGTTTACAGTATTGGAGGAGGAAGCAATTGGGGAAGGATTGCATAAGGAGCCTGTAGAGAATGGGAATCTTGTGAATGATCAGGAGGAGGTCCTAGAAAAGGAGCCAAAGAAGCAGGGTAAGAAAACTAACATGGGTGATGGCAAGATGAGCTCCAGGGGATTTAAGGTGAAAATTGTTAATTCTGAGGAGCAAAGGGGGAAGATGGTGACAGAAGGGAAAGTAAAGAAAGTGCCATACCAAGGTAAAGTGACAGAAGAGCGCATACCTCTAAAGGATGTTCAAGAGGTGCAGATGAGTGCTGAATGTGTACCTGAAACTAATTTGGAGGTGTATCGCAATAGAGGAGTGGGAAGTTGTGTGAAAGAAAATCTCCATCCTGGAGAATTGTTGTCAGGGGTGAATTGTAATGCTGATATGGAGATGGAAACTTCAAAAAATGAAGAAGAGGTTGAGGATATAGGTGCATGCAGTGGTATGGCTTATGGGAAGAAATATGCCACGCTGGAGCTTGCTAATGATCGGTGAGTCTTCTCTGTCACTATGTACATTGTTAGATATGATGTTGAACATATTGATATGGAATAGTAGAGGAGCGGCCAATAAAGGAGTGACGACTGTCATTAGAGATATGCGTAAGAGATATAGATTAGATATAGTAGTTATTCTTGAGCCAAGAATTAGTGGTTCCATTGCTAAAAAGACCATCAAAGGGTGGGGTTTTAAACAGTCGAGAAAAGTATAAGCTGAGGGGTACTCTGGGGGTATTTGGATACTATGGGAATCAGATGATCTGTTGGTGGATGTTATTGCTTCAGGTGACCAATTTCTCCATTGTAATGTGAGGTTGGGAGGGGCTAATTTGTTATTCACAGCCATATATGCTAATCCAAATGTGCAAAGGTGGCATGGGTTGTGGGAAGATTTACTAAGAATTTCAGAAGGTGTTAATGTTCCGTGGCTCCTTGGTGGAGATTTTAATGAGATTAAATCTCCTTTGGAGCAAAAAGGGGGTGGAAGAGTTAATGAAACTAGATGTAGGAGATTTAATGATTGGATCCAGGATTGTAAGCTTCTTGATATTGAGGCAAATGGTCCTTTATTTACATGGAGAGGGCCTAAGTGGGAAGGATTGGAAAGAGTCTTCAAGCAGCTGGATAGATGTCTGTGTAACTCTCTTTGGCAGGAAACGTTCGCAGGAGCTGAAGTAAGAGTTGTACCGCGTGTTGGGTCAGACCACCATCCTATAGTGGTGATGTTAGAAGAGGAAAAGAAGGGGTTTCTAGAGAGACCATTCAGATTTCAAGCTACCTGGTTGTTGCATGAGCAGTTCGCTGAGTTGATGCGGCATAATTGGCCTATGTATAGGGAGGCTCATAGTAACCTTTCTGTATTGCAGCGATCCTTGGTTAATTGGAATAAGGAAGTATTTAAAAGTATTGAGGGTCGCAAAAGGAGACTCCTTAGTCGACTTAATGGGGTGCAAATCAATTTAGAAAGAAGAAGTAACATTTTTCTTGTAAATCTGGAAAAAGAGTTGGAGGTGGAGCTTATGACAACCTTGAGACAAGAGGAAATTTTGTGGTTTCAAAAATCAAGGGGAAGGTGGATGGAGGAGGGAGATCGTAGTACTAGGTTTTATCACACAAAAACCTTAGTAAGAAGAAGAAGAAATAAGGTGAAGATGATTAAAAACGAAGTTGGGCAATGGATGGAGGATGATGCTGACATTGGGAATTTATTTCAGGTTTACTATGAGAGGTTGTTCCAAAGTGCAGCTGGTAGTGAGTGTTGGTGCCGAACTGAACATGGTTGGGGTGATGTTGGTAAGGATAAGCTGAGTAGGCTGGGGAGGGACGTGAACAGTGAGGAAATAAGACATGCATTTTTTCAAATGGGCAGCTTTAAGGCCCCAGGGAATGATGGTTTTCCAGCAGTCTTTTATCAGAAAAATTGGAATGTGGTAGGAGACTCGGTGTGTAGGTTAGTTAAGGAGTTCTGGAGGAATCCGACACGGATAAGGGAGGTTAATGACACTCTTGTGGTTCTTGTACCGAAAGTGGATCAACCTGAATTGGTAAGCCAGTTTCGCCCCATATCCTTATGTAATGTTTCATATAAAGGGCTTTCTAAGTTGATAGTCAATCGTCTTAAGCCTCTTATGGATAAATTGGTATCTCCCTACCAAACAAGCTTTGTACCTAGGCGGAGCATTCATGACAGCATAATAGTGGCTAATGAAATGGTGCACTCAATGAAAAGAATGCAAGGGAGGAAAGGTTATATGATCCTTAAAATAGACCTTGAAAAGGCATATGATAGGATGGAGTGGCACTTCCTTGGGCGTATTTTGGAAGAGATTGGGATGGATGGGAATCTAAGGAGGGTCATTGAAAGCTGTGTGAACACCTCCACTATGACGTTGCTATGGAATGGTGGAAAGCGTGGGTCCTTTAGGCCTTCAGGGGATTGAGGCAAGGAGATCCCTTTTCTCCTTACCTATTTGTCCTAGGAATGGAAAAGTTGACTCATCTTATCATGGATTGTGTCAATAGTAAGAAATGGAAACCGTTGAAAGTAGGAAGAAATGGAACAGAGGTATCACATCTTATGTTTGCTGATGACCTTTTATTGGTCTGTGAAGCAAGTCTGGACCAGATTAGTGTTGTTATGAAGGTATTGGAAGATTTTGGTGTGCTTTCAGGTCAAAAGGTTAACATACAGAAGTCTATTTCGAATAATGTTAATAAATGGCTGCAAAAGGAGATATGTACTTTCTCTGGTTTTAAATGTGTGGAAGATTTGGGGAGATATCTAGGGGCACTCATGCTTTCAGGTGGTGAGCATAAGAAGACTTTTCAGCATATTCTAGATAAAATGCAAGCTAAACTGAGCAGCTGGAAACAACAGACGCTATCTCTGGCTAGATGTCTCACTCTAGTACAGTCTGTAACGAACCAAATGGTGGTTTACCACATGCAACACTCTTGTCTACCTGCTGGTGTTCGTAACCAGATGGAAAAAATTCAGAGAAGCTTTATTTGGGGGGATGGAGATGGAGCAAGGAAGATGCATGCAGTTAGTTGGGAGATTTTGTGCACTGAGAAAAAATATGGTGGCTATGGCCTGAAACGTTTAAGTACTATGAATGAAGCACTTTTAGGAAAGATTGCTTGGAATGTTATAACCAAGCCATCCAACTTGTGCTCCAAGTTCCTGAGTGGGAAGTACAGTAGAAGCAGGAATTTAATGACAGAAGCTAGTAGTAAGCAATCAGACTCAAAGTTGTGGAAAAACCTTGTTAAGATATGGCCAAAGATACTGGAGAATGTGTACTGGAGTGTAGGGAATGGGGAGGATGTTCATTTCTAGACTGATAAATGGATTGATAAAGGAAAAAGGCTGGTTGAGGTGTGTCCTAGACAGCTGACAACAACAGATGAGAATGTGAGGGTATATGAATTGGTTAATGCTCATGGTCATTGGGAGCTGGACAATATTACTAATCTGATTAATGATGCAGCGAAGGAGTATATTTTGGCGGTTCCACCTCCAAGTATTGCTAGGGGGAAAGATTGTATCAGATGGAAATCTAGTCTTGACAACAACTATATAACAGCGGACATGTATTGCTTATTAAGTGATGTAAAGGGAGAAAGGGATGTGCAGTGGGACAAGATTTGGAAGTGGAAAGGCCCTAGACGCATCCAGGTGTTCTTATGGATTGCGATGCAGGGGAAGCTCTTAACAGGGGACAGGAGGCACCTTTTGTTAGGGGGAAACCCGAAGTGCTGTAGGTGTGTGGATCATGTGGAATCTCTTATGCATGTGTTAAAGGAGTGTTGGGTGGCATCGAGTTTGTGGCAAGCACTGCATGATGGCAGACATAGAAATGAGTTTAGAGTACTAGAAGGGAAGGACTGGTTTTTATGGAACTTAATGAGAGAAGAGAGGGATTGGGGCCTGTCCTTTGGGGTGGCTTGCTGGCTGCTATGGCAATGGCGGAATCGGGAGCTTTTTGAGGAAGGGTTCAAATTACCAAGTGACTTGGGAGCAACTGTAAACAGATATGTGCAGGAAATTAAGTCTGCAAGAGTAGACTTTGGGACGCTTATTAAGACCAAGGAGGAGCTACAAATCAAGTGGAACCTACCTAGAATGGGATGGACTAAACTAAATGTTGATGGGGCTGCAAAAGGGGTTTCGGGTCTTGCTGGATGTGGGGGTCTCCTTTGAGGATGCAATGGTGAATGGGTGAGTGGGTTTGCTCGAAAACTAGGAAGATGCTCAGCTGTGCTAGCTGAATTATGGGGAGTGCTTACTGGACTTGTCTTAGCAGCTGAACTCCAAATTCAATGGGTGGAAGTGGAAAGTGATTCAACCACGGTGGTCTCAATGCTGCATAAGCTGCAGGAGGACGAACCTGTGGATTCCAGTATTCTGACTGATATCTCCCTAGTACTGAAAAAGTTCTCAAGGATGGTGGTAAGTCACGTATTTCGAGAAGGCAATTCATGTGTTGATGCCTTAGCTAATCTGAGTTTTAGTCAAGATGTAGTGTATGGTGTTTTTTTTGATCCCCCTGCTGGTATTCGTAGATACCTTTATAGTGATGGTGTGGGAGTATCCTACCCACGTTCTGTAGTGATTCAGTAACAGGATTCTGATTAGGGCATTGCCCCGTATGAATATCAAAAAAAAAAAAAAAAAAGGTGACAAGTTTCTATTGGCACCATATCACAAAGCAATTCATCGCTATACTTGGCAATAGAAAAGGATAAAAGTCCTTGCTTAGTTACCTGAAATACATTGGATTCATTCAACCAATAGAAAAGGATAAAATTACTTGTTTAGTCAACTATCCGTATTCTATCCCAAATACAAACTCACAAGTAAATTTGCAAAAAGAAACTTCTTATTCAGTAATCTGGAAATAACTTGAGTACAACTTGACCCTTAAATAGAGAAACTTTCTAACCTTAATACAACTAAAAAATTTAAAAAAGAAAGATATTCTAAGATATTGAGGATATGATGCCATTTAAAAATAATTAAATCAAGGATAATAGTAAGATATTAATAATATCCTTGAGATCCCTAATTGACAACTCATATTTCTAGAATAATATCCTAAAAAGAAACTACTAATAAATCTAAAATATTCTTAGGATGATTTGAATATATCTAAAAGATATATAAAGTCTTCCTAATAATCTGGGAAATAAAAAAATGATTTAATTGAGAGCCTATTTGTCTTGCACATCTTGAAAGTTGAATGCCATACAGGATACCTAACAAAATTGATAAGATTGCCCTTTGGATTTCTATTAGGTATATTGTTGACTCGTTAGAGCTTTAACCGTTGCTTTAGACATTGTTTATGAAGTACTCCCTCCGGTCCTAATTATAGGAGTTATTTAACCGATTTTGGAGGGATTAAGGAGATGAATTAAATTAATTAATTTTACTCATTTTCCTAAAATGCCTTTATATAAATTTAAAATGACATAAGTAAAAGTGAATTACAACCCCACCACATACTCTTCGACCAATATTTCTTTTCACACGCTTTCTAATTGAAATAATGGTCTTACTATATAAACATATATGTGTGTATATATGTATACATATAGATCTATCTACACATACTCATATATCTACACACGCGCGCGCGCACACACAGATATATGTGTATATATATACATATATGTGTGTATATATGTATACATATAAATCTATCTACACACCCATATATCTACACACGTATACACACACAAATATATATATATATATATATATATTTTTTTTTGTGTGTGTGTGTGTGTATATATATATGTGTGTGTGTGGGTAGTGTGTGTTTGTGTGTACACAAACACAAACACATATATACATATTTATGTACACACATATATACATACACACACATATATATAAATGCTCCTAATAATAAGTATAGATAGGGGTATTATAGGAAAAAATTGACAAAAGTTAAAACTTGCTCTTATAATTAGGACCAAAACCAACTCCAAAATGTGCTCCTATAATTACGACCGGAGGGAGTATAAAAGACTTAAATTAAACGGATGTAAGCTTCTTAGAAGATGCCGTTGACATCAATGTTTGCACAAATGATCCATCAAATAATAACAAGAGTAAATACCCTTTTAGGTCCCTGGAAAAACACGCTCTGCCCATTTTGGTCACTGAGTAAAAAAAAAGTCATTTCGGTCCTTCTTAGGGACTAAAAATGATTTTTTGGGAATTTGTGAGGGATTAAAATGCCCACAAAAAATGACTAAAAAGACTAAAAGGGACCTTTTTTTTTTACTGTTTAAGGACTAAAAATGACATTTTTTTACTCAGTGACCAAAATGGGTAGCGCGTGTTATTTTAGGGACCAAAAAGGGTATTTACTCTAATAACAATTTGTAACCCTCTTATTAATTTTCCTCCCCAAAACCTATCAATTACGAATCCTAACGTCAACCTTTAGATCCATAGTAACCCCCTATTTGCTTAGTTTCATCCCCAGAACTTCCCCAACTTAGATTCTTACACTTTTCATATGTCCCATGTTACACCTGCTCCTTGAATGATAAGCCATTCAATGATAATCATTTATAATTATTAACAGTTTTATTATACCTATTGTATGCAATCCCATATAACTCGACTCATTTCTTTATTTGCACTTCTTTCAAAATTGCAAATTTCCATCCCCTGGCAATCCCTGCAAAATAATACAATATGACCACTATTGATCATGCAAATTTCAACGAAAATGACTATCGAAAGGACACGTGGGTTATTATTGCACGTGTTCTTACAAAGTTAGTTTATGTAAGAAGACCCTGCCACATGTTCCCTAGAAGATTGACATGACTTTGGTGGATGAGCAGGTACACATATGGTACTTTGCCCACATTCCCTTTGGTTCTTTTCCTACTATTACTGAAGGTGACTTGAGAAATAGCTCTAGGCACTAAGATTGAGGGTTTTGTAATGCAACAAAGATTGTTGGAGCATTACATGAAAGAGATTAGGGAAGGAGAAGTCTAATATGTTGATAATTTGACGTGCTAGACAACGAAGATGAATTTAAATTGACCACACACCCTTGGAAGTTGAGATTAATTCAATGGGGCTACATATTTCCAAATAGTATATTCTCAAATCCCTAAGGAAGCATTTAACTTTATTCCTCTTAAAAACTTTGCCAATGAGACCACCACAAATGATGAACTAATTGGTAATAATCATTATCAATTCAAGTTTTTCGTGCTAATAGAAAATTGGATGTTATGCATCTCACTTTCTATTTTACAATTGTTTATCAATTTCACATTAAACAAATGTGATAGCTAGCTTTCTTCAAGCTTTTGGGTATTTGGAAGACTAGAAGACAAACTCTTGCACTTGCAAGAGAGTGAACCTCACACTTGCAGATATAAAGAGTAAAACTCCTCCCGCTTCTTGTTTGTACAATATTGTATTCGAGAAGTAAGCCTTTTTAGAGGACTTTATTACAAGTCAATTATCTTTATATTTTTCAAAGTTGGCTTTTAAAATACCATGTTTTACTTCTTCACATGCAAAAAAGGGCTTTTAGATTGTCACATTTAGTGCTTATTTGGATCCTCTTATTTTTAGTTTTTCTTCTCCTTATAAGAGAAAACTAGGCCAAACAAAATTTTGCAAAACTGTTATAAATATATTATTATGTGGATGTCCATTGCATAGTAAACCTTGAAGGTCTATAAATAGAGGTCTTGTGTAAACATTCAGAACACACTTGAAATGAGAACTCCTCTCCTCTCTCTCTAGAATTTCTCTCTAACTTCTCTCTATTTTCCCTCATTTTCATAACACGTTATCAGCACGAGTGGCTCTAACCAGTTATCAGCACGAGTGGCTCTAACCAATTGAGTCTTGCGTTGTTCCTGGTGCTTCTTGTTCCACCTCTTCCTCTTATCCTTCCCTAGCCATTTTCGCCGAACCCACCGCCTCCAATTCCAACCGATCCAACCAGGTCCTTAACGTCGTCCCTCCAACGTCGGGGACATCCGATAATATTGGAACGATACCGTCGTGAAGTTGAATCTGCAGAAGCTCGCCTCCCTCACCGAAGCGATGACCCGTGTCGGTGACGTAGAAGCAGAAGCTTTTGAAATCGTTTAAAAGGAGGCGTTTAAACTGAGAAATAAATTTCAGATCGGTGGTTATGTGATCTCTTCACCCAGGTATGTTTTCTATTAAGTTTTGATCGTTGATTTAATAAATATGATACCTGTGAGTGAAAGAGGAAGAAGTATATCGAAAGGTTGCAGGAGGAAGAAGAAGAAGAAAAAAAAGAGAGAGAGAAAAAAGAAATAAAAAATAAATAAATTCGTGTGGGCCCCATATGATTATATTATTTTAATATTATACTGTGCAATTACTATTTGCACAATATTTATCGGCAGAAACGTTTAAATTCCAGTGGGTCCCACGTTTTTATATTATATTAATATTATTACTATTTGAATAGTTATATACTATGCAAATAGTTGTTTATGCATTCATATATATTTTGTAATTATACTAACATAAACATTTACTAACCTAACATTTACTTTTATGTTACTAACATGGGATAGGTTATTCTGCCTACTCCTATTCTACCTACCTCTGCCTACCCCTCTCAAAGCCGTTAGATCATGATATGATCCAACGGCAGAGATTTCAAGTACAAAATAAACCTAATTCCTCCTGCTTTCTCTCTCTACCCCCTTCCTCTCTCCCATCGGCTCAGCTCCACCCTCTCTCTCTCTCTCCCCTCTCCGCTGCCAGCGTTGCCGTTGAGTCCTCCTCAGATTTCATCCCTTAAATCGAGGTTGTTCCAGGTTCTGCGCCGTTCGTCAATTTCAAAGAAAGGGGCTGGATCGAACGAGGAACAACCCAGACCATTTTGTTCCAGGTTCTGCGCCGTTCGTCCCTCTCCATCGCGAACCTGATTATTTCGTTTGTGGGAGGTTTTCGATTCTGTTCGATTCGTGTGGGTTTTCCGTTGTGTCCTCCTCAGATTTCATCCCTTAAATCGAGGTTTTTGAGTCCTTTGGCTTCTCAATGAACTCCTAAATCAGTCCACGATTTCACTTGTGAAAGTAAGTACTTTAAATCTCTTCGTCACTTCGATAAATTTTTTAATATAAACTTGTTTGTTTTTATTCGGCTTGGCTGTATTATTGTGTTTGAAGTTGAAATGTTCAGGTCTTTTTAGCTGCGCGGATTCACGGTGGATCACAGAGCTGAGAGCTCCTGTTCTTTTCTTGGGTTCTCGAAACGGATAAATTGGCACTGTTTCGGTCCGGAATATATCCGAAGGACGAATTCGAGGTATATTACTTTTAACTGTCCTTTAGACAAATCTTGTAGAACTGCAATATGTTCTTCTTCGAATGCTTTGCACCCAAAACTCCATATCAAATGTACACCATATTGATTGGTAGGACGAGCAAACGGAGAAACTATGAATTAAAATTCTGGAAAGGTGTATGTTGATAACGAATTAGACTGAATGTTAATTTTTTGTTCTATTCCTTTCTCATGTATCTGCCCTTTTTGCACGATGATAGATTTCATGCAGGAACACAGGAATGGGTCATGGGCTTCATAGCCTGATGATTTGAGTGAACAATTGAAACGTCAAGGTGCATCAATTCCACTTGTTCGACCAGGAAGAACTACAGCCATCTTTATTAAAACAGTAATTTTATGCCTTTTCTGGTTTCACATTCTATTATCACTATACTGATATATATCTCTGTTTTACTTCTTAAATTATTTTGAAAGAAATGTGCCATAGTATGCCATGAAGCTTTAAGTTTGTACTGGTTACTGTTGATGTAAACTAGTCAGACTTTGTGCTTAAGCTAAACTGTAAAAAATATTGCCGACTAATAACATCTCATTAGCCAAAAACTCCATACAATGCCATCCCACATATAATTCCCATTTTTCCTTTTAATTAGCCGACTAATAACATCTCATTGATGATAAAGGAACACTACTTCCTGTTATACCTTTATAATGATGATTCTAATCATATTACATTGATATTCAAAGTTGAAACTATCACTGATCACAGTTTTTAAATAATCTGTTGGCTTAAAGCACCATAAATTGAGAACATATAATTTTTAATGCTAAAGGGAAGGATATTGACATTTAGTACTTGAATTCTCAACTCGAAGAGTCTTCTATGATGAACTTGAAGGATCCCAACATGTCCCAGACGAAAGGCCGGAAAAGGATTCGTAGCAGAATTGAAGAAGCGTCAAAGCAAACCAATATTTGCGGACATTGCAAAAAACGAGGACATAATAAGCGCACCTGCAAAGAAATTAATATGCATTGATTATAGATTTTTTTTTTTTTTGTGGATTATAATACAATTTAAATCAAAGGGTGGATTATAGATATTTTTTTTTTTTTTGTGTGGATTAAGTTCTTTTTTAAAAAAATTTGTGTTATGGTTTCTGTTTTTATTTATAGATTTTTTGTTATGGTTAATACAAGAATACAATTACTGAAAGAAAATAATCAATTTTATTGATATGACAATTGCTCTGTTACAAGTCTGGGATGATTACAACGAAATAGGTACATTGGCTAGCAACAAACGCTACACCTTAATGGAAAGAAAATGCTCCCACACTTCTCTAATGGCTATTTCAGCTTTCAATGGATCGTGTAGGTCATCTGACTTCATCTGGCTATTTTATTCTGTAATCTTTGTTCTTCATTCTTTTACTTTCTCCAATGATGGTAGACCTGAACAATTAGACAGAGAAACTGTCAAAGTACCTCGCAAAGCTATTAGAACTTGTAGGCTATGAACTGGTTCATTCGGTCTTTGAAATAGAAACTCCATAAGTTTCTCTGCCATTAATCATCCACAAAATTAATCATCAGAGATCTAGTGAACAATATCTCTGCATCTATATCCCAACTTTTGAGCAAAAAAAGGATCTGTCCAAACTGTAATTTGTTGTCTAGCTGTTGAACATCTCAAGCTTTTGCTTGACTTGCTAATCAAAATAAAAAACAGCGATTTTCATTGGGGAAAACCCCTTCGGGGAAATCAAGGTCTCAAACAAAGTAAGCAAAATACCAAACGCAGTGTAATTTATATCTTTCGTCAACACATAAGTTGTGTTCGATATGCTGGGATTGAGGGGTATAGATATAGAAATCCAATTGACATTAGAAATTGGTTTCTTTGGTCGCAAGGAATTGCATTACCTTTAAAAAAAATTAAGCAAAGGCCTTAAGCGTAAATAAAGGGCTTCAGGCTAAATAATCCATATTCAATGTTAATAGAATATCAAAACAAAACTCAGTAGTATTAATGAGCTGAACTTTCACCAAACTAAAAGTAAAAGAAAAGAAACAAAGAAAGCTGTATATTTCAGAAAGAAGAAAAAAGAACTCGTGACAACTAGAAACATGATGAGCCTAATGCAAGCGAAATTTTTCAATTTTGTCATCTTATAGAAAATAATTGCCAATATACTGCAATATTCACTTGACACAACATTCGGAAACAAAAATTATATGGTTCCCATATCAGATGCAGTTATTCTTTCCATGTAACAAATCAGATGGAGTTATTCTTTCCATGACCTGTCAGAACTTGACACAACAAGCTCATTCCTCTAAGCGCCAGACACTACTAGTTTAAAATCCAGCAACTGATTTATGAGAGAAAAATCAATTGAGGGGTCTTTGAAATCCGGGAAACTGTTTGCTGTAGGCCTATCTTCCTCAACAGTAATAGTTAGCAACTTCGATTTATCATCTACTTCATATCTGCTCACAAGAAATAGAAAAAAGAATAATTGTAAGCGAAAATTTGTCTTATCTGAATCCTGGTTTGGAGAATGCATCTGCTACGAAGGTAAAGAATCTGAATAACAAAGTGCTTGAAAGTAATAACAATGCCTAGCAACAGGCAAAATTATAACCAACAAATGGATGTCTATTGCAATTTCATTTTCTTTCTGCAATAACCAAAGCTTCTAACGTGTTAAGTGTAAAATTAAACAAAAAGTCTAAAACTATAGAAGCAGAAAATGTAAGAAGAACCCCGAGTATGGGTGTAGTTACGTGAAAACCTCTTAGTAGTACCATTGCTATATTTCTCAATCCATATCGCTTTGTGAGGATAAGCCTTGGACTCTGGAAAAAACAAACAATAAGAAATTACATTTTTATGCAATCAAAATCAACCCTAAAAATAGCTAATTTGAGTGGCCATTTTAAGATGTTAAAAACAGATGAATTCTAGGAATTAGAGTTGAAACGAGATAATGTAATCCACCGCTTCAACAACTTTCAATAAAATAACAGATTAAAATAGTATCCACCCTACAGATGGGTAAATTATTAACCTCCCACTATCAACTTCGTCTTCATCTTTGAAATTGGAATGTGAAGAAGAGCAGAGAATTTGAAGACGGTGAGAACTAACCTAGCAAGGTAATTCAACAATCCACACGAATTCGCACAAATATTAGGGTTTATAGAGGAAAACCCACACGAATCCACACAGAATCGAAAACCTCCCACAAATGGAAAACAGCATTTGTCTGTTCGTTCTAATCCGTTCTGGATCGAAATAATCACCTTCGAAATAATCACCTTCGCGATCGAAATAATCACCTTCGCGTAGAACCTGGAACAAAATGGTATCGGTTGTTCCTCGTTCGATCCAGAAATTCAGGAATCCTAATATTTGAAATTGGTGCAAGAAAAATCAAAGGTACCGGTGGGGTAGAGGGAAGCCGTCGGTGGAGGGGGTAGAGAGAGAAAGGGAAAATGTTTATTTTATACTTGAAATCTCTGCCGTTGGATCATATCATGATCTAACGGCTTTGAGAGGGGTAGGCAGAGGTAGGTAAATGAGGAGTAGGTAGAATAACCTATCCCTACTAACATAACATTTATATTTATGTTACTAACATTTACTTTTATGTTACTAACATTTATTTTTATGTTACTAACATAACATTTATATTTATGTTACTAACATTTACTTTTATGTTACTAACATTTATTTTTATGTTACTAACATAACATTTATTTTAAGCTTTTACTATTATTGTTATGTTTTATTGATTATTTAATTTACTTGTCATTTTATCTTTCTTATTATATGATCAGAATTCATATATAATGGCTAGAGACCATATACAATTTATGTTTTTCCTGGAGATAAACAATTGAAAGTCATATTGATTTAATTTCTCATGAAGAGAAAGTTGGCTAGAAGCCAAGAGAAGGCATAAAATGGCCAGAAGTCAAGAGGAGGCACAATTTGGCCTGAAGCCATGATGAGACAAAATGGCAGCCTGGAGGCATAAATTAGTCTGAAGCCATGAGATAAATTGGAATGAAGTATGATCCATGATTTTTATATGCTATCATTTGTATAAAGACCTCAATGTTGAATATTTGGCATTATAAGACCCCCTTGTTCTTTAGAACAATTTAAAGGGATTGTATAACCACCAGAAGATGGTTGTTCTTCTAAAAGTTTGTCATAAATTGAGATATGTAATTTGCTCCTGCAGTGACAATATTGTGAAAGAGGTTTTAAGAAATATTCTGAATTAATTTCATTGACCTCATGTAGCCAAATAAAACATGAGTTTTTATTATAAAAAATCATGAATTTTATCTAACATGCTCAACTCCATTCCCGAAGTGAATGAAGTAAATGAATTTAATTATAGCCATGAACACACTACAGTTTTGTGTATAGTCATTGTTATTATCATGTTGGTTCAAATTTCCACCTAACAACTTACTATTTTGTATAGTAATATTGCACAGTAATTTATACCTTTGAGATATTTGGTTCTTTAGTCTTCTATACCAATAAAAGAGGTATAGGAGCTTGTTCACATTCAGAAATGAAGGGTGGACAAGTAAATGAAATTTGTTTGTTATTAATATCAAAGTCTTGAAGGCTTGTGTTTCAAATATTGTATGATACAATAAGATTTTAAAAGTCTTGAAAAGTATTGTCCAGAAGACAATAACTTACAGAGATTATGTCATAATAATTCTAAAGGCCAATAGTCCTGGAGACTAATTAACATATTTTGAGAGACTGATGTTCAGCCTATATATATATGGCAGTATAAATTTGATAGAAGGCTACGAAAGAGCTAATATTTTATTACCTGAAGGAACAAAATTATTTATTGATTATTCTATCAAGTATACAAGAAACTTATTGAGTTTCAAAAATATCTGTAGAAATAGATCTCATTTAGAAATTACATGCTATTGTAAACCAGAAGTTTACAAATATAGCAAATCAAATGTTTGCTAATGCAGCAAATGAGATATTAAAGAGGCAAAGAGTTGTGGATAAATATGTCTATATTTATTTTGAAGCCAAGGCTGAAGAGAAATAAACAAGCCCATAAGGTAATGTTTAATTTGTTTTGTATCCTATCTCATAAATTTGTTGTCATGAGAATTTTCTGCTAAAGAATTTTCATATGTGTGATTCTAAATCTCTGTGATTCTAAAAGTTATTTTTGGTCATGAATATTTTCATATGTGGTGGATTATATATATTTTGCGCATATATAAGTAAATTGAAGTATATTACTAATGAGTAATAAGATTATTTAGTGATGGAATATTATCTGTTTGAAATACTGATATAAAGAAAGCATATTTATATGACTCACACTTGAGGGGAAGATAGTTAGAATACAAGTCTGAGTTGTTTGAAAAGTTATATATTTCTCACTTAAAGTTTAATAGATCTCCCAAAATGGATGTCAGATTATGATGTAAATTGAAATGTTTATTATTGGTAGAGACATATATGTTATAGTAAACCGAAGTTTACTGATCCAAATAAAGTTGTTGTTGGCATGACTTGTTTGATCATCCGAGTCATATATATGTATAATGCAAATAAGATTATGTGCTGATTGTTCTCAAATAGAAATGACTATGAGAATATCATAGGTCATGATTGGTAATGGATCTCTGGAAATATATCAAACTGAATTATATGGGCCCATTGAAATGACATGTAAACCATACAAATTTGAGAGATGCATCTATAAGATGGTTACATGTGAAATTATTAGCTTACAACCAGAAGTTTGTAAGATTGCAACTTGAAGTTTGCAATAATGTTTGAATAAATTAAGCGCGCTATTTCCAGATTATATGATCCAGAAATCATGTATTGAATACTCATGAGAACAAAATTTCTATGTTGGTATATTTGCAACATTTATATAAGCCAACAAAATTCTCCCTGTAAAAATTGGCTTGTGTCAAAAGCCAGATTAATTCCATCTGAAAAGTTTTGAATGTGCAATGCTTATAAATCCACCATAATGCACATAAGATGGATATAGAAAGAAAGTTGGGATAAATGTTGTATAAGGACCTCCTTCTTCTTGTTTGTCTCTAAATGAAACAAAATGATGTTTCTAAAGGTAACAAATGGATTTAGGAGACTTATACTACACGATTAGTTAATTGTGAATTGATATTGTTTTCCCAACATGAGGGGGAGAAGATAAGCAGTTTGGGTAAAGAGATTAGCTGGAATGAATTATTGGCTCATTTTGATCCTCGTAGAAAAAATATGTGAACTAGAAGTTCAAAAGATAATTCATGTTTCGAATTTAGCTAACTAAATGCCAGAAGCATTTACTGACCCATAGAAAGTGACAAAGTAACATGTCCCGACTGCTAATGCTCCTATTAGAATTGATGTCCCTGAAGGACAACCTATTAGAAATGAATTTAAAGCATGCCTGAAGCGTGAAAGGTCCATCGGTTTCAAAGATAAAAATCCTCGAAAGAGAAAAGGAGCTAAGAAGATAGATGATCAAATTGAGGATAATCAAGAAAAGTTTAGTAGCTCCAGAAGAGTATCTCTTGAAGAGTTATGATCTCCAAGAGAGATATCTCCGTAAGAGAATGTTGTAGTCCCGAAGAGACCTGTGTACCTGAAATATGTGGAAATAATGAGATCTCAATAAATTATTATAGAATCCGATGGGACCAAAAAGAAGTCAACGTTGACGACATCTTTGCTTATAATATAGCATATGATGTAATGAATGATGATGAGGATCATGAGCCAAAATCCATTAGCAAGTGCTAACAAGTGAAAGAATTGGACCCTATGGAAATATGCTATTAATACAAAATTAAAGTCATTGGCAAAATGAAAAATATTTGGACCTGTAGTCCATACACCAGAAGATGTAAAGCCAGTTGCATACAAATAGATATTTGTATGAAAGAAGAAATGGAAAAGGTGAAATAATAAGGCAAGCCTTGTAGTCCAAAGTTTTACTCAAAGGCTTGACATTGATTTTTAAGAAACATATTCACCAGAAGTGAATGCAATTACTTTTCATTATTTGATTAGCCTAGCAATAAATGAAGAGCTTGATCTGCATGTAATGGATATTGTAACTGCCTATTTGTGTGACACACTTGATAGTGATATTTATATAAAAATCTCTGAAGGACTTAAGGTTCCAGAAGCACGTGTCCCCGAAGGATTAAAGGTTCCAGAAGCACACGTTCCCAAAGGACTTAAGGTGTCAGAAGCATATGTTCCTGAAGGACTTAATGTGCCAGAAATATAAGTCCCTGAAGGACTCAAGATGTTCAAAGCATCTAATTAAAGTTCTTAAGAACAATACTTAATTAAGTTAAGTAAGTCCCTATATGGCTTGAAGCTATTATGACGCATGTGGTAATCTTCTCAAGAAATATCTGTAGAAATATGGGTACAAAAATGTCCCAATATGCCCCTGTAGAAATATGGGTACAAAAATGTCCCAATATGCCCATGCATTTTTATGAAAAGATCTAGCAATGAATTTGCTATAATTGTTGTTTATGATATCAACATCATTTGAACTCCTGAAGAGCTTCAAAAGGCAATTAATTGTTTGAAGAAAGAATTTGAAATGAAAGATTTGGGCGTAATGAAATCTTGTTTTGAACTACAGATCGAGTATCTAAAGAATGAGATCCTTGTATATCAAAGAAGCTTATACAAAGAAGGTCTTTGAATGATTTTATATGGATAAGTCACATCCATTATGTATTTCAATGATTGTAAGATTTTTGCAAATGGATAAAGATCCCTTCCGACCTCAGATAATTAGTGACAAAGCTGAAGAACCATTTGGTCCAGAAGTACCATATCTTAGTGCTATTGGAGCACTGATGTATCTTGCTAATCATACACGTCCTTATATATCATTTGCTGTTAATTTATTAGCAAGATATAGTTCTGCACCAAGTCGGAGGAATTGGAATGGAGTAAAACACATTTTTCGAACCATTTCATGGCGATCTATGAAGCAGACTATATCAGCCACATCATCTAAACATGCAGAAATTTTTGCAATGCATGAAGCAAGTCGAGAGTATGTATGGTTGAGGTTATATTAAGGGCGACAAAACGAAGCATATTTCACCTGATTTCTTCTTCACTCGTGATCTTCAAAAGGATGATGAAATAGATATCCAGCAAATCAGTTCAAGTGAAAAATCTAGCAGATTTATTCACTAGACACTTTCAGGAGTAATCTTTGAAAAGCTTGTCCATGGTATTGGTCTTCGGAGACTTAAACATCTCAAATGATATTATCATCAGGGGGAGTAATACTGATGTTGTCAAAAGCGGGAGTCGATACACGCTGTACTCTTTTTCCCTTATCTAGGTTTTGTCCCAATGGGTTTTCCTAGAAAGGTTTTTAATGAGGCAGCGCTGCACAGTGTATCAATGAATGTTGTACTCTTTTCTTTGGCTAGGTTTTTATCCCACTGGGTTTTTCCTAGTTAAAGTTTTTAATGAGGCACATTCATAATAGACATCCAAGGGGGAGTGTTATAAATATATTATTATGTGGATGTCCATTGCATAGTAAACCTTGAAGGTCTATAAATAGAGGTCTTGTGTAAACATTCAGAACACACTTGAAATGAGAACTCCTCTCCTCTCTCTCTAGAATTTCTCTCTAACTTCTCTCTATTTTCCCTCATTTTCATAACAAAAACCTCTTATAATAAAAAGAGTTTTTTTTTTAACAAAGAAGAAAAAAGCCAAAAGTTCTGGGGAGGAGCTCTTTAAGCTCTTATTAGCCAAAAGCTCTTATCCCAAAATGGCTTGGACCTCATCGTCCAGTTTCTCCATCAACATCCTCACAGATGCTACCCTCATAAGCTCTGTGAAATCCTCTCTGTCGTCTTGTTTTGTTGCCGTCGAACTGTAACTTCTGGGCAAAGCTTTGAGCCTTCCGACAGCATCCATGGGATTGCTGTAGTTCATGCTTTGCCCTAATTGGTGATGCTTCTGACATAAAAATCCTTCGCTTTCCCCAGAGCTCTCAAGGGCGAAGTAATTAGCCTCACCACTATGTTCTAGTTTCGTCCCCTGTTCCTCATCTCACTCTCTTTCTCTCTCTGCCTTATTATATGTATATATATTGTCCCACCAAGAAGATTAAGGAAGGATAAATTAAACTCGTCAAAAGTTCACAGGTCAAATGAGACTTGCAGAAAATATCAAGGGATGGATGATAAGAAGGTGATTTTGGCGCTAATGGTTTGGGGTCGATCATCTCGCCACTGTAAGCCCATTGAAGAAATCAATCTCATGGTGTTTCTTAATTCTGCCCCAATCTTCCGTTCAATTTGATAATTAATTATTTGTGATCATATATATATATATAATTGATGCTTGTCAAAATACTTATTTTTAATTTGAGCTTTTAAGCTAAAAAATTTATATAATTATCAAACGGCTCTTGACTTTTTTTTAAAAGCTCTTTTTTTTTTTTTTTTTTTTGCTTAAAAGTAGCTTTTAGATTAAAAAATAGAGAATCCATACAGGCTCTTAGACCGGATATAGAGGATCAAGTCTAAAAAGTATGATCGGTTGCAGATTCGTAAATATAAAGAACTATTTAGATTGGTTCTTTTAATATGAGGTCTAAAGGATATTATTTACACCGATTTCCCAAATAACCGGTCCAAAAATTTAAAAATAAAATAAAATAAAATATCGATTACTTTTAAGATCGGTTGTCATGTTTAACTGGTTAAAAAGATGAAACTTTTAAGACCGATTGTTAATAATAACCGGTCTAAAAGATAAGGAAAAAATTATTACTTTTAAGACTGATTATTAAGAATAATTGGTTTAAAAGGTCTTGGGTATTTCCCTAGTAAACCCTAACAATCTTTAGTCGTTGATTCTTGGTGTATCAGTTGGAATACTATGATTCTTATCTTTTCTCACTTCCTTTGAAGTCTGGTGTGGTATTGGGCAATTGAAGGAAGGTGAAGAAATGAATTTGAATGGAGTGGAGTTTCAGATGTAGTGGAAAGGGGGAACATTGAGCTTGGAGAATGGTCGATTTCGGGTAGAAAAAGCAATCTCAAATACCTGAGTGAGTGTCGACACTGTGAGGGAACAAGTTTCAGCTGCGTGGAAGCCAAAGAAAAAGCTGCATGGTGCCAATATTTAAAGTGCCTTGGCCAGCAAAGCTGGAAGATGCAAAGGTAAAGGTAAAGTATGAAAAACTTGCAAGATTTTTTTTTTAAAAAAAAAATTGTGGTAAAATGGGACATGATGATAGATCTATTCTGATGCCGCGAAAATTAGCTCTCGCCTCCTTTGATTTCATTGTCTCTTGTTTTGGTTCAAGCTTCTCCAGGTTCGGAATTTTTGCTTTGTCTTCTTCGATCTGTTTCATTTTTGCTTCTTTTGTCTCTTTGTCTGCTTGTAATACCCTAAAAACCAGTATCATAATTGGGTAAAATTATACCTATAAAAAGTAGGTGAATATGAGGTGTCAAACACTAGGTTATGATTATCTTACTTTCTAAGGAAAAATCTCTAGGAAATTAGAAAGTTTAAGGGCCAAAGTGCCAAAATGACGAAAATGCCCTTAAGGGACATAAATGACTTAGGAAAATTATGAAAAATCCTAAAACGTAGTAAAATGGTTAATTGAATTAAGAGAGTATATTATCTCTAATTCTGGTAATTTAATAAATTATGAACTTGGAGTGATTGAATAAGAATGCTCAAAAAGCATTGAAATGACTAAAATACCCTTGTAAATTCTAATATAATAAAGGAGACATGAAAACACAAATGTCAATTCAAATGTTATGAGGTAATGAGTTGTTCTAATTAAGAAAATTAGCAACAAGTGATAATAAAGTAATTAGGTAATTATTGACTAATTACTTAAGCTTAAGCAAAGGAAATTATGAAATAATTATGTAAAACCCTAAAATTAGTGGTTATTGGCTTAAAATTAGTAAAAACGTGTTTACTAATTAATTGGAAATTTTGGAGAAAAATATTTGAGTTTAGGTATTTTTAAGCCTAAATACAAGAATTGACCAATAGGGAAATTTTGTAAAAAGTTATATAAAATAATTATTTTATATATTCTTAATTAATTAATTAAATAATTAAAACGAAAATTTAAATAAAAAGGATCAGATTTGACCGAAATATTGGACCCAAGAAAATGAGAAATATATATATATATATATATATATATATATATATATATATATATATATATATATATATATATATATATATAAGTATAATAGCATTTAGGCAAGTTGATATTATTTTATTATTATAATTGATTAAAGCAAAAAAATGTGAATAGTAATTTAGAAATTAGGAAACGGATTCTATCTTGAGATCTAGGAATGAGATTTCCAAAGTCAGGATCAAATATTGATCAGTGAGTTATTATCTTCCTTTAAACTCTTCCGGAAGTAAATTCTGAAGCCGTTTGTGCATTTTCCTAATAAAACAAAATAGGGAAAAATGCATATAGGCATATTTTTGGAAATGAAGAAAATAAATTCTAACTCAATATCTAGGAATGAGTTTGAATTTATCTTGACATATTTGGAATCAGTGAATTTTTCGAAGAGATTGATGTTTCCAGAAATACGTTTGGACCGGACACGTTTGGACACGTTTTTCGAGAAAACTTCAACTGGACAGTTGGAGCCCTATATGGGATCAAAATTTAGGTTAACTTGGACATTTCTAATGAGTGAGGAAATGGTTTCAAAGTTGTAAATCCAGAAGTTTAAGATTTTTCCGAAATCACGCGAATCGGGTACCGATCGGGGAAATTCTCTTAGACCGGGTTTAAAGCAACCCAAATCACCACTTTTGGACCACTCCAAGGCAGCCACATCAGCCCTGAATTTCGTGCAGCATGCTCCCTTGGTCATGGATTAAACACCAATTCATGTTTGATTTTCCATGGCTTAAACAACTTCAAAAATTCCAACTTTGTCCCTTGAAAAGTCTATAAATAGGATGCTTGCCCTTGAGAAATCTTCACACCAAAATCCTCTCCTCTTGGCCGAAATCCTTGAGTGAGAAAGTAGAGAGAGAAGCTCTGGGGAAAATTCTTCAGAAGTCTTCAACGGGTAAGTCTTTCGGTCTTTAGTCTTTAGTCTTTAGCTTTCTAGTTCGGTAGTTTAGTAGAATTGTTAGATGGTCCCCGAAAGTTGAAATCTTCGTAGTTCTTTCAATAGTTAGAGTAGTAATGCTAGAGTAGCCTTTATGTTTCAAAGTATGATTAGATATCATATGATAGGGCTATTTTAGTCTAGAATTTTGAAAATCATAATTGCGTCGAAGTTCTGGCGAAATTTCGGGAAGAAAATTTGTCAGAGTAACGAAGTGCTGGCGAAATTCCGCCAATTAGGGGTAGAAGGGCAAAATGGTAGTTTTTACCTAAAATGCCGCTTATAGTGTCAAATCACTAATGGAAGTGATATTATTCTTATAGGACGTCGAAATCCTAGTTTGTCTTGCCGTTACATTGTCCAACGTGCCATTGTCGGACAAACCGTGTTTTCCGTCGAAAGTACAGATTCGCCGAAACATCTACGTACATCAACGAAGGTACGTTCGCGCATTGTAACACTAATCAGTGCTGCTCATATACATATATGTGATAAGTACATTCACGGATAGAGATTCTGTTAGGGGTCACCGAGATACATTCACGGTTAGAGACTCGTTCGTGGTTACCGATTATACATACAGTTTCACGCGGGTTATAGACTTAATGATACCGTTAGAGTTTTCCTAGCGCTGAGGACACGACCGATCATCGTGGCACTGGTTTTTGTGCAGGCTATTATTGTGTAGGACTTATACATACTGCTTTAACGCTTATGTTCTGTCTGTGTCACAATCATGCAATCATGCATCTGCTATATGCATAAGTGATATCTTTCTTTGTTATGTTTTGAATATCTCGTCATCCGTATCTGTTTTATTTGAGCATAAGGTTAACCATTACCCGAGATTCAATTCGATAAATTGAATCTCAGCTATAGCTTCAGGGTTAGGAGGACCACGGATCGGAGATCGAGGCAAGATGCACGAGTAAGCTCATAGTTGGAGGGCATGTAGCACGAGTGAGCTCTGAGACGGAGTTGTCACTTTATCGTTTTACGTAATTACCTATGAGAACAATAGGATGCTGTATCAACACTGTATTACACTCTGGTTATCGTTTTAATGGGAATCAGTTACTCTTACGCTCCAAGGCTCGACTCTGATTTTAAAAAAAAAAAAAAAAAAATTGGCTCTGGAATTGGGATGTTACATTTATGGTATCAGAGCAGTTCTTTCTGGCAAGTATTTAACTATGTTACCACGAACAGTTTGGTGCCGAAGGCAAGCCTAGTCTACGTGGGTATGCCATAAGTCGCCATATAAGTCGGTGAGGCCCCCATGGTAGACACTTACCTGGCCAATCTGTTCGGATAACGGAGTTAGGTTCTTAAGCCTTTTGACTTTGAGCACTTTTTGAAAATGAGTACTGATACGACCACAGTGTAATATGTAGTGATAACAGAAAAGAAAATTCGTATACCCTCTATCCCGTAATAATGAGACGTAACGCTCGTAGATCCGTAATTCCAGAGACGGCGGGACGAAGACGAATTCCTGATATTTCTGATAACCCCAAACCAAAATATGATCCTAACCCAGTGTGCTACCCTGAGTCAATGGCTAGTATGCCTTTAGAGTCGGAGAAACCTGTTGGCTCAGATCATTCATCTGATGACGACAACGTGGGGATATACGATTTAACCACTGGTCATAAACCAGCTGGATGATGTAATATACGTTAGCATGTACATTACATCTAATATGAAAGTATATATGTTTTGATGCCACGTGTTGTGTTATTTTTCTAACACATACATCCGTTATTATATAGAAGGAAAGACTCGAGTTTTCAATGTAGCATCAACTACTATAAGTTGAACAGGGCAACTGTTCGAAAACAAATACCCACTTTCCAGGATAATGATCTACTCCATTATCTAATTCCTGCATCTTGTCAAGATTGCCTTACGCTCGGAACACCACCAGTGGTGAACCAAAACTAGCAGCGACGTAGAAAATAAGTAACAAGCGGATAGAGGCTCTGTTTAAGGTCACCGACTCGGATGGAGGCTCTGTCTAGGGTCACCGACTCGGATGGAGATTCTGTTAGGGTCACCAATTATACATAGCGGATAGAGACATCGTTTAGGGTCACCAATTACACATGTTGCTCTACACTTAAGTTGCTCAACGGAATTGCCGGAGCAGAAATTTTCTAGACCAGATATGATCAATCACATTTCATAGTTTGTACAAGACAAAAAGGAACGTTAGAGTCTTTTGGTGATTGTGATGATTATATATCCTTCGAAGCTGGTGTCAATATAACACCTCAAGGGCAAATGTAGTTCGCATTTTGTGAGATCATTTCAGGAGATCATTTAAGTATTAGTTGAAAACAAATCAGTTTCTATTAGGTAGCCTTATTCACGAACATGGTTAGACTTCCATAACGTTTTTCTTAAGTTATATTCGACCGTGATCATGTCATTAAGTAGGAGATATCTTATGTTACCATGGTGTGTGGGAACCATGAGGACATTTTTGGTATCCATTTTGGTATTTGTAGTGTTAACCGCGGTGTGTGGGAACCACGGGGAAACATTATATATCAAAGTACGAAATGATAAGATCTTTGTGGTCAAACCAAGGCGAATTCCCGATCACCAAGAAGGGCGGGCGACAGGACGAAGTGAAGATCCGACACGTATAGTCCAAAATCCAAGTAGGATGGGTTTTAGTTAGTACAAAGTTGAGATGTTAGAGTACAAATTTCGAGGACGAAATTTTGTTTAAGGGGGGAAGAAATGTAATACCCTAAAAACCTGTATCATAATTGGGTAAAATTATACCTATAAAAAGTAGGTGAATATGAGGTGTCAAACACTAGGTTATGATTATCTTACTTTCTAAGGAAAAATCTCTAGGAAATTAGAGAGTTTAAGGGCCAAAGTGCCAAAATGACGAAAATGCCCTTAAGGGACATAAATGACTTAGGAAAATTATGAAAAATCCTAAAATGTAGTAAAATGGTTAATTGAATTAAGAGAGTATATTATCTCTAATTCTGGTAATTTAATAAATTATGAACTTGGAGTGATTGAATAAGAATGCTCAAAAAGCATTGAAATGACTAAAATACCCTTGTAAATTCTAATATAATAAAAGAGACATGAAAACACAAATGTCAATGCAAATGTTATGAGGTAATGAGTTGTTCTAATTAAGAAAATTAGCAACAAGTGATAATAAAGTAATTAGGTAATTATTGACTAATTACTTAAGCTTAAGCAAAGGAAATTATGAAATAATTATGTAAAACCCTAAAATTAGTGGTTATTGGCTTAAAATTAGTAAAAACGTGTTTACTAATTAATTGGAAATTTTGGAGAAAAATATTTGAGTTTAGGTATTTTTAAGCCTAAATACAAGAATTGACCAATAGGGAAATTTTGTAAAGTTATATAAAATAATTATTAAATAATTATTTTATATATTCTTAATTAATTAATTAATTAATTAAAACGAAAATTTAAATAAAAAGGATCAGATTTGACCGAAATATTGGACCCAAGAAAATGAGAAAAAAATATATATATATAAATATAAAAGCATTTAGGCAAGTTGATATTATTTTATTATTATAATTGATTAAAGCAAAAAAATGTGAATAGTAATTTAGAAATTAGGAAACGGATTCTATCTAGAGATCTAGGAATGAGATTTCCAAAGTCAGGATCAAATATTGATCAGTGAGTTATTATCTTCCTTTAAACTCTTCCGGAAGTAAATTCTGAAACCGTTTGTGCATTTTCCTAATAAAACAAAATAGGGAAAAATGCATATAGGCATATTTTTGGAAATGAAGAAAATAAATTCTAACTCAATATCTAGGAATGAGTTTGAATTTATCTTGACATATTTGGAATCAGTGAATTTTTCGAAGAGATTGATGTTTCCAAAAACAAGTTTCGACAGGACACGTTTGGACACGTTTTCGAGAAAACTTCAACTGGACAGTTGGAGCCCTATATGGGATCAAAATTTAGGTTAACTTGGACATTTCTAATGAGTGAGGAAATGGTTTCAAAGTTGTAAATCCAGAAGTTTAAGATTTTTCCGAAATCACGCGAATCGGGTACCGATCGGGGAAATTCTCTTAGACCGGGTTTAAAGCAACTCAAATCACCACTTTTGGACCACTCCAAGGCAGCCACATCAGCCCTAAATTTCTTGCAGCATGCTCCCTTGGTCATGGATTAAACACCAATTCATGTTTGATTTTCCATGGCTTAAACAACTTCAAAAATTCCAACTTTGTCCCTTGAAAAGTCTATAAATAGGATGCTTGCCCTTGAGAAATCTTCACACCAAAATCCTATCCTCTTGGCCGAAATCCTTGAGTGAGAAAGTAGAGAGAGAAGCTCTGGGGAAAATTCTTCAGAAGTCTTCAACGGGTAAGTCTTTCGGTCTTTAGTCTTTAGTCTTTAGCTTTCTAGTTCGGTAGTTTAGTAGAATTGTTAGATGGTTTTAGCAAGTAGGGAGTGAGATTCCTACAATTGATTTTTAGGCCTCATTGCATTGAAAAATATGCACGACGAGGTAAAAACATAGTAGGGATTGAGTCCCGAAAGTTGAAATCTTCGTAGTTCTTTCAATAGTTAGAGTAGTAATGCTAGAGTAGCCTTTATGTTTCAAAGTATGATTAGATATCATATGATAGGGCTATTTTAGTCTAGAATTTCGAAAATCATAATTGCGTCGAAGTTCTGGCGAAATTTCGGGAAGAAAATTTGTCAGAGTAACGAAGTGCTGGCGAAATTCCGCCAATTAGGGGTAGAAGGGCAAAATGGTAGTTTTTACCTAAAATGCTAGTTATAGTGTCAAATCACTAATGGAAGTGATATTATTCTTATAGGACGTCAGAAAGTTAGGGGTCACCGAGATACATTCACGGTTAGAGACTCTATTCAGGGTTACCGATTATACATACAGTTTCACGCGGGTTATAGACTTAATGATACCGTTAGAGTTTTCCTAGCGCTGAGGACACGACCGATCATCGTGGCACTGGTTTTTGTGCAAGCTATTATTGTGTAGGACTTATACATACTGCTTTAACGCTTATGTTACATGTCTGTGTCACAATCATGCAATCATGCATCTGCTATATGCATAAGTGATATGCTGCTGTTATGTTTTGAATATCTGTCATCCGTATACTATTTTATTTGAGGATAAGGTTAACCGTTACCTGAGATTCAATTCGATAAATTGAATCTCAGCTATAGCTTCAGGGTTAGGAGGACCACGGATCGGAGATCGAGGCAAGCTGCACGAGTAAGCTCATAGTTGGAGGGCATGTAGCACTAGTGAGCTCTAAGACGGAGTTGTCACTTTATCGTTTTACGTAATTACCTATGAGAACAATAGGATGCTGTATCAACACTTTATTACACTCTGGTTATCGTTTTAATGGGAATCAGTTACTCTTACGCTCCAAGGCTCGACTCTGATTTTAAAAAAAAAAAAATTGGCTCTGGAATTGGGATGTTACACTGCTCCATCTTCAACATTGCTTCAGATTTCTAGCTTCTCCAGGTTCACAAATTAATTTCCCTTTTACAAGATCCACAAATCCGGTTGAGGTTTCCAGCTACTGCTCCTGTTGATTCTTCACTAGTTGAGAGAAGCGATGATCTGTTAAGTCAAAGATCGAAGAATCAAGATCGTCGATCATTCTACATTGTTCGGTCACTGACGATGTGCAAGTCAAGATCAAGATTTTCGATCTTTAAAGCTCGATCAACAATCTGCATCTAGGAGTACATTGATTTGGTCACCGATGATCTGCAAGCCATGATTTGCAACTAGATTGATGATCTCTAAACAACAATCATTGATCTAGAATCAAAATCGGAGGCAAGCATGTGCCTTTCATCTTTATATATATATATATATAGAAAGGACTTTTAAGACTGGATGTGTTTTCACAACTAGTCTTAAAAGTCCTTTTTGTCTAGTGATATAATGGGACTTTTAAGACCGGATGTGTTTTCACAATCGGTCTTAACAGTCCCTTGTTTTTGTGATAGAAAGGGACTTTTAAGACTTAATATTTTAAAAGTCCGGTCTTAAAAGTCCAACTTTTAAGACCTCATATTTTAAAAGTCGGGTCTAAAAAATATGTTTTAAACGGGTGGCACATCCGGTCTTAAAAGTAACTAACTTTTCAGACCGCCTGTATGTATCAAGACCGATTCCAAAACCAGTCTAAGAAGCATTTTATATCCGATTTAAAAAGTCTTTTTTATACTAACGTCTCTCATTTAAACTCATTTCAAAGCCATGACGCTTCTACGTATCTCACTTGTCAATGAACAGTGATGCTCAATCAATGTGGTGTTGTTTGGAAATTGTGTTACTGACACATTCAACAATAACATTAATAGAATGAAGCCACCGATTGTCACTCTTATAAGGTTTGCAAAGATAAACTAAAATAAAGGTAACAAAATGCCTACAATACTGAAATGTCATAGTTTTTTTCATTTCATTCTCTAACATGGGTTTTTGTTTCCTATTGATAGCACATGTTCATATTACCAACATTTCTCAAGCCACAAAAATTGTGTTCAATCCTGATGTACCTGAAGTAAAGAGCCAATCAGACATGTGTTTAATGTTTAAAAAAATATTTTGACAATCTTTGACACTTTTCCTAATCAAGTTTGAAGCAACAATCTTATTCCTTTTTTTTTTTTGTTTCCATAATTAACCTTCAAACAAGTACTACTGTTGCTCAACGATTATCTCAAGAATCAAACGTTGATAAATAGAACTTCAAAAAAGTCCTTTTGATGTTTGTTTCCTATTAGGATTCCTCTGAGGGAATTGCGCAACATTAATGAGATTATATATAATATTTTTGCAAACACCGTTAAAAGTTGCATTGTATAGGGATTAAGCAAATTATAGGATGGCATGTCCTTATTCTTATACTAACTAAATAATTGCACCTTCCTCACCATTTCCGCCCGTACTAAAGGAATGTCAGATTGTGACCAAAGTAACTATCCAAAAGCTCGAGACTACACATGGATGAACTAATGGTGGCTGCTGATGAAAAGCGCAAACTTACTCAACAAAGTGAACTCGTCAAAGTAACTTGAAGAGATTTCAAGATAAGAATCGATTTTCCACAATCCAACCAAGTAAATTCAATTCTTCTTCTCCATCATTCTCCAACTACTTTAACTCTATTCGTAATTCTGAAAACCACAACAAATGAAGACCATACAAAATTCAGCATCTTCCACTTCCGGCAATGACTTCTTAATCTATGTCTTCTTATCCAAGTGATCTTTTATTTCTTCAAAAAAAAATGATCACCATGCAAAATCCTCTAGTCTGTGCAACACACAGGGAAGAATCCCTCATTTTTAGTAATAGTAAAAGCAATAGAAAAATTTGAATTATTTATAGTAAATATAAGATTTACAATTGGAAGTCACAATACCCAAGTAAATCTTTGGCTAGAGAAAGGAATGAGAACAAATAAGTTAAGTAATAAAATGTTGATTAAATGGCAAAGTGATTTGTCTTACTATGATTATGAAATAGAGCATATAAAGGGGAAAAATAATTTGGTTGCTAATTATTTAAGCAGATGGAGACAAGTAAAATGACAAGTAAAGATTGTCCTCCAAAGGAATCATCGACCTTAGAACAAGTAATATTAAAGATCTCTATCCTTGAGATGAATATTAGTCTTTTAAGTAGCCAAGTAAATATTAGTATATAGAACATTGTCAAGTTTTGTTGTGAATATTTATTCACAGGTGGAAGAATTGGCTAAAAAAGTAGAAACCATACAAGCGCAAAGACAAGTATCCTCAACTTATGTCTTGATCCAAGCATTTGAGAACTAAGTATCCGAAAATCAAATATCAGAAACGTAAACAAAGATTGTGCTGTTAATAGAAATAATAAAGAACCAACAATATTAGTGTGAAAATTGCGTTGTAGAATTATTAAAAATCACTTTCTAGACAGGTTTTGGAACAGGTCTGGATACAACCAGTCTAAACCGGTTGTTCAACCGGTCTAAAAAAGTACTTTTTAAACCGGTTTTCATATATGAGGTCTAAAAAACCATACCTTTTAGACATGATGTGGGGCACTGAGGTATAAAATGTAGACTTTTAAGACCTGACATTCTATCAAATCTAAAAATTCTATTTTTTAGACTTAATCTTCCCTACAAATGGTCTAAAAAGTAACAATTTTTTTAAGAAAAATAAATAGGGCTTTTTTCTTTTTTCTTTTTTGGATTGAATTGATTCTAAAATCACCCTAATCCAAAACAGGAGTACCCTATTTTTTTTGTACTACTACATAATTTTAAGTAAGCTATATATGACAACCGTAATTAAATCATGGAAAACAACAACTCAGATAAAAACTTGACAATAATTCATAAAAAAATATCTCAATCTTGCAATTAAAATATGAACAAATTTAACCAAACAACTAATGATCATACAAAGGTTCATGACATACATGAACTAGCATGAGCCAAAATACATGTAAATGAAAACGAAATAAATAACACCATGTATCTTAACAACTACACATTTCCGAGAATTGGCAGAATTTGTGAAAGAACACCTTTCCAAGGGGAATGAACTGCATTTCTATAACAAATTTAGAAGGTAGAAAAATCAATGCTTTGTGCAGAATTGAACCCACAAAAAAAAAAAAAAAAAAAAAAAAAAAGAAAAAAAAAGAAAAAAGACTTGTGAACTGTAACAACAAAAAATATCCAAGAGATAATTTACTTATGGCCAGAAGAAGCATATTATGCAAGAATTTGGACCAAATAGGCTTACCAAATAGAACTGCATTGTTGCATGATTTGAATCTTCATTCTTGATGTTAATTCCCCATCCACAACATAAATAATTATAAGAGCCAAGCCAAATGAAAGAAACCATAGGACAAAAAGAATGAAAGCTGCAGCATCAGTGAACCCAGCTATATGCTAGACAGATATAGCTTGGAAAATAGATTCTCAAGGGGTAAAAATAGATGAAACAAAAATCATAGCTTGAAAAGGTTAGAAGGCAATAAAGTTATGAGAAAATGGAGATGAACCCTTTTAAGTTTGATCGATTTGCAAACATTTGTCAAATTTGGAAACCCAGAAAATAACCCCCTGAACTATCACCTTTCAGAATTTAAACCTGTCTGTTCATTTTCCCATCAACAAAGATGCCATCTTAGTCTCTGTCATTTATTGTTTCTAAGAAAATGGGAGTTCCGAAAGAGACAAATAAGCATCCAAAAAGGAGACAAATAAGCATCCAAAAAGGCATATCTAATAACAGGATTAAAGAAGAAATGGACAAAATGGTTCAAATCCAATGAGATGATATAGTTTAGAAAGATATTTAATAGTAATTCTAAAGCTGTAAGCATTAATGACAAACTCCCATAAATGTTTATGATAGAATTATGAGGCTTGTTTAGAACATGAGAAAAATTCGGATCTACCAAAAGAACAACTGAAAAATAACAAACAAAAGAGAGTTCACTTAAGGCACTCAACTTTAGTGCTGAGGAAATCAAAAAAACTGAAAATTGTTACTCAAAATAGGAAAAACAAGCAAATTAAGGCATCAAGAGCATAATAAAGCATCCATTTCATTAAATAAACAATGGAATCATAGTAGTTAATTAACGCCCAATAATGCTTATTGGCGATGTCCCAACCCTCGCGATAACATCGGAAACCTCAAAGAATGTCAGCCTTTTGGTCCTGTTTTGCAATTTTTTTTTTATTTTAAATTTCTGTAGCATTTTGTAGTGGTTTTAATACTACTACAAGTTTAAATTTAAATTCAGATTAAATTTTTAGTACAACTTTTGAAATTTCATCCAATATTAGTAGCGGTTTCATAACCGCTACAAATATTTTGTCGCTAATTTTTTCAAATTCTTAGATGTACTTATTAGTTGTTTTAGAATTGCTACAATGTTGGTGCCAAATTTTCAATTCTCATTTCCCGCCATGCCAAATTCTGCCAAAATTTTGCACCAACATTTGTAGCAGTTTTGAAAAAATTCTATGATAATGTGTGATCTAAATATGCATCTTGTGGTGGTGACATGACCACTACAAAACCCTTTGTAACAGTGTGGTTTGTAGCGGTTTTTGAAACCTCTAGTACTGTTGTTTGTAGTGGTTGTGGTTAAAACCGCTACAAATACACCAGTCCAACCGCTACAAATCAACTCTTTTTTTTTTTTTTTTTTGCAGTGAAATGAGCTTGTGCTTCCATGTGTGTTGCACAGGGTGATAGTACTTCACGGATTACTCAAACATATTTTGCTTCCTAAGTGATACAACTTTCTTGCATTAGCTTTAGTAAGGAACATTAAAACATCACTACCAATGAATGACTACATATTAAAAATGAAACCTCAACACAAGAAGTATATATATTGGTTAAAATTTGGAGATTGAGCACGAACCAAATTTGAAATTGATTTTTAGACCTCTACCCTTTTTTAAAAACAATTGATATACGTGGATAACTTGAAATAACACTACTACGAAAAACGGGTTTAACGTCCCAAGAAATGCCCAATTAATGTCCCTTATTCAAGGGACATCTATTGAGGGGACACAGTAAAATTATATTTTTGGCGTCCCAAACTAATTTTGGGACACCTTAATTATGTATTAAGGCGTCCCAAAATAATTTTGGGACGCCAAAAATCACATACAAAATGCGTACACTAACTATCAATTTCGGCATCCCAAAATAACTTTTGGGACGCTTTAAATCAGAATTAAGGCATCCCAAAAGTTATTTTAGGACTCCAAAAATATAATTTAAGGCGTCCCGAGAGTTATTTTTGGACACCATAAATATTTTCTTTTAAAAAAATTGAATTTTTGGAGTCTCAAATTGATTTTGGGACTCCAAAAATATGATTAAGGTGTCCCAAACATTATTTTGGGACGCTGTAAGATTTTTTTTTTTTTTTATAGCTTGCTACGTTTTTTTCACAACCCAGCAATTAAACCCTATAAGAATCATCAAACAGATAGCCATGAATATACATTACCAAAATGTTCAGATCATTATTAAGCCATGCATGAAACCTACAGCCCTTACGCGATTCCAATTAAACTAGAATCTTATAAACCACATAATAAGGAAAAGACTATACCATGCACCCATAAGATTAAGCAGTGAGGTGAATTCAGATCATTACCAAAATACATTACATGCAAATTTAAACAATCATCACCCATCAAACAAATAGCCATCATGAACATACATTACCAAAATGTTCAGATCATTATAGACCAATTTTAAACACTTTAATTTCTCTGCCTTCTCATCACTAACCCTACTTCCAAAAAGAAAAGCACAACTGTGAGGTGAATTCAGTCCATTCTTTAACCACGTACTAACACAATGATTAACAATTAGTAAACTAAACCTCCAACATCCACTCACTTTGTCCCTTAGATAAATTTCTAATATCTCTATCATTCATATACTTACTATCCCAATTATATTCTTCTAATTCTTCCACCTTATTATACTCATTAATGTCATTAATTAACTTACAAATACTTAAATTATACCAAACAAGGTTCCTCATGTGATATATTCAGGGAAGGCACTTGAGGTTTAATTTAGGTTTGCAATTGTGCCTTGTAAATCTTTCACTTTTTGTTAATTATGTGTTGACTTTGGATATTTTCACCTAGAGCTCATTCATACTCTGATGTGAACAATGAAACAATTTTCATACTTGCATGATTGATTTAGTTTTCTATACTCAGTAGTCTGGCAGCGTAGCGATACTGATAGAGGAGGTCTGAGACAATGGATTTCAAATTGTGATTCTTATTGTGGACTCACTTTTGTGAACTTTTGAGAGAATTATGGTTCTATATGAAATGGAATTATCTAGAAAAGTTCTATATTGTGATTTTTGAGATTATATTACTAGAAATGATATTGGGCCTATTAGTGAAGTGTTACTCGGCTTTGCAAGATATTTAATTCTTTTTGACCATGATAGACTAATGCATTTCATTTCCTATCATGGTAGTGTTGTTGAAACAAGTTGTTTTCTTAATAATTACGATAGGTTTATGTGAACTAAAGTTTAATCTTTTTCTATCATGGTTATCCTATAATTTAATTGTTATAATCATGGTAGGTGTTACGGACTCGTATTTTGGGCCTAGGTATGATACGGTCCAATCAGTGGCGGAGCCAGGATTTAATGTTTGTGGGTGCACAATTAGTGATGAGATTTGGGAGTTCGGGGGCATTGCCTTCGATTTTTTTTTAAGGAGGATAAAAGACAACACATCCATTCGTAAAGTTTAGAACCAGAAATGGGGTTCAATTGATGTAATACCCTAAAAATCATATTTATGATAAATATCATAAATTAGGAAATAATACCTATTGAAAATAGGTAAATATGTGGTTTCAAAAAGAATGTTAAATTTATCTTAATTTCTAAAGGAAAATTTCTTGGAAATTAGGAAAAATTAATAATGTGTCAGAAATGACCAAAATGCCCTTGTGGAGCATCAAATGACTTAAGGAAATTATGAAAAATCCTTAGAGGCAATAAAATAATTATTAAAAATTAGAGAGTATGTTGTCTCTAATTTAGAAAATTTTTGAGATTTATTTCCTTGGAAAATAATTAGGGAAAAATTAAAAAGTATTTCGGGATCATTATTGACTCCGTGATTACAGATATTTTATGTAAAGCATAAAATACCAATGAAAGTGAAAAAGTTGTGAGAAAATGAGTTATTCTAATTAAGAAAATTATCAACAATTTGTGGGTAATTATTTAAATAATTACTGGCTAATTATTTGGGCTTAAACAAAGGAAAATCCAAAGATAATTATGTAAAACCCTATAGTTAATGGTTTATGACTAAAATGTCCGTTGTAATGATAGATCCTTAACAAATGCGTTGTTATGTTGATAGGATATCACTGATTCCGTTTTTACCGACTGTCGTACCGTATTCCGACAGAAATACCATTTACCGTCAACGAAGGTACGTTCGCGTACTGTAACACTAATCTGATGGATATAGTATGCGTGTATGTGATGTGTGTGTGGTATGATGTCAGTATAGTATGTGTATATGTGGTGTTGTTGGAATGCATATTATGTTAGAAAATAATTGTATGCATGTAATGCCGGGAGCGATACATCCGTAATCTTTGGGAGCGATATATTTGCATGCTGGGAGCGATACATGTGCATTGGTTGGGTGTGATTTATATGTTGTGTTAATGTTGTTCTGTAACCCATATGTGTGTATGTATACACGAGGTTAACCGTTACCTGAGATCCGGTGCGGATCTCAGCTCTTAACATAGCAGCAGGGTCGAGAGGACTGAGGACTGAGGACCGAGGAGAGAGGGAAGCAGCAAGCCTAGGGATGCGGCCGAGGACTTTATGATGTTGTCCTTTACTTTTAAAAACTCTCGGTTATTGAACCGCTTCTGTAATTAGCCAGTGGGCACTTTGAATATATATATTAGTTACACTCTTGCTCCGATGCTCTACTCTGATGAGAAAATTTTATACTGCTTTTGAAAATAAAGATGTTACATTTTTGGTATCAAAGCAGTAGTCCTGGCATGAATTTAACGAAGTTATTACGGACAGTTTGGTGCCGAAGGCAATGCTAGTCTACGTGGGTGTGCCAATCAGTCACCGTGAACTCGGTGAGGCCCCCATGGTAGACACTTACCTGGCCATTCTGTTCGGTTAACGGAGTTAGGTTCTAAGCATTTTCAAACACTTGGAGCATATTTTGAAAATAAGTACTGATATAGCCCTAAAGTCGGTGTACCACCCTGTTTCGGTATACCAGTTTGAACCGGTGTACCATCCTGAATCAGTGTACCACTTTCTGTGGATGCATCACTCTAACCCAGAGCTTATATGAGAAGCTGGGTCACGTTAGATGAAATTCTGCGACCAACAAAGATATGTACATGCAGAATTTGACTCATGTAGAGAAACTCCCGATACGTGTTTCCGTACCCGTTCCTGAGAAGAACGAATCAATGAGATTATGAACAGGAGAGATATTGCGAGTGTTTGTTTGTTGTTGATGCATGCGGGTGTTTGTTCGTTAGTAGTGTGGATACTAAGAGTCTGTGATATACTAATCAACGTTTTCCTAATAAAGGAAAAAGTACGAGACATGGTGAATTTGAGAGGAGCCGGAGCTCCCAGAGGCCGAGGCAGGGGCCGAGGTAGAGGTGGAGGTAGAAGAGGAGGCAGACAGCCTCAGATAGGACCGATACCTGAACAAAACCAACCAGAGCAGAATGAGTTTCAGGAAATGAGGAGAACTCTGCAGGAACAGCGGGCTCTCATCGATGCACTTCTGGAAAGACAAAATAGACAAGATCGAGAAGCTGAGAGACAACTAGAAGGACGACAAAATGAAGAAGAAGAAAACGAGAAAAGTGATGAGCACGATGAGGAAGCTGAGGGATCAGAAAGGTCCCAGTCACCTCCACGACGAGGGAGAGTTGTGCTGGCCACACAAAATTGGGTCACACAGTTTTGCAAGCTCAAGCCACCTGCTTTTCATGGGAAGAACGAATTGGCTGAGGATTGGCTGATGAGCTTAGACAAAATCTTTGAAGTGATGGAATGCCCGGAGGACCGGAAAGCTCAACTGGCAATTTACAAACTCGAGGGTGATGCGCACAGATGGTGGAAAAGTGTTTCTACAACGTTGCGGACCCGTGTTTTCCCTGTCACTTGGGAGATGTTCATAGAAAAATTCAATGAATTGTATTTTCCTCCCTCGATACAGGTGATCAAGGAGGAGGAGTTCCTTCATATCCAACAAGGCTCCGAGAAAACCTTTGACGATTACTTTGCCCGGTTCACCAATCTGTCCCGCTATTCATCTTACTTGAAGAGTAATGACAATCAAAGCTGGAAGGCAAACAGATTGATCTGCGGGCAAAAGTACGATATCTGAGCAAGGCTGGTATCCCAGCGTTTTCCTGAGATGGCTCAAGAAGTAGAGTCTTGCCGGATGACTGAGCACAACCTGAACGAATTACGTAGTTCACGGAATCACAATAGTAGCCGTGCCGATCGTAGCAAGGGCGCCGTGAAAATTCCTCACGAAAGAGAGAAGCACCATGGAGTGACTCTCAAAGAGAAAGCAAGAGGCCATTCCAGACTGAGCAAAACAACCCAAGAATGCCGGAATCCCGACCGTGTCCTGATTGCGGAAACTACCATCCTGGTGAATGTATTAATCAACGGGTTTGCTTCAGATGTTGGAAGCCAGGGCACATTATTTCAAACTGTCCTGGGAAAACTGCGGAGAGACGAGTGTGCTAGAGATGTCAGAAATTGGGACACATTGCCCAAGCTGTCCTGAGCGGACTGTGGAGTTCAAGTCACAGAACCCAGGACGCATGTACGCACTAACCGGTGCAGAGGACAGAGAACTCCTGGAGATGGTCCAAGGTACTATCTCTTAGACGAAATGTTCTCTAGATAGTATACGAGTTAGATATTAGACGCGTGTTCCATGTTTCTTAGTCATATTCGACCGTGATCATGTCATGGAGTAGGAGGTATCTTGTGTTGCCATGGTGTATGGGCGCCATGGTGACATGTATGATATCTTGTGTTGTCATGGTGTATGGACGCCATGGAGACATTTTGGTATCTGTGGTGTTGACCGCAGTGTATGGGCGCCTCGAGAGACACTATATATCAAAGTACGATATGACAAGATCGTTGCGGTCAAACCAAAGCGAATTCTCGATCACCAAGAGGAGCGACTGGCAGACAAAGTAAAAATCCGACGCGTGGAGTCCAAAGTCTGAATAGGACGGAGTTTAGATAGTACGAAGTTTAGATGGTAGATGCACATTTCGAGGACAAAATTTTATTTAACGGGGGGAGAAATGTAATACCCTAAAAATCATATTTATGATAAATATCATAAATTAGGAAGTAATACCTATTGAAAATAGGTAAATATGTGGTTTCAAAAAGAATGATAAATTTATCTTAATTTCTAAAGGAAAATTTCTTGGAAATTAGGAAAAATTAATAATGTGTCAGAAATAACCAAAATGCCCTTGTGGAGCATAAAATGACTTAAGGAAATTATGAAAAATCCTTAGAGGCAATAAAATAATTATTAAAAATTAGAGAGTATGTTGTCTCTAATTTAGACAATTTTTGAGATTTATTTCCTTGGAAAATAGTGAGGGAAAAATTAAAAAGTATTCCGGGATCATTATTGACCCCGTGATTACAGATATTTTATGTAAAGCATAAAATACCAATGAAAGTGCAAAAGTTGTGAGAAAATGAGTTATTCTAATTAAGAAAATTATCAACAATTTGTGGGTAATTAGTTAAATAATTACTGGCTAATTATTTGGGCTTAAACAAAGGAAAATCCAAAGATAATTATGTAAAACCCTATAGTTAGTGGTTTATGACTAAAATGTTCGTCGTAATGATAGATCATTAACAAATGCGTTGTTATGTTGATAGGATATCCCTGATTCCGTTTTTACCGACTGTCGTACCGTATTCTGACAGAAATACCGTTTACCGTCAACGAAGGTACGTTCGCGTACTGTAACACTAATCTGATGGATATAGTACGCGTGTATGTGATGTGTGTGTGGTATGATGTGAGTATAGTATGTGTATATGTGGTGTTGTTGGAATGCATATTATGTTAGAAAATAACTGTATGCATGCTGGGAGCGATATATCTGTAAGGCTGGGAGCGATACATTTGTAATGCTGGGAGCGATACATCTGTAATGCTGGCAGTGATATATCTGCATGCTGGAGCGATACATGTGCATTGGTTGGATGTGATTTATATGTTGTGTTAATGTTGTTCTGTAACCCATATGTGTGTATGTATACACGAGGTTAACCGTTACCTGAGATCCGGTGCGGATCTCAGCTCTTAACATAGCATCAGGGTCGAGAAGACGAGGACCGAGGAGAGAGGGAAGCAGCAAGCCTAGGGATGCGGCCGAGGACTTTATGATGTTGTCCTTTACTTTTGAAAACTCTCGGTTATTGAACCGCTTCTGTAATTAGCCAGTGGGCACTTTGAATATATATATCAGTTACACTCTTGCTCCGATGCTCTACTCTGATGAAAAAAATTTTATGCTGCTTTTGAAAAACGGGATGTTACAATTGAAAAGTATTTCCGAGGAAATCAATTTAAATAGAACAATATACTCTAATCCCATGGTATACAGCCAGATGTTACACAATCAAATTCCAAAGCAACATGCATGGAAAAATTATTATTTAATCAATGAAATCAACAACTCTATCTACACTATCATAAACACAACTTTGTACAAATAAGTTTCAAATTTAGGCACATAGTATTGAACAACATTTAAGTCAAAATAGAATCAATAAGACAACACATATTTCTTACTTCAACATCTCAGCAAAGCTCATTGCCTCATCAATTCCAGGTATAATACCTACTAGTTCTAAGAAACAAAAGAATATAAGTAAGAAAAGAAAAGAAAACTCTAACTTAACATAGAAAAATAATAATCAAGAGTCAACAAAACTATTACAACAGAACGATTACAAAAGCATTCTTCGATTCTAATCTCTTTTTTGTGACTCTTCTACATCTACTTTCTCAACCCTAGATCAATAGCCATAACAATTTACCAGCTGACCAGGATAGCCAAAGATAGGAAGGAGGAAAAAAAAATGTGAACAATAAATGTCACTTAGAAGATAGAAGGGAAAAATGAAGCACCTTAACTGCTGCTACAGAAGAGGATTGATAACATAAAAACCTTAAGGTCTCTGATGTCATATTGATTACCAGAATTTACAGGGATGCCCAGTCAAGTGCTAATAATGTTTAATAAGTAAATAGAATACAATTACAACATAGAACAAAAGGATATGGAAGTGAACTATTTAATAGATTACCTTAACAGATATAAGGGAACCAACTAAACCTTTGGCAATGTCGTGGATAGGTTTATGAGGCTCTACAACAAAAGATAAGTAACAAGATGTCAACAATACAAACTCCACCCTGCCATTATAATCTTTCAACTTGAGGGGAATTTTTAAAGACCTATCAATTATTGCAGGATAACAGTATATAGATGTTATGATACTACAGAGGAAAAAATTTCTAGTATCGAATTATTATTTAATGTAATTGTCCTTTCGTGAATTCAGTTAACTGATATAGTTTGACTTAGAACTTCTAAAATCTCCAGATACTATCATCACTTCACAAAAATCATTAAATAGCTCAAAGAAGTGATTATTACATGGTCCAAAGTAAAACTACCAATAAGATGGGGGTTAAGTTATTTCATGTCAGTTATCCTGCTAACTGAGAACGAGTATCTGTAGCATAATAAATCAAATATGTAGTGACTTAATACGTTGATTTTGATTTCAGTTTCATTGATTTTTCTGATTAATATGCTTCCATGCTACTTTAAAATAAGACGTGGCCTGGTAACTATGATAAGAAAATCAAAGAGTAAATGATATAAACTCAGTCACTGAATTCAGTTACATAAAGAAGCATGGAATTTCTGGGGGAGGAAAAACATAATGAGGAAACCGATTGATGGATGATTAAAACCAATTCCTTAAACTTCAATACATATTTTTATGAAAATGTTAACAGTAAGAAAGATGTTACACACATACACATATTCCAAAAGTAAATAAGAAGCAAGTGCTCAAAATAGTACGCTAAAACATTTTCTCCATTTAATTGTTTTCCCCTCATATTCGAATACAACACAAACCCAATAAGTCCTGGTCTTTCTGTTCAAAATTCATAGATGCTTTAATCTCACGCAAGTCCATGAAACCAAAGATAATGGAAATTCTGCGTTCTCTGTCTCAATTATATATATTTCCTTTATCAATTGAAAGAAACCAGAACAACCGATTCGCTTTAAATTCCTCAATCATAGAAACTGCAAAATCCTTCCGTCCAAAACAAAAGCAAGAAACAGCAAAACCTTGTAGACCCAATGAATGTTGTCAACAATAAGCATTGCGACTTAATTTTACCCCATAGCTCTAGCAACTCAAAATAGAAAACTCTCACAAGTCACAATAACATTCTACGATTAAAATGATATCAAAATTAAGGAATAACTGATAACACACCCGAGCCAGGCGAGCGGAGTCTGATAAGGAAGATGGGTCATCTTGGACTTGACTCTTAGGATTTTAATCAATCTGAGTATCACCAGAGATGGAGACTTTAGCAGTATGACACCAGCGCTTTCTCACGACGGATAACTTGTAGGCATACTTTGAGAAATTGAATTGATTCGACAACGGAAAGGAGATTGAAGGAGAAACTGAGACGTCGGAGGAAGAAGCAGAAAGTTGTGAGAAGGAGGAGATCGAAGGGAAGGAGCCGAGTAAAAAAGAAAATCAAAGTATATTTGTGTCTGCAAGTGCCCACAGAGGCAACAATGTGGCTCTGCCACTGGGTCCAATGAAGACATGCTATGGCAGAAGCCCACCTTAAGCAGGTAAGATGTTAATCACTCTCTAATTCCGGTAGTACATGTAGTGGAGCAGGGACGCGTCAGGTAGTGGAGTAGAACGTTGAGGGCTTGGGGGTACGCATAGCACAAGGACTAAAACCCTAGAGGTAATCTCTATAAATAAGAGATTACCCACAAGGTACACACACGCTATTCATATCCTTTTACTATTCTGTTACATTGTGTGCACACCCCACCCCCTTTGGCTGATCGCCATTCTTGTGTAGCACAGTGATCATCTGATGTTCTTTGGTGTCTTCCTCATAGACATCACTGAACATTCACCGTCTCTCCGGTATTAACTTATACATATTCCAGAGAGCCTAACAAATCCTAAATCAATCATTCGCTAACCCACTGTATGTGGTTAGACATTTGTGTTCTTGGAACAGAACATTGGCGCCATCTGTGGGGAACGTCATTAACTTTGATTCCCAAACGACCAAGAATGACAAAGAACGAATGCAACGTTATCAGTGGAGGGTTTGGAGGAGGAGGAGTTCGGCCAACCAAAGGAAGAAGTACCTGAGGGAGGTTCTCTCTATCAGGGATTTCCCTGAATTTAAGAAAAGCTCCTCTTCTGCAAAGCCGGAACCTCCTGTACTCAGTTTTACCAAGGAGGAATTGGAAGATGTAGTCCCAGGCCATCACAATGGTCTAGTAATTACTAGAACGGTAGCAAACTATCGTGTCAAGAAGATATTTGTGGACAATGGGAGTTCGGTCGACATTCTTCTGTGGAATGCATTCAAGCGAATGAAGCTCAACCCGAAGGAGTTGAAGCCCTGCAAAACGACCCTAACTGCTTTTAATGGCCGAGATACCCATCCAAAGGGGTATATCAACCTCAAGTTAACATTGGGAACCAGGGGTTCAAGTCAGAACGGGTAAAATTTGTTGTGGCCGATTTCCCATCTTCATACAACATCATTTTGGGACGACCAACGATGCATGACTGGGATATGCTGGTATCAACTAAACATCATAAACTGAAGTTGGTTAGCAACAAAAACGAGGTGGTCATGATTAAAGGTGATCAGAAGGAATCACGACAATGTTACTTTGAAACAGCCAAAGAGAGAAAAGATGAACCATCATCTTCATCTCAAAACCTGCAAGGGAAGAGCCCGCGTGAGGCGAAAAAGTATATAGAGGAGTCAGTTAATCTGGTGGAACTGGATCTATGGGAAGAAGATAAGATCCAAAGGGAATAACCAAATGGAGAGCTGGAGGATCTCGTTTTGGGTACTGAACCGGGACGAGTTACAAAAATCGGCAAAACACTAGACCCAGCAGTTTGATCCGATTTGGAGGATTGTTTGAGAAGGAATAAAGATGTGTTCGCTTGGAGGTAGTCCGAGATACATGGCGTGGATCCAGAATTTTGCTGCCCTAAGCTGACAATCCAGCCGGGGTCCATTCCGGTAGCCCAGAAAAAGAGGAATCTCGGAGAGGAAAAAGGGAAGGCCTTGGAGGATCACGTGGAGGAGTTATTAGAAGCCGGATTCATTCGAGAAGTTCAGTACACCACGTGGCTGTTGAACGTAGTTATGGTTAAAAAGCCAAACGGCAAATGGAGGGTTTGCACGGACTACAAGCCTTTAAATAAGGTATGTCTTAAGGACGCCCTCCCGATGCCTAGTATAGATAAATTAGTGGACAATGCTTCTGGTTTTCAACTCCTCTCCTTTGTGGATGCATATTCGGGGTATAATCAAATTGTCATGCATCCCGATGATCAAGAAAAGACGGCCTTCATCGCTAAGAAGGTGAACTATTGTTACAATGTAATGCTGTTTGGTTTGAAGAATGCTGGAGCGGCATACCAAAGAATGATGAATAAAGTATTTAAGGATCAGATCGGAAAGAACGTTGAAGTGTATATCCAAATCAGCAAAGCCGAGGAGCCACATCCAGATTTGCAACAGACGTTTGATAAGTTGCAGACACACCAAATTCGGCTCAACCCGGCTAAGTGCGCATTTAGAAAACCAAATGGGAAATTCTTGGGTTTCACATATGGAGCTCGGCACACCATTAAGTCGCAGGCCTTGGCACACCATTAAGTTGTAGGCCTTGGCAGACTTTCATCGAATGCCAAAGGAAGCGGAGCTGGAATCATCGTGGAAAGTCCCGAAGGAGTTTCTATGGAGCATTCCCTGTGATTCAATTTCGAAAATTCTAATAATCAGGATGAATACGAAGCTCTTATCGCCAGATTATTACAGGCCAAGGAAAATGGAGCTAAGAAGGTTCATATATTTACTGACTCCCAGCTCGTGGCATCTCAGATTGAAGGGATGTATCAAGCTAGGGGCCCTCTCTTGATCAAATACCTAGAAAAGGTGAAAGAGATGATGGTGGAATTTGAAAAGGTCACAGTGACTCATATTCCAAGGGGAGAAAATGTTAGGGCTGATATTTTGTCCAAGCTGGCAAGTACAAAAGGTTCCGGCAGTCACCGAACGATGATTTACCATAGCCTGTCAGAACCGAGTTGTGTCATGGTCATTTCGGAATCGGAATCCGGAGATTGGAGAAAGCCGATTATTGATTACTTGGAAAGAGGCTTTCTTCCTGATGATTCAACCTAAGTGAAGAAATTGGAGAGACAGGCAGCAATATATACAGTAGTAGATGATCAGTTGTATCGCAAGGGCTTGCATTCCTTAATGTTAAGATGCCTCAATTCGGAGGAGGCCGAATATGTTTTGACCGAGATACATGAGGGGATTAACAGGAAACATATGGGTGCCTAGGCGTTGTCCAGGTAGGCTTTGGGAGCAGGGTATTATTGGCCTACCATGATGGTAGATTCCAAGGAGCACGTACAAAAATTTGATAGTTGCCAGAGGCATGCCAGGGTAATGTGGCTGCCTCCAACAGAGTTAAAAACTATCACGGCTCCTTGGCCATTTTTTAAGTGGGGTTTGGATTTGCAAGGACCATTTAAAGCGGCTTCGGGACAATTTTGGTGGCTCGTAGTAGCCGTCGATTACTTCACCAAATGGATAGAAGCGGAACCAGTGGCAACAATCACTTCAGCTCGGGCACAGAAATTCCTTTCAAGGAATATTATATCTTGGTTTGGTATCCCGACATAAATCGTCACAAATAATGGAACCCAGTTTATTGATAAGGGTTTCCAAGAAATGATATCCGACTTTCAAATAAAGCAACAATTTGCTTCCGTAGAACATCCCCAATCTAACGGGCAAGCTGAGGCCGCTAACAAGGTCATTGTAGACGGGTTAAGAAGACGGATAGAGGAGGCACAGTCTGATTGGTTGGAGTAGCTGCATTATGTCTTGTGGGGACACTGGACCACCACACAAACGTCAACGGGGGAAACACCTTTTAGGTTGACGTACGGATGCGAATCCATGATCCCAGTGGAAATTGGCCATTCCTCGTGGAGGAGAATTAAATCTGGCCATGAAGAAGAAAATAATGAAGCTTTGGAAATGGAGTTGGGTTTGATGGATGAAGTCAGAATCTCGGCGCATTGTCGAGATTTGGCTGCAAAGCAACTCATCACAGCGAAATACAATAAGAAGGTGAAACCCCGGTCGTTCGAAATAGGTGATCTGGTTCTTTGCAGAGCTGATATAGGCAATAAGAATGCCAAGGAGAGAAAGCTAGCACCAAATTGGGAGGGTCCCTATCGAGTTAAATAAAATCTCATGAATGGTTCTTACATGTTAGAAACTTTAAAGGCAAAGGCGATCAAAAGGACGTGGAATGCGGATAAGCTGAAATTTTATAACAGTTGAGGACCGGAGTCCTTGAAAAGAAGACCGGATTTTGTGAAAAAAAGGCTTGACGGATGAAAATTGTAAATAAGGGGATCGTGTAAGAAGCGACCATGTCGCTAAAGCTTTTTGTTTTTTTTTTATAAAGAAGAGTTTCTGGTTGAAGAATTTATTGCGAATCACCCAAGCTACCCCTATAAGATACAAAACTCGTTTGCAGATAACGGCCAATACGGTTTTCTAGGGAATAGGCGTGTTCCCTCGAAAACAAGACAACACCGAGATAAAGGTTAAAACGTATTCCTCTAGGATGCGGTAACACCGAGATAAAGGTTAAAACGTACTCCTCCGGAATGCGGTAACACTGAGATAAAGGTTAAAACGTATTCCTTCAGAGTATGGTAACACCGAGACAAAGGTTGGTACATATTCCCACGGGATATGAAAAGGCTGAGATAATGGTTAAAATGCATTCCACCGGGATGCGATAAAACCCATTTAATGGTTAACACGTGCTTCCTTTGGGAACACGGCGAAACCAGTAAAAGCCCATTGCGGCTGTGATGCATCAAAGACTTAGAGTTCGGTAGCGACACTGAACCTGGACATGTGATTGATGGCTCTTGCTCTTGATTGTTAACGCGGTAGAAGATTACAAGAATGGGGCTTCAGTACCCCAAGAATGGATTAAGACAACGCCAGAATCTCGACCCTCAGACAGATGGAGTCCCGATATCAGCTTGAGCCTCCGCGCTTTTATCCTGATCTTCCCCTAGGAGACTTTCAGAGGCATCGTCGGAAGGAGGAAAGAGTGGGACTATTTTTCCGCCCACAACCCAGGACATACAATCCAACCCGGATGTATTCAAGGTAGTGTTGGGATTCAAAAGCTGAATTTGCTTTAAAGCATTTCCAAAAGATTCTGTGACAGATTTCTTTATGGCCTCATCCTTAATGCCCAAAGCTTCATAGGCTAATCCTAGGGCGGCATGAAGTTGGTTCAGGTCCGAGATATACTTTTCTTTCTCCAACCGGGATTGCTCCATGATTTTCTTGTCTTGTGCTTTTTCCTGCCGAAGATGGTCCAAATCCAAGTTAGTTTTCCGCAATGCCTCCTCTCCCTCTCTAGTTCTTCTCAGATCTTATGCAGCTCTTCGCTCATTTTGTCCCTTGTTGCCTCGGCTGTTTGCACCTGCCTTTGAGCTTCATTCTTAATCTCCTCAAATTTACGGATGTGTTCCTGGTGTTCCAACCTGACCGCCTTCAGTTTTTTCAGCTTTTCTAGCATGTTTCACGTTTAACGTGGTCAAGGCATGGGCTAACCTGGCACACTTTAAGCCGTAATGTTCTATATTGGATAGCTCTTGTAGGTCAGGCATGTCGAATTTTGTTGATGTAAGGAAGTGTTCGAGGAGCACAATAGCATTTCTAAGTTGTATAGGGACCCCTTCACTCCAAATGACACCATGAGGGAGTTCAGGGCCCGGAGGAGGTGGGGGCAGACTTCCTGAAGGAGATGTGGAAGGGAGAAAGGCGGCAGGAGTCACTTTTGAAGGAGACTCGACTGGAATATTCATCGAGGTAGAAACGGGAATCACCATCATGGACGGATTGGCCTTCTTTAACGTCGAGGATAGGGTTGCTTTGGTGGTCTTGGACTGTTTTGAAGGATTAATCCGGCCAGATTCGCTAGTACCAGCTACTTCGGAGACTGATATGGATCGTTTTTTGACCAACTTTGATATTCCGGGATTATCCAAGGCCATAGCGAACGCCGGTCCTTTTCCATTCTCGAACGTGAAAAATGATTTAATTGATTAGTTATTCATCCAGCAAAAATCAAGCCTGCTATACAATGCAAATAAAATGCACATACTCGGTGCAAGTCGTCTTTTCAGCTGGGTTGTTAAAACATGATCCACCGACTTCAACGGGCCGATTTCTTTTATTTGCTTTTCTAAAAAATCGATTGTTTTCTTTTCGGAAGAAGAAAAGGAATGAGAAGAGAAGTCGAAGTTAGAAGAAGATTTTTTATGATGATCTAGAGTCCAGTAAAGGGGAAATCTTTCCTTCGTCTCCCCGGACTCATAGCCTTGAAGGAACCAGGGTAGTTTATTAGGCACAACAACCACCTTGAAAAATGAGGGTTTGAAGCTTTTCCATGATTCAGTGAAAGGTTTGAAGAGCTTGCGGGAACGGACACTCCAAAGAAAGGTCCAACCTTTCCGAGTCAAAGTTTCGTTGCCAGTCTCTTCATTGGCGTCCTTATTGGCCTTTTTACTACAAGCTTTGTAGACAGAATAAAAATGAAAGAATGTCGGAAGGGTGCATGTTAGGTTTTTCTCCCGGCAAAAATTCTCGAAAGCAACAGCAAAAGCCCAGCTATTAGGATGGAGTTGGGAGGGAGCAAGGTGCAAATGATGTAAAAGGTGTAGTTGGAACTCGGTAAAGGGGAAGCACATACCGAGTCGGGATATGCAATCTTTATAGAAATAAAAGAAATGGGGATCGTCGTTACTAGATCGGCAGCTAGATATGGATTCGGTAAGGCTCGGCAGGCTAAAGACATAGTCTTCCTGTCATGAAGGCCAAGTACAACGATTTCTTCGGCGGTCATTGTACTTCAGATATTAAGCACCTCATCGATCCATGGGGCTAATGATTTGGAGGTGTCTGAGTTTCTAGCAAAACTCGATTCCCCTGTAGCAGATAACTCGGTGTGATGTGAGGGTGAACCCATTTATGCCTATAATGAAAAACACAAAAGATACAAGTCAGAAATAGAAGGTATACCTCGATCAAAAGAATAGCCATGAGGAAAATCAACAGGAAGCAAGTCGGGATTATCCAGATCGACAAGAGCCAAGGTACGAGTCGTAGCGCGTTCGTGGTTGCAAGAGGCCAACATCTACTCGACTTCTGAGTTACAGCCGCTGTTGGCGAGTTCAATGCTCAAAAAGAGGCATTCATCACAAGGGTCATGGACGTCTTTGGCTCGAGACCTAGGCTTACTCGGGAGTATGTTTTCTAGTTGAGCAAGGGGAGAATCTTGATTGGATATGATCGGGTCTCGGTTTTTGAATCTGGGGTGGATTAAAATGAACCTTTGGGAAAAAGGCATTGGAATTTCGAGTATCTCGCATAGGTGTTTGGGGTTTTCTTTTACTCCTACTCCCACTGGGTTTTCCTAGTAGCGCCGCCTGCTTCTCTTCCTTAGTACGGGCTATTTCCTAGAGCCAATATTTTGTTCCGACTGGGAGTTTCTTAAGTGCCTCTCTATCTTCTTCAGGGATTGGGTTACTGTACATATCTATATATCTATGAGTGGAGGACTATCGTGATCCATGGGGGATTTAGAAAAATGAAGAATGAAAGCAGAAGTCTTACGGGTGTGATTCAGGTCTAAGGTGTCAGTTTTTGGTATTCATAAAGGAATTCCTTATACAATAATCACTGCCACCCAAAAAATCAAGTGATAAGATGCGATGGAAAACAAAATGCAGGACAACAGAAGATTTGATGAAGCAAGACAAAAGATAAGAAGGGTAGGGAAGCAGAGGAAATACCTGATTTTAGGAGAAATTTCAGGAAGTTGGAACTCGCAATCGGCAATGTGAAGACGAAGAGGGTTCCATAGAAAGAAAGGTTTCTTCTAAACAAGACAGGAAACGTCTGGCAAAAAATGTGTCTTAGAAAGGCAGAAAGTGTGAATTTATAAACGTTTTTAATCCGAAGCAACGGGGCAATGGCGACTATTCGTGCAGAAAATCAGATTTGAAAACCTAAAAGTGCAATGATGATCGCTATGAAACGATGTGTGACGGTTATGAAACGACGTGCACATTAAATGTGCACATCTTCCAAAGACGACGATCATGGCTGATGGGCGGGAAAAGGTGTTTTTACGCTGTGACATCAGCAATATGGGCAGATTGAAACTGATTCGTCTTCCTCTCACTTTATGATATCCCGGATTGGGGGAAACTATTCATCTCAGAAGTTAAAGGGCGGGCTTTTAACATAAATAAACCTCAGCAGTTCAGAGTCCTAAACTTCCGAGCTTAAGGGAAATTGTTACGGACTCGTATTTTGGGCCTAGGTATATACAGCCCATTGAAGACATGCTATGGCGGAAGCCCACCTTAAGCAAGTAAGACGTTAATCACTCTCTAATTTCAGTAGTACATGTAGTGGAGTAGAGACATGTAGTGGAGCAGGGACGTGTCAGGTAGTGGAGCAAAACGTTGAGGGCTTGGGGGCACGAACAGGGCAGGGACTAAAACCTTAGAGGTAATCTCTATAAATAGGAGATTACCCACAGGTACACACGCTATCCGCCTAACAGATCCTAAATCAATCATTTGCTAACCCACTGTGGTTAGACATTTGTGTTCTTGGAACAGAGCAGTAGACCTTCTTATTTTAATCGATTTCACATTTTTTACCATGGGTATTGTTGTGATTTAAAAGAAGCTTTTTATTACTATGGTTGTAATACCCTAAAAATCCATATCATAATTTAGTAAAATATACCTATTGAAAATAGGTGAACATGAGGTCTCAAATATGGGAAGGGATTTATCATAATTTCTAGGGCAATTTCTAGTGAAATTAGAAGAAATAAAGAGCTAAACTGCCCTAAATGAACTAAGAATCATAAAATATTGTGATAAATCCTAAGAGGCAACAGAATAATTATTAAAAATAAAAGAGTAGGTTGTCTCTAATTTAGACAATTTATTAAATTATTTCCTTTGGAAATAAAAGAAAGAAAAATCAAAAAGTATTGTGGGGCCATAATTTACCCCATGATTTTTAATATTTTACATGGGACATAAAATACCAATGTCAGTAAAATAGTTGTGAGATAATGGTTAATTCTAAATAAGAAAATTATCAACAATTGGTAAAGGATTAAATAGATAATTAATGGCTAATTATCTAAGCTTGATTAGGGGAATATCCAAGTTAAATTGTGAAAAACCCTTTAATTAAATGTTAATGGCTAAAATTAGCATAAAATATACTTGCTAATTATTTGGAAAAGATTAAGAAAAAATGAATGAGATTAAGTGTATGAAAATCCCTAATCCGAAAAAGTTGATAATCATGTGATTAGGGCACTAATTAAGCTTTCTAATTAAATTAGAAAAATTAAATAATTACCAACGGTTAAGATGTAATCTTGAAAAGCAAAATCAAAGGCTATAGGAATTTCTAGCAATTTTTAAAGCCTAAATCCATGTAATTAAGAAAGGACCAATGAGAGAATTTTGGGAAAAATAAATATAATATAAATAGAATAATATAAAATAATTAAAACAGAAAATATATATATATATATATGGGCTGGCCGAATTTTGGTCAAAGAAGAGGATAAGAATTTGCAAAGAAATAATATCTAGATATTTAAGATTATAATATTAATATAATTGTGATATTTTGTGAAAAAGCAAATAGGATAAATGACCACCAATAGAAATTAAATCCTATCTAGAAAACCATGATCTAGGTTTCTAAGATCATGACATATTATGAACAAGTGTAATTTTATCCCGGAGTGGACTGTCTCCGAAGTCATTTCCATAACCGGCGAAACAGCTAGGGAATAAGACGAAAAAGAAAAAGGAGCAGTTGAGGAAATGAAAACCAATGGAAAATAAATCCTATCTCAAAATCCTTGAGATAAGTAGAAAACATCTGGATATATTAGGAATCAGTGAATTTTTATCCAGAAGTTGGTGTTACCGAAAGTGATTTCCGTAACCGATGACGTTAATCCGAAAATGTTCGACAGGCAACGAAATGTTCTGAATGGAATCAAAATTTTGGCTAACCCAAATATTTTGAAGGAGGAAGAAGAGACCTTCAGGGCTATGTAGCCGGATTTTTGAGTTTCTCCAAGATTACGCGATTAGGACACCGAACCGGGACTTTATCGGTAGAAAACTTCTAGAGCAAGGGAGTGACATCGCCTTGATGATGTCACTTGGTTGAAAGATGATGTAAGGAGGTGGATTGTGTGGCCAAGAATGAAGCTTCTAGAAACCCTAAATTCCATGGTCTAAATTGAAGGAGAATGAGTTGGAAGATTATCGTTTTACCCTCACCTTTTCTTCTATAAATAGCCATGCCATCTTCACTTATTTTCTCACAATTCAAGAGCAAAGTTTCGAATTAGAGAGAGATTCTAGAGAGAAGGAGGAGTCCGGAGGAAGAAGCAGCGAAGCTCTGGGTAATTTTTCTGCACGAGTCTTAAGTTCTAGTTTTCGATTCGGTAGTTATAGTAGAAATGTTGTTTTGATCTTTAATCTTCCAAGTTAGTTTAGATATCATGTTTTAAGGTTGAATATGATATATATTTCGAAAATTATGTTGGAGTAGGAGTTATGTTGAAATTTTGGAAGATTAGAGTCAAAATAACGAAGTGCTGGCGAAATTCCGCCGATTAGGGAGTCAGGGGCAAAATGGTAATTTGTACCTAAAATACCTGTTATGATGTTAGACGTTGATATATGTGATATTATCCTTATAGGATATCTGTGTGCACTGAGCACGTACCACTGTCGTAACGCTGTCAATTTTCCGTATTCCACCAGAAATACCGTATAACGTCAACGAAGGTACGTTCGCGTACAGTAACACTAACTCTGATATTTATGGTATGCATGTATACTGTTAGGTGTATTGTATGAGTAGAGTTGTTATGCTGTTAGAAGATGATTGAACATATGCATGCACTGGGAGTGGTATATCTGTATTCACTGGGAGTGGTATGTCCTGATTCACTGGGAGTGGTACATCTGCATTCGCGGGGAGCGGTACATTTGCATTGGGTTGTGTGCTATTATGCTGTTATGTTGTGATTGACTGTAGTCCATGTACTGTATATGTAAATATGAGGTTAACCGTTACCTGGGGTCCGATTGCAATGGACCTCAGCCCTTAACATAGCTTCAGGGTCGGAAGGACCGAGGACCGAGGATAGAGGCAAGCAGTCCGCATAGAAGACCCGGCTGAAGACTTCCTTTTGTTGTTCCGGCGGAAGCTTTCCTTTTGCTGTTGTATATATATCTTTTGAAATACTCGGTTACTGTACCGCTGTTGTAACCAGCCAGACTTACGACGTTTTATATATATATATATATATATATATATATATATATATATATATATATATATATATATATATATATATATATATATCAGTTACACTCTTATTCCGGTGCTCTACTCTGATGAAAAAAAATTTATACTGCTTTTGAAAACGGGATGTTACAATGGTTGGTTCTAAATGATTGATTTTTCCTATTCTCCCATGGTTATATTTTCAGTGTTTTGGCAGATCCTTTCTACTATAGTAGTATTTAACGATACATTTCTAATATGTATAAATTATATTAATTTTGATTATACATAAAATGTAATCATTTTAATCACATTTATTGAAACGTGCTTATTTATATTTCTTTAAAATGGCTAAAAATATATTTCGATGCATATTTTAACATCATATAGTATATAAATGATATGTAAGTTTGCGAATCATAATTTTAATTTTAATTTTTTTTTTGCTAAAAACAATTATAAATACATTTAGTGAAGTATATATTTGTTTACATAATTTAAAAAATTTCATTCAAATTTTTTATTAGTAAATTAACTAAATTAGTTGAACTTCTGTCCCAATATGATAAAAATTTTAAAGAGTAAATACCCTTTCTGGTTCCTGAAAAAAAAAAACGTGATCTCCATTTTGGTCCTTTACAAACAAAAATGTCATTTTTAGTCCATAAAAAAACGAATAAGAGTCTATTGGTTGACATTTTAATCCTCACAAATTTTCAAAAGGTCCTTTTTAGTCCCTAAAAAAGGACAAATAAGGGACCTTTTTTTTGTAAGGGACCAAAATGGGGTCCGTGTTTTTTGTCAGGGACCAAAAAGGGTATTTACTCAATTTTAAAAAATAGATATTTGGAAAAATAAAAAGAAGAAAATATAAATAAAATTAAAAAGGGAAAAAAACTCTTAAAGTTTTCTCAATAATTTAATCAAAATTAGGGGTTCAGCATGATGAAGGATTGATTAGTTGATAAAATTTATTTAAGAGTAAATACCCTTTTTGGTCCCTGGAAAAACACATTTGACCCTTTTTGGTCCCTGAGTAAAAAAATGTCATTTTGGTCCTTTTAGGACTAAAAGGACCTTTTTGAGAATTTCGAGGGATTAAAATGTGCAAAAAAATGATCATAAGGACTAAAAGGGACCTTATTTTTCCATTTTAGGGACTAAAAGTGACTTATTTTTTTTCAGGGACCAAAAAGGGCATCCGTGTTTTTTCCAGGGACCAAAAAGGGTATTTACTCTTTATTTAAACATTTATTTTAGAGTATTCTCAATGGAGTTCAAGGTTTGAACTTGAGAGTATATAGAAAAGAACTGTTCTCATAACATAAACGCTACCCCAAACATGATACATTATGTAACTGTTAAAAAGAAAAAAGAAATAAACCTCCACTAAAAGATTACCATATAGAAAAATGAATAATGCCATTTTAAATTCAATTACTGGGTGTAAGACGCACTACGGAAAATTACCGAAAATAAGGAGCTCACGTTCACACAAGATGCTTTTGCCTCTTTAATCTTCTCCAATCCTTTATATGGGATGCTTTTTTTTTAAAAAAAAAAAAAAATTGAAGTGGATATACTTGCCAGATAAGCATATTTGGTTTTTTTTTGGTCAAAACGATATTTATATTAATATTAAGAAACAAGACAATACATAAGAACAGACTGAAAATAATACACAAACAAAGACAAAACAATTACAACAAAACAAACCAAAACCAAATACAAGAAGAACAAGTCACCACCCATTAAAAAGATAATAGCAAAAGAAGAATCAAGGACAATATCAGCCTCCTGGATACCCAAGGTTAGAAGAGACAAGAAAGAAAATGTTGGTTGCAAAACCCACCCGATCGAACACATCTTCTTATAAGCATAAGCTGCATCTAGGGCAGCTACACAGGTACCTCGTGTTGGGGTAAAGATCCAAGAAAACCCAACCTTGGTAGAAAGGAGACCCATGATGTCTTGTAGAACACTTCTGCTCCACTGATCACGCAGATCTGGTGACCTTGACCACACACCAAACAATACTTCTTTAGATCTGCCCCCAAGAACGTAGATCCGAGCTACCATATGATAATCGGATCTAAAAACGTTCAAACAGCCAACCAACCAAGAAGATTTGAACACAAATCTCACAGATCTAGGCACTCGGGTGAAAAAAGGCTTTTAAGACCGAACAAAAGAGGTATCGTAAGACCGGACCGGCGTCAGGTCTTGTTCCAGGCGGTATTAAAAGTCTCCCTATTAAGACCGGACTAGAACCGATCTTAAAGAGTTTCTTTTAGACCGGACATTTTAAACCTTAGGTCTTAAAAGTCGTACTAAATAGATCTGAAATATTTTTTGTTCAGTCCTAAAACTCAACCTTTAAGACCGGACAAAAACTCGACCGCTCTTAAAAGATCAGAATATTAAGATCGGACAAATATCAATCTGGTCCAAAAAATAGCGGATTCTAAGACCAGACGACTAATTACCCGGTCTTAAAAGACTGACTTTCAAGACCGGATGATATATACATCCAGTCTTAAAAATTGAACTTTTAGACCGGACTTATAAATAGACCAGTCTTAAAAGACCAACTTTTAAGACCGGCTTAATACCTTTAAGACCGGTCATAGAAATACATCCGGTCTTAACAGTTGAACATTTAAGACCGGCTTATTTATTTCCGGTCTGAATTTTCCCAAAATTTTTCCCTGTTCTGTTCTTCCTGATCATATATATATACATGAATCCACCAGCCAAAACAGCACATAAAAGTCGATAGTTTAAGCTACAAGCTATGAACAATTATGAATAAATTGAATTGGGAAAAAGAATACAGATATTATCCATCATGAGTTATGTGGCCTCTTAAGACTACAACAGCTAAAGTAATTTATACAATAAGCTAAGCTAAGATAACTTACAATCACAATGAGTTACAAATACAACACGTAAATCAACATACATGCCCAATATATTATTCACCATGCCTTCATCTGATTCCCACCCAACAACGTAACATCCTCTTTTATAACATGCCCCTTTGAATCGGATCCTGCCACAAAAACAAAACAAGAACAAATTCATAGTCAGCGTGACATTGTTTAAGAACATAGAAGGGATATAATATAGTTAAAACCTTAAAGTTTTCAAAGAATTATGCATATGAATATTACCTTATGAATTGACTCTTTTATAAAGTGATACCCTCCCATATCCCTTCTTGATGATCATTTCTTATGCCGGGTTCATTATCCACTTCATTTTCTTCGTTCATGTCCGGTAAACCCCTTGAAAAAGGAGTACTCTCAGGAAGACCATAATTTGAATGACTTTCCTCATCAATATCAATGACCCTCTTTCCTTGGAGAGCTACAGACCACATTTTATTTTCTTGATCGGTGATATAGAACACTTGTTTCGCATGGTCTGCCATAATAAAATGTTCATCTCCAAAACTTCTACTATTGACATCGACTAAAGTAAATCCTAGCTGATCGATCTGAACATCATTTTTGACATTAATCCACTTGCATTTGAAGATGAGAAATCTAATTTTGACTTAGTCCACCTCCCAAATCTCTTCAATAACCTCATAATATGGCATGACCGCCAATTTAGGCCTCTTGTCTTTCGAACTGGAGAAGTGCATATATTCAGCCTCTAACATAACATCACTGTTATGGACTGTGCTCCTATCATCAAGGGACTTCGTGTAAAATGTATAACCATTGATCACATACGAATTCCAACTTATGACATCAACCTCAGGACCACGTGCTAACCATTTCATTGTATCAGAAACACATTCAGATCCCTCGACCTTTTATTTGAACCAGTTTGCAAAAGTTTTGTTATGCTCCCTAATCAAGCTTTGTTCGGTCATTCGATGGTTTTCTTTCCTTACAGCTTCTTTATGTGCAAATATGTTGGCTTGAACTTCATCAACATTATGACGTTTTGGAAGCCCAATATGTCTTACTTTGGCCAAATAATTTTGACAAAATTCCATGGCCTCTTCAGAAACATATTTCTTAACAATTGATGCTTCTGGCCGGTATGCGTTCTTCACATACCCTTTTAGGAATTTCATAGATCTTTCAATAGGGTACATCCACCGTAAATGGATAGGGCCGCACAACTTTATCTCCTCACTAGATGAACAATTAGATGAACCATGATGTCAAAAAATGTAGCAACAAAAAGCTTCTCAAGGTGGCACAAGATAAGATATCATTCATTCTCCAATTCATCCAACTTTTCAATCTCGAAAACTTTACTACAAACCGCATTGAAGAAGAAACAAAGTCTAGTCAAAACGTCCCGAAGATCATATTTGGCGATGCCTCGAATAGCTACTGGGAGTAGCTGTTGCATCAAGACATGACAATCATGAGACTTTTGGCCTACTAATTTCAAGTCCTTCATCGAGAAAAGCCTCTTAAAATTTGAAGAATACCCCGAGGTAACTTTTGTGCCATGTAAACACTCACAAAAGCTTCGTTTCTCATCCTTAGACAAAGTATGAGAAGCCGGGGGACAATAAGTTCTCTTCTCATATGGCCTTGGATGTAAGTCTTTGCGTATTCCCATTGCTTGCAAATCCAATCTTGCCTTCACACTATCCTTGGAACTACCTTGTATGTTGAGAAGCATGCCAACAATACTATAGACGTTTAGCTTAGGAACCAGAGAGTGATTGTCGAGAGAGATATGCGAAGCAGCGACGAAGCAACATACAAACACTGGAGTCAAAACCTGAGTAATCACTTTTAGCGCGACAATAGATATTTAGAGAGGGAAATTTAATTTTCCGCGCGACAAAGACACCTTATTTAGCTTTTTGTATTTTATTAATATCGGTTAATTATTAAATGTCTGGTCCTAAAGATATAACTAAATTTTTAAGACCGGAGTTTTAAGAGTATCCGGTCCTAAAGTTTTATTAGTCATTTAAGTTTAAGACCGGAGTTTTATAAAACATCCGGTCCTAAAATTCAAATAATTTTTAGACCCGTTACTTATAAAATGTCCGGTCTTAACGTCCTTGGTGATTGCAGTAGTAACTGAATGAATAAAATAAAGGTAATTTTTTATTTTGGACAAAAACTAAAGGAAAATTGGAGAATAATCTTCTTTAATTAATTACTGGAGAACAGCCAAAAAAAAATACAGAAGCTTAGTTCTTAATGTGTATTACATTACTGGAGAATATGCACGTACACAAGACAAAAAAAACAAAAGAAAAACAAGCTGAAAATTATCATCCACAAGAATCTGACTGAACATCCTTGGCGATATCGGTGTGAAGAGCATTAATTTCTCGCTGGAGATCAGCAAGTTCCTGTCTTAGTTGCTCCAGCCTCAATATTAATGCATCATTAGAGGAAAGCGGAGAGGGGTCAGAGGTAGGCACGCTGGGGCCAACAGGTTGGAGAGGGGGAGTACAAACCTCTGCATGGTCTGAAGGCTGGAGGGGGCTGGCAATCTCTTCACCATCAAGAAGACGGAGGAACTCAACAAGGACAGGGTCGGCAAAAGGATCGAGGGGGGTGCGGAAATCTCTTCATCATCCGAAATAACAATGGGTCTAACGACCCGAGACTCTTCGGCCACAATAGGACGCACTCTCGCTGGAGGAGGCGCACCGTATAACGATCTAACCATAGCACGAGCTTCAGGTGTAAGAGCACCCCTACGAGCAGTTCTCCTGTATCTAACCATGGTTTGAGACTTTGAGCAGTTGGGGCAGAGAGCTAGGTAGTGAGGAGTTAATAAGGACAGAGAGGTAGTGTGAGGAGTTAATAAGGACAGAGAGCAGGAGAGATACACATCTGGTGATGATAAAGTCAATTGGTACAAATGAATTTAGTGTTTCTACTTTAAGAGCGTATTTATATAAATATCCGGTCCTAAAAGTCATTTATTTTTTTCAAATCAATTCAATTACTTTTAAGACCGACCTTTTATATTGTATCCGGTCCTAAAACTCATTCCTAAAACTCAAAAAAAGAATTTTTGGTTAAAAAATATTACTTTTAAGAACATATCTTTTACAGTATCCGGTAGCAGAGTCGTATCCTTACCCTATGTTGAAATGAATGATTCAGAGAGTCTCTTCGGCTTCCACATAAACTTCTCAACTAGGCGTCTCCTCGTATTCTGAGGAACTATGTGTCTCTTGTTAATGTTTCCGGCGTTTCACATTGTTTAAGATGTGTTCTCTATTTAAACCCGTTGTTACTTTACTTTCTTCACATTCATCTTCATCCCCTCATACAACCTCCACCATAATGGCTCCTCCACCACCACGAGGTCCTCCTTCTCGGTGAAATCCTCAGCCACCTCCGTACCCTCCTCCATTGCCTCACAACCCATCATTCTACCAGATGATGGAGCACATGATAGCCCGCGTCGATCATATAAACTGACGCTTGGGCCAACTGTTTCAGGTCTATCACGCCATCAACAACAAGCTGAACGTGGTACTCGACGCCTATGACGTTGAATACCATACTTCTGATGACGACGTCTCCGACCCTTCCCTCCGCTTCGACAATGATGGGGAGGATTAGATATTTTTATGTTTTTTTTCTTGTACTACTGCTGCCCTCACAAGGCAGCAGAAAAAAATATAATAAAATAAAATTTTTAGTTCCCAATCGCATTGTACTTGTCTTATGTTCTTTTTTTCCGACAAAAAGGAAACAAACAAAACATTGTCCTCTTCGTGGTGATCAACATTAAAAATTCTCAGAATACAGTTAACAATTAAGACCATACAAAAAAAACATTGTTTACCTTATTCGAATAAAAACAAACAGAGTGACGATTCTTCTCAAGGTTGGACCATCGTTGTCGTCGATTTGACCTCCCCTTCTTTGAACATTTTCAGTTTCCTTTTCATTATCTTCCTTCTTTTTTCGAAAAACAGAAAAAGGACAAAGAAAAGGGACACCGATGATGATCTTCAAAAAAAAGGAGAGGTAAAAACGAGGACAACGAAGCACAAAGCTTAAGAAGAACGCCAGAAACTCGGTTGTCTTGAATCCTAATGATTTGTCTGAAAACTGAGTCACCAAGTCTATTTAAAGGAAGACTATTAGGACTGGAAATTTAACAAATGCATATTTAAAAATAAAGCCATATTCTTAAAAATAAACGAAAATTTGCGATTTAGGAGCGGACAATTAACAAATATACGGTCCTAAAAGTCTCGCGAAACCATTAAAATAAACAAAGACTTTTAAGACCGGACATCTAACAAATATACGGTCCAAAAAGTCTAGCCATATTCTTACGAATTAGACGAAGACTTTTAGGACCGGAAGTTTAACAAATATACGGTCCTAAAATTCTAGCCATATTTTTTAGAGACTTTTAGGACCGGATATTTAACATATATACGGTCCTAGAGTCTAGCCATATTTTTTAGAATAGAAGAAGACTTTTATGACCAGATATTTAACAAATATACAGTCCTAAAAGTCTCACCACATTTTTTAGAATTAGATGAAGACTTTCAAGACCAGACTTTTAACAAATATACGGTCCTAAAAGTCGCGAATACTTTTCAGAGTCTCTTACGGCTCATTTACAACATCCGCCTGTACCTCAAATTTCAAGCACTAAATAGCTTTATCCACCATCCTATTCATTCAGAAACACAAAATGGACACACAAAAATTGTTTGAAAAAATAAACAAATTTATTATTGAATTACATTGCGTTATATTTACAAATGAAGGTCGAAAAAATAAACAAATTTATAGAAGGCGCTATTGTTGCTAGAGCATATATTTACAAATGAATTAATTTAGGACATTAATTATTGTCCTGACTTTAAGATCTCATTATACATATATTCACAAAACACGTCGCGTATGTGCTCCACTTCATCATGAGAAAATGGCTGAGGACAGGAAAACCTCTGTAACATCAAAGACAGAAACAGAAGTAACTTATATGAATATTTCATATGTAACATTAAGCCAAAGACTGAATTCAGCCATAACATTTACCTTTGCAGGGAATTTAGTCCTTCCTTCCGTCACAATATCATATATGTGTTTCATGACGTACGAGCCACATAAGTTCGATTGTTTTGGTTGCCGACAGGTCTAAAAATAACAAGAAATATATATAAGAGCATATATAGCTTACTGACCAAGTTCACAAGGCAGTTATGCCAGTGTCCAAATATGTACTAACCTTTGGTGTGAACCATTTAGGATCTTTGAGCTCATACCCATGCTTTTTTTTTACCTCAATTTGGAAGGTCCTCATGCCACTATCATCAAAATCAAAAATTTATCAATAATGTTCACTGAAAATTCACAGCAGAGATTTCAGACAAGACAATCAAAATGACATGCTTACTCGTTGATGGTGCGCTTCAACGTAGGCCCCGGATCTCCGTGAGTGGAGCATAAGAAGATAATCGTATGCACCTCCATGCACATGATGACCAAGCGCAGTGGTGGCTGAAAATTCACAGCGATAAAGTACTCGGTGATATATATATATCTATATATATATATGTATATATATATATATATATATATATATATATATATATATATATATATATGTAGCAGAATTAAGTGAATTGCTGACAAGAATTGTGATATGTACCCTTGGTAGTATGGAAACAAGTACACATTTCTTCTCACTTCACAAAACCTCTTTGATATTTACTGCTGTCTCTCCTTCAAAGGTGTTGAACTTGCATAGACTGGGCACAAGAATCCAAAATCATCGATTCTACCCTGTTGAACCAGTTCATCATGCATGAACCTACAAGAATGACATCGATCAGGGAATTAGTATATATGTGTGTGTGTCTAAATGGTGCATTTAAATTATGTAATCAAGGAAGAAGATACTTACTTTAACCACATTTGAACAATTGCACTAGTAACCTCCTCTTCAGGTATATGTATGTGTGTCTTAACGATGCATTTAAATTATGTAATCAAGGAAGAAGATACTTACTTTAACCACATTTGAACAATTGCACTAGTAACCTCCTCTTCAGGAAGCAACAGGGACGTTACATTGACATTATCAATGTAAACCGGTTGAGGATGATGGAGGCCTACTACTTCATTGAAAGGCCATGATTTATCTTTAAATATCCGTTGGCTACCATATCGGATATTTTTTCCTTGGCCGTCAAGTTAGCAGTAGGGGGTGGAACTTCAGGAGGGGATGGAGCTTGAGGAGGGGTAGAGACATCTACAAGCTTCACTGGCCAAGAGATGAAGGTTCCCTTGACATCACTCACAAGCTTCAGCTGATCAGTTGGGAGAGGGACAGGTGCATCAATGATCACCTCTTCAACTGACACTCTGACTTCATCATCAGCCATTTGTTGGTGGTGTACAGTTGATCCCAAGTTGTGGACAGTCCCTTTAGCAACTAATTGTCTATGACTATCACGATCCTCCACATACAGGTGACAAGGTTGCTCTGACTGTCCAACAATGTAGCTCCCTCTAGTGCTCTGCTGCATATGTGCTGCTGAAGGTGTCAAGGGAACACTGGTCTCTGGCCGAGAGCTCAGGAGACACTTCATTTTCTCCATCTCCTCCTTCATCTGTTTCATCTCAGCTTGAAACATTGCCTTCAATGTAGCTTCTCTGGTCGCAAGCGTCTGATCCATCTCTTCCCGGGTAACCATACATTATTTGTGGCATTTGGATTTACCAAAGTATTGCTTTAGGCCTACCCGTCATCCAATCCCCCTTACACGCCCCGAGTGATCTGGTTTTCCGGTCGCAACGGTCAGAACATCATTCCTCCTGTCCGACGCAAAAGATCCCTCTGCTTCTTTCTTTTTAAGATCTTCCTGTAAGATACAGATAACGAGAAGCTTATTAATGAAACATGTTTAGTAACTAAAAAATAAAAATATCGATACTTATAATTCTTTCAGCAACTAGACGAGTTTGTTCACTCATGTAGGCGCCGCTTGGCTTTTGCCGAATATACAACCACAACTCCTCACGACGTATTGGAGATGGCTGGTCAACTATCGCAGAAGGATTGGATTCAGCTTCATCTTCCAATCTCTTCCGCTTGGCTACCATCAAATATTTTTTGGCCTTTTCATATCCGCCGTGAGAAGCCCTGTGTGGGCAATCATTCTTTCTCCCGATCTCCTGTGCTTGTTCCCTTCTTTTCTGTGAATCAGGATTGAAAACAACTATCAATTATGAATTCCAGTCATGTCACTAACAGAAATTAGAGAACTTCTGCTTGATATGAACGTCAAACATTAGTCAAATTCACTTCATCAAGTTTCAACATTTTATTTAAGGAAGATGTAGCATTGTAGAAGAAATTGGGAGAAACAAAGGAAAGGGAGTTGCAGAATTGCTGCCAACTCAGTCAATTCATTCATTCATCATAATTGGTTCCAACACATATTAGAATAACTAACTAACTACTTGCACCGAAACCATTACACAGTTAACATACTAACTAACTAACAGCAATGTCTAACCATTACACAGTTTACATATCAGACTTGCATGGAACTAGGACATGCTCCTCTGATGCAGGACAAAGGCAGGAAATGTATACTTCTATTCACACACCAAACCATTTAACTAACAAGATTAGATGAACACAATAACATTCACATATCCGCACAAGTTAATAAGCAAACAAAAGGGCAAAAAAAACTAAATATAAACTCACCAGAGCTTCAAGAGTGGTCCGCAGCTGAACAAATTGTTACCAAGTTTGTTCATCAATAAATTTGTACTTGTCCCAGGGATAATGGTCAGGACGAACCTCGGCAAAAATATACTTGTTAGCTAGAAAGGTCTTAAACTTCCTCCACCAATCAGCACAATAAGACAATATTGAGTCTTTCAACTTCTCAGAGTCAGGGACGGTGTATGTAAGCCGGATAGTGTCCCAAATAAGATCCTTTACTGTGCTTTGGTCCACATTTTTCCACTCAGCTGTCAAGATGCTAACCTTGCTGCGTACTAGACAGCCGACAAAACTAGTATATATGCCTTTATTAGGACCGACAGGTTGCCAATTTTCATCAAACTGAATCTCGAACTTCGTCCCAGAATTCTGACTTAGGGATATATCCATCATTCGTGTGCCGCTTCTACCATGGCGTGCACGGCGGATAGGAGGCTCATTGTGAGATGAAGAGGGTTCGTTCTGACCCACATCAGTCACACCAGTACCTGGCATTCCAGGAACACGACTGGAATCGTTTTCACCGTTCATTTTCGGAACAATAAGAGAGGAATGCCTGAGCAAATGAGGGGGTAACAGAGGCTAATGGTACGTGGGCGAGGAAGAGAGGTAATGCAACAAGAAGGGTTTCGCAACGTGAACAGGGGTTCTTCAGTGAAAGTGACAAAAGCTTCCGCGTGAAGAAACATATATTTGGCGCTTCATTTTTAAGATAGGACAAATTAGCACACGGTCTTAAAAGTTAACCTCTAAGACCGGTCTCTCTATAACTCCGGTCTTAAAATTAAATAATTTTTATTTAAACTTTAGTACCGGCCTCATTTAATGTCCAGTCTTAAAAGTCTAACTTTTAAGATCGGTCTTTCTATAACTCCGGTCTTAAAATTAATTAATTTTTTATTTAAACTTTAGTACCGGCCGTATATTATGTCCGGTCTTAAAAGTCTAACTTTTAAGACCGGCTATTATATATGTTTGGTCTTAAAACTTTAATACATTTATATTTAAATTTTTTTGTATTATTTTGGAGTGTAGAAAATATAACTCTGGTTGTATGAGATTTCTCAATAAAGTAATTGATATTTCAATTTATTTAATAACATTTTTAAGACTGGTTGTTTTTTTAACAGGTCTGGATAAGACCTTTGAAAAAATGATCCGATATAAGAAGTTCTTTATATTTATAAAACTGCCACTGGTCATACCTTTAAGACCGAGGCGTCGATGGTCCGGTCTAAATGAGGCGGTCTTAAAGCCCTTTTTGTATAAGAAGTTCTTTATATTTACAAAACTGCCACCGGTCATACCTTTAAGACCGGGGCGTCGATGATCCACTCTAAATGAGGCGGTTTTAAAGCCCTTTTTTGCACTAGTGGCATTTCGTTAGAAGAGAAGAACACCACCACAAAACCCATAACTACAAAATAAGAAAACAAGAAACAAAGAACTCTTACATCTACAAAACAGATCTGAAGAAGGAGAGGGGAAAAATCACCACAGGGACGACAACGGAGCTTGCCGACAGCTTGTGGTGGATTTACAAGCCACCGGCGAGCAAAGTAGATGAAAAAGAGTCGAGGCAAATAAGAGAAGAGTTGGGACCTTCTCTCTCTACTTTCTCTCTCTCACCGACAGCACTTTGTATTAATCGACAGCACTTTGTATTAACTAGCTAGTAAATTTAACTTTAGATAATAGCCATGTGAAATTGCTACAATTTGAACATTTTTGGGAAACATTGTTTTTGAGTGAAAACTTCCAAATTAAATATTACGCCTAAACTCAAAAACAAAAATAACAAGGATGACAATTGAATTGTCATCTTAACATATTTAGTTAACTAAAGGTCAAACTTAACTCGGATAATAGTCAGGAAAAAATTGCTACGATTTGGAAACTTTGAGGGCAACATTTCTCCTAAAATAAGCTTGTAGGGCAACATTGTTTTTTTTGTGACAACTTCTAAAATAAAATTGAACCTTAACATTGAAATAGTTGAAAACACACTCACATTTCCTACTAACAAGCACAAGCAAGCACAGTAGGAGGAAAGAGTTACCTTTTCCCAGAATTATTAATTGATGTCACAAATTGCTTTTTGAGTGCAAAGTCAGCAGTTTACCAATGGAAATCTACAATATAAAATTAAACAACTATTAAAGTTATAGCCTCTAGTTTTTCCTCTATCTCATATAATTTCCTCTGTAAAGAGTTATAGGAGGAGTTGAAGCTAAGTCAACAAACGGAATTATATTGAGTGTTAGACTAGGTTCAATCAAGCGTCCATGAGTTCTTTGAGTGATTATATTATCAACATTAGTACACTTTTTAAACCGCCTACCTATCTTAACACTGGTCTAAATAACCATTTTTAACCCGTCTTAAAAGTCTTTTTTTTTTTCTAGTAATGGTCCAGGAAATAATGAATTTTCTTGAAAAATAAAACTGGATAAGAAAAATTCGAAGCAATTCTTTCAGATTTATGGCACAACTTCAAAAAATCATGCTTACGATCTATACATCCAAAAATTATGAAAAAAAAAAAAAATCATTTTAAAGCTCTGGATGTGTGCCAGTTTTCTACAAAATTTCCTTATCTAACTCACTAAATTCATATTTTCAGTATCATCATCTTATTAAATATTCCTCAATTCCAGAAAGTAAAGGTGGGATATATAGGATCCTAGACACTTACATTGGTCTAGGTTGAGCTTTTCATGTGGATGGAAGCACCTCCTTGGCTCCTTCTTCCTCTTCTTCCCCCCCCCCCCCCCACCAAAAAAATTCATAGTTCAGATAAAAAGCGGGAAAATAGAGAGCAACTAGGGTTGTCTTTAATTAAGTGAAGGAAATTAGTTTGACAAAGCTTGTAGATCCAACAGCAAGGCTTATCCAATAAGCTTTATTTTATGTCATTTTATTGGGTCATCATCTTCACATTTTAAAACTTATCCTCTTGATTATGGTAGCATGTTTTGGGCACCTAATTGGGGCTTATCTAGCCCAAATCTATTTGTAAGTTTTGGGGTAATAAATTTAATATTTTACCCCTTCTTTATCAGTACTAAAATCACCAAATAATTTTCCAAATTGAATCCTTAATAATTTATAAGGATTTTATTCCTTAATTATCTTTATCATCCCAAAAAAATTTCTCTAAAATTTTTGTGCTCAAAATGTAACTTCTAACTATTTTTCTTTGAATTTTCGGGAAAATAGGCCTTTAATTCTCATAAATAAATTAGCTTTAAAATTATTTAGGCCAATTTTGAGGAATTAAACTTCTTTATAATTTTTATAAATCCCAGAAACAACAATCCATACATAATGATTAATCAATCTTTCTATGCCACTATATAATTTCAATACTAGTTTTTTTTTTTTATCTCCTTGAAATTTCACCCCGAAATAGGTTTTTTAACGAGCTTAACTAGTATTCAGAATTTGGAATGTCACAGTATAGATAAGTACTCATTATATTTTACCCTATAATTTTGTACGTATATGTAAGATTGAGAAACAATGACCACCGCAATTTCCAGTTGTTTAACTATTGGTATTACATCCCAAATATATAGGTAGCCTATAAGGGAACCATCAAAACGAGATTATTTTATACTGCTTTTATAAATACAATTTCCATAGTACGGAATTCAAATGGATGACATAATTTATTGTATGTTTTGGAAACACACAAATCACGGTTTTCAAAGTTATTTTTGCAGGCCGACAATTTTTTTTTTTTTCACATCTTATTGTAAAAGGTATTATTCAAAAGCTAATCAACATGATAGATAGGATCGGATAACTGAGAGGTTGAAACTTAAATTATTACTGGCCGCTAGATTTGGAAGCGAGATCAATTATGAGACTCTGCAAATAATGGAGGGTCTTGTCCCTTGGGGGTGGAGTGTCCTTGATAATTGGATGATCAAGAAAGTTCTTCTTCCAAGAACTTATGGCAGGAAATTTCAGTGGGTCCATTATGTGGAAGTTTCCAGCTTCTTCCATCACAGGAAGGAAATAAGAGATCCACCCTAATACAAGGTCCAAGTACCCAATATTTTCCCCACCAAAGAATTTTTTACCTTTTATTAATTCTTCTATCTTCTCCATTGCTTCTTTTGCGTTTTCTGCATTGTTTTTCTTTTCATCCCCACCAGACATCATAGCACTTACAGCAGCATGTGCTACCTGCACCATGTTTAAATATATTTTTTACAACTATATACGTACCTCAACCAAATAATTAATACTTTTTTTAGCAAAAAAAAAAAAAAAAAACAACAGATAATATTTTTATTCCGCTAACTTAAATATATATAACTCCCAAAGTTTGAGTTATATATGCAAACAAACTCTAACAATATTTAAAACTTTACAATAAATCTCCCTAAACTATTAAATTTATACAAATAACTTACTTGTATGAACTTAAAGAAGTTCGTCAAGGGGTTGTTTGTTGATGGGTAAACATTTAGGAAAGTTTAATATTTTTTAATATTTAGAAAATGGCCGAAAAATCCCTTATTGCAAAATGTATTGCATAAAAGGCACATAAAACTTGTTTAATGACCCAGATACAAACTATTTAAGGCAACTCTTCTTCAACTATTTCTAACTTATTTTTTAACAATGTGAAACGGAAGAAATATTACACACAACAAAAAAAGAGTTATAATCATTAGAAATAAGCTGTACTCACTCAAGAACCTAAGTCTTAGGCAATAAATTTTACAATAAGGATTTCTTTCAGCAAATTTTCCTTTAATATTTTTTTTTGTCAATTAATGTTTTAATGTGTTTGATCAAATATGATGTTGATTAAATACCCAAAGGAAAGTATAAATTAACCGATCATGAAACAAACAAGAAAATTAATAGGGTTAGAATTGAAATATGAGTTTTGGCATACCTTTTCATCAGCAAAGGAGGACCAGAAACGAGTCAAGGCTCTTTGATGAGGCTCCTGAGGCATCAATGGATATTGAGTCCAAGTCTCATCGATGTATTCCATGATGACCAACGACTCACAGATGGGTTTGTGATGATGAATCAGAACTGGAACTTTCTTATGAACATGATTCATTTGCAAAAGAAGATTGCTTTTGTTGAAGATATCTTCTTCAATATACTCATACCCCACGCCTTTCAGCTTCAGTGCCCACACAACCCTCAAACCATATGGACTGACCCAGAAGCTTAACACCTTCGTGTCTTTGTTTTCCATCACAACACACTTCTCTCCTTTTTTTTTTCTCACAACTTGTTTCGGTTTCTAAGTTTTTCCTCTACCTCCAACATATGTAGGTGTGGAAATTGTAGCGACGACAAGTTTGAATTTTTGTGTAGTTGGTCCATGGTGATGGCTCTGAAAAATAGATAGCATATTTTAAATTAGATTTTAAAGTCTTTCTTACGATATTCTATGAGTTTATAATTTGAGGGATCCTGTCATAAATATAGTCAGACAAGTGAGTTTGACAAGTCAGCTAGATGCACACCATTAGTTATATTTTTGAGATGCTCCTTGTAGCATTGACTTTTCCTTGTGTGAAGTGTTTAATAATGTAATGAAATTTAACATAGACAACTAGTGCTAATAGCAGCCTAGCAGTAACAATAAAAAAAAGGATCAAGGTGCAGATTGACGAATAAATTGTTACATTAGAAGCACCGGGCACAAAAATATTTTTTAAATGAGCAAAAATACCAATGACCAATTGAAAATGTGTAAAAATACTAATGAAGAATTTAAATTTTGGCAAATAGATCAAAACGAGGATTGTGCTAATTTCACCAGAATTAATTTGTTTTATTGGTATTTTTGTGTATTTTCAATTGTTTATTGGTGTTTTTGCTTCCTTCAAAACTTTTTTTGTCCGGTGCTTATAGCGTAACATTTTGTTAGCCAATCTGCACTCTAATCCTAAAAAGAATGCCCTATCGTGACAATGAAAGGCGAGCAATTAAAAAGAAAAGGTAGCTTTATCGTAAAGGCATCTTTTTAAGATTCATTTTGAAGAGAAGTCATCTTTTTGAGATGCTCCTTGTAGCATTGACTTTTTCTTGTCAGAAGTGTTTAATAATGTAATGAAATTTAAAATAGACAACTAATGCTAATAGCAGACCAGCAGTAATAAAAAAATGCCGGATCTTGACAATGAAGTGCGAGACACACGGCAATTAAAGAGAAAAGGCATCTTTTTAATATTCATTTTGAATGCCTCTCATAGCATTGTACTTTTTAGCGAGATGTAGCATGAACATTCGAAGGAAATTTAAAAGGGATGATCCAAATTTAAAATTTAAACAAATAAATCAGTTTGTTGGCATTGGGGACAATTAAAACTCAATCCTTTTTTTATTGCATAATATTTGAAACTGAGTTGTGAAAGTCATAAAATTAACTGAAGCTTTCAGAGGAGGACGGGCAATTTGAAATTTTTTATGTTTCATTTATTTCTCATAGTTTTAGTAAATCTAAGTTCTTCATAATTTTAAATTTTTTAATGATATGATATTTCATGGTGTTATTTTTAAGTATATTGACACTGCTGGAATATTTAAACGCAACTTGTATTAATTTGTCACTTAATATTGCAAAATGGCTCCATTCTTGGGAAAGCGTTGAAGATCGGAGGTCAATTTAAGAACTAACTACATTGCACGAGAGGAAAGAGATTAATGTTTATGGCGCATGGCATTTTAGGGTAGTTGACATTTGGCTAATGTATATGTTTAGTTTTCTAAATTAAATTTACACAAAAAGTGTAACATCTCATTTTCAAAAGCAGTATATATATATATATTTTTCATCAGAGTAGAGCATCTAAATATAAGAGTAACTGATATATATTCAAAATGCCAACTGGCTAACTGTAGTAACGGTACATTGATCCGAATGTTTTCAAATGTAAACAACAACAAAAGTGTCTCCCTGGCGATTCCCACGCCGTGACAGCAAAAGATAGTCTTCAGCCGAGTCTCTATGCGTGCAGCTTGCCTCTCTCCTCGGTCCTCGGTCCTCGGTCCTCCCGACCCTGAAGCTATGTTAAGGGCTGAGGTCCAACACGCACCGGACCTCAGGTAACGTTAACCTCATGCTTACATACACAGTATATAACCTTTCAACATTCACAACATTAACAACAGATTCATCACACACAACCAATACAGATGTATCGCTCCCAGCATGCAGATATATTGCTCCCAGCATGCAAATGTATCGCTCCCAGCATTGCATATGTATCGCTCCCAGCATGCATACAATTATCTCCTAACACCCATACGCATTCCATAGACATACCATACATTCAATACACACAACACATATACGCATACAATAACCATCAGAGTTAGTGTTACAGTACGCGAACGTATCTTCGTTGACGGAATTTTGGTACGACTGTTGATCAGTGCGTAATCACAGATATCCTATAAGGATAATAACGTTTCTATTAATGATCAATCATTATAACAGACACTTTAGTCCCAAATTACCATTTTACCCCTGACCTCACTAATCGGCGGAATTTCGCCAGAACTTCGTTACTTTGACTCTAATCTTCCAAAATTTTGACATATCTCTATCTCCATCATAATTTTCGAAATATATATCATATTTAACCCTAAAACATGATATCTACAATATACTGGAAGATTAAAGATCAAAACAACATCTACCCTAGAACTTCAAGAATTACCGAACAAAACTAGAACTCAAGACTAGGGACCGAAGAAATTACCCAGAACTTCGCTGCTTCTTCCTCCGGGCTCCTCCTTCTCTCTAACCTCTCACTAGATTTCGAAATGCTCAAGTGAATTGGTGAGTTTTGAAGTGAAAGATGGTGCCTATTTATAGAATTCTTGTGTGGCATTTTGGTAGTTCTTTCCAACTTTCTCTTCTTCATTTTCAACCCTTGGATCTAACTTAGTGAAGAAGTTTTGATCTCAACCATCCATCCTCTTCTCTTTCCTCCATATGACATCATCCATGTGATGTCATCCATGTGCTTTATGGATTCTTACCGATAAATTTCTCTGTTCGGTGTTCTAATCGCGTAATCTTAACTAATCTCAAAAATTCAACGACGTAGTCTTGAAGGTCTATTCTTCCCCTTTAGAAATATCTGGGTTAACAAATATTTTGGTCCCACTAAGGGTATTTCCTAGCCTGCTGACCATTTTGGGATAAACGTCGTCGGTTACGGAAATGACTTCCGGTAACATCAACTTCGGGACAAAAATTCACTGATTCATAATATGTCCAATTGTTTTCTCCTTAATCCAAGGATTTCAGGGTAGAATTTAATTTCTATCGGTTCTCATTTATCCTATTTGCTTTTTCACAAAATATCTTCCTTTCTGTATTATTATTTCATCCACTTGCAACTCACATTCACTCAACAATTTCTCTCTCTTCCCCTCTTCATAAATTTTGAAATTATGGCCATCTTTTTGACAAAAAATGTTGCTTTCCCCACTTGCAAATTATCCCATGTGCATGTGTTTCCATTGGTTGGTGTTTATTGTTGACTTTTCCACAACTTCTCAACCAAGTTTTCTACTCAATTTTCTCCTTCTTTTTCTCTTCTATTTCGGTTTTCCCATCCCCTTTTCCCTATTCTTTTTGTTTCTTAATTAATTCATATTATCCTCTAATAATCTCATATTCATTTTAACTAGAAATTCTCCCATTGGTTCCTTTATCTCACAAGGATTATGCTTTAGGGACTCTATATAATTCATCTAATATATTTCTTAATCATCTCCAATTGATTAACAATTACTCTCATGCTAATCATAATCCTTTCTTGGTCATTAATCCCAAATTAGGGGTTCTACTTAATTAACTTTGAATATCACCTTTATTCATGCTTAAACAATTAGCCAATAATTATTAGGATTGATCATTTTCTCACAACTATTACACCGACATTGATATTTTATGTCCCATGTATTATATTAAAAATCATGGGGTCACTTATGACCCCCAAAATAATATTTAATTTCGCCTTATTATTTTCCAAGGATAATAATCCCAAAAATTATCTAAATTAGAGACAACATACTTTCCTATTTTAATAAATATTTTATAGTCTCTTAAGATTTATCATAATTTTCTCAGGGTATTTTAAGACCCACAAACTCATTTAGGGATTTTTAGCTCTTTATTCACTCCAATTTCAATAGAAATTGCCCTAGAAAATAAGAAAATTATATCTCAAGGTTTGAAACCTCATATTCACCTATCTCCAATAGGTTTTATTTACCAATTTATGATATTTATCATAAGTCAGATTTTAGGGTATTACAAAAAGCTTCATTATAATCTCTTAAGTTTATAAAAGAGTTGAAGGGCTAAAAGTTTTTACGAATTGTCAACGGGAAGTTTTGTAATTTTGTTGGGGAAGTCTTAAAAATAGGGCAATATTGCCCTGACTCAATGGATCTATATGGTCAACCTTTAGTTGACTGGCTACGTTGTAGTGACATATCCACGTCACCTTGGTGAAAGAGTATTTCTGTCTAAAAGTTTTTCATCCAAGAGCTATGGGTAGTAGGAAGTTTTTTGAGAGGGCAATAATGCCATAGCAGTTACTGAATATTTATTTATTTCAAATCAAGGATGCCACTATCAAGCACCAAATGATAAAATAAAATAAAAAATCAACAAATCAATAACTCATAAATCAAAACTATATATATATATATATATATATATATATATATATATATATATATATATATATATATATATATATGTATATGTATATGTATGAGTTATGAGTAGAGAAACTTATAAACCATAAATTTAAAGTCATAAACAAAACCAAAAATCCTCAAGTCCACAAATGCATGCTAATGGAAATTTTAGGTTTTGGAAAATAAAACAAGTACCAAAAAAAATGGAGAATGTTCTGTAATAGAACACAGATGTCTAGCCACAGTGGGCTAGGTATGATTGATATTGGATCGGGTATAGCGCCCACTGGTATCTATGGAGGAGATATCAGCGGTTGCTAACGGATCACTGTGCTACACGGGGTTGGCTCTTCGCCTGAGGGTGGTGTGTGTGCACAGTGAGACTGAAGGGTAAAGAATGTACTGGTGAACGTGGAGAACATACCTGGTAGGCAACCTCTTATTTATAGAGATTACCTAGGGTTTCGTTCTCCTTACCCTGAGTCCTTCCTACTGTCGTCGTGCGCCTCCCACGTCCTGATCGTGCGCACTCCATATCCTGCATGATTACTGGATTATTGGCACAACCAAGGGTGATTGGCAAATTACCTGTTTCATGGGAGGTTTCCCGCCAGAGGCACTCCTATTAGGCCTTCGTCTGCCAGGCCCATTATTTGAGTCCATAACAGTTGCCCCCCAAGCTCAGGAGTTCGGGTTTCTGAGTTGCTGAGATTAGTCGTTCTCTACATCGGGCTCTTCCTTCCGTGCATACCTCGATATTGACTAAGTTTCAAGAACTAATTCCCGACTTGCCTATTTACCGGGCTCCTTTATCGTAACGCCTGGCTGTCTTTGTAACAAGCGCGCCATTATTTTTCGTGACCTAACCCGGTTCAACCGTTTTCCGTTTTCCATATTCGCCAAACCGAGTTAAAACAATTACCCCGGTGTCTTTGTAGCACCTGAGATTGTCTTATTCGGATTGTACTGAGTTTTGTCGTTTTGAATTCCCTATCCGCATATTGCCCCCAATCTTTGGTGAAATGGAGACACGTGGCATGTTATGACTTGATGACCGTTCAGCCTACTTGTCTGACATCATACTATCACATCCTGGCATTCATTGGTCATTTTCAGACGTTCTTGGTTTTTACGCGTAATTAATACTCACGCTTTTTAACAACAGTTATGATTTCTTTCTTGGAACTCTGCAACGCCATTCCCATTAAAGCATCATTCACTGTTGCGTGGCCCTTGCAATCCACTTGGCCTATAAATTCTCTCATCGCCTCTCATCCTCCTACACCATTGGTCTGCTTTCCTTTTCTTTCCTGGAAAAATATTCTTGAAAGCATGATGAGCCTTCTGGTGAGAGTTTCAAACTCCATCATCCGCTGGCCAGCTTCCATTTTTCCACCCATGTGGGGAAGGAGAACGCGATTTCGAAAGAAGAAAAGTCCTTTTTGGCCGTGCGGCTTTACCTTCAGATGTATTTGCTAGTCTTCAAGCACGTCGCGTGGTGGATGCCTGGGATCCCAGATGTATTTGCCAGTCTTCACATCTGGTTCAACTTCGTATGGGATCTTGGGAAGGGGTTCAAGCTTTTATCTGAGCATCTTCTAATCTTGCATCTGAGCTTCTTCGTCCACCAAGGGAGGCCTGAGACATGTTTGCCAGTCCCCCTGGACTTGTCTAAGCTTTTCTAGGGTCTGCGACATATTTGGTGAGGACCTTCAACAACATGACGTCCTTGCTGAATAATGATTCGGTCTCCGGAGCCAGCTATCCTAACCAACGTAGGAGGGAAAGCTGGTTATCATCAACTGTTGTAATTAGGGAGTACATAAATGTTGTTTACGAATGTCGCCTAATTTGTCGTACTTTGATCATGTAATCGCCTTTGTAAACGAGTAGGTCAGTTTATTTCTTTGTAAGAAAACCATGTAACCTGATCAAGTATCAATATAGAGTTTTTCTGCTTTCCACACGTGTCTTGGGCTAGCTTGAGCATATGTAGATGTCGATTTTCCTTATTTCTTTTGCCAACCAAGTTGGGCTTTTTTAGTCATCCGAGTTTGTCATTTAATCCGGCATTGCGCATGTACACGCAGCATATGTTAACTAACAATCTGATCCATTAGCGCCATATCACCCCGGCTATGATCGCGATCCATTCGCGCCATATCACCCCGGCTATGACCGCTGTAAACTATACCGAGTTGACAACGTTGGATAAATCCAGTTGTGGCCATTAAGTATCTGGACTAAATTCTCCTCACAATAAAATATTTTCATGTATCATCCCCATCAGATTATCATCAGGAACTCTTAGGAAAATAGGATGTACCTTGCCCGAATATGAAAGGACGTATCCCTTCTCGCTAGCCTGACGTGTTGTAGCGTATAGCTGCGCCTCCAGGCCTTGGCGCCTTCCAATAGGCGCTTGGAATCCGTGCGCAATTAATGTTTGCGTCGTTTCAGAAAACACATCATTGCACCTTTTGGGATTTGGCCTTGATCTTTAGCGCGCGTGGCCATAACTGCCCCTGCCGTTTCGAATTCAAAACTTCCTTCCAAACTTTTTGAATTCAAGAACCTATAAATTTCCCCTTTCTTTGTTGATTCGGCACTTTTCACACTGAGCGTTTCGTCTGTCTCTCTGCAACACTCTCCACGATAGCTTGCTTCTGTTTGCATTCGCTCAGCTTTCACCGAACTTCTTATCAGGTACTTCAACGACTCTTTTAACTTTCATATTCTTTGTGATTCTCGCATTTTCCAAACCTCTAGTATCTAGCATTTGAACTTTTCTGGTTTTTTACTGCTGCTGAGGAAGTTTTTCTATGAATTCTGGGTTTTCTGGACTGGCTCGTACTCTGCCCCACCTTTTTAACCACGAAACTCCTTTCCTTCCCCCATTCTCATTGAATCACCATCTTCATGTGCCCCTAGGCATGTATGGCCAAGATGCTTCTGAGCACTTCCCTGACCTTTAATACCCCCGACCGACTGCTCTCCCAGGTATAAATGATATTCTCTAATTTTACCCTTTTTCCATTCTTAGGTTTGGATGGCATCATCATCGTAGTCCCTTGTGTCATCCACAGTGGATGAGTGCAGTTTGTCTGGTTCTGTTCGAAATCCAAATTCCCCCAAGAAAGCTGTTAGCGTAAAAGTGACCGAAATCACCAACACCCTAACCCCAAAGGAATTTGCTCAAATCGGTGTAAAAGATGGACCCGGGTATTCCATAAGGCTTCCACTAGATGGTGAATCGGTAGCCACTACCCGTCCAAAGAAGACCGAGCCTCATGAGCCCCATTTATTTTTCTTTTACCGAGATGTTATCACCTTGCTTGGTATAAGGTTCCCCTTCACCGACTTCCAAATCTGTCTTTTAAACCATTTGCACCTAGCCCCCTCGCAACTTCATCCCAATGGCTGGGCCTTTGCCATTGCTTTTGAGAGCCTTTGCCGGAAATTAAGGATCTGTTGTACTTTCCCCGTATTCATGACTTTTTACTCCCCCTTAGAAACGAGTTGTTTCCTGGGTAGTGGTACGTTCTGGTTTGGGTGGACGACACTCCGGGGAAGGAGCGAGCACATGCTTTTCAAAGCTTTCATTGACTCGTGGAAACACTTTAAGCCCTCTTTCGTCTAAGTTATGGCCAAACCCTTACAATGCCCATGGTTCCTTCAGGCCTCCGATTCCGGGGTGTTTGAAGGAAAGTTTCCTTTGTATTGGACGAATGTCCATCACAAGTTTAAATCTGGAGATTTCGCTCCCAACCTGGCTAGCCTAACTGAAGTCGAGGAAGCGGCCGTGCTAATGCGCACCACCCTCTCCAGTTCCCTTGATTCATTGATGGATCCCGCCGATTATATACCCACCACTTTAGTTAGACGACGAGCCCCAAAGAGTATGGGATTAGACCTTTACATGCTTCCATGGTCATGGATGGTCCATTTGCCATTATTTTCGTTTCGTAGTATTGACCTTTTTTCTTTCTTTTTTGTGTAGGACAACAAATGGGAAAGCCTGAGTTCCTTGGGCTCTTTGGAGAAGTCCCTGCAAATCCTGAGGAGGTTGAAACTCCTGCTCTTGCGGATGATCCCACTGTGGGGAACCAACCTATTTTCCCGGAGGTGGCTGCCACTACTAAGACTCCTCGCAAGCACTCCGCATCCAAAGACGGATCAAAGCGTGGAGAGAAGAGGGCGAGGAAATCCAAAGGTAAGCAGGTTGCTGAGGATCCGCCTGTTATGACTGCAGCCCCTGCATCGCCAACTCCCTCAACCCCGTCCACATTCTCTACACCTCTCACTCATCAGACCATGTCTGGAGGGGTTCTCTGGTCAGATGGGGTGACCCAGGCCCTTAGGGATCTTACGCGTCCGCCTGCTCCACTTTACTCTCCCTCGCAACCCACCAAGAAAGAAAAGCTTCATCTGGTCGACATGGAGCTGCACACCTACCGGTCTGCCTCCTTGATACGACCTTCTGCCGCCCTTAGAATCCAGTGTGCCTTGCGGTCGAAAACTCTGAACGATATGACCAAATGAATTTCCGAGATGACCGGCATTCTTGAAGGAGTAAGGAAGGAGAAGACCGACCTTAGGGCTGAGCTTGATGCCTTGAAAAGTAATGTCGAGCTGACGAATGTCATAGAGGAGAGGAATCAAGCTCAAGGGGAGTTGCAAGCCTCTAAGATCGAGCAGGAGAGGTTACATCGAGAGCTGGTTACTTCCAATGGGAAGCTTGAGGTGGCGGTTGATGAAGTTGCTGCAGCCCAAACCGATTTGGACGCAAAGCAAGCTGCGTTAACCGCAGCACAAGCTGAACTGCATCGCCTTGAGGGTCTTCGCCGAGAGGATGGGCTACTAATGCAGAAGATGACCTCGGATAATGATCACTTGAGTGGCGTGCTTAAAGACAAGGATGCGGAGCTTATTACTGCCAAATCCAAGCTTGTAAAATATGGGCAAGCCGCCAGACTGTCCTTTCAGAACGTTGTTGATCAAATCCGAGTTCTGAATCCTGATATCACTCTTAACATGGCCGAGTTGCATCTTGAGGCCTATGTCAGTGAGAAAGGGAAGCTGATTCCTCCTGGGGCTGAGGAAAGTGAGGACAAACTACCTTCTCCATCAGCCACTAAGACACAATCGTAGCTTTAAATAGCTATGTTTGCTTGGTATTCGCTGAAGGATTTTTTCTTTGTCATGATTTTATATGTTCCTGGCCGCAGGACATAACTTTTTTCATGTAAGCTGTTGCTTGTGTAGATAAATATTTCTACATACGCCTTTCCTCTTTACCAGGATCGTGGAATCGAGCTATATATTCTATCTTTATCTCCATGAATCCGAGCCTGCTTGTCTGTTAAATGATTTTTAATCAGCAAAGTCGTTATCATTAACGAGTATGTGTATCACGATGTTGGAAGACGAGCTTTATTGCTCAGAATTCAAACATTATGCCTCGTACGAGATGTTGGAGGATGGGTTACATTACCCTACCCCTTACACGCTTAACCGGGACATCATTTTTGAAACCGGGTGTAATTACCCTAGATTTATCATGTTTGGAATATACGTGCCTGTGGATGCCGGATTTCACTACCTCGACTCCTGCACGTTTACGTTATACATGATTTTGGAAGACGGCTTTCATTACCCTGTCTTCTACATGTTTCATATTTACATGATTTCTGAAAGCGGATCTTATTATCTTCAATGTTCCATGTTCGCTTTCTTTTGCAACGTCTCCAACTTATAAGCTCCTCTACCGAGGTTTTCAGTAACCCGGTATGGGCCTTCCCAATTGGGAGCCAGCTTTCCCTTTGTGGCATTGTTGTTGCCCATGTCCGCCCTCCGAAGGACGAGGCTCCTCTTGTCGAAAGACCGAGGTCATACCTTTTTGTTATATCGGGTTGATATAAGTTGTTTAGCTGCCAGATCCTGGCAGTGTTCCGCGATCCGAACTTCGTCTATCAAATCTAACTCAACCACGATTGCATTATTGTTCTCTTCTTCATTTTGAAGGGCTGTGACCCTTTGCCAAGACGATTCTCCAATCTCGACTGGGATCATGGCTTCACACCCATAAGTTAGCTTGAAAGGCATTTCCCTGGTTGACGATTAGACACTTGTTCGATATCCCCACAGGACATAAGTTGGTCTACCCAACTAGACGTAGCATCTTCCATCCGCTTTTTTAATCCATCTACAATGACCTTGTTAGCAGCCTCCGCTTGCCCATTAGATTGCGGATGTTCCACAGACACGAAGTGTTGCTGTATATTAAAATCAGCTACCAACTTTTGAAAACCCTTGTCAATGAACTGTGTTCCGTTGTCGGTGACAATTTCGGCTAATGCCAAATCATGATATGATGTTCTTCTGTAAGAACTTTTGCACCCTACCTGATGTGATCGTGGCGAAAAGTTCTACCTCAATCCATTTTGTGAAATAATCGACCGCCACGATGAGTCATCGCAACTATCCGGCCGCCCGCTTGAATGGTCCCAATAGATCCATTCCCCACTTAAAAAATGGCCACGGCGCTGAGATTACCTGAAGTGTGGCAGGAGGTGACCTGATGGTGTTAGCATGCTTCTGGAAGCTGTCGCCATGGTGGGCCAGAAGTATCCAGCCCTCACTGCTTTCCTAGCCAGGGCCTTAGCTCCCATGTGATGACCGTTAATTCCTTCATGAATTTCCATAAGGACATCGTGAGCTTCATTCGCCACGAGGCACTTCATCATTGGAGAATGCAACCCTTTTTGATATAATTGGTCATTAATGAGCGTGTACGAAGCTGCTGTTTTCATGAGCTTTTTTGCCTCCAATGGATCGTCCGGCAGGATTCCTCTTTCTAGATAATCCACAATGGGCTTCCTCCAATCATTATTCTCCGAAATGACCATCACACAACTCGGCTCCAGAAGGCTTTGCTCAACAATAGTACGGTGATTTCTGGGGCTCTTTGTGCTTGCCAACTTTGACAAGACATCGGCCCTTATATTGTCTCCTCTTGGAATGTGCGCAACGACTACCTCGTCGAATTCTGTGATGATCTCCTTCACCTTCCCCAGGTACTTAATCATTAAGGGCCCCTTGGCTTGGTAGGTTCCATTGATCTGAGAAGCTACTAGCTGAGAATCGGTGGAAACATGTACTCTGCAAGCCCCACTTTCCTTAGCTTGGAGCAAACCGGCTATTAATGCCTCATACTCCGCCTGGTTGTTTGAAGTTGAAAAGTTAAAGCGTAAAGATAACTCCAACGAGATACCTTCAGGGCTTTCAACAATAATCCCAGCTCCGCTCCCTTTGATGTTTGACGAGCCGTCTACAAACAAATTCCAAACATCCTGGTTGTCTCCCCCCTTTACCAGGGTTAGCTCCATCACGAAATTTGCCAACGCCTGGGACTTGATTGCATGCCGAGCCTCGTAAGTGATATCAAATTCAGATAGCTCAATGGCCCAACTTACCATCCGTCCGGCTAGATCTGGCTTGTGGAGGATTTGCTGGATGGGCTGATTAGTGCAAACGACAATAGGATGACTCTAAAAGTATGGGCCAAGCCGCCTTGCTGCTACAAGTAATGCAAACGCCATCTTTTCTACTTTCTGGTAACGTAATTCTGAACCTTGCAAGGCCCTACTCACAAAGTATACCGGGCTCTGACCATCCACAGTTTCCCTAACCAACACGGCGCTCACAGCCTCATTACCCACTAATAGGTACAATATCAAGCTCTCTCCTGTCTCGGGTCTTGTCAACACCAGAGGTGAAGATAAAAATTATTTAATCTTTTCAAAGGCCATTTCACACTCCGCATTCCATCCGCCAGATGCTTCCTTCTTTAGCAGTTTGAAGAAAGGAAGAGAATTTTCTGCTGATTTTGGCAGAACACGGGTCAGTCCAGCCAATCGTCCAGTCAGCTGCTGAACTTCCTTTTTATTACGCGGGGCCTCTATGTCTAATACGGCTTGGCATTTGTCGGGGTTAACCTCTATACCTCTGTTCGTCAGCAAGAACCCAAGGAACTTTCCCGCAGGTACTCCAAATGCACATTTTGCCGGGTTGAGGCGAATTATATACCTCCTCAGTTTATCAAACGTCTGCCGTAGATCCTCAATATGATTGACTTCGCTCAAAGATTTGATGATCATGTCGTCTATGTACACCTCCACATTCTGACCCAATTGATATTCAAAAACCCGGTTCATCATTCTTTGATATGTTGCTTCTGCATTCTTCAACCCGAAAGGCATCACGTTGTAGCAATAATTTTCCTTCTCGATGATGAATGCCGTCTTTTCCTGGTCCTCCGGGTGCATTGCGATCTGATTATATCCAGAGTATGCATCCATAAACGATAGTAGTCGAAAACCGTAAGAGCTGTCAACCAGTTGGTCAATATTGGGCATTGGGAAGGAGTCTTTTGGACATACTTTATTTAAATCCTTGTAATCAGTGCAGACCCTCCATTTTCCATTAGGTTTCTTGACGAGGAAGACTTTGGACAGCTATGTGGTGTATTGTATTTCTCAGATGAAACCGGCTTCCAATAATACTGCCACGTGCGCCTCCAAAGCTTTCCGCATGTCCTCCTTCCTCTTTTTCTGGGATACAGGGGTTGACCCCGGTCGAATTGCAAGTTGATGACAACAAAAATTTGGGTCGATCCTGGGTATCTCAGATGGATGCCACGCAAACACATCCCTATTGTTCCTGAGGAATTCTTTGAGCTCCTCTCGTACCTTGGGATCCAATGCCTTGCCAATTTTAGTAACCTGGTCGGGCTCTGATCCAAGGAGAAAATATTCTAATTCTCCTTTTGGTTCGGTTTTCTTCATCTTTTCCTCCTCGCCCAGGTCCAACTCTACCAGGTTTACCGCCTTTCCTTCTGAACTTCCTCGGGGGTTTTGCCCGTGGTGGCTCGCGATAACCGGGTTGGATCATTCCTGACCGTATTGAAGTAACATTGGCGGGACTCTTTTTGGTCTCCCTTCACGGTAACAACCTTGTTCTTCCTATTGATCATCTTGAGCTTTTGATGCTTGGATGACACCAACATATCCCAATTGTGAATCGTTGGACGGCCCAGGATTATGTTGTATGAAGAGGGGAATCTGCCACTACAAATCGGACTCTTTCTGACTTAAAAGCATGCTCGTCCCCCAAGGTCAGTTTGAGGTCAACATAACCCTTCGGACGGGTATCCTACCCATTGAATCCGGTTAAAGTGGTTTTGCATGGTTTCAAAACATCAGAGTCGAAGTTCATCCGTTTGAACGTGTCCTAGAGTATGATGTCCACGGCGCTTCCGTTGTCCACAAAGATTTTCTTGACCCGGCAATTGACCAATGTTCCTGTGATCACCAAGTGTCCGGGGGCGACGTCCTCTAAATCCTTGTCAGTGAAACATAGCATAGGAGACTTGGGTTTACTTAAGTCCTCCTTAAATTTTGGGGTATCCCTTATTGATAGTACCTCCCTGAGGTATTTCCGCCATTGGCTTGCTGAATCTCCCCCGCCACCAAAGCCTCCACTAATTACATTGCAGTCGTACTTGGCTTCGGGGAACTCATCATCGCTGTCTTCGGGTTTCTTTTTCTGCTCCCTTCTTCTTTTTTCGGATGGCGGGCTCTTACTCCGGCCTTCACCCTGCCTCTTGTTGCCCTGCTTTCCTTGGGTCTGAATTACATATTTTTGGAGTTTCCCTTCACGGACGAATTTCTCGACCGCATTCTTTAGGTCCCAACATTGTTCGGTTGTGTGGCCATGTTGATCGTGGAATTCACAAAACCGAGTTTTATCAGCAGTGGCTCTTCTACCGAGGGGTCGAGGTCTTTCTACCTTCTTCATTTCGGTCGCGCATACTTCCTTCCACAACTTGGCCTGAGATACCTTCAACGGGGTGTATTTTTCATACTTAGAATCCCGGGTTTTACCATTGGTGTTCCGGCCGCGAGGAGTTCTCTTATATGCTTCCTGATTCTCTCTTTCTCGGTGTGGTGGGCTCTTAGCCCGTTCTTTCACGGTGTTGCCTGCCCTTTCCATCTGTTCCAAGTCTAGATACTGCTGTGATTTGTCATGAAAATCGGCCAAGGTTGTGGGCCGCCGTTTCATGATAGACTTCTTTAACCGGGATGATACATCCAAACCGGCTATGATGCAATGCAGGTGTACCTCCTCCTTCAACCCCGGAATCTGCAACGCTATATTATTGAAGCGATCCAGGTACTTACTCAGGGTTTCTCCTGGTCCTTGCTTAACTTGACCGAGTTGGAACTCAGTTTTGGGTTGTCGCCTACTTGTTGCAAAGTTTAGCAAAAACTTCCGCTCCAGCGTCTTCATGTTTGGAATGGACAGATATGGCAAAGAATGAAACCATAATTGTGCTGCTCCCCTGAACGTTCCAGCAAATAACCAAGGTACAACATCTCCCTTTATCCCCTTAACCATAATCTCCATTTTAAAGCTGTTTAAATGTATCAAAGGGTCCTGGGTTCCGTCATATTTTGGTAATTCTCTTGAATTTAAGCCCTTTGGGTACATTGCAGCCATAACTTTGTCAGTGAACTGACCTAGGACTCGATCTTTGTCCGCCTCTCCTGTCTGAGCTGATACTTTATTGAGAGGCGGGGACGCGGTTGGTCCTTCTTTAGCGGTTTGGTCGTCGGTAGGCTGCTTTTCCTCATGCCCCTTCAAGTCGGCTTGGGTAGTCTGTGGAGTGTTTACCTTTCTGGCCACTGTGTCACCACTCTTGGCTGGTTCGTGTGTTGCCTTGTGATTGGTTTCCTTCCCCTGGTCTTCTTTTTGACCTTCGTTGACTAAGTTCTTTCCCTGAGGTTCATCTCGGTTGACATGCATAGAGGCCGAGCCGACGATCTAGCTTGAATCATCGCCGTTCTACCCTTCATCTCGGACTTGCTTTGCTTTTGCTTCGTACTATTCCTTTAAAATTTGCTGCATCTTTTTTCGCTCTTCCTTCCGCCATATTGTATTCTGACGCTCCAATTCTTCTCGAACGATCCGAGAGTTCTCGTCTTTTTGCAGCTGATGCCAGTTTTCCATGTTGTCCATACGCCGGATCAACAATCCTAAAGTGTTGTGCAGCAAGCGTATGTCGGGATGGTCAATCTGAAACTCGTGGGAAGGATGAGGGATACCCTGCACCTGAACTACTCGCCGGCCCCCATGCAATCCCCGACTAGGATGGGGGGAACGGGCTGTGTCCTCGGTTTCGATCTTAACCCGTCCTCTCTCGTGATCTCATTCTGGGTCTACCGAATTCGAGTGCTGGGACAACTGCTCTGGGTTTGAAGGTCGTTGTGGTTCTTCTGGCGGCTGTGGCGGTCGAGGCACATTAGTGCGACTCCTAGTGCTGGCAGCCATACTCAGCGGTTATGAGTAGCTTTTATGATTCTGGGAATCGAGATTTTCGAAGTCCCCACGGTCGGCGCCAATGTTCTGTAATAGAACACAGATGTCTAGCCACAGTGGGCTAGGTATGATTGATATTGGATCGGGTATAGCGCCCACTGGTATCTATGGAGGAGATATCAGCGGTTGCTAACGGATCACTGTGCTACACAGGGTTGGCTCTTCGCCTAAGGGTGGTGTGTGTGCACAGTGAGACTGAAGGGTAAAGAATGTACTGTTGAACATGGAGATCATACCTGGTGGGCAACCTCTTATTTATAGAGATTACCTAGGGTTTCGTTCTCCTTACCCTGAGTCCTTCCCACTATCGTCGTGCGCCTCCCACGTCCTGATCGTGCGCACTCCATATCCTGCATGATTACTGGATTATCGGCACAGTCAAGGGTGATTGGCAAATTACCTGTTTCATGGGAGGTTTCCCGCCAGAGGCACTCCTATTGGGCCTTCGTCTGCCAGGCCCATTATTTGAGTCCATAATAGAGAAGATAAAAGATGAGGAGGTCACTCACTAAAAAAGTCTCCACAAATTTGTTTTGTGAAGCACAACCATATCTATCATTAGCAGGATATAAGATATGGGCATGCTTCACCAAATAATTAAATTGTGAAGAGTTTCCTTGTGAGTGACTTTTTTTTCTCTTTTATGTTCTCTTTTGCTTCCGTTGTAGCTTCTGTTTGATGAACCTAAAATTTACGTTTTCTTTTTTTGGATTTGAGGATTTTTTGTTTTGCTTTTGATTTTGAGTTTTCTAGTTTATGGTTTATTGGTTTATTTGCTCATATATATGTGTGTTTTGATTTATAGGTTCTTCATTTTTGTTAATTTTTCAATTTCTTTGAATGTTCGGTACTCAGGGGCGGAACTAGGGGGCTAGGGGTGGCCCTGCCCCCTAAAATTACATAATAGAACCCAGATTTTTAGGAAATCACTTTCAGCCTCGTAAAAATTTCAATATTTTCACTTTGATTCCCACTGAAAGTTTCGTGGAGGGACTAAAATGAAAATATTGAAATTTGTATGGGGTTAATTTAAATGTAATTTCATGATCATTTGGGCTCCCCACCTCTATCAGTACTTGATGTTGGCATCTCAAATATGACAAAATCAACAAAAGATCTATAACTTTTGGGGCACTATTGCCCCCATCAAAAAGCTTTTAGATGCGCACAATGCTTCTGTAAAAAAATTTTGGGCAAAAATACCCTTTAACATAAAATTGGTGGACTGTTTAGATCCATTAGGTTTCGGCAAAGTTGCTTCCTTGAAAACATCCTTGTGCTCATCGCCCATTCTTATAAACTTCTAGGACATTTTAACCTTGTATTAAAATGTATTTTTAGTTTCTTGATATTAGCATCGTTAGTCTCGTTAAATTAAAAATGTTGATTCTTGCCATTTAAATGATCACTGTGTAATAAAATTTTGTAAACCGTGGTCACCTTCTCTGTGGAATATTGAGAGCAAGCTGAGTTGCACGGACAACAACTCTGATGAACTTCCATGGAGTGCCCAAGTAGATGAGTATCTATGAATATGAGAAGCGAGCTTATTAATCCATCTCAAAGCCATTCCAGAAAATGCAGCCAATAATGCCACGACATTCTCAAAATGACGACACAACATACCACCACACAATTCACCCTCTGGTGTAAAACACTTAAATAATGGGTAACTTAAAAATACTCGTTGAAAGTTGATATTTGTGGTTAAATTATTATAAGTTTGGGTGGTTTTTCTATTTATGGAGGAACTATCTAGAATTTTTGAGGTATTTTTGGAATGAGAAATCTGGGTGTTGTTTGGCTAAGGAATTATTTCGGTTAGGAACTTTAGCTAATGATCTTGTATTTAAATTTCCATGGTGATTAGACTTGATTTGAGTTACCATTAAATACTTGAGAATCTTACTCAGAAAAAAGGGGTTTTTGAAATAATAGTGAAATTGGTACTTATGGATTTTCTTGTGACTTTTAAAAGTGATTTGAGATTAAATAAAAGGTTAATTATAAAAAGTTTGAAATCGTGGAATTCATTTTCCATGCTTTAATTGAAAATTCTAAAAAGAATGTACGATCTAGTTAAGTATAAGATAAGTATTAATTTGAACATTTGAGATTAGAATTGGAAACAAGGACCCTAAGTATCTTAATGGCAACCATTGGGTATCAGTGGTGGCTATACCATGTGGTATAAGATACAAATCTCCCACAATCACAATTCCCACAATCCAATACATCTCAATATGCAATGCAACAATTCAACATCACAAAAATCCAATATGATACTCAATGCTATGCATTATCAATATTTGGATAAATCAATCAAGCCCACTTAACTATCAAGTTTACTAAAAAACATAATTCATGCTTGTACATTTTTCATATACATAAAATACTATAATATATATTTATAACAATTAAAATACTAACATAAATTTACAATCATCAACTCAACAGACATACAAGGTAAATTAGAAAGTGGTTACTTCTCACCAAAACTAATAAATAAAGATACAAGAATTCTTGTGAAACCCCATGCTCAACCACAACTAAGGAGAGTCTACACGATAGATGTGAATATTCATCAATGAGATGATAACTAACACAATGATTAACAATTACTAAACCAAACCTCCAACATCCACTTATTTTGTCCCTTAGATAAATTTATAATGGCCTGTTTGGATTCCGCTTCATGAGAGCGTTCCAGGCAAAAATATACGGCTGGGCGTTAGGAAAAAAGCTCAGTGAAAAAAAAGCCCAATAGAAGGTGTTTGGGTTGAGCTTTAAGTTCACTGGACTTTAAGTCAAAAAAGCTCAAAAAGCCAATTAAGGAAAAAGCTCTACCATGGAGCTTTTTCCAAAAAGCTCTCAGCTTTTTGACGTGGCCCCCCGCCACTTCTACCTCTATCAATCCAAATACAATTCATTATTTACAACCTGACTTTTTTCCTACCGAACTTTTTTTAAAGTTAGATAGCTTTTAAACCACCGCTCCTACCACCAACGTAAACAGCCCGATATCTCTATCATTCATATTATACTTACCATCCCAAGTATATTTTTCTTATTCATCAACCTTATTGAACTCATTAATGTCATTAATTAACTTACAAATACTTAACTTATACCAAACAAGGTTATGTGATATATTCAAGGAATTGAAGGCACTTGAGGTTTAGATTTGCAATTGCGCCTTGTAAATCTTCCACTTTTTGTTAATTATGTGTTGACTTTGGATATTTTCACCTAGAGCTCTTTCATACTTTGATGCGAACTATGAAACAATTTTCATACTTGCATGATTGATTTACTTTTATACTTTGGCGGCGTACCGATGGAGGAGGTCTGAGACAATGGATTTGAAATTGTGATTCTTTTTGTGGGCTCACTAATGTGAACTTTTGAGAGATTTTTTTTTGATACATTATTTTTAAGAAAGGGGTTGGATTCACTCAATACAAAAAAAAAAAATCAGTTTTTGCTACGGACAAAATCCGTAGCAAATCGATTTTGCTACGGAAAAAGGGTCTTTTTCCGTAGCAAAATCGGTCTGCTACGGATTTTGTCCGTAGCAAAAAACCACGTCGCAATTGCGACTGAAATGGGAAAATCCGTAGTAATTGCTACGGAAAATATGTCTGTCACAAATTTGTTACGGAAATTCCTTTCCGTAGCAATTGCTACGGAATTTGTTCCGTAGCAAATTGTGAAAATTTCCTACGGAATAATTTCCGTAGTGAATTCTCGCAATTTTCTACGGAAACATTTTCCATAGCAAAAGTAAAATATTTTTAAAAAATTATATATATATAATTTTTTGATTTTTTTAAATTTTAAATTTTATTATTTGTTTGATTTTTTTTAATATTTTGATTTTTTTTTGAAAATTGATTACAAAAAGTACCATGAATATAATAACAATTAAAAAGAGTTTACATAGAGAAAACAGAATATATATAATAATGTTGCAAAGAGCAAATACTAAAAAGTAGTCTAAACAGCAGCATTGTGATCATCATCATCATCACCAGCATGGTCATCATCACCAGGAGCCAACCCCGAACCCTTGTCTTTCATTAGGGACAGGAGTTGAAATTGCATCTGCCTCATCATCTCCGCTTGCTAATTCATCTGCTCCCGCATCCTCTCTCGTTCCTGATTGATGGCCTGCTGCATCATCTCCCGTTCATGAAGCATCTCCTGCTTCATCTGCTCTTGTTCCTGAATCATCTCCTGCCTCATCATCTCATGTTGCTGACTCATCTATGTTGCTTGCTCCTGCACCAACACCTTCATCTTCTTCATATCATCTACAAAAACATTATGAAGTACATTTATTATTTGTACTTCATTTGAATGGACAAGAGAATGGAAATTATCAAATATCAAATGTATTACGTTTACCTGAAGAAACATCTTCAGTGCTGGATGAGGAGCGCTTTGTTTGCTTCAGTTGGCTAGCAGGGGCACCGTATCCAAAGACTCTCTCTTTCTTGTTAAATCCGCCTGTGGCCTCAAAGAACAGACTCTCATTATCGGACTTAGAGGATGCGGGGTCAGTCCCAAGCTGCGAGTCTCTCTCCTGCAATAGCTTCTGAAAGGTTTCCTACAAGCACAAAAATACATAACAAATAAGACATGTAAAATGAAATAAATGTGGTGGTGCATAAAACAAGTAATAAAGGCAATAAATGTCTAACTGCTACTTGTTGCGCCTTTCGGCTAATCCATTGTCTCTCACTCCCTTCAGACTGCCGGGAATGGGTCCGCTCAAAGGTAGCCCACTCAATCGATCCTGCAGGAACTTCCCCAGACTCTACCTGCAAACACAAATGATGACCTTAATTAATTAGTTCAAAGTACAAAATATCAAATACCTAAATAGAAAAAAAAACGTGTACTTACAATTTTCCGTCGATGCTCACTAATTGGAATGGAGCCGCCAGCATATGACGTTCCTTCCATTTTGGCCCTATTTTGCTTATTTTTCGCACTTATGCTTTGAAACTTCTCATTGTTGGCCCAATTGTGAAATAATTCGTTTGCAGTGTCCTGTGAAATCCAATATTTCTTGCCTCTTGACCTTCTCAAGCCATAAAGCTTTTGAGACAAATACCGGCCTGCCTTGTGATTATAAGTTGTTTTCAGATCTTCACGATGTTCAGGCAACGTCATATCTGGCGGCGAAAATCAATAACGAACAATTAGTGCTCCAAATTTTAAAAGTACTTAATTAATAACCATAAAACAAATAACTTACCAAGAACTCATTGAACCAAACATCTCGAACGGTCTTAGGAATGTCGTCCACTTGGCCCAAGCTTGATTGTAATTACAGAATAATTGGGCCGAGATGAACTCCAATACCTGATTATGAGGCACAAATCTGAAGAGAGAGGACATCATGCAAATATTATCATACAAACCAATTAGAGAAGAAAATTGTAACATTACTGGTAACATGGCATGACTTACTCGACGCCGTCAAGACGGATCCAAAGCTTCCCTGTCGAAGGATCTCTTGAGCCCTAGATTGGTGGATCGGAGGAACTACCTTCTTCCCCGACGTGGCTCTGAGGCGACGCAATGTGCTAAGGAAGGAATGTGAAGTATTGAAGATGTTTGTACATAGATGGTTTCAGGAAACTAAACATATGTAAATCAATCAGAAATGGTAACGTAAACCTGTGGTCCCCCTTGTTGTGGATCAGTGGGGGGTAGACGGTGACGACGACATATAAAGCGACGATGAAGATGACAAATAACCCGACGGTGAAGATGACATATCAAATGACGGCACCTCTGGGGAAGCGCTTAGCCCTCTGCCTCCATAGGGAGCAGATGGCGTCGCCCTACCCCCTCTGATAGGACGGGGTTGGGCTCGACCACTAACACGTCCACTACCTGAACGTCCTCCTAGATGCTCCATCTCTGAACACTTTTAGACATAATGTCAAAAAATATATAACAATAATATATTTAGTTAATATGACAGTAGCGAAGTAACAAAGTATGTAGTATAACAGATCCTCATAACCAAATAACTAATACAAATCAACCAGACGATTCCTATTCATCAACATCTGCTTGCACGTGTTCCTCTGAAGTCTCATAGTCGTCGAACTCAGATTCACTATCAGAGTAAATCACTTCTGCCTCATCGTCTGATTCCTCATTGTCAATTTGTATAGGAATTAATTCTAACCCCGCAGCAGAATCAAAGAGATTGCTTGGTACTTCGTCATCGAAAATGTTTATGGGCAGTACATGTTCCACATCAGCTTGGAACGGTTCAGCCATACCGTCATTTGATTCCGGCTCTTTCGACTTTGGTATAATATTTCATGCTTTGGTTTTAATCAATTCGGCCAACAGCCCCTACTCCCTCAATTGAGAATTTCGCCCAACAGCTCATTTCCCATTCCTCATACCAATTCGGCCAGAGAGAATGAGAGACAGAAAGTTAGACCGAGTGAGAGAGAGTCCGAGATCGAGAGGAAGAAGGAGAAGCCGATCATCGCATGCAAGCTTGGATTCCGGTCTAGATGAGTCTTCTAAGTCTCTTTCTGTATATTGTTTCTTTGATTGGAGTGGCTTCTGACTAAGCCAAGTTCCTTAATCTTGGATCTGAGACGAATAAGTTGGTGATTAAGGGTTCAAAATGGTACCTTAAGGTAGATTAGAGCTTATATTCATGACTATTGGTGATACATGTATTTGAGTCGCTATGCTCTAAGACAACAGAATCTTAAACTTGTGTTTTAGTGACTCTGGTTCGGCGTTCTTTGAAACAAGCTTAAAAAACACAGCTCAATATTTATGAAAATAATGGAGTATGGGAGTGTAGAAGCCTATTAAGTGATTGAAATGTTGATTAATTGCTTTTGAATTGTATATACCGAAACTGGGGGTTTGTCAATTAGGAAGTTTGGCATCAATGTTCATGAAGGAGTGGATATTTGTCTCATTGGATGCTAAATGATACTAGTTTTTATGATTTAATTTTGTCTGTAACTAGAAAATTAATTGTGGGTTGAAATATATGTGTTTTAATAATGGAATTTATGTTGATCGAACTTTGAGAGTGCTTTTAATGAATCTGAATTAGTTTATGGGAGATTTATGCTATTAGAATATGTTGTACAATCTCAATATGAGGCTTGAGGAAAAGCTTTTAAAGCTTGATAATGCCAAACTTTTAAGAAGAGGCTGTCCAATAATTAATTTGAGGATGGAAGCACTTATGTGATTATGGAATAGCATGATTAAGTCTCCAATATGCCAAAAATTATGAAGATGGTTCGAGTTTATTGTATATAAATATATCCATGCGTTGTGTTGGTAAAGCACGAAGCTGGAATTTCTGGTTGCTGGGAGGATCATTGAAAACTGAAATATTGTTTCTAGATTACCTTGTGTTGCTGTTTGGAAAATCTTTAAAGGTTAAGACTAATCATTATTTCTTTTTGAGGTTCCTAAATGACAAGCTAGTGACTCAAGTGTTAAAGCATGCATAGGAATATTTAAAAGATTGAGTCTTTGGGTGCTATACTTTATTTAAATTTCTATTTGTGGTCTCTAAATGCTTAACAACTATTTTAGATGGTTAAAATAAGGTTAGATATGTTAGAATAAGTTGAATGTTAATAAGTGTGAATTGGGGCATATATGTACATATATGTATGTATAATTGTGTGCGTATGTGTATAAGCATTGAGTTGTGGAAATCAAGGAGTGGTAGGACATTCCTAATGTCCCTGAACAAATATGATATTTAAAATTTATGGGGACAATTGTTTAAGCTCAAGAGAAAAGCGAACTAAAAAGGATTTTAGTAAAGATACAGTTTCGGAAAGGTCAATAGGGTATTGATGAGTGGCCATACATGTAAAGCAGGGGTATATTGTATATTTTTGTGAATAGCGTCCCATTATAATTTTTATATATGATATTTTTACTAATTGTTGTACTTTTATGTTAATTACCATATTTAAAAGTATGATTTTGTGAATGAAAGTTTATTATATTTGTTTCATTTTCTTATTAATATTACATGAGCAAAGATTGATGATTTTATTATTTTATTCATTATTATGTATTTTCTTCCAATTGTTTCAAAGCATAACTAATGATTATGCACTTAAATGGTAGGGAGACTTTTGAGATATTTTTCATAAATTTTATATTGAAATGATCTAGCATTTTGGAAAGTTTATAAACTAGAATTTATTATTTGAAAATGATTTTTGTTGTCATATTGAATTTGAAGGAAAGGTTTGAAATATTGTTTGTGAACCTTCATGCTGGGGAATTCGTTTATGAAGTATTATATACGAGTTGTTATTATTTTGAAAGAAGAATTTTATTGTTTTGATAAATTGGCCCCAAACATGTTTGAAAATATTTTTGGAGAGAACTGAATATAGAATGCTGGTTACTAACAGTAATACTGTTAGTTCTTGGTGCACCATGGTTAACCTCGAGCTCGCTTGATATTCATGGGGTTTGTTCAATTCTCATGCTTGTTATTTGTAGGTTTTGTACCTGCACTTATTTCATGGCTTTGAGCCATACTTAGTTACTTACCTTCATGGACTATGTGTCCATATTTGTTTCATGGCTTCGAGCCGTGCTTGATTAGTTACCCTCATGGACTGTGGTCACACTTGTCATTCGCTAATTAGTAAGAAGTTCTACAGATAGATGAGATTTAAGATTTACTATTTTAATCTTGTTTTGTAAAAAAAAACGATATTTATTACGTATTTGATGATTCTATATAGAGTACTATTTTATTCATGATCACATGATATAGAAATTAAAATTTACTGACATGTTATTATCAAAAGATGAAAATGTTTAAATTATTTACTTTTGTAATTTGTTAAATTATAATAATGAGACATTATTGACCGGAAAAATTTGTTTTAATTTGTTTCAAACGATATTGTTGATCCTGTACCTCCTGTACCTCTTGCTAAGCAATGAAGAGTCTCCTTAAGGATTTAAAGTTTGCTGACTCATTTTGAAATATTACTACTTGATGTAATCTAAGCACTAGACTTTTGTATTATTATTTAAAGTTAGATGTTCCATATAATTTATAGGCAGAATCCATGTATTTTGAATCATATATATAAGTTTAAGGTTTGAGGAATGTGAGTTCATTCATATTTTATGCCAGTCAACCCTTTTAGTTTTTAGGACATGAGACACAAGTGTGAGTGTTCTTTAACTCAATATTTTAGACTAAATAAATAATATGCGTTAATTTTAGATTTCATGTTTACCTATTACATTTAATTTTTGTTTTTTTTAACAATTGTCAGAATATTCTTAAAATTACTTTTTAAATTATATTTTCTTAGTGTTTTGAAATCTGAAAAATGAATATCCAAAAATATTTTAAAATTCGATCATCACCTTTAATTTATACTAAAAATCTTGTATAATATGCACTTAGTAACACCTTTAACTCACAAACAGGTTGGATAATCACATCATTAAAATTGCCCATAGTTTATTATTGGGGTTTGACGACAAGAAAGGAAACAAAATGAATTTGAAATTATATATTAAATCATGAGTTATAATTATATTAATGTGGCCCAAACATACCAAGCTTCATATTCTGTGATTGTAGGGATCTTCATAACTAGGTTATTAGTGCCATAAATTATATTAATATGATCAAATTAGGGTTAAACAATTTACTTCATATTTGGTCGATAGAAATTAAATCCTATCTTGAAATCCTTGGATTAAGTAGAAAACATCTGGACATATTATGAATCAATGAATTTTTATCCAGAAGTTGATGTTTCCGGAAGTCATTTCCGTAACCGACGGCGTTTACCCGAAAATGTTCAACAGGCTACGAAATGCCCTTAATGGAATCAAAAATTTAGTTAATCCAAATATTCTTAAAGAGGAAGTTTAGATCTTCAAGGAGTTGCTAAGGAATTTTTGAGATTAGTTAAGATTACGCGATTAGAACACCGATCAGGGATTTTTTCGGATAAAATCCCATAAAGTAAGAGTGACATCACCTTTGGTGACATCACTTTGTTGAATTTGGAGGCAAGGAGGTCGGCACACACAATGAATGGAGGAGGATGAAGCTTGAGGAAAAAGATAGATTCCATGGCCAAAAATTGAAGGAGAAGAAGTTGGAAGTTGCAAAAATGCCCTCACTTTTCTTCTATAAATAGCCACCATTCTCTTCACTTCTTTCCTCACAAATTCACAAGGCAATTTGATTATAGAGAGAAGTTAGAGAGAGGAGCTTTGGAGAAGTGAGAGCAAGAAGGAAGAGGAGATTCTGCACGGGTAAGTTCTTCGGTTCTAGTCTTTAGTTCGGTAGTTCTTGAAGTTCTAGGGTAAATGTTAGTTTGATCTTTAATCTTCCAATATATTGTAGATATCATGTTTTAGGGTTAAATATGATATATATTTCAAAAATTATGTTGGAGAAAGAGTTATGGAAAATTTTTGGAAGATTAGAGTCAAAGTAGCGAAGCTCTGGCGAAATTCCGCCGATTAGGGGGTCAGGGGTAAAATGGTCATTTATGACTAAAATGTCCGTCATAATGTTTGATCATTAATAAATACGCTATTGTCCTTATAGGATATCTGTGATTACGTTCTGACCAACGGTTGTACCGTATATCGTCAACGAAGGTACGTTCGCGTACTGTAACACTAACTCTGATGTTTACTGTATGCATGTATGTAGTATGAGTATTGTGTGCGTATATGTGGTTGATGGTCTGTTGATATGTTGTGGGTAATGTTATGTGCTTTTGGATACATGCACTCCGTGTGATACATCTACATGCACTCCGTGTGAAACATCTATATGCACTCCGTGTGGTACATCTATATGCACTCCGTGTGGTACATCTACATGCACTCCGTGTGATACATCTGTTATACTGTTAATGTGGTGAATGACTGTGATCCATATAATGTATATGTGAATATGAGGTTAACCATTACTTGGGGTCCGGTGCGGACCTCAGCTCTTAACATAGCGTCAGGGTCAGGAGGACCGAGGACCGAGGAGAGAGGAAAGCAGCAAGATTAGAAGTTCGGCTGAAAGCTACCTTTTGTTGCCACGGCATGGGTGTTTCCAGGGAGACACTTCTATTGTTATTTTAAAAACTCTCGGTTATCGTACCGTCTCTGTAATTAGCCAGTGGGCCTTTTGAATATATATCAGTTACTCAATCGCTCTGGTGCTCTACTCCGATGATTTGAAATGATGTTTTGATGAAAAAAAAAATATACTACTTTTGAAAAACGGGATGTTATACAATTAGAGGTTTTAATATGAGAAAGGAAGTAAATTAAATTTGAAATTGAACGTTAAATCAGAATCATAATTATACAAATAATTATATAATTGTGATCCAAGCATGCCAGGAAACTCCATCTTCCATGATTGTAGGGACCTCCATAAATTATATTAATATTTATATTAATAATTAGGTTATTAGCGCAATAATTTTTAAAAATTATGTCCTAATGATAATGACACGGGTACAAAAAAACGTTTTTAAGACCGGACGAAAAAGGTATCGTAAGACCATATCTACGACCAGTCTTGTTCCAGGCGGTCTTAAAAGTCTGTAACTTTTAAGACCGGACGAACGACCGGTCTTAAAAATTTAGACCGAACTTTTGAAATATCCGGTCTTAAAAGTGTTTCAAAATAATAATAAAAAAGAAAAAACTCAAATGAAACAACCGATCCCAAATCACCAGATCTGGCAACATTTTGAACCAAGAGAAGATTGAAAGCAACACCAACAAGAAAAACAAAAAAGAAGAGAAGATTGGAAGCAACACCAACAAGAAAAACAAAAAAGATGAATACAAAGTCCAGACATAAGAAAACATAACAAGAAATAGAAATCATTCACAATGGAAATTGAATTTGAATCAATATAAAATCAGAGGTGAAATTGAAGTCCAAATCTTTAAAAAAAAAAAATCACAAGCTTTAAGCAACCAAACTTGAGCAGGATCCTCTTGTCGATGCTGGCAAAGCTTCAAACAACCAAAATCAAAGTCCAGATCTGAGCAGGAGCGGTCAAGGTAGGAGCAAACAGACTTAAGCAAGAAGAGATCTGGGTTTGATTTTAAGCCGGATCTGTGCGAAGGCAGTGTGGGAGGAGCCATAGATTGAAGAGGAAGGAGCCGCCGTCGTCCAGAATCCTCGAAGCAGTACGCTTGCGTCGTTGCTGAGGATTGGAGTTGATGCCATCGCAAAACCCTCGAAACATCTCACTGCCAACGTTGCCAAGGATTTGATTGTGTGGCTCTTAGGATGATTTACGAAGATTGCGAGTAGGTTAGAGGAAGAGGACGTCATTCTTGCTGAGGATTTGACCCGTGAGGCTCTTGGGACACTCGTTGAATCTATAACTAAGCAAATGTTATATCACCAAGAAGACAAACACTCTCCCGGACTTAACGAGTTTAGCGAATTTAACTTTTTTTTAACACATTTAAGACCGGTTGTTTGTAAAAACCGATCTTAAAAGTATATTTTAAAGACCAGATCCTTTATAATCCGGTCTTAAAAGTATATTTTTAAGATCAGATCCTTTATAATCTGGTTTTAAAAGTATTCTATATATTTACGAAATTGCCACCGGTCATACTTTTAAGACCGGATCTTTTATAATCCGGTCTGAAAAGTCTTCTATATATTCACGAAATTGCCACCGGTCATACTTTTAAGACCGAATCTTTTATAATCCTGTCTTAAAAGTGTTCTATATATTTGTTGGAAGTTAAGATTTAATTAGTTAGCATATACAATTATATTGTGCAATTATCTTAATTAAGTTGTTAGAGAGATTTTAGGAATTAAGTTAGCAGATCATGGTTTTTTGAATTTCGTAATTAAATTCCTGATTGTAATCATCTTAATTAAGTTATTAGAGAGATTTTAGGAATTAAGTTAGCAGATCATGGTTTTTTGAATTTCGTAATTAAATTCCTGATTGTAATCATCTTAATTAAGTTGTTAGAAAGATTTTAGTTTTTTGAATTTCGTAATTATATTCCTGATTGTAATCATCTTAATTAAGTTCTTAGAGAGGTTTTAGGAATTAAGTTAGCAGATCATGGTTTTTTGTATTTCGTAATTATATTCCTAATTGTAATCCCTAGATTATAGGAACTGCCTAGGTCAGAAGATTATTTACTTATTAGCATCTGTATATAATTCCAATTAAGCGGAGGAATAAATCATCGCATTCTCGGACTCATCTCTGATCAAGGTCTTCTCACAATATTTACGAAATTACCACCGGTCATACTTTTAAAACCCGATATTTTATAGCCTGGTCTTCAGAGTGTTCTATTTATTTACGAAATTGCCACTTGTCATACTTTTAAGACCGGATCTTTTATAATCCGATCTTAAAAGTGTTCTATATATTTATGAAAGTGTCACCGGTCATATTTTTAAGACCGGATCCTTTATAATCCGGTTCAAAAAGTTCTTTGTATTTAAAAAACTGTCATTGGTCATAATTTTAAGACCTTATTCTCTATAATCCGGTCTAAATGAGGCGGTCTTAAAGCTCTTTTTTGCACTAGTGTGAATAGATTTTGAAATAGTGATTCCAGTTTTCATTATTTATTATTGATGAACGAAAATTATGTCTCCATCAATGGTATTAATACCACAAAGTTGGAAAAAGAAGTTTTCGAATATTGATTAATAATTACAATTAGGGTATTAATTGCGAAATTAAAAATATTTCAATATGATATTAATGACTTTAAAATAAATTGGCTTTTGACTTTCATGAATGAGAGTAATAATTATTGCATGAACAACCAATTAGACCTCGTAAAATGAAATTCATTATTCTTTTAGATACATTATATATTTTTAGAAATATATAAAAGGAAGTTTATGGAATATAATCAATTATTATATTAATCCGGATACTAATATGATAATAACTCTTATTTTAATTTTTGATGATAATTAAATGTTAGTTGAGATATTGATAACTTTAAAATTGTTTTTTGTTTTTTGTTTTTCAAGAATGATAGTAATTAACTTCAAAACAACCAATTGGATTTCTAAAGAATAAATTCATAATTTTTCAAATGAAGAGATTTCTATTAAATTTTGTTGGGAGAATCCTTACCAAGGCCCAATTAAGGCCACAAATTGCAAAAAGGGCCCCAACCACTTTCCTCTACCACAAATGGTCTTATGACCCTTTCTGACATTCAGTTTTAAAGCAAAATGACCAAAAAACCCAAATGAGTTTTTAAAATAAGCACTGCAGCTCTCTACACCAAAATCACTCCGCTCTTCCATTTTCGAAGTGAGAGAAATCCAAAAACAAAAAATTTCACAACAAAGAAACGGAGAGAGGCTCTCTCTAAAAGATTTGAACCATTTTGTTGTTTTCCTTGCTTCCTTCAGAATTTCCGTTGAAGCTTTGTAGCCTCCATTCTGGCCCCCCTCCGATCCGAGTCGCCGAGTTCCGGTACGTCTCCACTCGGTCCTGCCTCGGATGAGCTAGCATCGAAGATCGCTGCGCATTAATCGCCATGGTAACCTTGGACCAAGTGTTTCGTTTGATTGTGTTGCGACTTTGTTTGGCTGATTTCCTTAGCTTGGACTCTTTGAGCTGCTTCGTTGAATCTGTTGGACTTGGGAGTTGTTCTTTTGTTGCTCTGTTTGATTGTGATAATTTGTGTCTTGGCGATATAATTGGGTTTCTAAATTAGTCTCTTGGTCGTCCAATTTTATTTATTTTTGGATGAATTTTGAATTTTTCTAGGCAACCATGTGGGTTGCATATTTATGGTAGGCCATCCATGTATTTCTCAAAGATCGTGAGCAATGGAGGCTGGTGGATATAAATAGTTGCTCAGTAATATTCGGGTTAATTTGGGTAGGGGGATTAAGAGGGGACCAGAAGCATACAAATTTCAGCTCATCTTCCTATGAAAATGATACTAATATTTAGTGGTCTTACGACATGTTCTTCTCGTCTATTTAAAATTGTAGTTTGGAACCTGAAGTGGCTATTTATGTTATACATTTATGCTTATTGAGAATGAAAATTTTATAAACGAAGTAAACACGTCAGTAAGGAATAAATGTCTGGTTAAGGAAGGAACTAACTAGAACTGATGAGATAAAGCTTGAGCTTCATTTTTTTTATTTCTCCTTAAATTCCACTGAAGAGTAAACTTTTCTCAAATTAGCTTGGAAAGGATGAGTCTGTGTCAGTTGCAGGATGATATATAATAAGTCTATCCACTGCATGTATTTCTGCAAATTTGTTGATCCATAGTACTATCCCTGGTTGTGAATATGAGGGCAAAACTTTAGGAATAGGTCAGGCAGCATTTCCAATACCCTTTGTTGTTGCTTCGAATGCAATGGTTCTCAAAACAGGTTAAAACAGTGGGATGGTCTTTGTTCCACTGGCAATATGTTAATGTAGATTTGGAACTTGGGATTTGGGATTCATAAACAAGAGTGCATGTTATGACTAGACAGTATTTGAAACTCAGAGGATTCAATTTAGGATTCAAATCTTCCAAGTCAATCAATATCTCTAAATACGCGGTCGAGATTAAAAGAAAGAAAAAGCTAAATCAATTCCATGAATACTGTTGGTCATGGTGAATGAGCTGCCAAAAGAGGTTTCCTAAAAATATTTATGCTATTGTTAACATGAAGAAAGATCAACAAAACCATCAACGACCATTATGCTAATCCCAGGTTTAGATAGATGAGTGTCTTCTACTTCTGTACCAAAAATTTTAACTAGATGGCTAGGTACTTTTTTGAATTAACTTGTTTTAAGTGATTTTTCGTTGTATAAGATAAATATGCAAGAGGACTTTTGTCTCATAAAGAGCAAAAGTGCTTTGGTAGTGATTCCAAACCAGCACAAGGTAACACCGGAAAAACTGTGGGAATGAATATCAAGGTAGATTAATTTGGCGAAAAACTGTGGAAAAACTTTGGTGATTAATGGCATCTGCTGCTCATCAGGAATCACAAAGTGTAGCTTATTAACAAAATGATATCAATGACACTTCAAAAGAGAACAAAAGGAGCAAAACTCATGGCACTAAAGACTTATCCTTTAGGTCAGTCACTAAACGTAAAAGGAAACAAATATATAAGATATCAATTCCCTATTAGATTAATGAAATGCTTCAATTTCTATCATTTCACTCTGCTCAATCAATCGAACAAGTTTCTCAGCTCCATTTAAGTAAAACGAAAGGTCGGTTTCGGAGTTCAGCTCAAAAACCAAGGTCATGTAAACTAAAATTCAGATAATAAAGTGCTAATGTATCCAATGAAAATGAAGATAACAAAGTGAAATCTACAAGAGCTAACAAGAAAAAGCCAAACCCGGTTCACCTTACTTCAACCGAAAGATATGGTTCTGCAATCTTTGAAGATCATGAACCAGCACTAATCACACATTCAACTTATACATACTCAAAAACAGCAAGCCCTTAGTTCGGTCAATACAAAACAGAAAAATCAAACCAACAGAAATGCCAAATACAACAGCTTACAAGAACATTTCCTAATAGATTTTGATTCAAAAATCCCCAATCTACGACTATCTTTACTTAATCATTAATCCCCTTCCCTTAGCTTCAGTTTCAATCGGTCTCAATAATCCCCAAATTGCAACAATAAAAAATCAGTGATGGGAAGGGAATGAAGAGGCTTACCTAAACCCAAATCCAAGCTTGCACATGGATTTCTTCAACTCCTCCTTCCTCTTCTTCTTCTCCGTCTCACCTCTTGATCTCAGTTCTCTCGGACTCTCTCTCACTCTCACGCTCTATTTCTATTGAAGGCCGAAGGGAATGGATGAGAAATAGAGGAGCATGAGAGCTAGCCGAAAATGGTCTCTTCCTCCCTTCCTTCCGATTCCTCTCGATCTCTCCGTCTCAATCTCGCTCTTGGTTTCTCGTCTCTGCCTCTATCTCTCACGCTCTTTCTCTGTCCCTCTTTTCTGTTTTTGGGTTCGGTTGGAAGAAATGAATAAAGGATTAATTGAATTTCAGACTTTAACTAAGGGCACCAATGTAATTTCGTTTTTTGACAAAATACCCATCAGGGCCCTAGAGCCATTTGTGGTAGCTGAAAGTGGTTGGGGCCCTTTTTGCAATTTTGGGCCTTAATTGGGCCTTGGTATGGATTCTCCCAATTTTGTTCTTATACATCTAAACCAAACCAATAATGTTTTAATATGTGTCACCTCAAGCAACACTCGTCATACAACGTACGGGGAGATATAACTTATTCTAATAACATTATGTTGTGTGAGAGATTTTGAATCTCCGCAAGCACGTATAACAATCAATCGCCAAGTGTGACAGTAAGTCATAACTGGCATATTGATTCAAACAAATGATTAAAACACTTTGCTAAATTATATTTTCTTCTTGTTTTGAAATCTAGAATAAAATAAATAAATTTTAAAATGCATTTCAAGTAATCAAAATTTAAATTTTAACATAGTATTTTTTTTATATATAAATTGATCAAATATATTACGAGAGAGCAAGGTCATATGTACAAGGATAAGTTCAGATGTAAAATTAAGTCATTGTAGTGATCAATAAAAGAGAAGATGAAATGAGATCGAGCTGAAGGAGGCCAGACGTGCTCCCATGTCCCGAGATCCCAGCGTGCCAATCCGCGACGCTAAAAAATGTTTCATTCGGGTCTCTCTTTTACCCGAGGAAGAAGAAGAACCAAATTGGCGTTTTGACTAGGGACCAATCTGAAAAAATATAAAAATTCGTGTAGGGATTAAAGTGATAATTTCCAAAGTTTGTGGGGAAAATTGTGATTTAAAACGAGCTCCCATCATGGTGATTCCTGTAGGTTCTCAATGTCAAATATTATGTTCCTTCTCGAGGTCCAAACCTGAAGAGAATCAGAACCATTTACAAATAGAGAAGATCTGCAAACCCACAGAATTGCTGCCCTAAAAGCTTTATTTTTTTTATTTATTTTTTTTTGCTCGGACCCTAAAAGCTTTATTGAGAAAACAAACATCTCATTTCACTATTACAAAAAATAGAAGTTGTCACACTTTTTTTTTTTAATATTTGTGACGCTTAAGAAGTGTCACATATGCCATGCTACAAAATAAGTTGTAATGCCTCGATAAGCGCCACATCTTGTATTTTATCTTTTTTTTAAAAAAAATAATAATAATAATACTTGTTTTAGCGCCACTACTACAAAAAACGTCATATATAAGACCCAATTAATGTCCCTTTTCAGAGGGACATCTAAACGGGAGAAGCAAAAATTACACTTTTGGCGTCCTGAATAAATTTCAGGACGCCTTATGTAAGGCGTCCTGAATTATAAATTTCAGGACGCCTTATGTAAGGTGTCCTGAACTAAATTTAGGACACCTTACATAAGGCGTCCTGAAATGTATTCAACACGACGCATTGCATTTTTTATAAAAAAAAAAAAACCCTGGTTCGGGGTGGCCGTGGAAGAAGAGCATATCAACAAATCAACATTCAAATTCCAGAAGAACCAGCAAGGACAAGAAAAAACACAAAAAGATGCAATTCTTTTTTACTTCTACAAACAAATTACAGACATCGAAATAGAGACAAAAAAGAAGATTCAATAAAAAAAGAAAAAAGCCTAACAAGTAACTAGCAAAAAATTGGTGTTCAACCCTCATATCTAAAAAAATCTACAGGAGCCAGATCTGGAAACTCACTTACTGACATCATTTTGGATGAAATCAACCGCAGCGTCTCGTTCCCAAGTGCAGATTCTGGCGACTCGTTGCTCGGTCTCCCGCCTTCGCCGTCGTCTCCTTGCCCACGCCGTCGTCTCATCACCCAGCCAGATCGAAGAGTGTTGAAGGAGGAGGGAGAGATCCCGTCGTCTCCTCGCCTAGCCAGATCGAAGAGTGTTGACGAAAGGTGGCTGTGGCATAAGCGTTTGGCTCATATGAACATGTTTCAACTTGACAAATTGCTAAGAAAGGATTTAGTTATTGGTTTACCAAAACTTAATTTCAAAAACGACATGATTTATGATGCATGTCAAAAAGGTAAACAAACCAAAGCATATTTTAAAAACAAACTTGAAATTTCAACAAATCGACCTCTTCAACTACTTCATATGGATTTAGTTGGACTAGCAAGAGTCAGGAGTCTTGGTGATAATCTATATACTTTAGTTATTGTTGATGACTATTCTCACTTTACTTGGACTATCTTTTTATCTTCGAAAGATGAAACCTTTGATCTATTTGTTGTGTTTGCTAAGAAGGTGCAAAACGAGAAAGGTATCTGTATTTCAGCTATTCGCACTGATCATGGAGGCGAATTTGAAAATCAAGCGTTCGAAGAATTCTGCGATGCTCATGGCATTGACCATAATTTCTCCGCTCCAAGAACACCCCAGCAAAATGGTGTGGTTGAACGGAAGAATCGTGTACTTACTGAAATGGCTCGTGCAATGTTAAATGAAAATAAGACTTCACAAGTATTCTGGGCGGATGCGATGAGCACAGCTACTTACATTTCAAATCGAGCATATCTAAGGAAGAAGCTGAATAAGACACCTTATGAACTTTACAAAGGAAGGAAGCAAACTTGGCTCACTTGCACATCTTTGGGTGCAAATGCGTTGTATATAATAATGGTAAGGATAATCTGGGTAAGTTCAATTCAAAATCTGATGAAGGCATATTTCTTGGTTATTCCAATAGAAGTAAAACCTATAGAGTTTTTAATTTTCGTACTCGTGTAGTAGAAGAGTCTATTCATGTTGTATTCAGTGAAACCAAACCTAATAAATCCTTAGATGATGATGAGGAAGATATACAAAAAAATCAATTCTTTTCAAAAACCATTGCTGCATCTCTTGAAAATCCTGAGGATGTGTTTGAACCCATCTCTGAAAATGTTTGTGAAAATGATGATCAATCTCAACCTAAAGCTTCCAGGTTTATTAGAAATCACATTTCATGTGTTTTCATTCTACTTAGTTCATAATCTAAACCTGAAGCTTTGAAGAGTTGGTGTTGAGTTTTAACATGAAAAGATTTAAGGAAATTTTAAAAATAATTGTATAAAAATCATAATAAATAATAAAGGAAATTATTAATTAATAATAAAAAGAAAGGAGAATTAATAGTTATAACGGTCTCACTGCTTTTTTTGTTCCATCATAATGTGCCACTTCAAGCTTTCTAAATATATTATTATTAAAATTTGTATATTCTTAATTTTATGAAATTATAAGTTATAATTTTGATCATGTAGAGTTTTAAAGAGTTATTAATGGTTAGTAAATTGATTGTGGTAGATTGATTTTTGGCGTGTGTTTGAGCTCTTGGATTACGAGCAGTGTCATAATAGTTAGCTTCGGTGAGAGGTAACCACTTTCCACTTGTTATGTGTATTAATATGTTGTTTATGAGTATTTTGTGAAATGATTGTGAATATTTTAATAGAAATTTCCTTGTGGAACCTTATGATTTAAATTGTGAAATATATACATATATTTATTTATGTATCTTGGAAAAATTCCTGTTGAGTTGTTTATTATAATAATTATGGAAAGGGTTAAATTGGGAGGAGATGAAGTAGTTTATTCCACCACGTGGTGAGGCCTCCATTGGTGCACGATGGTTGACTTTCTATTGTCTCACCTGTTCAATGAGGGACTAGCCCACTAGTTCAATGAGGGCTTACAACACCCCACTAGTTCAATGAGGGAAAAAGACCCATGGTCTGGGACATGTGCTATGAAGATTTTGGCCGAATCTCATCACATGACCAGTGAGCTTTTGAGTAACCAGTAACATGGATGTAACTTAGCCCATGGGTCTAGTCGGAGGAAATAAGGTGGTTCGGTTGGATTGGTGGGAGGCATATTGGGAATTGTGTTAATGAAAACTGTGTTACAAAATATTTGACATGAAAATTTGTGTTGAGTATATTTGTGAATTATATTTTTAATACTTTCTTATATAAATTGTTCCACTTGGCACCTCACTAGCACATATTAGTATTCGTAATAAGTTGGATTGATGGTTACCACATTTTTCAGGTGATAGTTCCTGTGCTGGTCCATCAGGGAAGACTTCGGAAGCTTATGCTACTTCTGCTAAAAGTAGTGCTTCTGTCTTTTTGGTTTATGTTGGATGATTGTATATTGTCACGTTAGGGCTCATTCTGCATACTCTGGTTTATTTTGTATATTTTGGTAATTGATGAAGCATTACTTAGTGGTCAATCAACCCTTAATTAGTTATTATGTTAAGTAAAATGGAAGGGTGTTACACGAGTTGATGGGAACAATGAGGGTTTTTTTTTTTTAATTTATGTAAAATCCACCTAATTGTTTTTTAACAAATTTTAACAAATTTTTTTCTTATAGAATGACTCAAAAACATTAGAGACTGAGTTGCAAACGAGTCAAAAGTACAAAGGCTAAGTTATGAGTCAAAACTTTAAGGGCCAAAAAGATTAATTTTTCACATTGCAATAAATGGTTTAACGGTTTTGCTCTAATTTTGAAAGTTTATGATTACTTTTACTTCAAAAAATAGTTTATGGTTCTTTTACACTTTTGATAAAAGTTGAAGGTTATTTTTGCAACTTAACCCTAAATAAATCTAGGTAAAAACGATATAAAACTTCATGACATGGTGCATAGACAACGAAAATAAAAATTATACACGTTGGAGTATATTTCAAAGTGCATATTATATCATCTATCATTATCACGAGATTTAATATTCAAATAATAAATCAATTAATAAATATGATAGCTAATTATTTTGCTAAGATTGTACCATATTATGTAATCAAGTTTATTTCTTCAATAAATTTGTTTACATTTTCATGATTTTATTTATTAATAATGATAATTAAATAATTAATAATTGTTATTAAATATGACATGAATATTTACATATTATTTTTTATTATTTAAATAATTTTAAAATCAATGTTAAGTAAGGGGCAAAATAATATTTAAAATAATATTATTTGAACTACTTTAGTTGAGAAATAATATACAGAATATGTGTAAAGAATATTTGGAGAATTTTGGAGACGGCATTATATAGTAAATTGGAGAAATTTTTGTTGGGAGGTTTATCTAGATTTTCTAATCCTGTGAGCAACTCCATTGTCATTTATGCTTAACGTGTAGTTGTAGGGTGAAATCATGATTCATGAGGGCTGGGTTTTTTTAAAAAGTACTCAAACAAGACAAACAAAATTTATAAATACCTTTTTAGAGTTCAATCGAGCTTATCCGGACTCTCACCACTTAACCATGGCACTTGGTCTTTTTTTTTTTTTTTTGCTATAAAAATTATAGGAGAAGGGTTGGGCTCACTCAATGGTGGACCCAGAATTTTAGGTTTGTGGGTGCACAATTGATGGTGAAATTTGAGGGTTCGAGGGCAGCGCCCCCAAAAAAATTTTTTCAAGAAAAGTTTTAAACGCATTAAAAAATAAAAGAAAAGAAAACTTCAACTTAACATAGAAAAATAATAATCTTTTTTTTTTTGCTCAAAAGAAAAATAATAATCAAGAGTGAACTAAATTAACATTCAAAGGATAAAAAGACAGTATTTGTAATCAATAAATTATGGATAAGTAAACTAAATGAACGGTGTCTTTTTATATTTTTTTGCGTCTCCTTGTCTCAAAGAAAGGTTGTGTATCTCAACTGGCAGGGTGCGGAGCTTATTTTAGATGCGTTTCACTGTTTAAAAAAACATTATGAAGGAAACGCGGGTGCGAGGAATCGAACAGGATCCTCCAATAAACTATGAAGACTCTTAACCAAGTAGGCCACCTATATAAGTTGATATAATATTCCTTCAATATATATATATATATATATATATATATTATTAAACTTTTAGGGTGTGCATGGTAACGCTCCCAGAATGTGTTTTTTGTTAATTTCTGTTCCCTGGAACACAAATGGATGAGAAATCTGTTTGGTAAATCCGGTTTTTTTTTTTCCTGGATGAACCGGTTCAATTTTTTGTGCCGGGGAATAGAAAAAAAAAGCAGAAAATTCATGCTTTTCTATTTCTGGGCACAAAATCAGAATTTATTCCTTAACCTACAACCTCTATTCTTTCTCTCAAAAACCTTTCACAGTGTCAACTACCCTCCCCACCCCCACCGCCGCTGACGCCGCCACCGCCACCCCCACCACCCCCACTGCACCACCACCACCGTCGTCGCCGCCGCCGCCGCGACCGCCGCGACCGCCACCGCCGCCGTCCCCACCTCACCGCCACCACCACCACAACCGCCGCCGCCACCACCACCCCACCTCTCCGCCACCACCACCACCACCACCCCCAACCGCCACCACGACCACCACCCCCACCGCCACCACCTCGCAGATGCCACCGCGCCGCCCCACCTCATCGCCACCACCGCCACCACCATGACCGTCACCGCCGCCGCCACCTCACCGCCACCTCACCGCCATCGCCACCAAGCACGACCGCCGCCGCCACTACCACCACGCCACCACCACGACCGCTGCCGCCACTTCCACCACTGCCACCACAACGACCGTCACCGCCACCGCCGCCACCATCACCCGCCGCCGCCGCCTTGCCCCACCTCGTCGCCGCCACCCCCACCTCATCGCCACCACCGCTACACCGCCACCACCGACACCACCACGACCGCCGCCGCCACCGCCACCACGACCACCACCGCTGCCGCCGCCGCCGCCACCGCCGCCGCCACCGCCGCCGCCACCACCACTGCCACCACTGCCACTGCCACCACCACATAAATAATTTTTTGAATATAAAAATTACAGAAATAAAAATAAAAATGTGTTAACAAACGTAATTCTGATTATCGGAATGAAAAAAAAAATTGTGTTAACAAACGTAATTCTGATTCTCGGAGTAAAAATAAAATGAGTTAACAAATGTAATTCTGATTCTCAGAACTCTTCCTAGGCACAGAATCAGAAAAAACTGTTCCATCTCAAAAACTGTGCTGGGGAACAGAATGGTTGTCATGTACAGCCTTAGTGTCTGCACTTGCCCACACTGACACCAGTGTGGATCCGCCGCTGGGCTCACCCACAGTCCAATGACAGAGCGTTTGGAGTCCACTCCTTTAGAAATTCAGAACTAAGAGTACACGTACCTCCACCTTAGCCTGAGTTACCATTGCTTCGTAGACTCCTAGGATGTTCCCCAGCGCCTTAACCAACTCCAGGATCAAACTCCCTCTCTTTTGGTGAGAGTGTCCAATCCTTTTACTAGTTGAACCAAATACAAGAATCAGAGTTACCGCTCAACGTCGGACATAAAGAAATGAAAACCCAATAAAAACAGGTCTATATATGGTCTGACCCGTACCCGTTTAAAGCCCGTATAATTTACAACCCTAAAAGCCGGTTTCCTTCTGCCTCCCCAGATCCCTCCTAAACTTTGTGTGTTTCGCAGCCTCAGAGCTCAGTAGCGGAAGATGGTAAGCTCTGCTTCTCTTTACTGATGCACCTCTTCTCTTTCTCTATTTTCATGTTTTGGTTTATCTTTAAGCTTATTTTCCTTTTTCGCTCAGCCTTTCAAAAGGTACATCGAGATCGGGAGGGTTGCTCTGATCAACTATGGCGAAGATTATGGGAAGCTAGTGGTCATTGTTGATGTCATTGACCAGAACAGAGTATGCGCTTTTTTCAATTCTTTTCTCCAAGTTTGTAGCTCTAGCGATTGTCTTGGAATTTCTCGCTGTTCTGCTGATTTAAATGTGGAAGCATTGAATTGAAATCGAATTCACTGTTGGTGCTCATTCTTTTCCACAGTGGAACTCCACATTCAAAATGTGTTTCGCTTTCTCCGTGATTGGTATTCCGAGATTTGTTGTCCCTACCCAGAGAAATTTCTGTCTTCGTTGTGTTGACAATTTCGTTAATAATTTAGCGAATGATTGTTCAGTTTCTTACTTCGTTGTATCATTGAATTAAGACAGACTCGGTCCGATTGTCTGTGATAAGCTCTGTTAGGGTTTTGCTTAAATTGAGAATAGAGGAGAGGAGAAAGAACATGAAATCTTTATTTTGATTTTTTTTTTTTTTAAAATTTAGATTTAGATTTAAACGTTTTAATTCGTAATATAATTCAATTGTGGGGTGTGATTGAGTAAAGAAGAACGTTTATTTAAAATCAAAATAAACAAAAATGCTGGCAAAACCTTTATTTCCATATCTAGGAAAAGAAAAAGAAAAACCCTTCTTTCATTCCCTATTTTTATTTAAGCAATTATATTCAAGTTGCTCTTAGTTTGCTAAAACAATTTAATTTTGTTGCAAGTTTTGGGGTCTAGGTGGCTCTGTTGATCAAATTCTGTATGTGAATTTGTGTTAATGTCAAACTATTGAAGACATTGTATGCCCACGTTCTATTATTTGTTGGCAGGCTCTTGTTGACGCTCCTGATATGGTGAGATCTCAAATGAACTTCAAGAGACTCTCACTAACTGACATTAAGATTGATATAAAGAGGGTCCCTAAGAAGAAGGATCTCCTCCAAGCTATGGAGGCTGCTGGTGAGTACAAATTAGCTATGAAGAAATCTTTAGTACATATTATAGGAAAGGAATTCCTCATGGTACTCTCTGTTTCGTGTATCTCTCTTAATAGACGTTAAGAACAAATGGGAGAATAGCTCGTGGGGCAGGAAGCTGATTGTTCAAAAGAGAAGGGCATCACTAAATGATTTTGACAGGTTCAAGTTGATGTTGGCGAAGATCAAGGTTAGTTTTAAGAAACATACTTCCATACACAATGCTATTTCAATTCCACAATGCTATTTCAATTCTATTTTGAAACCTCTTGGGTCATATCGATCTGGTGGTAGTATTACAATTCTAGTTTGAAACCTCACGGATCATATTGGTACTTGTTAGCTTGCTGAAGCAGTCCAAGATATATACGCTTATTAAGATTCCCTATAATTTGTGCAGAGAGCAGGTGTCGTGAGGCAAGAACTCGCCAAGCTGAAGAAAAACGCTTAGTAAGATTGCTTCATATGAAGTATTCAATTTTTTTTTTCATGATTTTTGTCTTTGAGATTTATAAAGTGGAGGCAAAGTATAGTGCTATGTTTTTGCTTTTTCCGAGTTAGTAGATGTAGCCAATACTTATAAGCCTGCAGTAGCTTTACGTTTTGTTTGTTTGTTCAGGTTTAATATTGCATTTTAAGACCTACTGAATACTGTTGAATTAGTACAAATAGAGTGGATTGTGCTATGATCGGCTCAGTCTCTTCAATTACAGTAATTGAAAATTAGGTGAAAGGATCATTTCAGATCATAGTAAGCAAATCCTTAACAATAAAACCAAGTAGAAATCAGCCAATGAGGAGTGACACAGTTGGCTAAGGCGTTAGCCTTTACCTCAAAAGTGAGAAAGTTCAATACCCGCAGGTCGATGTGAGAGCTTCGTTGGTGGATAATCTGTAAGTATCTCTGTAAGTACTTTTTGAGCCTAGAGGCATGCTCGAGTCCTGGTGGGGTATCGGTGTCTTCCGTCATCTAAACTTTTTTTAACCAAAAAAAAAAAAACCAAGTAGAAATCAAATAAAAAAGATGATGGAGATCAGATAATGAGCTTTAAGTGGGTTTATTATTTGAGAGTGATATTGTCCACAACTTGGTTCCCAGGCTACGTCTATTAGGCTACGTGTATTTGAGATACTCACCACCTTCATCTTTCTTTATCTATCTTCTGCTCGTCATTAATAAAGACCCTTAAAAAGTTTTTTTTATTTATTAAAAAAAAAAGGAGATGTGAAGATGTGCTTTGTAATTGTGATATTATCTCTGCCCTATCTCACTGATCCTGCAATTTGGGGGGACAAAAAACGTCAGGCTCATGATGGATAAAGAGGGATTTGGGGCGTGATTTGGTAATGTTTCAATTGTCCACTATTTGTATATGAAATAATTTCCTTCAGCTTTGAATCCAAAAAGTTCGATTTGGGTGCTTACACGGATTTAAGGTCATTTCTCTAATTTTCTCACCATTTTTGACTCCGGAGCCTCTGCAGTAGCTTCATCAGTATTAAGTATCATATACCTGTTTGGGCTAAAAGAATCAATTTAAACACCCTCTATTTATTTTTTTTTTATAAGAATGATGGCAGACGCCTATAATAAAATAAGATATTACACCAGAGGGGAAATTAATCTCAAACACTCATGTTCCACCCATGTCATCAGTTGAAGCGGGCACACACTACAAATTTCAGACTTAGATATACCTATCTTTGCTAAAGCATCAGCAACTCTATTAGCATCTTTAGGAATTGCATTCAATGATACTTGCCAATTCCACTCTAACATGTCTCTAATCTTCAAAATAACCGAGCTCCCAGCATTCTGACCTCCTCCCACAATCCCATTAATAACTTCCGAGGCATCAGATTCCAGAGCTAATTTTCTGATCTCCAAATCCCACGCCACTTGGAGCCCCTCCAGGATTGCCCATTCTTCAACAACATGAGCTTGACAGACACCTAGCACTTTGGTAAATCCTACTACCCACTTACCATAGCAGTCCTTTAGCACTCCTCCATACCCAGCTTGAGAAGAAGCCAAGGCCCTAGCCCCATCCACATTACATTTGAACCACCCTAGGGGAGGCTTCTCCCAACCTGATCCGATAACGCTACCAGGAGCAATAGGAGCGGCTCCATAATCATTAAGACTTAAATAATTAAGCCATCCCAAAGAAACAGCAGTAGCAGGACAAACCGGCTTCCTAAAATCATTGTTAAAGATACTACAATTCCTCCACTCCCATAATTTCCAAATACCAACAGCAAAAACTAAATTCCAGCAACCTCCCCATCTGCTACCTACTATCTTATTAAGATTCATATACAACCAATCTCTCAAATTAGCAGCGCAGCAAAAAGAGAGAGCACATACCTAGAGTCAATCAACTTTAGCCACATATCAAGCATATGGACAATCCCTCAAAATGTGTAAAATATCCTCCACATCTACATGACAGAAATCACAAACAGCAGGTGAAGAAGACCATGCGCTCCTCCACAGATTAGTAGGTAGTTTATTCAAGGCCACTTTCCATAGGAAAAGCCTAATTCTTTCGGCCCCCTTCCAGCTCCATATAACTTTGAACAACCGATCATAATGGGCTGAAGGTGCTGATTCAATAAGAGAATATGAGCTGTTGATAGAAAAGGCTCTATCAGGCGAAGCTCCCCATATCAAATAATCATCAGCCGCAGTCAACCCCGGTGGTAAAATGGGAGCTATTCGGTTAATACCTGCAGCAGTAATAACAGAAGCTAACTTGCTATAATCCTACCTATTTCCTATCACCCAATCAGCCACCAGAGAATGATCTTCCTCCTCAGAAAGAGGCCTTATACAAAAATCTTTAAGCTTAATCTCTTCCCCAACCCAACAATCATGAAAGAAACTCACAATTAGGCCATTCCTGACTTGCCATTTAGAGCCTCTATCAACAATGTGAGACTGCGAACAAATGAATTTCCACACACTTGAATCCCTCAGATGATAAGATAATAATGAATCTCCATCACGAACCATATAACGTTGCTCCAGATTTTTAACCCTTTGGCACCTACAATCAACTTCCATGCCAATTTTGCACCAAAAGCTTGATTCATCACACTAAGACGCTTTATCCCGAGACCACCGTGAGACCTAGGCCGACACATCTGGTCCCACCCAATCAAATGCGCTCCCTTAGTGCTATCATCATGCCCCCATATGAAGTTTCTTTGAAGTCGCTCCACTTCCATACAAATACTCTAGGTAACCTCGAAACTTGCATTGGGTACAATGGAACTGAACTTATCACGGACTTAGCAAGAGTGATCCTCCCGGCCATAGACAGAGATTTTTCCTTCCAACCACTAAATTTGGCTCTTACTCTATCGATTACATACTGGAAAGTCTCCCTCCTCTTCCTATTAGTCGAAAGCGGGAACCCGAGATACCTTCCAATTTCCGTAGAACACTGCATTTGAGTTATATCAAGAATCATGCGTCTCATTCTCAGCAGAACTCTAGGAGAAAAAAATATAGATGATTTTGAATTATTAACCTTTCCCCCAGATGCCACCATAAAAGCTTGGATACACCTCATCATACACATAGTCTGATCCACAGTTGCAACCCCAAATAACAGTAAATCGTCAGCAAACATTAAATGTGACACCTTCGGGCCCTCTCTAGAAACATATATAGGCTTCCAACTACTATCCTCAACCGCATCACATATAACGTGGGACAATTTGTCCATATAAAGCACGAAGAGCAAGGGGGAAATAGGATCGCCTTGCCTTAGGCCTAGTTTAGGGGAGAAAAACTCAGTTTTGGACCCATTCCAAAGAACATTATACGAAACCGACGAAACACAATCGATAATTAAGTCGACGAACTTGGCATCCAACCTAGCCTCAAGAACTACCTTCTTCAAGAACTCCCAACTAATACGGTCATACGCCTTCTCAAGATCCACTTTTACCGCCATAAGTCCTTTCTTACTACGGTTCTTCCTCATAATATGTAGTATTTCCTGCCCAACAATGATATTATCTTGGATACACCTGCCTTTAATAAAACTTGCCTGAAAGGGAGAAATCAAATCAGCCACCACATCTTTCAATCTAAAGGCAATTATTTTGGCAACACACTTATAGTGCACCGTACACAAGGATATTGGTCTAAAGTGCGAGACTAACTCCACATGGTCTTTCTTAGGAATTAAAGATATCAATGTCCTGTTAGCATCAGCCATCGATATACTCCCCAGGAAAACACTCCTCACAAACTGACAAAGAGCTGGCCCTACCGTTAACCAGTTGGACTTATAGAAAATAGCAGGAAACCCATCAAGACCAGGGGCTTTATAACACCCTATTGAAAAAAGAGCTCTTTTAATTTCTTCATCATCAGGCAGGGCTGAGAGACTATCCACCATCAACGGGTCAATAACCGGGAAGTGCGTTCTAGTATCCAAATCACCAGAACTAGAAACAGAACAAAATAACCCCTTAAAATGGTTAAGGACTAGGGTTTCCAACTCCATCGGATTATCCACCCAACTCCCTTCCTCATTTTTAAGCATCAAAACCTTATTCCTCCTATTCCTGATTTTAGATTTAATATGATAATATCTAGTATTCCGGTCTCCTTTTGTGACCCAGGAAGTTCTAGACTTTTGAAACCATTTAATCTCTTCTAATTTCAAAATTGTTTCTAGCTTATCTTGTAAATCAACCTCAAGATTACAGAGGAACTTAGAATGAGGGTAAGAAGAAGAGTTTTGAATGCCCTCAAGTCTATTTAACAAAACTTGTTTTTGCTTTTCAATCATCCCAAAGACATTACGATTCCAAGCACCCAAAGAAGACTGGAAATCAGATAAAGCATGTTCTAGCCCCCCTGACTATCCCATGACTCCTCCAAGAAATCTTTGTAATTTTCATGTTGAAGCCACATTGCTTCAAACCTAAAACAATGTTCCTTATGACTTTGACCACTGACATCCCCAAGCTTCAGACAAATTGGGTTATGATCAGAAAAAATGGTGTGAGGTAATACCTGGATAGCACAATTAGAAATATCCATCACAAACTTGTCATTTGCTAATGCTCGATCCAACCGTTCATAGAGACAACGTCGACCCGTAAATTTAGGATCCCTCCAAGTATATCTAGGACCAACGGAACCCAAATCCTCCATGCGGCATCTTTGAATGTGATCCCAAAATAGTCTCATCCTTGACTCGTTAGGGCCGCTCCCTTCAGTTCTCTCCGAAGCAAAGAGCACATCATTAAAATCCCCCATAGTTACCCAGGGTTCCGCAATAGACGAAGCAACAGACTCTAGCTCTTCCCACAACCTTGTTTAAGACTGGCATTGGGCAACACATATATAGCAGATAGAAGGAATTTCATACCTCCTCGACAATCACAGCTAAGGTGCATGAACTGACTCCCTGTTCGTTCAACAACCACATCCACAAGCAATCTATTCCAAGCCGCCACTATTCCCTCAGATCGGCCGGAACTCGGAACAAAGGACATACAGTCAAAACCCAGGTTTAACAACCCTTTTAGCCGATCCTCCGTCTCGCATTTCGTCTCCGAAAGCACGATTAAGACAGGTTGAACTTTCCGGCAGACCACACGAAGGTTCCTAAATAAGCTGCTCCCACACCCTCCACGAATGTTCCAGTAAAGCATATTAACCATTGTAAAGGTTAAAAAAACTTTTTTATTTTTTAAAACAAAAACTAAACTCTTAACAATTCCAAAATTATTGGGCTATCAGCCCAACACCACTCTCTAATTCCTCCATAGGAGTCTCAGCAACTACTCCTTCCTTAGAGTCACTATGACTCAAATCATCCATAGGCGATTCACCCACACCATCCCTAGGATCATCTGGGCCAGCCCAGAATTTCCCTTGCAGCCCACTCACTCTCTCAATATCTCCTGGGTCATGAGGTTGGCTTGAGAACACCACTGCATCCATAGCCCCCTCTCCCGAGAAGCCCACAACGGATCCCTCCTTCCCCAAATTTTGCCTCACAATATCTTCCTCGTTTAGCTTCCCCACGTCAGAAATCCTCAGTACATTATTTCCCTTATCCTCCTTCTGCACACTGTCCCTAGAGCGTTTATCCCCACGTATCCCCTGTCTTGCCGCCACCTCGCTGGTCCCATCCTTCATTGGCAACTCCCGTTTTGTTCTCTGCTTTTGTGATCCCCCTTTCCCTTTCTTTCTCCGTACCTCTTTCGAAAACGTCGGACTCTCAACAACCACAGCAAGGACAGCACTAAGATTTCCCATATTGACCTTCAAATTTTCCCCCAATTGCACTCCTTGCCCCTCCCCATCTCCAACTGCCAAGACATCAAACCGGGATCCATTACTCTGCTTCCGGCCAACATCCGAATGCACCTCAAGACCCACTTTTTTCTTCCTGTGTGGTTTATGCACTACTCTCCAGATTTCGCAATCATTACTCTTCTCCTTCACACTCCCTTCAGATTCTGTAATCCCTTTTACTTTTTCCTCTGCTTCCCCTGATCCACTCTCCACTACTTCCCCTGCCTTATCCAACCCTCCTCCTGTTGCACAACTCTCTGCCTTATGACCATAAACTCCACAATTAATACAGAGCCCATGAAGCCCCTCATATTCAACAAAGTAGTCTTCTCCCTCCAAATTAAAGCCTGACATCAGTTGCTTACTTAGATCCACTAATACACAAATTCGCGCAAAGTGTCCCCTTAGTTGCCCGGAAGTATTAAAATCAATCTTAATAGTCTCCCCTATCCAATCACCAATCCAGGAAAGAGCCTCTTTGTCATAATATTCTAAGAACACACTAGGTACACGAACCCACACTGCCACCTTATCAATGGTAGCACGTTTAGGCTGAAACAGGGGCTCCCATGGACGAACTGTTAGGTAATGGTCAAATAACATCCATGGTCCTCCTGTAAGAGCATTGAAATAGTCATCCCTGTTGGTTAGTTTCACAACAAAAAACCCATTACCTATATTGATTAAGCTAATGACTCCCTTCTTAGCCCACAGAGCCTGAAGAATCGACAGCAAACTTTTATTGCCGATATTCCGACCAAGGAGCTTCACTATGACAGCTTTGTTCCATGCTTTATAGAGTCTCTTCTTCATTTTCACAGAGAAAGAAAATGTCGGAAAGTTCCTGTTGGGATCCTCCTGTATTGTGCAAAGAGGTTCACTATCATCACTCTCACTCATTTCTTCTTCAGACATAACATCTTCCAGCAACCCACTAACAACCTTAGTTTCCTTTCCTCCATTCCTTCCACATTCAATCCCTTGAAGCTTCTCTGCAAAGGATTGGCCTCTTATACATACCTTCTTCCCTACGCTCCCAAGAGCAGGCCATTCAGCATCCTTCCTCAAAGTATCTCCATTCTTTATTTTCTTCGAACTTCTAGAAAGCAAATCATCCTCCTCAACAGAGGAAGGAACGAGAGCAAGTTTTTTCTTCCAAGTAGTCAGCGCCATTTTTTTACAGCTTGGCTTTTTTATGTTTTAAACACCCTCTAATTGTCTCTGCCATGTAAAAACATCACTTAGCAGGTACCATCTTAAAGTACAAAAACTTGTTCCAAACAGTAGCATGAAACTTTCATCTCACCCCATTCCATTCATTATAAATAAAACATGGTATGGTGTAGAAGATATTTCAATACAAAAGCCTTTTTAAGAAAGATAAGAAGAGATATGAAGAGTCCACATTATATGTTTAGATTTACATGCTTATTAGGTGCTTATACCTCTAATTAGAGGTATAGGCATATTTTTTTTAAAAAAAATAATTTTTTTATATATTGTATTTATTTAGATTTAAATTATATACTATTTTCTGATATGTTTTTTGCACCCAGTATCTCAAATTAATTAAATTTCATAATACTGGTGTTATAGACAAATGCAGAACTGAAAATTAATTAATTTGAGATATTGGGTGCAAAAAACATCTCAAAAAGAAGCATATAATTTAAATCTAAATAAATACAATATAAAAAAAAATGCTTATACCTCTAATTAGAGATATAAGCACCTAATAGGCATGTAAATCTAAGCATATAATGTGGACTTGAGATAAGAACGTGTTTTATAGATGTGATTTACTCCTCCTGTCCTTAGTACAAGACATACTTATTTACTTTGATTAGACTAAGTAAGTTAATTTAGTTAATAATACATTTATTTTTTAAAACATTTTAGTCATCTTTCTTAATTTTCTTTTACTTTATTATTGTTGAAGGAGCATTAATAGGGTAAATCAGGAAATTAGAAAAATAATTACCAATATGAAAATTATGCCTTATATATAGGGTTAAGAACTCCTCAAATATATTGGAGGACAAAAATTAGGCCTTAAGCGTTGCTTGATACTCTAAATTTTAAAAAATATTAACTAGATCATTATTTAGGGTACCATGGTAATAAAGATAACATTTTAGAGAGTTTGAAAGCCAATTTCAAAATACCAACCATGATAGAAAGAAAAATAATACTCTACCTATCTATTATCATGGTTAAATAGAAAATAAGGGTTGGTTCAGTTATTAAAGAGGTTGGTAGGCTATCAATAAGTTCAAGTCCTATCGATGTGAGGATTTTAATGGTAGGCTATCAGTAAGTATCTGTAAGTGCTCTTTGTGCCTTAAAGTAGAGTCCACATTATATACTTATACTTATATGCTTATTAGGGTTTATCTTAGTTTTGTTGAGCTTCTGGGATCAGCTTCCGTGCATTATGTTTTGGTTAAGGATCGGAGGGAGTATTTCTTTATTTATGACCGTGCAAACTGGGGGACAAAAAATTAGGCCATTTTCTGATACTCTAATTTTTAAAAAATCTTAACTAGGTCATTATTTAGGGTACCATGGTAATAATGATAACATTTTACGAAGTTTGAAAGCCAATTTCAAAATACCAACCATGATAAAAAGAAAATAAAACTCAATACCTATCTATTATCAAGGTTAAATAGAAAATAAAGGTTCATCCAGTTACTAAAAAGGTAGGCTTATAAGTCTAAATTTTACTGATGTGAGGATTTTGATGATAGGAAATCAGTAAGTACCTGGAAATTAGGGGTGTTCATGATGCCCATGGCCCTGTATGCCCGCCTAAGCCCACAGAAAAATCGCCCTGCTCAGCCGAAGAAAAAATAGCCCAGAAAAAATTTGGCACAATTTGACTAGACAGTATTTTGGGTAGGGCTGGGCATCAGGCAAGGTATGCCACCCTGCCCATTTGGCCCTGCCCGGTAGTATATACAGTATTATATATATTTTTATTTTTTTGATACAATAGTATTATATATTTTTTATTTTCACTTTTGGGTATTTGACTATTTATTAAGACATATGGTTGTCTTTTTAATTTCAAGACTCAAGTTGTAGACTTATTTTAGAATATTTGAAAGTGAAAAATTATGAATTTTATTTGAAGTTTGCAATATTATTTATTAGGTATGATTTGAAGGTTTTTTTTTTTTTTTCACAGAGTGTGGTAGGGTATCACCACTTGGGTAGGGAAGGCCCGCCCTGCCCAACCCAAAAATGTTAGGACTTTTATCGGGTAGGGTTGGGCACTGGGCTGCATTTTACTGCCCAATGATTTTTTAGGCAGGGCATCGGGTAAGGGTCTCGTCCTGCCTAGCCCTGCCCATGAACACCCCTACTGGAAGTGCTCTTTGTGCCTTAAAGTATACTTTGGTTTTGTTAAGCCTTTGAGATTGAACTCATTTAAACTCCCCCCCCCCCCAAAAAAAATAATCTATAGTTACTAATGAAAAGGCTCTTCCTCACTAAACAAGAATTAACCATAATGTTTTTATAAAACTGGATTAACAAGTGATTAAGGAAAATCTTTTTCCTTTCAAAAATAAATACAAGGGACTCCAGGCACAAATTCTGCCCACAAACTCACTACAAGAAATCTATAACTCTTGGCACAATTATCGAATGGAAGAATACATAGCCCACGAGTCGTACAACACCAATTTCACAACAAAGGGTCTACACCAAAACATTTTCCACATAAGTTTTGACTATGTATCTACCAAAATATAATAGTGTATAAAATAAAACATTTGGTCTCACAATGGATAAACAATCATCCCAAAACAGTTAATATAGTATTTTTATGGCATGCATGCCCTAAATGGCAATATATAAACATATACAACACCGATACCAAAAGAGGCTTACAAAGTTAGCAACTCTTATGCCTCTGGCTATTTCCCGTGTCCTCTAGTAAAATTAGAGGTCTCGTCTGAAAAATATTGATAATGACGGGGTGAGACATAAAGTCCTAGTAACCAAAATTAATTTATCAAATATGCAGGAAAATGATTGCAAGTCAGGAAAGCGGGGTTTACTAACATATTTATAAAATCAACCACAAATAATTAATTAATCCATAATAATTAACAATAAGTAGAACCACCACCACTCATTCATCCTCCTCCTCCTTATATCGTCTGGACATGGTACAACCTATCAATGCTAGTACACCTGGCCAAGGTTAGCTAGTCACTTGAAGAATATTGTCCCTTCCTATGTCACCACCGATATACCATAACAAGGAGGTGTCCACCCAAAACACTTAAGTCAAATTTCGAGCCAGGAATGAGAGAGCCAATGAACACAATTTCACCCTAAATTTCTTCCACACAAGCCAACATATTCCATATCAGATAAACAATGTCACTATAATTTTCAAAAACATCGTACAATAAAATATTACATATACAATAACCCACATCAATTATCATAAAAACAACATATAATTTAAATATAAATAAATACAATATATATATATATATATATATATATATATAAATATATATATATATATATATATATATATATATATATATAAGGGTTAAGGGGCAATTTGGCCAACCAACTATTGGCTCAGGAGCACCCAGCACAAAAAACTATTAAGCGTACCAAAAATACCAACAAACTTTTAAAAAGGAGCGCCCAGCACAACGCCGTTAACACCGTTAACAAAAAGTTAACCTCCGTTATCTAAGGTGCAGATTGGCCAACGAACTCTTACTCCAGGAGCGCCCAGCACAAAATTCTAAATTTTACTAAATTAAATAATTTTTTTCTCAATTGTCATTATTCAAAACTACTTGTATAGATATCTGTAAACAAAAATTATTCATTCTTTAATTTTGTCAAAATTATAATTTGCTAAAATAAACAAAAGTTTTTATTAAAAATATAATTATATGATTTAAATAAAACTCAAGGTTTTTATAATTTATTATATATGTTAAACAAAAAATTATATGATTTATTTTTATAATAAAAAGAAGCTCTAGAAAACTCCAATATAGTCAATCCGCTGAATTGAATGATGATACTTGTATTTGTCTAAAAAAAATTAATCCATTAATTTGTCTTATTCAGATTAATAAATACATTTGTACTGGTCAAAAAACTTAAAAGATTCTTTTTTTGCCCCTATTTATAAAATATGATTTTCATTTTCATTTTATTTCTAAATATAAGTCTTATTAATCTAAATTTATAAGTATAATTTGTTTCCCTCTATAATTTATAGCAAGAAATTTAGGTTAGTAGGTTCTTAAAGCTCAATTGTGTCAATTGTCGTATAACTTATTCCCAACGATACACTATCTATCTTGAATATAATGATATTAATAAGTGCACTTTTACATATTTTGACAAAATTAAAGAATGAATAATTTTTGTCTATAGATATCTATACAAGTAGTTTTGAATAATGACAATTCAGAAAAAAATTATTTAATTTAGTAAAATTTAGAATTTTGTGCTGGCCGCTCCTGGAGTAAGAGTTCGTTGGCCAATCTATACCTTAGATAACGGTTAGATAACGGAGGTTAACTTTTTGTTAACAACGTTGTGCTGGACGCTCCTTTTTAAAAGTTTGTTGGTATTTTTGATACACTTAATAGTTTTTTGTGCTGGGTGCTCCTGAGTCAATAGTTGGTTGGCCAAATTGCCCTTTAACCCTAAAAAAAATATGCTCATACCTCTAAATTAGAGGTATGAGCACATAAGAAGCATATAAAAATGGGCATGTAATGTCGACTCCTCCGGGTGCCAATATTTAAACAGTTAAACAAATGTAAATAGAAACGAGACTATACGATATGAATACAAGTTTTAGGCCTTAGACACCATCCCCTTTGAACCGAACCGCCTACAGATCTTACACTTGGAGAATGTGATGCTACAGGATGAGAAATAATTGCTTTAATAAGTACAACCTCATCCTCATGTACTCAATATAAGAGTTAGTGGACTAATTTAGGTAGATTAATAAAATTACTTATGTTAGTTATTTGTAACAAATATATATTGATTCTCATAAAATACTACATTTCATCATGACTATCCTTGTATAGAAAACTATTAATGGATGCAATCAATAAGGATATTTTGGGAAAAAATTAGAAGTTTGGGAGACAAAGTGGATTGGAGTTAGAGTGGAAAACATGCCGAGCCTGTCGAGCTAGCTTGTTTAGGCTTTGAATTTACAAGGGCAAGACTTAAGATTTTTGTCTTAAAAATAAAAGCGGGCCTACATGGTTTGTTCTTGTAAGAACAATGGCCGGCCCTTTTATGCCCATATGTTTTTAAAAAAAAATTTATTTATATGATAATATATTATTGATTTTTCATACTTTGTTAATGATGTTGTAAATATTTAATAGTTATTATCTTTTTTAGAATTAAATTTCATAAGAATATCTTGTACTAAGAATCTTAAAAATAAAAAATTTTAAAAAGATATTTCTTATTTCATAAATATTTTTACTAATTTTTTATTTTTTTGACTTATTTTCTAGTGATTGTTTCATTCATATTTTGTATTGTTTATTTTGATGACTATTTACACTTTTCAAGACATATTTATTAGAAATATTTTTTATTTTGTTAAGTCTTCTTATTAATTATTTGTAATTGTGGTATGTTGACAATAGTTTACCTTTGATTATGACTTAGTGACTGTGTTTATTTGTTACATGATGCATGTTATTTAAACCTTAATGTTTACAACATTTAATTGTTAAATTAGAACTTTAATTGTTGTAATTGACTAATTGTATTTCTTTGGGAAAAAAACGTAGGAAAAATAGTTAAAATTTAGAAAAAATGACTTTCGACTCTTGATGGCCAACCCTGGCCCGCACGCTCACGGGTCAGGCTTTGAAAAACAGATATTTTTCTTACCCGAACCTAAAAAGGGTTAGCCCTAATTCCCAACTCTAATTGGAGTCTTATATTTTCGCTCAAATCCAACTCCCATGTAATTCTTATATTAAGAAGGCTCTAGACTGATTCCCAGCTCTAATTGGAGTCTTATATTTATACCCAAATCCAACTCCCATGTAGTTCTTACTACTATTAAAGGTTGGAGGTAGTGATTCAATTCAATATACATACATGTGTGTGCTGATGAGGTGTTATGTGGGACAACAATATAAACCATATAATATGCATAATTTAGCTTTTCAACACAATTTAGCCTTCCATTATCGGGCCAATGGGTTCATTCTCTTACCAACTCAACTCAAGAGGTGTCATTTGCAAGATGGAAATAGGCGAAATCAGGTCAGACTTTTACCTAAATAAGTAAGACCTATTTTATAACAAGTTAGCCTGAGTCTGTACTGTACGAGGGCTAGCTTATTAAATAAGCCTGATTACAAGTTTCATTCTCCAAATAGGGCATAGCTAAACTTTAATGAATGAACAAAACCCATTAAAACAAAAGAAAATTTTAATCACAGCTGCGAATTAAAAAAAAAAAAAAGGAAGCCAAAATGTTGAATCGGAGTTTGAGAAACTCAAACAAAAATGAAAAACCTGAACATTGAGAAGAAAAAATAAGTCATAAAGGGCAGTAGAGAAGTGCAGATATCACAAGGGTATGAAGAAAACGGAGGCAAACAAATAAGATGAACATTAGAAGTTGGCAAAACATAATCCAAAAGGGAAAAGTTAGAAATGCACATGATTAAAACAAAAAACACAAATCATTACTACCCATAATAGACTCAAAATTGATTATCAATAAATGAAAAAAAAAACCCCATATCAAAACCCCTATGTCAAAAACCCAATATAAACAACTCATCGATTCATTAAATCTTAGACATATCTAAGATTTAAAGAACTTGGACACTATTGCTCGTGTTGGGCTATTTTTGTGTGCGACCCTGCAAGCCCACATGAGATTGGCAGTGGGTCAATAATGTACCAGCCCACAAGTCGCAAGCGGCCTCTAGCAAGACCTTTCGACTACCCAATTCATATGGGGATCGATAATACGATACAACCTATCGTACAACCATGTCACGTCCCTTTTGTCACGCGATAATTTGGTCAAGGATGAAGCATGGATAATGTCAACCTCTTGTTCTTGACCATTACTTTCTCGATTCTTGAGTAGTCTAACAATTGAAATGGAAACTCTTTTCCATCGTAGTATGGCCATACATTTCTAAGACTCACTCATCGAGGGGCCCAGTATTATTTCTCTACAAATGTGAGAGACTAATTCCATCTTGACCATTCACATTCCTCTACATGAAAACTACTGATCTCAATCCAAACCTTTATCATCACCCGATCAAAGGTGACTTTTGACTAGGTCAAAGATCAGCGATCCTCATGTAGGAATCCATGATGATCTCAGGTCAAAGGGCGTTGTGACGCGGTTATACATGAGATAAACTTATGACTTAATCCACGCAGCTTTCTCATAGTGGGTCGATCCAGCACCTTGTACTCTTACAAGTGCCTATGACTTTGATTTGTATTTCCATACGTCATCAAAGTCACACTGGTCTTATTTCATCTTTGCTCCCGTGTAGATGACCGACCAGGGACATTTAGGATAATCTATAAGATACGTCCAAGGATACAGTTATCACTATAAACATGCAAATGAAATGATAACTAAACGGAGAAATACTTTAAATAACATAAGCGTTTAAAGTACAATGACTTGCCCCTAGGGCATAATTTCCAACAGTTGGCACAAATATGATGATAGAAACTGGAGTGGGAAGTGAGATGGACAAACAAAAGAGCCAAAGGAACCAATCTGTCACTTTCTATCTTGGAATCGTTTCATCTGTGAGGAGGGTGGCCTTCAAAGTGAACTTTGTTCTCTCCCTTCCTCTCCTTTTCTCTTAGTGGCGATTGAAGAGAAAACGACTGTGACAGAGGGATTGTTGAGAACAATAGTGGAGAGAGAGAGCAAGTGGCTTGTCACAGTCTTAGATCAAACCTCTCAAAACCATGTCGGCCTTAGCTTAATCACTTCACTGTGATCTTGACTAAGTTAGCTGAACCCTCAAGAGCAGGAAAAGAAACCAAAGACAAGAGAACTTTAAGAGAGAGATGTTCTTGAATGCAAATAACTTTTATTCCTTTCGATGGTTATAAATAAGGGAGACACCCCTATTTATAGACTAATCACCTCCTCAATGAACGGCTAAGATCGAAAACATCCTACGGTTGAGAAGGGTTTTCCAGAACCTTCTCCACAAATCTCTAGATATTCCTACTTATATAAGAGGTTCTAGAATTCTCCATACAATTCTACTCCTATGTACACATATCTATAACTTTTGAGAAGTTTCTAGACTTAACCATGTGTTAAGTCTAAACCTCCATTTAATGTAGAGTGTCTTGGCACGCAAAATATCTAGCGTTCCTTGCAAGGCATGAAAAGCTGCTAGGTTGAATGTTTTAGAATTGTCTTGTCCACCCAATAAAGGGAGGTATAATAGAAATTATCTACTCATATTAACTATTATTGTATAATAAGTATAACAGGCCTAGGCTGGCCTCATAGGCCTAATAGACTTGTTAATAAACTTAGGCCTGACCTGTAAAGAAAAACATGCCTATTAAAAGGCCTGAGCATGCTTCTATTTTTACACAGGCTAGGCCTAATACAGGGTAGGCTACAGGTCCCTGACAGATGTCTTGTCTATTTCCACCTCTAGTCATTTGTCACAAGTAGATCATAGCTTCTGATAAGACCACTGAGCTCAATATTGCAATATCGTTTTATCACCCTCAGCCCAAGCCAATACAATAGAAATAATGAATCAGAAATAATATCACACAATAGCTCAATATACATAATTCAAAGGGAAAATTCCATATAAATACCGTATGAATTTGCAAAATCCTCAGAAGCCCCCCAAATTTATTAAAGGACTTAAAGGTATCAAGGACCATATGGGAATTTACAAATTCGGGTGAAATTACCCTTTTTTCCTTAGCTTTAAATAAATTTTTAAATAAATGACCTTCGCCCAGCCGCTGGCCACCGACGATGGTTTTTTTTTTTTTGGGGGTGGCTTTTAAAAAAAAAAAAAGATTCATTGAAAGTGTGGGAGGTGGGGGTTTTTTTTTTTAATAGGAAAAAAAGTTGTAAATGCCGTTGTAAGATTTGTAACTACCATTGAAAGATTTGTTATAATGAATTATTTTTTTGTTTTTCCCTCAGAGGCAAAAAAGATAAACCTCAACAAAAAGTCGTAAATGTCGTTGAAAGATTTATAACTACCGTTGAAAAAATGTTAAGAAGAATATATATATTTGTTAATGCAAATATATATTAAAAGAACCAAGTGGCCCAGTGGTTGGGTCACTTGGCCCTATAGAGGTGTGGGGGGTTCGAACCCCGGCGATGGCCCTTGCCCAGCCGCCGCCGGCCTTCCGGTGAGGGTCATTTTTAGTTTTTTTAATTTATTTAAAACTAAGGGCAAAAGGGTAATTTCACCCGAATTTATATATCCTCATATAGTCCTTAGTACCTTTAAGTCCTTTAACAAATTCAGGGGGCTCCTGTGGGTTTTGCAAATTCATAAGGTATTTATATGAAATTTTCCCTAATTCAAACTTCATATATTTTCCAATCATTATTTTCATAAACATGCCATATATTTCCCATTTCATAAACATAATATCAAAAGACATACATTTGGTAAAACCATCATATGGAAATCCATATCATAGTTTTTTATGAGAATCGTATGTAATCATATGGAAAATTAACTCACAAACACTATACAAGTGTAACCTCCTACCGGCCTCGTCCTTTTGGGTGGCGGATAGAGGGATTCCCTTTTATAATTACCATATATAATCTAATTACTACTTATTAGCATGCATCAGAGTTTTTCGCGGTAGAGCATTTCCCGGTTGGATTTCAGAAATACTGGTATAATTAAAAGCAAGTGACAAAATATAATCCCCAAAGGATTAATATACAGTCATCCACTCTGTGCCCACAAGGCCAAAAAAATATACAGTTATCCAAACCCAAAATAATATAAAAAAATAATCTTCTTCTGTCACCATCAACTCCACCTACTCCAGCTTTGTAGTCTTACCCTTGTCACCAGATACAACCCTCAAAGTGCTTCCTGAAGCTTTACAAAAATCTGGGATTCATAAATGAATCCCAGAGTAACCATTAATCTCATATGTATAAACAATATATGTATGTAACCATAATTAGGAAAAACACCAAATAATAGCATTCAGTAGCAAACGCGCAGTAACACAAATACAACATACCATGTATATCATGTTAACTGCGGAAGGAATACATGTCCTAGAAACAAACGTAGGACTGCTCAACAAAGCAAGCCCCGGATCCACAACGCTAGGAAATGCACAGTAGTCGGGCTCTGAACCCAGACCACACTGAATGCACACAAATGCATGTCCCTTTTTAGGAGACACGGGTCCACAATCATGGAAAATACAAACATACAAGGCAACACAGAACACATGAGGATTAAGGTTACTACCTGGTAGTTAACCAAAATTATCGGTATAATTTTCTCTGGTGCACAGAATCAAAGTGACCCTAAAATAACCAAATTATAATTATAAGTAACTCTTCTAAAATATTTATTTGAGGACTAAAAAAAATAAGCCTCCCCCAATCATACATAAATCTTTAAGTTCATGTATGTGGAAGGCATTAATTTCTCCAACAATGAACCAGTTTCGTCACGTCCTTGTAGCAGATCAAACTCATACAACAAGTTATCATTTGCATTCAATCACTTTTTCCCTACATTATATTAGTCTTTCTACCCAGACCTACATCATAAGTTTATTTTTCATCAATCAATTTAATTCATTAATCAACCAATCTCACAAAATACTACCATTTCCAACTTAGCAACCATGAATTTATAGGTAGTTAAGACTGTAACTTACTTGATCTTATACCTCCAACTAGAAACTTGATTCTCAATGTTTATTCTTCCTCCTTTTCGTCCTTCACCTTCACATAACAAGGAAGGAGTTTTCCTTCAAAATTTTAACTTCCAAAAACGAGAGTAGAAGAAGGTGGAATAAATATTCAAAGTCCTTACCCTTCCTCTGGGACGTGTTGTTTGGCTCTCCTTATGTCTTCTTCTCAATCTTTGATCTTCTTCTTCTCTGCTTCTCAAAACGTCCAGCAAGCTAAAATGGGAAGGGGCAAGTCTCTTAAATAGATCTCCAAAAACTAATTCAACTTTTCTCAAGATAACTCTTTATTGTTCTAGAAAAGCCCAGGAATTTTTTTTTCATATATTTCCCTTGATCTCTCTCTTGGCCGGCGCATTAGAAGAATTTGAAGGAAAAATTTTCTTACTGTTATGGAATCAAATATTATGCTTGATAACTCTCCTTATTTTGTATATTTAAAGTACATTTTGAAGATATTTGGAGAGTTATCTAAACAATTTTAAGAGATTTAAATGAGATTACATTATTATAAGATCAAATCAAATTGGTATATTATTTAAGGGATTTCATTGTAAATATTATAGTTTTCAAATTTAAATAAAAATACTTTAGTTTAAATAAAAGAAAAGAAAAAAAAAAGGGAAATAAGTTTATGCTTTTATTATTATTATTAGTATTATTAATGTATAATTTTTGTTCTTTTTTTTTTCTTGAAAGGACCAGAGGCGCGAGATCTTTTATGGTTGGTTGCAATTGATTAGAAAAGAGGAGAGGTGCAGCGTTTGTGGGGCCCACGACCATGGATTGAATTAATTGAAAGACCTAAAATGCTACAAATTGGGTTTAATGGAGGTATATTTTGGGGGCTGGATCGGGAACCGAAACGAGGGAGGAGAGCGTCATTTTTATTCGGAAATTAGGGAAAGAAACGGGGGAGATCGCTGGACAAAAAAGAGAAGAGAGTGAGATACAGGGAGGCGGGATTCAAAAAGAGAAAAGAGGCAGAACGCGCAGCCGAAAAAAAAGAGAAGAGAACGAGAAAAAAGGGGAATTGGCAGAGAAGGAGAAAAGAAGAGCAGCGGCTGGAGAAGGGAAATGCAGAAGCTATGCTGATTCTTTGTTCTTCTTCTTGGTTTTGATATCTCACTTAACTCTGTTCTAGTTTTTCTTGTTCATTTCCAGCATGTTTTTGAACTCTGATTTTAGTGGTCTTGCTATGATTTTTGTTAAAGCCATGCTTGGCTAATTTCTCTTTTATCCTAGGGTTCTTTTGACCCTTTGTATGGATTAAGACTTGAATATTCCTCTCTTTTGGTAGATTAATTTATGTATGTGTTGATTTTAATCTTGGCTTAATGCTTCTAAATGATTGGCCTCCATTTAGATGATTTGTTCACTTAGGTTTTGACTTGAGAGAGCTAATCTAGGTGTAGAACTTGATTAAAATCATGCTTGTCTTGAAGTTTACTTGATGAATGGATAGTTTGTTGGTAAAATAGAGATATATTTACTAACCTTGCATTGTCACATTAGGGTTGTTGCTTAAATATTGATTCTCATTAATTGTAGCAAGAAATTGTGCATTTTAATGAGAAGAGAAACTTGATTTTGACTTGAGAGAGCGGGTTAAGTGTTTTAGAACCTTAGACTAACACATACATTTATTGAAATGCTACTAGAGAGGAAATTAACCAAGTTTTATGAAATGCAAAAAGGGGAAAAAGAGCCCTAGGCTCAATTATCCTTGAATTTAAAGAATCAATTGCCTTTATCAATTTTATGTTTTAGAAATAGTCTTTAAAAATTCACATTCCAAATCAAAACTTTGTTTTAGCTCAACTTGATGAAATTCACAAAGCCTCTTGTTTGACCAATTTGTTAAACAAATCCTCGTGGGAACGATACTTTATTTATCACTTTATTACTTGCGAAACTCGTACACTTGCGAGGCGAACAAGTTTTTGGCGCCGTTGTCGGGATTTGTGTAAACAAATCCTTTGGTCAACCTTGGGCTTGTGTTAGTAAACTTTGCTTGAGCTTTTAGTTAGGTTTACAATTTTTCTTTCTTTTCCTTTATTGATTTTTGTTTTAGTTTGATACTCGCTCTTGCTTGTTTCTCTTGTAGGTACCATTTCGGTATATGCAAAACTTGCATCCGGACGAATTGGTAGTGGAACTTAACGGAGTACCTCTCATTGAAGAAGAGACTGAATCGCATCCGAAACCATGGCGGACGATGAATATGATAGAGCTACCGTCAATGATTTTGCTAGTCGGAATATGCAAGGTCCTCAATCTTGCATTCGGATGCCGAAATGCAAGCACGTACCTTTGAGATCAAGCCGGTTATGATAACATTGCTTCAAATGCATGGGATGTTCCATGGTCTTTACAATGAAGATGCCAACAAGCACTTGTTGTACTTCTTGGAAGTGTGTGATTCTTTCAAGCAAAATGGAGTTCCCCAGGATGTATTGAAGCTACGGTTATTCCCTCTTTCTCTACAAGGCAAGGCTAGAGATTGGTTCAACAATCTTCCGGAAGGGTCTATCACTTCTTGGGCCGATCTTGAGGCTAAGTTTAGAGCTCGATTCTTTTCTGATGACAAATCTGTGGAAGCTAGGGATGAATTTCTAAGCTTTAAACAACATCCCGATGAGCATCTTTATGCCGCTTGGGAGAGATACAAGATGTTAATGAAGCAATGCCCTAATCATGGGGTGGACAAATGGGTTGTAGTCCGAATTTTTTGTACTCGACTTAATCCTCAATCTAAAGCAATGGTTGATTCTATGACCAATGGAGGATACCGGAATGTTCCGTGAATGAGGTGATTCGATTGTTGGATCGGTTGTCCGCAAACAATACTCAAGGCAATGATAGGAGGACTAACCAAGCTGTGCCTAATGCAAAAGAAGACTCTTCCTCACAAATTGCAACTCTCTTAACCGCTTTGAATAAGCGTTTTGATGTGCTAGAGTCTCAAGTGCAAAAGAGCACTTCTCAAGGTGTGCATTCTGTTCATGCCACACCAATTGTATGTGATCAATGCCATGATGTCCATATGCCTAATTATTGTCCTCTTTACATGGCCACCGAATCATCAACTACATGGGCAAGTTCCAAAATCCTCAAGGAAACCCTTATTCACAAACCTACAATAGTGCTTGGCGAACTCACCCAAATTTTTCTTGGAGTCAAGGTAATAGTTTGAATCAAGCACATGGGTCTACATCTGGCACTAAGCCTATTCCACTCGGTTTTCAAACGCAATCAAGGCAGCTTCCTATTAAGGAAGATGAATCTAAAACCGACAAGATGCTAGCTCGGATCTTGTCTGAGGTGGAATCTTCAAGGGTTGAAACTAAGGCTACTTTTTCTCTCCATGAAACTGCTATTAAAAATCTTGAAGTGCAAATGGGGCAATTAGCATCACAAGTGAATGTTATGTCAAGAAGCAATCTTCCTAGTGACACCATTCCTAATCCAAAACGAGTTGGAAAAGAGGAATGCAATGCCATTAACTTGAGAAGCGGCAAAGTGCTACCGGATGTGCCTAGCTCAAGTACGCCTCAGCCAAAGCAAGATGATCAAGTGATGGTTGATCTTGATGTAGAAAGTGTAGTGGAAGAAGATGACACTAAGAAGAGAAAGCCAACCACTCCTACTTTTATGCCACCACTACCTTTTCCTCAAAGATTCAAGAAGAAAGAAGAAGATGTCACTAAGAAGAGAAGGCAAATTGAAGAAAATTTGCATGATGTTGGCAAAGACAAGAAGGTAGAGCAAGAGATGAATGATGAGAAAAAGAAAAAGTCAACCACTACTACTTTTATGCCACCGCTACCTTTTCCCCAAAGATTCAAGAAGAAAGAGGAAGATGCTCGGTTCAAAAGTTTGTGAATATGTTCAAACAACTCCATGTGAACATTCCTTTTCTTGAAGCTTTGGAGAGCATGCCTAAATATGCTAAGTTCCTTAAAGATGTTTTGTCTAAGAAGCGGCGATTTAATGAATTTGAGACTGTGGCATTATCTGAAGAGTGTAGTGCGATCATTCAAAGGAAGTTACCGGCTAAGCTTAAAGATCCAGGAAGCTTCTACATCCCTTGCAACATTGGGACAAATTTTAATGGTAAAGCTCTTTGTGATTTGGGAGCAAGTATTAACTTGATGCCTCTAGCTGTTTTCAATCAATTGGGCTTGGGAGAGCCAAGACCTACTACGGTATCTTTGCTCTTGGCCGATCGAAGCATTTCTAAACCAAGAGGAATCATTGAAGATGTCCTAGTAAAAGTTGACAAGTTTATCTTCCCGTGGATTTTGTAGTGCTTGATTGTGAAGTTGATTGGAAAATTCCTCTCATCCTTGGGCGTCCATTCTTAGCCACTGCAAGGACTCTCATTGATGTAGAGAAGGGTGAGGTCACTTTGAGGGTCGATAATGAGCAAGTGATATTCAACATGCAAAAAGCCTCAAAGTTTCATGATGATTCTGCTCAATGTTCGTTTGTAGATACATTAGATGCAGTTATTCCTCAAGAATCATGTGCTTCCAAGATCAAAGACCCTTTAGAGGCATTCTCGATTGGTGAGAAGAGCTTTGAGAAGTTTGATGAAGATGTTGTTGAAGAGCTCTTTCATTTTGACTCATTTCCTCATTCTAAACCAAGGACTATTGAACCACTTGAGCCGTTCGATGCCTCAAGTACTCCATTAAAGCCTTCTATTGAAGTTCCTTCGGTTCTAGAGTTAAAGCCATCACCTTCTCATCTCAAATATGCTTATTTTGGGAAAGCACGTCACTTACCAATGGAATTGGAGCATGGAGCTTATTGGGCTATCAAAAGCTAAAATTTGATCCTAAAGTCTGTGAGGAAGAAGAGGCGACTTCAACTCAATGAGTTAGATGACTTTCGCCTAAATGCCTATGAGGAGTGACCATCATGAAGAGTCCTGGTGAAGACTTTAAACTTAGCGCTTCTTGGGAGGCAACCCAAGGTATTACTTGATGCTTTGTTTGATTTTGTAGGACAGTTGAAAGCCCTTGATCTCACGGAAGAATAGGGGAGTTTTCTTCTACTTTTCTTTGATTTGTTCTATTTGATTGTTGATGATATATTGCGTGGAAATGAGTGCTGGTCTTAGTTGGATGTGCATGTGATGACTGTTTGTGATGATCATTAAGTGACTGTTAGCACTTGAGCTGTTTCATTGGTGGAAATTTGAAATCTCTGAAATTGGTGTTACCCTTGCACTTAGATATGGTTGCTCTTCACTTTCACTATTTTTTGTTACTTGTTCACATTGAGGACAATGTGACATTTAAGTGTGGGGGTGAGGGTATCCTTGATTTTTAACTTGCTTTGTCCTCAATTTTTTTTTTCATGGAAGTGTGAATAGTATTTGTGAGCATTATTACAAGTGGGTTGATTTGAACATGAAGAGGAGTGAATTTGATTAGAAATTGATTCTATGTTCTTTGAATGTTAGTAAAGAGGTAAAGATTTGGTTTGGGTACTTTACTTTAGGATGTCAAAGAACCTGTGAGGAATTTGAGCCTTAATTGTTATCTTTCTAAGAGGGAGTACACCTATTGTGATTCCATCTCTAGAACTTGTCTTGAATCTCTTTTGAAATTTGAAATCCTATTGCATGCACAAAGATGATTTAGGCATTCATTTCATAGCTAGTTTGGCCAAATGTCCATCCTTATCACAAGAAAATCCTTTGTTTACCCCATTTGAGCCTTTATTTTTATTTTATTTTATTTAAAGAAAAAAAAAATTGCATAGAATAAATAGCCCTTTGTTTGAGATATGCAATTTTTATATCTTTTTCTTCCCATTCATTTTTATTACTTTAGTAAGTGCTAAGTAAATCAATTTAAAAGAGTGAAGGAGTTAGGAAGTATGTGTATATAGTAAAAAAAAAAAAAAAAAAAAAAAAAGAAAAAAAGAAAAAAAGAAAAGAAAGATAGAAACAACAGAATATAAAAAAAAAAGGGAGAAAAAGATTAGTAAAAAAAAAAAAAAAGTTGTTTATATATAGTGTTAGTAAGTTTGTTTGTTTTTCTTTTGATAGGTATTCCTTCATTCTTCATCATGAATCTCATTAAATGACTTGGCACTAATTAAAGTATTTTCCCATACCATTTGATCACTTTCATTTCATTATCCTACCTTGATCATTACAACCTTGAGAAAGTCCTTTTGATTTGAGTGTGCAATGGGATAATGTATAAAGTGGAGATTGAGATGATAAACAAGCTTATGGTAGATAAGTTGCAATAGGTGGAATGGAGTGAAACACAAGCCCTTGAATATCTTGAGAGATGAGTGTAAACACTTGACTTGTGAGGGACATTTTATTGTGATTTATCTTTGCCAAATTAACTACCTTGCTATTTGCATTTTTGGAATTTGGAAAAGATTTCTGAGAAAGTTTGTTTCTTGAAAGTTTGAATTGACTTCAATTTTGTAGTGTTTGCTTCAAAAATCTTGCTTCCATGATTTCCTTGAATTTGGTTGTTTTAGAATTTAAAATCTTGAGGACAAGATTTGATGCAAGTGTGGGGGTGTGATAACTCTCCTTATTTTGTATATTTAAAGTACATTTTGAAGATATTTGGAGAGTTATCTAAACAATTTTAAGAGATTTAAATGAGATTACATTATTATAAGATCAAATCAAATTGGTATATTATTTAAGGGATTTCATTGTAAATATTATAGTTTTCAAATTTAAATAAAAATACTTTAGTTTAAATAAAAGAAAAGAAAAAAAAAAAAAGGAAATAAGTTTATGCTTTTATTATTATTATTAGTATTATTAATGTATAATTTTTGTCTTTTTTTTTTTCTTGAGAAAGGACGTACAAAGATCTTTTATGGTTGGTTGCAATTGATTAGAAAAGAGGAGAGGTGCAGCGTTTGTGGGGCCCACGACCATGGATTGAATTAATTGAAAGACCTAAAATGCTACAAATTGGGTTTGGGCTGGAGGTATATTTTGGGGGGCTGGATCGCGGAACTGAAACGAGGGAGGAGAGCGTCATTTTTATTCGGAAATTAGGGAAAGAAACGGGGGAGATCATTTGGACAAAAAAGAAGAGAGTGAGATACAGGAGGCGGGATTCAAAAAGAGAAAAGAGGCGAGAAAAAGGGGAAAAAAAAGAGAAGAGAACGAGAAAAAAGGGGAATTGGCAGAGAAGGAGAAAAGAAGAGCAGCGGCTGGAGAAGGGAAATGCAGAAGCTATGCTGATTCTTTGTTCTTCTTCTTGGTTTTGATATCTCACTTAACTCTGTTCTAGTTTTTCTTGTTCATTTCCAGCATGTTTTTGAACTCGATTTTAGTGGTCTTGCTATGATTTTTGTTAAAGCCATGCTTGGCTAATTTCTCTTTATCCTAGGGTTCTTTTGACCCTTTGTATGGATTAAGACTTGAATATTCCTCTCTTTTGGTAGATTAATTTATGTATGTGTTGATTTTAATCTTGGCTTAATGCTTCTAAATGATTGGCCTCCATTTAGATGATTTGTTCACTTAGGTTTTGACTTGAGAGAGCTAATCTAGGTGTAGAACTTGATTAAAATCATGCTTGTCTTGAAGTTTACTTGATGAATGGATAGTTTGTTGGTAAAATAGAGATATATTTACTAACCTTGCATTGTCACATTAGGGTTGTTGCTTAAATATTGATTCTCATTAATTGTAGCAAGAGATTGTGCATTTTAATGAGAAGAGAAACTTGATTTTGACTTGAGAGAGCGGGTTAAGTGTTTTAGAACCTTAGACTAACACATACATTTATTGAAATGCTACTAGAGAGGAAATTAATCAAGTTTTATGAAATGCAAAAAGGGGAAAAAGAGCCCTAGGCTCAATTATCCTTGAATTTAAAGAATCAATTGCCTTTGTCAATTTTATGTTTTAGAAATAGACTTTAAAAATTCACATTCCAAATCAAAACTTTGTTTTAGCTCAACTTGATGAAATTCACAAAGCCTCTTGTTTGACCAATTTGTTAAACAAATCCTCGTGGGAACGATACTTTATTTATCACTTTATTACTTGCGAAACTCGTACACTTGCGAGGCGAACAAGTTTTTGTTAACCCTAACCCTAACCCTAAGGTAGCCTCTATATATAGTAGGTTAACCTAAAAGGTACACATCTTCGAAGCTTTCTCCTTTACGATTCAGCCACAAAGAGCACACACCCCACTCCATTGGGTGAAAACCCTCATGTTTGTGCTCTATGATCTCGAATCCTCTTAGGTATCTCATCTATGGATACTTGGGGGAGGGCTATTTGATCCTACATCAACATACTAGTCCATCTAGGGCTAGACACTTATATTCTACATTAGAGCATTGGCGCCGTCTATGGGGAATCGGTAAAATTCGATTCCCGCGACCAAAGATGGTCAATGATTTCAATTCTGGGCTCACTAGAAATTGAAAGAAAATCAAGAAAAACTCAAGAGTTTGAGTCTTGCCTCTCAAAAGGTGGATTCTGCCTGGCGGGTTCTTCATATCTAACCGAATCAATTGGGTGTGTGAGTTCCAAAGTTTTGTTTCTATCATCAATTCTGAGTTCGTGGTTCTGCATCTCTGTTCGTCGAGAAGTTTCCACAGTCGAGCAGCTTCCTCTTTGATCATCACACCTAAGAATGTGGACGAGATTCACCAGACGTGGCGTATTATCCTCACAATGACCACTGGAGGATTTCTTTGAATTGAATGAAGAGCAAGAAGCAGCGGTGGGAAAGAGAAAAGTGAATCTCGGCGTTTGGGGGCCAACTTTTGCACTGCAGGATTGGTCGGATTCCTTGGAAGTACGTTGATAGGACGTGTGTTGTGTCCGTGATGCTTTGAACCTGAGATGTCTCTGAGAAGGATGAGTGCCGAGATTAATATCCGAGTTGTCGAGATTCTGAGGTGCCCAGATGTGGATTCCGGAGAAAGGAATATGCCGACATGCTCTCATTGTGTGAACAAGCCATGCTTTCAGAGACCGTGGAGCTCTTGCTATGCCTAAGGAAGAACGTACTATCAGGTTACGTTAGAATGATGGCTAGTCTTTGTGGCACTGTGAGGATTCCGATATTTGAAGGAATAACTGTTTTCTTCAACCTTAAATGGACGTCTAGATCCAAACTCGGAGACAACCTGAATTTTAGCAGCAGGACTGGCACCACTTCTTTTACTCTTTATTGCATCAGAAGTAGAGAGGTCCTCTAACTGACAATCACGTGGCTTGCTCTTCGAATGCTCCATCTCATCAACATTCTCTTCCTCCTCCTCATCATCAGAAAGGATTATACGGACACGTTTAAAACCAACAGCCTTCTAACTGGTAGTTTTTGACTAACTCCTAGGTGACTGCTGAGTTTCCTCTACAGAGTAGCCAAAACATTCCATGAAACCTGCTTTTTGGGATGATTAGCTCCGATGTTGATCTCGGGATATTGCCTGATGCCAACATACAAGAATATCCGAGATACTAGACTCCAGCTTTTCGTGGAGTTTCATCATGGAGGACTTGATTCATGATTCTGGTGAAGTTCACGTCCTGAAATGGGCCCCAATCTGTGGAAGCAACCTCTCCAAAATGCAAGTCGGCGAAAATAGCAATCTTGAAGGGAGCACCATTTGCTGCTATCTGAATATGCATCTCTGGCGTCGAATCAGGCCGCAATCCGACGTTTCGCGGTGTTGGGTAGTGATCAACTGATCCAAGGGTAAATGTGTTCATTGGCTTTTACAAGTATCCATAGCTCCTAAACAGAGGGGAGTGCCGAAAATGCCTTAGGACCTGTTGCTTGAAGCCGGAAGCCGAGATCATAAGAGGACCCATTATCAAAACCCAGCAGGCCGGGGTAAGCTTTCCTAATGCCAGGATTCCTTCATCAACACAATGCCAAGATGCCTTAAATTTCCAGGATTCCGAGATATCAAAACCGGGTTGGTCATTGTTGATGGGGAGATGGAAATGAGGCCACGTGTGCACGCCACTATCCAAACACGGATTAGTTTCTTCGATGTTGAGGTGAGAGGTGCCAGGATTATGAGGTGCCGTAATAGATCCAAAAACGAGATGGTAATATGCCGAGATCACTCAACCCGGCAAAGCAGTGAAGCCGAGATCCTGGGAATATATGATTTCTTTCTTGGTTTCCCAGTGTTTAAACATGGTGAAGCACCGAAAATGTTTTTGGTGATATATATATATATATAAGAGCCATGTTCTGCTGTTAATAATCTTGGCTCTTCCACGTAACTACATTGGAGTCTGAATGGCCTCATGCACTATCGCGCTAAGAGCATCGGCGATTTTTGTGTTGGTTCTTCCTCCTTGAGATTGTGATATATTGAGGCAAGTAGGTAAGGTAGATGATGATTCTGAGTTCGTTAATTACTGCAACTGCCCTGCTCAAGAAAAAAAGGATGTTAATAATGGCCCCACAACTTAGGGAAATAATCTTTATCTTGACAAAAAAAAGGCAAATGAAATAGTTGCTGTGTCGTTTTTATCCCTTGGAGGCAGTTACAAAGAGTTATTGGGGTAAAGTCAATGGCCATATAAATGCTCAATGGATAAAGCTCCATGCTCAACTAGCTCTTCAGGAGTTTTGGGTTATTTGAATGTGCTTGTAGCTTTGCTGCAAACTATGCAACTCAATGAATCAATGCTTGCCGAGCTTGGAATTCTTCCATAACACAAGCAACACAAAGCTCTCAGGTGAAGAGCAACCCTTGTCTTCGAAAAATAGCTGGACGAAGGAGGACATCAATTGATGAAGATGGACACAATTCTTTGCCATTTAAATTGGTTAAAGGAAGTCTATTTGATACAAATACAAGAAATTCTAGTCGCCAGGAACGCATGGAATAAATCAGCAATTGTTGATTTGACAACATCTTTTGAGCAACTAGAGTACAATATCTTCACAGCAACTGGACCATTTAGCTCACTCTTTTTGATTGGGTCACAGCAAAACTTCTAAAAAAGGAAATTTGCGTTTGCATGTGGAGAGCTAGCATGGGCACAATGATATGTGGAATGTCCATGTGGGGCTGTGAGTGAAAGTCTCAAATATAAAGGTCTATGGGGTCAGCGTGACATTTATGATGTGTGGCGATATGCAGATTGTGTTGGTTATTCTCCTGGAAGGAAAATCCATCAAAATTGAGGGCTATGATTTCAATCAAGGTGTGAATTATCCATTAGAGATATTCATTGCGGGCATGTCATGTAACCATAATTATACATGGAACTGAAACATGAATTATAGCCTTCTCCCTTAATAATGAAAAACTGTTTGGAACCATGGAAAAAACACTTCAACTGCTTGAAATGGGTTTCTCCGAAGGCGACGTATCCCAATGATTTGTGTGCATCAAATTCCAAGTGCTTGATTTCTTGTGAATATAATGCAGTAGAAAAGGCAAGAAGATATTGGCGTGCAAATGGCATGCACTTCTGAACTGGTATGTTGTTCATTGACCTCATGAATATTACAATTTATTTTATAAAATTTCTTCTGTTATGTCAAAAAAGGAAAACAATGATGGCTACTTCAGAATGTATAACCATTTAAACAACATGCAATTCTGTTATGTCAAAGAAAGTAATTCTGTTATGCCAAAGCAAGTAATTCTTAGCTGCATTGACCTCATTGACCTACTATGATGGTGTTGGGCCTGAGACAATATTGAAGCCTACTTTGATAATTCTTAGCTGCTTCAACTGACTTATTAAAATAAAGCTTTCTTAGTGAGGCCCAGAAAAGATAGAAAGCGGACCCCGGTTAAACCGAATCTAGTTTAAATCAGGGATCCGTATTAATTTTTGTGGCAAAGGAGAAAAGGCGACCCGGTTAAACCGAATCTGGTTAAAATATGGGATCCATGTGCGACGGCAACGCCAAATCTATAAACATGTAGGAATCCGAGGTACATAAACCCGTTTCTGAAAATCATGTCAAAGGAAAACATGTATGAATTTTGAGTAAACAAACTCGTTTTCGAAAATCATGTCCAGTCTAAACATGTATGAATTCTGAGTAAACAAACTCGTTTTCAAAAATCATGTCCAGTTTAAACATGTATGAATTCTGAGTAAAGAAACTCGTTTTCGAAAATCATGTCCAGTCTAAACATGTAGGAATCTGAGGTACATAAACCCGTTTCCGAAAATCATGTCGAAGTTAAACATGTATGGATTCAGGGTAATAAAACCCGTCTTCGAAAATCATGTCAAGTCTGTTTTATACAATTAAATCCGTGCTCCTTAATTGGATCCCGGATAGATTGTGGAGTCCGTCCTTACGAAAGGGATGAAGGCGTACCCCAGCTTAACTGAATCTGGTTAAAATCCGGGCTCCGTAGAAATAACGGTTAAAACGTGCTTCCTTCGGGACACGATAAAGCCAGAATTACGGTTAAAATGTGATCCTTCAGGACATGGTAAAGCCGGATCTAATGGTCAAAACGCGTACCCTTTGGGACACAGTAAAGCCGAGATAAGTTCTATTTAAAGTCATGCAGGAAACAAAGACAGAAGGCGGACCTCGGTTATTCCGAATCTGGTTAAAATCCGGGATCCGTGTAAAGTTTTGAAGGCGGACTTGATTTAACTGAATCTAGTTTAAATCCGAGTTCCGTGTGAAGATCCCGGTTAAACCGAATCTGGTTACAATCCCGGCTCTGTGTAAAGGCGGCAATGCTGCCAAGTCTTGAAAGTCCTTTATTGGATTATTTGCGACGGCAATGTCGCCAAATTTATTTGAATGACTAAATTCTGGTTAAACAAACCCGTTTTCAGAAATCATAAACCCGGAATCTTGAGGCTCGAGGTTAGAGTATACAAACCCGGAATATTGGGGATTAAAGTTTATAAACCCGGAATCTTCAGGTTAAAGTATATAAACCCGTAATTTCGGTCTTAAAGTTGATAACCCGGAATCTCGGGGTTAAAGTTAATAACCCGAAATCTCGGGGTTAAAGTTTATAAGCCGGAATCTCGGTGATAGAGTATATCAAACCAGAATCTCGGTGATAGAGTATATCAAACCGGAATCTCGGCGTTAGAATATATAACCCGGAATCTCGGTGTTACAGTTTATAAACCCGAAATCTCGGTTTAAAGTATATAAACCCGGAATCTTGGGTCAACACGCACGGAATCCCAATAGTCGCGAACACCTAGTCCGGGTTTGAAAAGTAACACATCCTGGTAGCTCAGAAACCTGAACTACCAGACTGGGGGGCAACAAAGTAGACAACGATTTGTTAAGTGGAAAAGCGTGTTATCAATAACCGGCACTAATGCAAAGTAGAAAGTTTAATGCAAGCTCGGACAAGTATCCGAAATGAACACGTTGAACGATTTGCACAAACAGTAAGTGTTTTCCATTTATTGTGATTTGCTTACATGTTATTAAATGCAGGAATATAAACCAGACAATTAGCCCGGGAAAATTGCTACAAAAGCAAATTCAGATTCAGGGGATCTCGGAAAGCAGTCAATTAATCTCGGAAGCTTAGAGACCTAAACTACCGAGCTTAGGGGCAACTGTTATGGAATCAAATATTATGCTCATCATAGGTGTGGCCCAACAGGAGATATCTAATACATTTGGGCTTGGAGGCACAAGAGGCCCAACAAGTCCAAACTCTAACCCTAAGGTAGCCTCTATATATAGTAGGTTAACCTAAAAGGTACATATCTTCGAAGCTCTCTCCTTTACGATTCAGTTACACAGAGCACACACCCCACTCCATTGGGTGAAAACCGTCATGTTTGTGCTCTGTGATCTCGAATCCTCTTAGGTATCTCATCTATGGATACTTGGGGGAGGGCTATTTGATCCTACATCAACATACTAGTCTATCTAGGGCTAGACACTTATGTTCTATATCAGAACACTTACCTTCCTTGCTTTCTCTCACGTCCGACGCCTTTGGAAGGGTAGAGAAAAATTTATCTCATTTCCTTTTGATTTCCTCTCACATCCGGTCAACAATGAAGATTATTGGAGAAAAATAAAATTTTGTTCACTTTTTCAATGCTTCACGTGCTCACTACTGCTTTCTTTCTTTCTTTTTTCCGGTCGATCTATTGCTTTCTTCATTTAATGTTAATTGTCACCTCATTCCTGCTCTCTCCCAGCCGGCAGTTTCATGGGGTGGTAGGTGACAATTTTTTTTTAATTTTTTTTCTGCTTCTTCTCATGTTGGGGGAATTATTATTGAAGAAGAAATTTTATATGATGTTTTCCTTACTCATACGGTTGCCTTATGCTTTTCTATTCCACTAATTGTGATTGTCACATCGATCTAATTTCTCACTTTCTCTCTTTCGTCCGGTAGTTCTAGAGAAGAGGGTTGTAATTTAATTTTTTTTTTTATTGATCTCCTTTTCACATCAGATACCTAGGGAATTATTGGAGACCAAAAAAAAAAGTGTTACTCCTTGCCTCATCCCACGTGTGCCACTTCCCTCTCTATTTCCATTAATTCATCTTATCCTATCCAATGTCCTCCTTTCTAAGACAAATTAAACTTATATTGAAACTCCACGAATTTTTCATCAGAATTTTCCCCCTCCTTTACTTAGATGAAAATTATGGAAATAATGAGGAAAAATATATATATATTTAATTGACATTACTTATCTCAAATTATTTATAACCAAATTTATTAACCACCTTTTCGAATAATTCCTCATTATTTTGCAATAATTAATTTATGAGTAAATACCCTTTCTGGTCCTGACAAAAAACACGGACCCCATTTTGGTCCCTGACAAAAAAAAATGTCATTTTTAGTCCATAAAAAGGATGAATACGGGTCGATTAATGGACATTTTGATCCCTCACAAATTTCCAAAAGGTCTTTTTTAGTCCCATAAAAAGGACGAATAAGGGTCGGTTTTTTTTCTCAGGGACTAAAATGGGGTCCGCGTTTTTTGTCAGGGACCAGAAATGGTATTTACTCTTAATTTATCTAGTCAGAAAAATAACATTCCAATGACCACTACTTGGTGAAAAATTCATATATTCCATTAATTGATTTTCATGAAAATTGGGGATGTTAGAACAAGCTCACATAAGAAATTAAACGTGAATACGTGATTATTTTTTACCAAAACTTGTACTCAATACGCCATAACTTGTGGAATCCCTGTGCACAATTCACAATCACGGTTAATCTATATTATTCACAAAAGAAACTTTCAAAATATATATTGTTCAAATAGGCCAAGTATACCTTGTGGCAAAAAAATAAGGCCAATTATATGAACATATGAACTCAGAATACCCAATTATCACTTTTTTTTTATAACCAAAGAAGAGGAGAATTTATCACGTATGAACCAAAGTCATTCATTACTTATCTCTATTGATCCATTTGAAATATTAATAAACAGCTAAAACCTCAAATTGACCAAAAACCTCAATTTGCCTTGGGTTTGACCCCAACATATCTATACGAGAATTTCAAGCTTAATCAACAAACAAAACTGATTAATACAATTAAAGTAGTAAACAGAGTAAAGAGAGCTTTTAATACTATTAATGAAAGCGACAATAAATGCTTAGTTATTTCTCACTTAATTCTTGCACCATCCAAATTAAATTCAGAAGTTCTAGCTGCTGTTAACAACACGTAAAATAAAGAGTTACGTTGGTCTGATAAGTGCTTTTCACCTGCTACATTTATGGAAGAGAATGAGGAAAAACAACCGCTGTAGAGGCCACTTAACATTTTAAATGCACTGGTTAACTAGTTAATCACAAGGGTGAAACACAAGCAAGTTTGAGTGATTGAATAAAACATTCTTCAAAGTAAGTAAAACATGAATTATGCAAACTTCCTTCTTTAAAAACCTTTGAAAAACAAATTTTCATACATGGTGCAGACCAACCTCACCAGTTATTACTTTAGTTTTGAAGCAAGGGAGATGGAAAAAGTCAAGCCCCAAACGTCTGGAACCACACCCTCTTTATTGCTCTCACGAAAATCCTTCATCTCCTCTTCTATTTTGTAATATTACTTCTTCCTCTAATTAATCAATGTGAGACTCTTGTATTCTAATATGCATCATCAGTAGATAGAGTTGATGCTGCTTTGCACGACAAAGTCCCAGACCCCACATGCTCACTAATTATGGGTGAAAGAATACAATGATGGAAAACTCTCAAAAATAGCAAATATTTTTTTACCATTTTTAGATTTTTTCTTTCCAAATATTCCCTCCTTTCCCTCTATTTTCATCCCCTCACTTTTCTTCCCATACAATTGGGCTTCACAACTTCGGTTGTCAAGAGCAATCATCTCCCTTGAAAAAAATCTCCCTTGACATATACCACTTTGGTCCTATTTAAAAGTCCATTTTGACTAAAAAATTTGGTCCTATTTATAAGTCCAGTTTTATGCAATAAATGAGATTATGATAATTTTACCTATATTAATTACACCCATGAAGATAGAGAGAGAAGAAACAGTTGAAAAGTACCCAATCATAAATGAGGACAAATTTAAAAATTTACCTCATAATCATTGTGTCAACTAACTTTCCTTAGTATGAGCGATTTGATCAAAGTGAACTTATAAATAGGACCAGAGTGGTAGAGCATTTTTTCCATTTATTGTGCCAAGAAAAGGCATTTGATTAGCGTCAATTAATAGTTTTATTTACTTTTAAGATTTTGGAGGATCATTCTTTTTGAGGACTTATGCCCGCCTTAGCCGACTTAAAAGTCAAACGCATAGTATGATTTAACAGTGGAATTAGTGTGGAGCAATAAGAATTCACGTATTTTTCGTTTTACCTATATATATATATATATAGTTTTTACAATAAAAATTTCGTGAATATAATAAAAAGAGGGATCGAAAAGAGATATAAACTCAAAGTTCACTAAGTGTTTTTTATGAAAAGGACCAAAATGATATTAAAACGAGGATAATGTAGTTACAGTACATATTCTAGTGAATTACAAATTCATAGAAAAGTCACAAGTTCAGGATTAAGTACTTTAATAAAGCCTATGTTAACACTAACAAATAAATTAAATGCAGTATATCTTATGTGACTATGTTACTTGATCCTCAAAGTTCACAATTAATATGTTGATGGACCCTATATAAAAAATAAAATAAAATAAAATAAAAATTCCTGAAGTTTGTTTTCGACTTCATGATTCCCAACACCTACTTTACTTTTTAAAAATAAAAAATAAATGAGAAATATTTTACGAGAATAGAAAAATTGACTACCTAGATTAACGCCTTTCACTAATATAACTCCATTTTAGTTAGCATTATAGTGTAGTCTCCTAAAGAAGTAAAAAACCACGAAACAATCAGGTTTGGTTTTCAAAAATAAGCAAACCTAACAAACATGTATTCAGGTTTTGAGAGCTGAACATTTATTATTAATCTTGCCTAAGTCATAACGCACAATAAATTTTTAAGAGCTGTACATGTTAAAGCATTAGCTTTGTATGACCTGCTCTCAGATTGACAGAAAAATATTTATGATATAGTTTTATATTTATGATTTTTTAATTGTTAATTAATAAATTATTTATTATTAAGTAATGATAACATGAATATCTGCAATATAAAATCTAATTCTATACAGAGTCATTAAATGAAACGTTAATGTCTCTCACTCTTCCGTTAGAGAAGAGTTATAGTATTCAGCAATGCATCTTGTTCTGGTGTAGAATACAAATGTCCAGCCTGATGGACTGGTGCTTTGATATTAGATCAAATGTCTATTCCTGAATGCCTATGAGAAAAGCACCCAGGGGAAAGTAGGATCACTGTACACAACCAAGCTCTTCGTCAAGGGGGAGGGGTGTGTGCATAGTGTAACTGTATGTAAATAGTTCAGAGATTAGAACATGTGTACCTTAGGATTTGACCTCAGTATTTATAGAATGTACCTTAGATAGGATATTTTGGGCCTAGTGTGATTTCCGACCCAAGGATCCTAACTACCCTATCATATATGAAGATACTCCTTGATTATAGGGGAATTACGATCCTGCTTGATATTAGATTGGATTAGGTGTGCCTTATCTATATTATTGGGCTTCACCGCTATTGGGTCTGGTACAGGTCCGTAACACATCTAATATGCTAATATGATACAATATGGTCTACTTTTCTGGAAAAAAAAAATCAGTATTAAAAAAATAAATTTATAAAAATTAAAATGTAACGTAAGTTATTATTCATTTGAATTTAAATTTTTAAAAAGAATATTCGATAACCACTACTTAACAACGTTTTATTTCATAGAAAACATGCTACGTCAAGTAATAATTATTATAATTTCAGTTAAGGTTGGTCAGAATATTTGTGGGGATCTTTAATTCCGAAAGCAAACATGTTCTATTGTTCAAAAAAAGAAAAAAAGAAAAAAGAAAACATGTCCACATTATCACTTCCAAACATGTCAATTAGTATATAAAATAAAATTAAAATAATGAATGACCCGTAAAATGTACAGTGAAAGTAATTCTTATTTATTATATATGTAGTGATATCGATTTTGGCCTGTTGTAAAAAAAAAAAGATATTGATTTTGGAGGTTGGACGGCAAAGAATTTATAATAAAATATACATTTTGAATATTTGAATTTTATACTAAGTTACAACGTGACCTTTTAATTTGTCAAATTTAAGAGCTTTAAAAATTAAAAAGATCACCATAGCGTTGGTCTATTAATGTAAAGCTTTGCTAGATCTCTCTGTGTTTTGAGTTTGAGTCTCAAATGATACACTTGTATTGGGTGAGGCAACCACGAACCTCGAACCGAATGCTGGATATAATATATAAAAAAATGTAATTAAAAAGGTCTCTCCCTCATTAGTTTATCGAAAATTAAATGCTTATAAAGAATATAAATTAATTTATAAATATTAATTTTAACGACCTTATTATGAAAACAAATAAAATAGTTTAAATGTAAATTCTTTGGTTAATTCACATTTGAGTTTTCTATTTGTGATATAAAAAATTGAGAATTGAAAATGTGGATGAATTTAATAAAATTATCAACGTACTATCATATCATAATAATTAAAACGGAATATTCAAAACAGGGGGTGGTTACCAGAACAAACAAAAGCAAAATGGTACAATAAAAAAAATTAATAATAAAAAAAACATGAAATGTTCATAATTAAATCTCTGGGTCGTGAGATGGCCTTGAAGGGTTAGGCTTTAACTATGGTCCATAATATCTGGACGGTTCAGAAACGTTATAATTGATATTCAAAATCTGCGATAATCAAGGTCAATTAATATTTTTACCAATTCAATTAAATTCGCTTCACATTTGTTGACCCTAAACCTTTGTTGAACAACATTTCTAAACCTAAATAATAACTTCACCATGTTACATTCACACGCCATAAAAAGATCAACTCTTCTTCTCTATGTGAAGAAACAGTCAAATGATGCAGATAAGTTAGGGCGAAAATAAGCATGAGACTCAGAGATCTTCGTCTCAAGCTCAAGGTACGCCTTCTTCTTGTAAGTCTTTTTGTGATATATATAGTTTAATATGTTGGAATTTTTGTGTACGTTAAAAGAAACTTTCTGGATAAAGAAGGGTTTGTTCAATTCGGGAGTGTCCTCAAACATGACTCGAACCATATTTTTTCCGATATTTTCCAACGTGTATATATATATATATATATACAGGCATTTAGGCTAAAGCGATTAGTGTGGGGGTTTAATGGAGGCAAGAGAAGGAGGAGGATAAAGAAGAAGCCATCATGGATGAACCCAGCAGTGTCACATGGATGTCACGTGATCGATCGGCGAATACTCGGAGGATACTGTTCCGATGACTATGAAGAATGTGATTCAGTTGTGGTACAGAGAGAACAGACGGAAAACACAGAGCTTTGGTATTTCGGAATATTTGATGCTCTAATTGGAGATGGAGTCACCAAGTATATGCAGTCACATTTATTTCAGAAGCAGCTTGAAGAGGTAAGTAACAATAATCCTTTAAATGAAGGCCTTTATTTGCTTTATTATATTCAATCAATCTGGTATTTGTTTATAATTTATAAAATGCAAGTTGATTCGATTATAAGAATTCGAATCATAATTGAAATGTTTACCTGAGACTGAGAGATCTCATAGAGTCTTAAGTTAATAGTTTGTATATAAATACCTGAGACTTTTAAGTATCTTGGTTAGTTAACTCTTTAGTGCTCGATTCATCATTTAATTTTTTGGAAAATTTCATTCTAAATTCGTGGATTGAATTATTAGATGAGGGGAATTAAGTTATATATATAGTAGGATATAATCTGCCGTGAACGTCAGAGAATGAATGAAACTGTGTTTTCAAATCTGGTATATCATTTAGAGATATGGGTAGATAATAATGTAGCAGAATAAGGATTTGGGATATCTGTTGAGTAAATAATGGTAACAAATCTTTCATCAGGGGAATATATAAAACAAAACAAAAAGGTTAAAAAATATAACTACAGATCTTAAATCCCAAAACCAGATTTCTCTTTGGGATGGGTCATTATATTATTGGGCTGGGTTTCTCTCATTGTCCTCTTTCTCATTTTCTTCTCATCATCTTATATTAACTGTTAGATCATAATTAACAATACATAGTTTAGATTCAATCTTTTATAAAATTATTTCTATAAACATAAATAAATAAATTTGGGTTAAATACTATTTTTGCTATGGAAGTTTAGTCTAATGAACACTGGTCACCCAGAAGTTTTTTTGGTATTATTTTTGCTCCGGAAGTTTAAAAACATCAATCTTACCCATCAATTGATCTTGACCATTGAATTGCTCTTTTTAGTAAACTTCCGGGGTAAATTTGCTCATAAAAAAAAAATTCTATGGCATATTAGCTCCTTTTCGTTAACTTCCGAGGCAAAAATGATACCAAAAAAACTTTCGGGTGACTAGTTCTTCTTAGGCTAAACTTTCATGGCAAAAATGATATTTAACCCAATAAATTTTAACTCTTAAAATATGATCTATACCCTTCATAATTACAATCCATACAAAAAAATATATATATTATAATAATAATTTTATAAAATATTAAATCTAATCATCCATTTCAATCCATGATCTAAGGGTGGAGATGAAATGATGAGAAGAAAATGAGAAAGAGGACAAGTGAGAGTATCCTTTTCCTATATTCTCTCTCTATTTAAATTTTAAATTTTTGGCTCTTTGCGTTGGGCTATTTTTTCATAATTTGTCTTATAGTGAAATGTTTACTTGATTGTTGTAAACATATGACGACAGAACAAGGCATGCATATGTGTAAATTGAGCTTAAATGGCTTTTTTTTTTTTTTCTTTCTTTTCTTACTCTTCTTGATTGACTTGATTGCGCAGTCTCATATGAGTAGAAAATGCAAAGAGACATTGAAGAGAGCATACTCAAGTTCCACAGCTAAGATATTGAGATCAGACGATGATGAGAAGACGAGTCACCGAGTTGGCTCAGCATCAGCACTGGTCATCAATGGCGGAAAGCTTGTGACTGCCCAAATTGGAAATTGCAAGGCTGTTGTGTGCAGAGATGGGATTGCTTATCACACAAACCCCACTCCTCAACAACACTTAGACAAATTGCCCCATTGGACTCACAAACTCTTCCCTGGTATGTATATATAAATTCACTGTTTCTAAATAATATCTAATCGTGCCATATCAAACACTACTACAAAAAATTGTATAAGCAGCACGTGTTCAAAGCAAACACTTTCATTGCGAAATAAAGAATTCTGAATGCATCAAATCTTCTGAGGTAGGATTCGAACCTATGGCCCGTCAGTTAACAGGCGGCCGCTGGAGTTAGCTACTAAGGAACAATAAGAAGTTAGATCTTATAGAGTTCAATTCCTGTTTTCAACCCATGACCAATATGAGCTTGAAGTTCCTTCATAAGTGGAGGAACTTCTTCGTAGTGGCTCTGTTCCTTGACTCATTTCATAGGGAATCTAAGTAGCACATGTTTTGTTGTGTTTATTTTATCTTATATAGCATGTGAATGTGAATCATCAGGCGCACGTGGAAGGCAGTCTAGAAGATCAGAACTTGTGGTCAAAGCTGAAAGGATTGATTCTGATACTGAATTTTTGATCTTAGCCAGCAATGGCATATGGAACGTAAGTCGTAATGATGCTTGATATATAATTGAAACATTTGTTAGGAGAATGGGACTGATTTATCCCCAAAAAATGTTTTTGATATATTTGATTTTGACGATTGGAACAATAATATAATGACTATGACAAATATTCTAATATTGTTGTATGTGTGCAGGTGATGAAGAGTCAAGAGGCAGTGAATCTCATAAGGCACATAGAGAATCCCAACGAAGCTGCTAAATGCTTGGCTAATGAAGCTTTGAATAGAATGAGCAAAACCAACATCTCTTGCATTATTATTCGATTCGAATAATTAAAAAAATTGCCTATATTTTTTTAAAATGTACATTGCTATGTGATGTATTGTGGCTACAATTTTCTTCACAAAAAGAAAAATAGTACAGTGTAGTCAATGAAATTTTTTGTTTTCAAATTAAGTGTTACGTTCAGTCAAAGACAAGCGTGTTAAGTGTAATAACTTGAGAATGTACATGAATAGGCGTGAAATAGTGGGTATGTTTAAGAAGATTTGACGAAACTTACTCACAATTATAAGTTTAAAACCATTATGAAAGGTAGTCTTTTTTTACAGTTCTTAATTTATAACTGTAATAAAACTTTGAACAAAAGTTCATGGTTTTACGTACATCACAATTGTTAGGTTTTATAAACGGTGACAGTTTTTTCTTAATAATTGTCAGACTTTTGACATGGTATTCTAGAAATTGATGGGTTTTACATAATAACTGAAACTACTGATACACCACTGCCCACGGTTAGAGTCGATAACACGGGTTGGGCATGTGGCACAATCCACTAGATTGTGGCGGGCTCAGGTTGACTTTTTGCCAACTTGCCAAGAAGATGTGATAATTGAATATTTTATACACTTCTTTTTGTCTCTTGATTAATAATTTAGGACTCTTTAGTTGATAAATAATGGCTTTTATATTCATTTGGGCTTTGGGCCTTTGATTACATTTTAGCCCTTTTTAAAATTCCAGTTTTACATTGCTTCACTATTTGTACCATAACTCTTGAACCAGACATCGGATTTGCCTCATTTTTGTCTCATCTTTCAGATCACTACAAAAAAAAACCATCTTTTGTCGCGGTTAATTAGTCGTGGTTCACAATAACCGTTACAAAATACCAATTTGTAACGGTTTTATCACTAAACCGCCACTAAATAGTAACGGAAGCAATGACGACATGACTTCGGCTATATTTGTCGCGGTTTACTCAATGAAAACCGCAACAAATTTGGCGCCACCTTGGCGCTCAATGGCGGGAATGTTTGTCGCGGGCATTTTGTAGCGGTTATTGGAGTATAACCGCTACAAAATTGGTGCCAACGTTGGCGCCAACGTTGTTACGGTGATTTTGTAGCGGTTACGTCACAGCAACCGCTACAAATAAACGAAAGGTCACAATTTTGTCACGGTTACCAGGAAGGGTGACCTTGACCGCGTCAAAAGCTAAACTTTTGTAGCGGTTTCTAGGAAAACCGCTACAAATATTCACTATATAAATAAGGGTTTAAGCTCATCAATTATAACAATTAAAGGAATTACTAAATCTTCGACTAGTAATCGAATAAACTATCTCGCTTGGTCGTCGAAGAAATGCATATATCAGTAGCTCTGATCTCCTATCTCGGGTGATAAGAGCTGCAGATATTTGCCTCTCTCATCTTTGCGAGGCAATTCGTTCAGTCACAAGTCAAGGTTTGCTCATTTCTTTGGGGTGTAAATACTTCTACTCTTCTGAGAACAGTCCAACATACGACAGGAGATTGGGTTCCATTATAGCCACATTTGTCTCACGAAAATATCTCTGATGAAATTGACTCAGCCAGTTTTTCGTGGGAGATCGGCGGCTATATTGAGTTCGAATCCCCACGGATATGTTGGACTATTTTTGGTTATTTCATTATGTGAAATTTATTACTGTGAACCCTTTTAGAAAAATTAAAGAAAAAAATTAAATGAATTGAAGGTCTAGTTTTTAAATATTTGTACCAAACTAATTAGTTTGATTCATAAACTTTATGAATCTAACTAATGAGTTTGGAATTTTTTTTCGAAAAAAATCATTTTGTAGCGGTTTTTGATAATAACCGCTACAGAATGTGGACATATTGTAGCGGTTACTACGTAACCGCTACAGAATCTGAAGGGTCAGCTTTTTTGTATCGGTTACTGTAGCGGTTACATCGTAACCGCTACAGAATATCAACGGTCCGCTATTTTGTAGCGGTTTATGTGTCGGTGATATGGAAACCACTACAAAAATTCAAATTTTGTAACGGTTTCTATGGATAACCGCTACAAAATGTACGGTTTTTTAAACAATCGCTCCTCATTTTCAAAGTCACACTTCCAACGGTTTGAGTTTTCATTGTTTTCACCTTTCAACCCATCTTTAAACTTTTAATTTTAAACTTCTACATTTCAACATCATGGTTTCTGGAGGAGATAAGGGAAAGGAAAAAACGGGTGTCCCAGAGAGAAGGGGTTTACGGGGGAGTACTAGTAAAGGGGGCCAGACGAGAGGGCGTGGGGACCGATATATACCTCCGCCATCTCAGGGGCTGAACGAGTTTTCCGATCTCTTCGCCGATGAAGAAATTCCAAACGTGGCGACCGTAGGGGGAGATCAAGAAGCAAGTTTGTCGTTCAACAACTTAGACGACGAGAATGCGGACATCCATCTCGACATTCCCTTAGCGGACGTGGAGCAGTTCATCGACCAGGAAAACCAGCGGGACCACGGGAACCCCCGACCGGCGTCTTCGCGTTCCACCGGATATACAGTGGATGTCGAAGGTATATCTAATTAGTTTTTTGGGAGAAATTAATTTAAATTCGGTAGGTTTAATTCAATTTTTTGTAATATTGCAGATACACATGGGAACATCAGCAGTAGGACGCTGGATGTTTCCACTCTTACTCAGTACGACTGGGAGGTGGCTGGGTATCGGGTCGTAGTCCCGTGGAACGAGCAAACAGACCAGGCGATCGGCACCGGTGGTCACCTGATGAACCGATTCTTGTCTGAATTTGGCTGCAATTGGGCATGGTTCCTGATTTTTCAAGGATTGGAAGCAGGTGCCGAAGGATACAAAGAACAAGGCGTTTGCCGATATTCACGAGTAGTCAATATTGTTTAATTAAATTTTACATTTTAATTGTTATAAGTTTTAGTTTATTTATTTCCTTATTTATTTCTTAATTTATTAATTCATAATAATGAAATTATGATACAGAAAAAGTTTAAACTTCGCGAACAACACAAAAGGTACGTTATGATGAAGGTGGGGGAAGGGTGGAAGAGTCGGAGGAATCGTCTCTACAATATAATGAATGGAGATGGCACGATTCCTCTCCAGGAGCTGATCGAGAACGTCCCAGACGGCGTGGAACCAACTCCTTTGGGCGAGTTTCGTCCAATATAGGAGGAGTGCGACGGGCGAGTACCTTTTTAATTAATTATAATTTAATTACATATGGTTTAAATTAATTAATATTTTCACTTAATTGATAATATAAATTGAGTTTAATGAAAATTTTGTTTCCTCCTCCTTGCAGGCTTTGTCGCGAGAGGAACGCAAGAAGCGGGGGCACAGCAGAGGATCCATCACACGGCTGGGACCAAGACGTTTGCTGTGACCTACAGTGAGATGGTATGTTATTATTTAACATGATGATTGTTTTGTTTTCAAAATAACAAAGTTTATATTGTTTAATTTCTTTCAGGAAAAGAAGGCTCAGGAGGAGAACACACAGACGAACTATGGGAGGTTGTGGACACGCACCCATAGACACCGTGATGGGACGCCGACCTCTCGAGCAACGAGAGGAGATAATAGTAAGTTACAAAAACATTGAAAAATATAATGAATGTTGTATATTTAAATTGATCGTCCATTATTTTATTAATGATTGTTCTTGAACCATGTGGGTCGGGCCGGATTGAGAAGACCGAGGCGAGCTACAAGCGTCGCAGACCAGGAGTCACGGGTGCGTGAATCCTCTTGCCCCATTGAAAGCTGCTGTGGGCCCGGTCGAGCATCTGGCCGTGTTAGGGGCATGGGCCTTGGCGCCGAGCCTAGCATGGTGTACCGAAGCATGGCTCCTCCGATGCATCCGTACCCTCCCGGCTCGAGAAGGACACCACCGGAGGCTTTTGATGAGATCATTGCTGAGAAGGTTGCTGCGCAGGTTGCCGCACATGAGGCTACACGGAGGGCCGACGAGGAGGCCAGAGATATGCGCAGGAGGGCCGACCAGGAGGCCAGAGATAGGCACAGGCAGGAGAGCATCGCCCGTTGGTACGATCGTCATGTGGAGAACTGGAATGTTGTTACTGGGGCCCTGACGCGGCTGTTACCCGACCAGCGGTTTCCATCTCCCGAGCCTCCCCCTCCGTTCATCTTTGAGGAATCCCCCCCACGTGCTACTGATGACGACGACGTTGTCAACTCTGATCGTGCACCAACCCCCCTGAGACAGACCCCCCTCGGACAGGACTTGATGATCATGTTCCTGATAGTTAGTTTTTATTTTGTAATTTTGGATATTTATTTACTTTGGTTTACATATTTGGTTTGTTTAACATGTGCTTTAGTTATATATTTGTTATCGTTAAATTTGATACGTTATTTCAAAACCTACAACTCATTTAACTAAATTTTAATCCAAAACCCTAAAAATTTTAATCCAAGATTTTAATCCTTGTTTAACATGTGCTTTAGTTATATATTTTAATTTTAATCCAAAATAATTTCCTAAAATTTCAGTTGAAAAATACTAAAAATTTAGGTAAATTTTGTAGCGGTTCATATGGAGAAACCGCAACAAATTTGAAATTAAAAATCGATGAAATGGCGCCATAGTTTGTCGCGGTTAAACGACCGTTACAATTTTCAACGGTCATCATTTTGTAGCGGTTCTGATGAAGCTAACCCCAACAAAATTGAATATGCCAAGATTTGTCGTGGTTTCCGTCCAGAACCGCGACAAATTGTATTTAGTAGCGGTTCTTGTCGCGGTTTTGGAAACCGTTACAAAACTGTTCCTGATATTTGCAACGGTTGTTGTAGCGGTTTTGCAACCGCTACAAACCATTCGATGCATTTTTAAAGATCCCAAGTTCTGCGTTGAATGTAATTAAACATTGTATCCACATTTATGTTCTGTCCTAGATTTGTTTGATACATATGGATAAGTCATGGATCAAGCTGCCGCGTAGTTCTCTTGCATATTTAGCGGGATTGAACACTTTCTTAGATTTCGCCTTCTCTCACGCTTGCATTAATGGCAAGATCGTGTGTCCTTGTTTGCGATGTAAGTTTAAGAAGTGGCAAACACGATATTGTGCTTTGGAGCATCTTCTTGTAAAGCCTTTTCCAGAAGCATATACATTCTGGGGGGTTCATGGGGAGCAACGTGGTATGGGATATGGGCTCCATCTTCCTCGAACCTCACAAGTAGGAAATCAAGTACATCAAGATGATCCGGTTAACGAAGCTGTTCGTGATGCTTTTGGTGTTCAAGACGACAACTTCACAGCAGAGGTGCGGGGTCAGAACTGTTTTCTTCAGGAACGATGTAGCTCGGGAATTTTTCAGCCTCATGGATGAGAGCGATCGTCCTTTGTATCAAGGTTGTCAGAAATACTCAAAGTTATCTTTTCTTATCAAATTGTACCATATCAAGTGCATGTGTGGGATCACTGATAAGGCAATGTCGATGTTCTTGGAATTACTTCGAGATGCTTTCCCGACGCGGACATTCCCTCATCCTTCTACGAGGCGAAGAAGATAATCAATGATTAGGCTTGAACTACCAAAAATAGATGCATGCCCAAACATTGTATGCTTTATTGGGGAGAGGACGATCGGAGGGAGACTTGTAAGAAGTGTCACACTTCGAGGTTCAAGACAGTTCGGAAAGGGAAGAAGCAGAAGAAGAAACCGGCAAAGATTCTAAGGTACTTTCCTTTAAAACCTCGCTTGCAAAGATTGTTTATGTCAAATAAGACAGCTCAGCATATGAGGTGGCATGAAGATGATAAGAATCAAGATGGTAAACTCAGGCATCCACGTGATGCTGAAGCGTGGAAAGCGTTCGACTCAGTCTTTCCAGATTTCGCGGCGGACCCTAGAAATGTTCGTCTTGCTTTGGCGACCGACGGTTTTAATCCATTTGGGAATCTTAGCACAAGCTACAGTATATGGCCAGTTATGTTGATACCCTACAACTTGCCCCGTGGATGTGCATGAAACAAAGCTCCTTTATTATGTCCATGATCATTCCGGGGAAGAAGGCACCGGGAAATGACATCGATGTGTATCTCCAACCGCTGATCAAGGAGTTGGTGGAGTTGTGGAATGTAGGTGTGGAGACGTACGACGCGCACGAGAAGACACTTTTCAACTTGCGTGCGGCCTTGATTTGGACGATAAGCGACTTTCGTGGCCTCGGGACATTATCCGGGTGGAATGTGCATACCGGCCTTGCGTGCCCGGCTTGCAATTTTGACTCGACTCGGTGCGCCTTCCCCACGGTCGTAAGTGGTGCTTCATGGGTCATCGGAGGTTTCTCGATGGGACGCACGAGTTTAGGTTGCAACGCAATCGCTTTAATGGGCAACGGAAAAAAGAGGACCTCCTCGGAATTTATCTGGTGAAGAAATCATAGAGCAGCTTCAGGATGTTGATGTTGAGTTTGGGAAGAAGGACGATCCGGCAAGGGCCGAGACAAAGACTGCCAGGGCTTCTGGTTCTACGCCCCAGCAATGGCGAAAGGTAAGCGTCTTCTTCGCTCTTCCGTATTGGAAAGATAATTTGCTCCGACACAGTCTGGATGTCATGCACATTGAAAAGAATGTGTGCGACAATGTGTTGTACACGATTCTCAACGAACCGAGGCAAGTCCAAAGATCATCTGCGAGGCCGGGAAAGATCTACGGGAGATGGGCGTTCGTGGAGACGCGTGGCCGGATGAGCATGACAGATTTCAACCGGCAAGATTCACCACGACAAAACCGAATAAGGAAATCTTTCTCGCTACCTTGAAGAAAATAAAAGTTCCTGACGGGTATTCAAGCAACATATCACGATGTATTGACTTGCAGGCTCGAAAGGTTACAGGGTTGAAGAGTCATGACTCACATGTGCTTATGCAACAGTTACTTCCGCTGGCCATGAAAAATACGATGCCTCTCGATGTGTCTCTCGTTTTGGTCGAGCTTTGTACTTTCTTTCGGAAGCTGTGTTCCAAGGTTTTGATAGTGGAGGAGCTCGACCAGCTGCAGCAGAAGATCATTGTTACGCTGTGTCATTTGGAGATGATCTTTCCTCCGTCATTTTCACGGTCATGGTTCACTGACAGTACACCTTGTTCACGAAACAAAGCTTGCTGGCCCGGTTCAGACCGATGGATGTATCCGTTGAGAGGTACTTGTTTAAAAATAATTACTTTAGCATTACTCCCTAGTCGCACGTTTAACCATTGATGCATTATTATTTTTATGGTTCTACTTTATAGGTTTCTTGGGAAACTTAAATCTTACGTGAGGAATAAGGCGTGGCCTGAAGGTTCAATACCGAAGGTTATATCGGGGATGAGGTCTTGTATTTTTGTTCAGTACTTCGATGACATTGAGACGTCATTCAACCGACCGCCTCGTGTAGACGATTGTCCCGAGCTCGAGCCGAGCCGGAGGCAACAGAGTTGTTAATCCCTCGTGTTGGTAAACCGGTTGGCGGGAGTGAGAAATTCAAACTCACGGCACTTGAGAAGTTCCAAGCACATCGACATGTCTTGATTAAGCGCACCAAAGTTGAACCGTACCTTCGATAAGGATTTCATTGCATACTATATATTTCCTTACATTTTATACATACTCACATTTCATTGCATGTTTAATTGCGGGAATTCGGGAGTCATGTGAAGCGTGAACTGAGGATTCGTACACAGACATCCTCCGAAATTGATAGAAAGGTCCACAGAGAATTCCAGGGTTGGTTTAGGAGGAGAATAATGAACGACCACAACCCGCACTCACCAGAATTCAGAGCTCTCGCAGTAGGCCCGCTTGACCACGCCCTAAGATATACGGCATACAATGCCAATGGTTTTAAGTTTTGCACCGTCGCACGAGATCAGGGATTGCTGACCCAAAACTCTGGTCACAGGCCTTTTCACCGTGACGTTGTTCAAGTGTTTGTGGGCGAATACCACCACGTCCAGGGGACTCACGACTGACGATTTAGGCATCACATCAGTGAATTTCTCCCGGCCTATTCACAGTGGTCAGTCTGAAGATGACGAGCCGTATATTCTTGCCTCAGAGGCCCATCAGGTTTATTATGTCGTCGATGAGAGGCACAAGGATTGGAATATGGTGGTTCACTTAAAGCCTCGGGACCTTTACGATATGGGCGATGGTGATAACGTCGCCTACGATTGTGAGCCGTTGCAGCCCGCAAGCCGAAGACTTCATCCCAGACGGCGATGACAATTTACCTATAGTTCGGTACGTTTTTTTAATTGTGGCTTTATGCAATTGAAACATTTAACTAAAGTTTTAATTGTGTTTAAACGTATTCACCTCACGCGTAACATTTTATGCAAACTTTCTTTGTAGGGATGTCGAAGAAGATTGAGAGAAAAACTTAATGCCTATGTTGTAATATGCAATCTTAAAAAAAAAAAAAAAAAAAAAATTCAAGAACACATGTTGTAGCGGTTACTTAGCCGCTACAAATCCTTAAAAAACCGCGACAAAAATACACCGTTACATGAACCGCTACAAAAACGAAAACAAACCGATTCTAATATAGTAACCGCTACAAAAACCGCGACAAAAATGAACCGTTACATGAACCGCTACAAACACGCAAACAAACCGATACTAATAATAATAACCGCTACAAAAAGTGTGACCCCAACCGCTACAAAATGCTGCGCGAAACCACCATAAATACCCCACCCAACCTCATTTAATATACATCAATTTCTTTTCTACCCACGTTTTCTCTCCGTCTTCTCAAATATTTTTACGTTTTGGAACATAGGGGTTAAGCGTACGAAGGGGTAAGTGCCGTGTAACCGGATCAATTTTAATGTTTCTCAATTCTAATGTTTCTCATATATACTAATTAATGTTTGTTATTTTGCAGTTGAACTGGATATTTTAATCAACTTTTCTTTTTCTTCCAAATACATTATTCAATAACTTGTACACATATTTTTAAACATTCAGTATTATTTTAATTACCTCTTTATTAGCTCTTATTATATCTTCCATATTTTTATTATTTTGCATCTATACAACAAGCACCTTATATATTTAAATTTCGTATTTTAATACTTTTTATTTTTATTAAAAAGATAAACTATTAATAAATAATAATTAGTTAATTACGTTGATAAATTTTATTTTTTAAAAAAAAGTCATGAAATTTGTAGCGGTTTCATGAACCGCTACTACGTTTCAAATATTTGCGGGAGAAAATGGCGGGATATGTTGTAGCGGTCAGATTAGCGGTTTCAAACCGCTACAAATATTTAAAAAAATGGTAGGAAAATTTGTAACGGTTACAAACCGCTACAAATATTCACATGGCGGCAATTTTTTTCCTTGCGAAAATATGGCGGGACAATTTGTAGCGGTTAAGAACCGCGACAAATATTCAAAATAATAAATTTAATGGCGGCAAAATTTTCAAAACATTAATTTGAAGCGGTTAAGTAACCGCTACAAGTAAATATTGTAGCGGCTAGTAACCGTGACTAAGCTCTCAGAAGAGACGTCAGACAAGCTCATTTAGTAGCGGTTATTATTAACCGCAATGAGATATAGTAGCGGTTCATATGCATGGAGTATCGGTTTTTATTAACCGTGACAAATCAGCTTGCCACAGTGAATTTTGTAGCGGTTTTTGGAACCGCGACAAATGTCATTAGTCACGCCAAAAACCGCTACAAATAGGTGATTTTAACCGCTACAAAATGTCGTTTTTTTTTGTAGTGGATGATTCAGAGAGCTACAATTGTTATGAAGACATAAAGAGCAAATTCGGACAAGAGGGCGGTCGATTTTGGAGCCGAAGTCAGATGTACAATTCTGGATTTTCGTTAGCCTTGGGGTCCACAATAAACAATTAACCAAGGATTGCGTATAGGCAAACCTAGGATCGTTCTCTCTTTTCGAGGAGCCTTTTATTGAATCCTAAGTAATCTAAGTGTCATGCAAATGAAATGAAAACAAGGGGGGATTGGGTTTTTGATTTTTAAATTAATAAACTAAAATAGAAATGTAATTTAAATGAAGCAAAGATAAAATAGAAAACGAGATTAATTAGATAAAAAATGATTAACCCAGAATTGGAATTCCATAACCTTCATCGGACAAAAAGATAATAATCAAACTTGTGATTGATTCTAGACAAACCGAAATCTCTGCATTTGTCCAAATATTCCCTCGACTAGACGATCGTCTAGCATTTGATCGAACACGTGGCGAGCTCATTGTGCGATCGCACAACGCTCTCTTAGAACCTGGTCCGACCTATGTCCTTGGGATATCAATCTAGGTATTAAATCTAATACTCATTCCGCAATCATAATCAGATCCGATTAAAATAAACAGAAACAAATTACGTTATCGATTGAAGTGCAGCCCTCCGGATTCACGAGAATCCTCAATCCATGGGTCAACCACAAAAGCTTAGCCAAACATGGCTAGGAAAAACACGAAGAAAAGATGAAGAAGAACATGATGAACAACTCAAAGAAAATAAAAAGCTTCTAATTTATTCTAAAAATCATAAAAGACGTAATGTAGAATATATAATATTGAGAATGTCTTTGTAGCCACCATCTAATCCTCCTTATATAGGAGAGATGACTAAACAAAAATAGGAAACCTCTAACAAATAGGAAACCTCTAATAAATAGGAAATCTCTAAAGATTGGTCTTTTATTACAAAATTCGGGCAAAATAAAAATCTAGAAAAATGCATCTGTCTTTAGCTCCAATTTCGTCCATCTTCATATCCGAATCAGTCTTCCAAGTCTTCATAACAATTGTAGATCTCTGAATCATCTAAAAAAGGAAAGAAGAATCAAGCTAATCGGATATCTAGATCAAAAGTTATGGCGAAAATACTACATCATTGTAAATATGGAATTTAATCATAATAAATGAGTTCAATCTAATTAAAAGCTCAAAGCCCAATTAAGTAACAAAATCCATAATTTATCAATAAAACATTCCTAAATTTATTCACCAAGAGATACAAATAAGTGTAATAATATTCAATCATCAAACCATTAGAGCCCATTTCGTTTTTAGGTTAACTTTAAGTGAGGCAGCAGCACAAACATAAATTCATTCACGTTTTTGTTAAGGAGTGGATCAAAATAGAAGTTTTGAAATTCTCTCAACTGTTCTTCATATGTTCTTCGCGTTCTTCGTGTTCTTCGTCTGTTCTTCGTTTTTCCCAGCTATGCTCGGCTAAACTTCTGTGATTAACCTAACGTTGAGGATTCCATGATTCGTCCAGAGGGCTTGTGCTTAATCGGTAACTTTACTCAATTCAGTTTTCATCTTATTGGATACAATTTCTGGAAATAGTTCGAATATTAGATTTAATATTCGGTTTGGTTCATCCCAAGGACTGAGTTCGAACTAGGTTACAGTTTTGCTGTGTGATTGCACAGTAAGACGCCACTGTTCGGACATATGTTAGGCGATCGTCTAGTCGAGGGATTCTCTGGATGAATGCAGAGATTTCGGTTCATCCAGAACCAAACGTGAGTTAGTTATATTTCGTTCAATGACAGAAGTTTCTGGAATCTAAACGTTGGGTTGATCGTTTTTAATCTGTTCTGCATATTTCGTTCTGTTTCGGTTTATTATCGTTTTTAATCTGTTTGAATAAAAAAAAACCCCCATTTTTACTGTTTCTGTTTCATTGTTGTTGTTAATCAAACCCGCTGCAAGTTCGTTGGGGAAACGACCCAGGTTCCCTATTTTTGCAAATCATTTTCGAACTTGGTTATTTTGGGAGACATGGCAAATCTCTTTCCAAAAATGGCACCGCTGCCAGGGAATTTGCATCGGTTTGATTAGTGACAGTATTGTAAATAGCTTCATTTCGGTAGTTTAGGTGGTTCGGGTGGTCGGACAGAAATTTTTCTGACCCAGATCACTCAAACCAGGTCTTATTTACAAGAAATTGGGCATTCTAAGCAAGAGTCACTCTCCTTAGGAGTGAGGTATGCCCTATTTTCCCCAAATTCCAACGTTTAGACCACTTTTTCGTTGTTTTAAGTTTTGATTCTATGATTTATACTACGATAATTTGTTTGGAGTATCTCTGATTTAGTTGAAAATTGGTACAGTGATAGAAAATGGCCAATCTCAAGGGGCCCATAGAGAATCTTCGATTCTCCATGAAGATTCTCCATGGGGTAATCTCTGTTTCGCCAAATTCCATTGTTTAGACCACTTTTTCAATTTTTGAAGTTTTTTTATTCCATTTTTGGGTTCTCCAATGGTCTAGGAGTTGCCCTGTCCAAGTCCCAAAAATTTTAAAAATCATTTGATAGTGTTTCTGGACTTGTTTTGGTCAATTTCTAGCATGGATTTTTGTTTTTGTGTTTTTGCTTTCATGTTGTAGTGTTTTTCTACTTTTTACCACTTCTTGTGGCAATTTCGTAATTCTGAGATTCTGCTTTTTTTACCACTCTTGGTGGTAGTTTCGTAATTCTGTGTGTTTGCCAATTCTGCTTTGTGTGAATGCTGCATGAGTACCAGGAATACTACTAATCCAGAAGATTTGTTGCCATTTGATCCTGAAATAGAAAGAACAATTTTTACTGCTAGAAGAGTTGTTAGGCTATAAGTCATAGGATTAATACTGAACTGGACACTGAATTGGAGTCTAATTTTGGCCATTCTGATTGTGACCATTCTGTTGATCTTTCTGATTGTGTTTCTGATAGTATTTCTGATAGTCTTGTTGTTTTCTCTGATTCTAGTAGCAATTTTGCTAACTCAGACATTATGGCAGAAGAACAGGCAAATCGTCCTACTTTAAAGGAATTGGCTGCACCTGATGTTAATTATCAACCTTTGTGCATCCAATATCCTGACATTGCTGCTAACTTTGAGCTTAAATCTGGTCTAATACACTTGTTGACTAAGTTTCATGGTCTTGCAGGTGAGTGCCCCATTAAGCATTTGAAGGAATTCCATGTAGTGTGCAGCACAATGAAACCACATGCCATTGTTGAAGATCATATCAAGCTGAGAGCTTTTCCTTTCTCATTGGACGGTGAAGCCAAGGATTGGTTGTTGTACCTTCAGCCCTTATCTATTGGGAGCTGGACTGATATTCAGAGGTTATTTCTAGAGAAATATTTCCCTTCCTCAAGAGCAGCTGCGATCAAGAATGAAATTGGCAACATTAAGCAGATCACTGGGGAGACTATGCATGAGTATTGGGAGAGGTTCAAAAGGTTATGTGCAAGCTGTCCACACCATCAGAAAACTGAAAAAGATTTGATTACATGTTTCTATGATGGTCTATCGCCGGTAGACAAAGGGTTGGTGGATGCTTCTAGCGGTGGGGCTATGAGTAATAAGACACCTGAAGAAGCTCGAGACTTGATATCCATTATGGCAGATAACTCTTAGCAGTTTGGCACCAGGGCCAATAGTACTCCTGTTTACCATATTCAAGCACCTCCAGTCCAGTATGATTCTCAGAGATTAGAGACTAGACTTGATGATCTGACTTCCCTTGTGAGGCAGCTAGGGAATTACCAGCAGAGACAGTACAGACCACAGAATTTCCAGCAGCAGTCTGCACCTCCTTTGCCTTTGCCAGCACCACCTCCTCGACCAGCCATATGTGCACCTCCACAGGGGGCACAACAACATGCTAGTAGTAGTAGTGGTGGTCGTGGTAGTTCCTCACTTGAAGATATGATGAAGCAATTTGTCACAGCCAATATGCAGTTCCAACAGCAAACTGACACTTCCATTCAGAGTTTGCAAACACAGATTAGGCAGTTGGCGACATCATTGAACCAGCTTCAACCTCAGGGGAATAACACTCTTCCTTCACAAACAATTCCTAATCCTAAGGGGAATGTGAGTGCTATCTCCCTTCGATCTGGCAAACAATTGGAGGAACCTAAACCAGCTGCAGATGTGACTTCCACATTAGAAAGAGAGTCCGAAAATGACTCTAAAAATAAAAAGGCAATGCAGCAAGGTGAAGAGGAAGACATTCCCATTCCTCTTCCTTTCCCTCAGAAAACAATTCAATCCAAGAGGTTGGTAGAAAAAGCACAAGAGAAGGATATACTTGAGACATTAAGAAGAGTAGAGATCAACATTCCTCTCTTAGATGCAGTCAAACAAATTCCTAAATATGCCAAGTTTCTGAAGGAGTTGTGCACCAACAAGAGGCGACTGAAGGGGAATGAACGAGTGAGTTTGAACCAGAATGTATCAGCACTCATCCAGCCTACCATGCCTCGTAAATGCAAAGATCCAGGACATTTACTATCCCTTGCCTTATTGGTAATTATAGATTTGATGATTGCATGCTAGATTTAGGTGCTTCTATTAATGTCATGCCTGCATCTGTTTATAAATCTCTTGGTCTTGGTCCCTTGCGTCCTACTGGTGTTATTGTTCAGTTAGCTAATAGGAGTAGTGCTCACCCTTTTGGTTTAGTTGAAGATGTATTAGCCAAAGTTAATGACTTGATATTTCCTGCTGATTTTTACATCTTAGATATGGAGGGTGAGTCTCCTAGTAGTAGGTCACCAATCATTCTAGGGAGACCTTTCATGAAAAAAGCTAGGACTAAGATAGATGTGCATTGTGGTACTCTTTCCATGGAGTTTGGTGATATATCTGTGAATTTCAATATTTTTTATGCCATGAAACATCCTAGGGAAGAGCATTTTGTTTTCTGTATAGATGTGATTGATGACGCTGTGGATGATGTTCTTACTGATTGGTGTGCTGATTATCCTGATTTTGCATCGTGAGTGATTCTCCCATTTGTGCATGTGCCGATAATGAATGGTGCTCTGTTTGCACTAACTTGGTTAAGGCCGCATTATTTGGTGATTCTGACTTGCTTAGTGATTACGCATTACTTGTGGATTCGATGTTGATTTTGAATTTGAGCTTCATCCCGATCCCGATGTGCATCCCGATTCGATTTTGATGAGCTTGCTTCGATTTTGATAAGCTGAATTCTGATGTTAACAATGAGCTGTATAGCCACAGTTGTTCTTCTGCTTCTTTGAATGTGGTTTCAGGCATTTCTAGTGTGATGGCATCAGAGTTGTTGCAACAACCACCCAAGCTTTTTCCCTCCACTGAGCAACCGCCTAAACTCGAGTTGAAATCCCTTCCAGATCACCTGAAGTATGCATTTCTGGAGGTGAATGAGCAGTTGCCAGTCATTGTGGCAAATAATCTTTTGCCTGATCAAGAAGAGAAGTTGCTAAGCTTATTGAGGGCGAACAAGAAAGCCATTGGGTGGACATTAGCTGACATAGTTGGCATCAGCCCTTCTATGTGCATGCATCAGATTCTTTTGGAAGAGGAATCTAAGCCGGTGAGGCAACCCCAGAGACGCCTTAACCCTCTTATCCTTGATGTGGTGAAGAAAGAGGTCACTAAGCTTCTGCAAGCTGGCATCATCTATCCCATTTCTGATAGCCAGTGGGTTAGCCCAGTCCAGGTGGTTCCTAAGAAATCCGGAGTCACTGTAGTAGCCAATCAGAAGAATGAGCTCATTCCTACTCGAGTTCAGAATAGTTGGAGAGTTTGCATCGACTATAGGAGACTCAACCAAGCCACTCGCAAGGATCATTACCCTCTACCTTTCATTGATCAGATGTTAGAGCGATTGGCTGGTAAGTCTCATTACGCTTCCTGGATGGCTACTCCGGATATTTCCAGATCCATATTGCTCCTGAGGATCAGGAGAAGACGACCTTCACATGCCCCTTTGGGACATATGCTTACCGAATGATGCCTTTTGGCCTCTGCAATGCACCTGGCACCTTTCAGCGTTGTATGGTGAGTATTTTCTCTGAGTTCCTAGAGGACTGCATGGAGGTTTTATGGATGATTTCACTATATATGGGTCTGATTTTGATGCATGCTTAGCTAATTTGTCTAAAGTCTTGCATAGGTGCATTGAATCTAATCTTGTGTTGAATTATGAAAAGTGTCACTTTATGGTTGAGTCAGGTATAGTCTTGGGACACATAGTGTCTAAGAAAGGGATTGAGGTAGACCCTGCTAAGATAGATGTAATTACTGCTTTGCCTTATCCCGCTTCTGTTCGGGAAGTTCACTCTTTTCTTGGTCATGCAGGTTTCTATCGAAGTTTCATTCGAGATTTCAGCAAGACTGCTCGACCCTTGTTTAACCTCCTGCATAAGGACATTGACTTTGTATTTGATGAGGAATGCAAGGCGGCCTTCGATCACTTGAAGCGTTGCCTGACTACAGCCCCAGTGATCCAGCCCCCTGATTGGTACCTCCCTTTTGAGTTGATGTGCGATGCTTCCAACTATGCGGTTGCTGATATCTTGGCACAACGGGTCGATAGAGCTTCTCATGTAATTGCATATGCTTCAGGACTTTAGATTCTGCTCAGTCTAATTACACTACCACTGAAAAGGAGTTGTTGACTATTGTCTTTGCTTTTGATATGTTTAGGTCATATCTGCTAGCTAGTAGAGTAATTGTTTTCTCTGACCATGCTGCTTTAAAGTTCCTGTTGAAAAAGGCAGATGCTAAGCCACGACTCATTCGGTGAATGTTATTGCTACAAGAATTTGATGTAGAGATTCGAGACAGAAGTGGAGCACAAAACTGGGTAGCTGACCACTTGAGTCTCATTATCCATTCTCCCTCTCATCCCTCTTCTATTCGGGATGATTTCCCTGATGAGCAGCTTCTACAGCTGCAAGTTAAGATCCCATGGTATGCTAATCTGGTTAACTACTTGGTAGCTGGTGTTTTTCCTGTAGACTCCACTAGGGCCCAAACCTTGAAATTGAAAAGTGAGTCTAAATATTATGTTTGGGATTACCCTTATTTTTGGAAGTTTTGTAGTGACCAGGTGGTTAGGAGATGTGTGCCTAATCATGAATTTCACTCCATATTTCATTTTTCTCATGCTTCTGCCTGTGGTGGTCACTTTGGACCCCATAGAACTGCTAGGAAAGTGTTAGAATGTGGTTTATTTTGGCCTTCCCTGTTTCATGATGCCCATTTGTTTTGCAAGTCATGTGATAAGCGTCGAGGGTAGGGAGTATTTCCGTAGGCATGAGATGCCCCAAAACCCTATATTGTTTTGTGAGATCTTTGATGTTTGGGGTATTGATTTTATGGGTCCATTTCTGCTTCATATGGTTATACTTACATACCGCCGGGTTGTTGATTATGTCTCGAAATGGGTTGAGGCGAAAGCCACCCGGACTAATGATTCTTACGTGGTGGTGGACTTTGTTAGGTCTAACATTTTCTGCAGGTTTGGCATTCCTAGAGCTATTATTAGTGACCAGGGTTCCCATTTTTGCAATCGAAGCATGGGTGCCTTGTTACGCAAGTATGGAGTGCTTCAAAAGGTTTCCACAGCATACCATCCTCAGACCAACGGTCAGGCTGAAGTCTCAAATAGAGAGATTAAGCAAATCCTTCAGAAGACTATCAACTCTACCCGGAAAGATTGGAGTAAGCGACTAGATGATGCTTTGTGGGCATATCGCACCGCCTACAAGACTCCGATTGGGATGTCTCCCTATCGGATTGTCTTTGGTAAGGCATGTCATCTTTCGGTTGAGTTGGAGCATCAAGCCTATTGGGCCATTAAGCAATGTAACATGGATTTGGCTAAGTCTGGGATGGAACGGAAGCTGCAGTTGCAAGAGTTAGATGAGTTGAGATTGGATGCCTATGAGAGTTTATGGTTGTACAAGGAGAAGACTAAGGCATTCCATGATAAGCATATTCTGAGGAAAGAATTTTCTGTGGGCCAGAAAGTTCTTTTGTTTAACTCTCGTCTGAAATTTATGCCTGGTAAGCTTCGATCTAGATGGGATGGCCCTTTTGTGATCACTAACATATTTCCCTTTGGTGCTGTTGAGCTATGTGATCCGCCCACAGGACGAACTTTTAAGGTAAATGGGCATTGCCTCAAGCAATTTCATGAGGGATCCCAGCAGCAGCCTGAGGAAGCATAGATTCTCCTCATTGATGCCACTTAGCCTCCATAAACCCTTGGGGAGTATTCTTATTTCTTCCCCCTCTTTCTCTTTTATTTGTTTTCATTTTTGCACTTTGCTTTTCAAAAATAAATACAGTCTCTCTTTCCATGATTGCTACATATTATGAACGTGGACATTTTGGTTTTAATGGATCATTCTGTTTGGTCTACAATTCTTGACTCTTCGATTACATGTCTTGGTAGTTGATTTGATGTTGTTGATTGCCTAAGTTGGTATTGACCTTGTGAGGTTTTGGGCCTGCATGAATGGAATTCATCTTTTGCCATTCTTTCTTTCATGTGTGCATCTCTCATGATTTGTGTTCTCTAGAACTTGCTCCTTTTCTTTTGAAACTACATTTTTCACTTACATGCATAAGTATGATGGAAGCTTGTTTTCTTTCTTTTATTTTCCCCACTTTGGCCAAATAGCCTTTCCCTTGCATTATGATTCCTTTGCTAGCCCCTTTGTGCCTTTTGATCCATTCTTTTCTAAACCACATTACAAGTCTAAGCGTAAAATCATTTTATTCCGCACCTTGGAAATTTATTGAGCATTGGTTTCACCCAGGTTTTGTGTTTAAGTGTGGGGGTTGCTCAGGAGTGCAACAGTTTAAGTGTGGGGGAAGATATTTGATTTTGTCATTGTGATTATAAAGAAAAAAAAAACAAAAACAAAAGAAAACAAACAGAAAAGAAAGAAAGAAAAAAGAAAAGAAAATACATAGAAGGAAAGGAGATATATACGGAAAAAAAAAAAAAATCATACATAGAGAGAATGATTGTGTAAATCAGTGCTCTTTTTAATTTCTTTGGTGCTTAGCCTCTCATTCCATACTATTACCTTCCTTCACCCTAGCCCCATTACAACCTTTAATAACAAGCTCTCTTGATTTGTGCATGTATGTGTTATGAGTAGTGGAGACGTAGAAGTTGAGCAACCTTATGGTAGAACAATTTTCTTGAGTAGAATTTGAGCGATACACTTATTTACCCTAAACACTTGAGAGATTGATTGATTGAGGGCATCCTTTGAGAGACCATCTTTTGTAATTAGCATCATTGATTGAGATTATCCTGAATTGTAATTTGAGATGAAAGGATTTTGGTCTTGATTGTTTGGTCTTTTGAAGCTTTGTGTCCAGTGGTCAATTTTTGCATTGTTAGCAACTGTTAGAAAAGAAGAGTCTTTCCTTTTAGTCTTTTTCTTTGAATTTTGCTCAGGAGTGCAAAAAGATAAGTGTGGGGGAATTTGATAATTGAATATTTTATACACTTATTTTTGTCTCTTGATTAATAATTTAGGACTCTTTAGTTTATAAATAATGGCTTTTATATTCATTTGGGATTTGGGCATTTGATTACATTTTAGCCATTTTTAATGATAAAATTCTAGTTTTACATTGCTTCACTATTTGTACCATAACTCTTGAACCAGACATCGGATTTGCCTCATTTTTGTCTCATATTTCAGATGATTCAGAGAGCTACAATTTTTATGCGGACATAAAGAGCATATTCGGACAAGAGGGCGGTCGATTTTGGAGCCGAAGTCAGATGTGCAATTCTAGATTTTATTTGGACTCGAATTTTGTAATTAAAGTCTAGTTTTATTTTATTTCTGTTTTGGCCTGAACCATTAGAGCCCATTTCTTTTTTAGGTTAACTTTAGGTGAGGCAGCAGTGCAAACATACATTCATTCACGTTTTTGTTAAGGAGTGGATCAAAATAGAAGTTTTGAAATTCTCTCAACTGTTCTTCATATGTTCTTCGCGTTCTTCGTGTTCTTCGTCTGTTCTTCGTTTTTCCCAGCCATGCTCGGCTAAACTTCTGTGATTAACCTAACGTTGAGGATTCCAGATTCGTCCAGAGGGCTTGTGCTTAATCGGTAACTTTACTCGATTCTGTTTTCATCTTATCGGATTCGATTTCTGGAAATAGTTCGAATATTAGATTTAATATTCGGTTTGGTTCATCCCAAGGACTGAGTTCGAACTAGGTTACAATTTTGTTGTGCGATTTCACAGTGAGACGCCACTGTTCGGACATATGCTAGGCGATCGTCTAGTCGAGGGATTCTCTGGATGAATGCAGAGATTTCGGTTCATCCAGAACCAAACGTGAGTTAGTTATATTTCGTTCAATCACGGAAGTTTCTGGAATCTAAACGTTGGGTTGATCATTTTTAATCTGTTCTGCATATTTCGTTCTGTTTCGGTTTATTATCGTTTTTAATATGTTTGAATCAAAAAACCCCACATTTTTACTGTTTCTGTTTTGCTGTTGTTGTTAATCAAACCCGCTGCAAGTTCGTTGGGGAAACGACCCATGTTCCCTATTTCTGCAAATCATTTTCGAACTTGGTTATTTTGGGAGACACGGCAAATCTCTTTCCAATATGCATTTTTTTTTTTTTTTGATAAGATGCCAAGATGCATGTTGTTGACCGCTCAACCTACAGATCGTGATAGGCTAGCCCACGGGTTTGTTGTGGGCATTTGAATTTCATTTTTTTTTTTAAGAGTAGTGAGAGTAAAGTTTTTGTCTAGGGGTATTTATGAATTTTGTGGGGATTAAATTACAAGAAAAATTAAAATGGTCTTAACTTTGTTGCATCTTAATTTTAAATTTTAACAATAAGAATATAAGTGGTTCCATGTGTTTTTTTTTATCTAATTTTTAGGTTTAGGGTGATAGTTAAGATTATAAATATCATTAAATTATTTGAACCAGGAGTGTATATGGAGTGTAAACCACATTACTTGAACACTAGGATGTACTCGCGAGATAAAAATCTATTAAAAAAAACAGAGAAAAGGGATTAGTATACCATAGCTTAAAAATCTCATTACTACATATTTTTTTTAAAAAAAATCACTATTATATGTCCTCGATTCTTCGTAAAGGCGTTGATTGATATCCGCCAACCCTAAAAACGTTAAGAAAAGATTAAAACAAAATGTACGGTCTGTATTATGACAAACTCGAATCTAAATTCTCAAAAATATCAAAGCATGATGGACCCCTCTATCACGATTGTCAATAGCCCAACCTTCCAAAGAAAAAAAATAGTAAAATACTTGGATAAAAACATGTTATATTTCTGAGGGTTGGTGTGAATTGTTTAATTATATTTATTAAATATAAACATTATATTTGCAGGTTGGCAGACCAATGGTGGGCTTGAATTGGCTAAATGCCAGCCTTTCAAGATGTAGGTTGCTACTAACAGGGGTTGATATAAGTAGTAAGCGGCTTATGTCGCTTAAGCAAGGTCTCGGATTCAAGCTTGTGAACATAGAAAAGCCGTGTTGGGAGACTCTCCCATCATAGCTAGGTGTGCGACGCGAATCGGATCCGGATTAGTCAGGGCGAAGCTTTAGATACTAGATGGGCAACCAAAAAAAAAGGATGTAGATTGCTCCAACTTGAACCGTATAACCGTGAGCTGGCCTCTTTTTTTTTTGGCTCTACCCAAGGTTCATATATAATTTCAAAAATCACATAAAACCCTAAATCTCTTATTGGATTACCATATATTCCCTAAAAGGTCACAAAATCCTTGAAGGATTTGGCATATATAGAAGAGATCGAAGGGGGCAAGGGAAATCTCTTACTTAAGCTTTGAATCAATGAAAGTGGTGGAAGAGGAAGACCACCCTCCTCTGATATTTTTGACATTACGCGACATTTGATTTTTAAAATTTTAACTTAAGTGTTTTAAGAAATATATAGTTAAATTTCATGCGTATTGCGTTTTAATTTCATTAATTAGATAGAATGTTTATTTTCGTTTAGACTTTGTTTAGCTATTAGTCTTTCATTTAGTTTAGTTTATTTAACATTTTATTTACTAAAATGTGCATTTTTGAGGACTTCAATGATAATTTAACCATACTTGATCAGATCCTAACAATTAATTATGCCTTTGGATCAATAAGCTAGTATTCTATTTTTGTAAAGGTTTTTTTTTTCGGGATATGCTAAATCTACACTATCCTAATTAATGTTTCCCCCGTTTTTCTTGTATTCTCACAAATATAAAGGAACAAGTCCAAATATAGCATATGAACCTTATACTACGTTTGTTGGCTTTGATTTGCTTGGGAACCACAAGAACTGGTTTTCTGACATTTGAGGTGTTCCGATCCACACCCAAGTCTCTTCTTGGTTGGTTATTCGAACGTGAAAGAGAACAAATCAAACACATAACCAACCAAATTTATTCGTTCATTCATCCACTTGATTCCATTTTCTCTCCTCTCTCGCATGGCTATTGTCAGGTATATTTAGTTTTCATATTTTCTTGTTCTTTGACATAAATGAGTATGTAAAATTTATATATAGTTTCAGAATAACAACAAAACATGAACATTGTGATATATAGAGGTGCAGTTTTACCTGGTTTCTTCGAGGTTGCTTGAATATCTTGAGCCATTAAAATTAATTAAAGAAAAATTAAATATATTCTTCTTTTTTATTCTCTCGTAAAAGAAATGGGGCTGAAGCCAAAGCCTGATTCAGTTTGTATTTCTATATTCAAACAAAGAACATAAGCTTGGATATAGAAATTACTTTGGTTCATTAAAACTCTGCAAGTTAGGTTCTACAAAGCAATACATGAAAAGATTGAAATGAAAATAAATTAATTTAACCTATCCAAGTTTTCATCCCTACAACATGCTTTTCTCTTTATAAAAATTTCATTGAACTGCATTTATTTATAAGCTATTTATAAGCAATACATGTAATTTGTTCATGAAACTTTACACCCAGCATATAAAAAACATGTTGTAACCAAAAGGTTCGAGATCTTATTTATGAAAATATCAAATATATAATATTTTCTCACATTTTGTATATTACTATACGTACTAGAAAAATCGAATTGACAATGTAACCTCAGCTCCCACTAATAGGAAAGCTTTTCAGCCCATTAAACGACAAAACCATTGGCGTGTGCTTGTCAAGTACTGTTTCTATAAACATATATGGCTCCTCAAAATGTTAGGGTTTGATACCTTCGTCCTTGGGCTCAACTGGCAAAGGGGTCGAATATTCTTACCAAAGGGAGGGGATTCGATCCTGAAGTTGGTCAAGACACTGAGGAAGGCATTCTGGGTGATGTGAACTTGTGGAAACACAAACTGAGGTGGAGACATGTATACTCTCAATCGTGTATGTCCTGGGGAGCAAAGTCAAAACGCCCTGCCCTTGGACTGTAGGTGAACTCAACCCCTCTCCTAAAATTTTCTTATCAAAAAAAAAAAATGTTAGGGCTTGATGCCTAATAAATTTTGTGTATTTAATGGAAAGTGATGTATGAGTTGTTCGAGCTTAGTGAAATTTGCAAACAATGTAGTTTATTAATTTGTTATATATTCTATATTTTTATATTAACTATTGTATGAATATGTACGAAAAATATTGATATTGATGTTTATTTTTTATGTCATGGGAATTGAAGTAAAGATTTAGATTTTTGCTTTTCAGAATCAAATGTTAATGTATATCTGCTCCGTTGGAGATTGAAAGCACCAACCTTTGGGGAGAAAGGTTGCTGGTGCAATGGCAACAATGGTGAAAGGCCTCTTTAGAGGACTCAAAAATAACATTACCAACATATTTGGTAAGACCAAACTTCTCACAAACCAATTTCAATTGATGTATCTAATACATTTAATTTTTTAGGGTTAAATATCATTTTTGCCACGGAAGTATTGGTTAGACTTAGAGAGCATTTAGCACCCGAATTTTTTTTTTGATATCATTTTTACCCTGTAAGTTTACAAAAAGGAGCAAATATGCCCCAAAAGTTTTTTTTCAGAAGCAGATTTGCCTTGGAAGTTTTTTTTGTTTTGAGCAAATTTGTTCTAGAAGTTTACAAAAAAGAGCAACATACAATTCAACGGTCAAGATCAACCAATGGGCAAGATTGCTATGTTTTTAAACTTTCGGGGCAAAAATGATACAAAAAAAAACTTCTAGGGGCTGAATGCTGCCTAGCCAATTCTTCCGTGTTAAAATGGTATTTAACCCAACTTTTTATTCTAAACATCAAATACTAATAAGTGGTAATGTTGGTCAATTTCCTTATTTTAATCTTAATTAAAATTAGCAAATCTGTTAATTAGAAAAATAGAAATATAATATGCTAATGTTATTTTTTTTTTCCAACAAATATAAGATTGTTTAGATGATCTTGAAATGATTTTTTTCTCTCTCTCTCTATTTATATATACATACACTTTTTCTTTTACTCTTCTGCCTCTGGGAGATTTCGATCGTAAATTTAAACTTTGAAATTCAAATTAAACTAGGTCCAAAATGAAACGCTAGTGGCTGTTCTAATTACCAATCACGAAGCTATATATATATATATAGAAAATGTATTAACTGAATATATTTGCAATAAAATTACAGAAGAGAGAGAAGAAAATATTGGAATTCAGATTGGATTCCCAACAGACGTAAAGCATGTTGCCCATATTGGATTGGATGGTTCATCAGCAAATACACCAACTTGGGTGCGTTCAATAAGTTTGACTGCCTAATTTCTCTCAAGCTTTTTATTTAAGGTTTTTGACTTAAAATTAAAGAAATATTTTGACGATTAATAATACTTTTTTTTTTCCTTCTCGAAAAAGCATGACATGAAAATTAGATTTTTGAATTTTGCAGATGACAACATTAAAAAGTAGTGCACCAGAAGCTCCAGAACTGTTGGCAGCCGCAGCACCAGCAGTAAACTCCACCGTGAGACCAGGTATTTATATATCAATTGATTAAGTCTTCCTTTCCATTAGACCAAAAAATTAAATGAACTTCATAATAGACCCAAGTTCAAAATGAATTAGTAATTTAAGGAGTTTATTCGGGTTAAACTAATTAAGATCTTAATTCATTTTATCTTCCAAATTTATATTTTTTCCCTCAAATTATCGTTATTAATTTTATATATTAAGAAGGTTTGTTAATTGTAAAGTAAAGATTAAATAGAATATTTTAGGCAAACCAACAAACAGTGGCGGTTCTTGGAGAAAATGTTTGGGGGCCAAATGTATACTCATTAACTAATTAAAATTATGATTATATAACATTTTTAAAATATTATATTAAATTTTACATTATATTAAAAAAAAATAAAAAATCTAAGGTTTGTTATGATTTCTTGGACTTTTGATATTATAGGTAAAATGATAATAATTTGTTAATTATTCATACAAATGATTTCTTGGACTTTTGATACTTTTTCTTCTTAATTTTGCACGTTAGGTGGTTAAGAAGAAAATTTGAGATTTTGGAGGGTTAGAATTAATGTTTTGAGGATTGGGAAAAGTTATAAAAAAATCTCGGGAATTTCTAGAAATTGCAATCAATAAGAAAAGGACTAGGAAAAATTACTGAAAAATACCCATAGTTTTCAGAAATTGTAGCACTCTCTACGAAGTTTTTAAATATTTGTACTTTAGTCCCTTTTAAAAAAAAAAACATTTAAAAAAAAAAAAAACCTAAACATTTTTTTTGGGGGGTCATGGCCCCCTCTGGCCCCATACCAACAAATATTTTTTTTTATAAATAACCAACTTAATCAATTTAGTTATATTAATAAATTAGTTATCTATTTTTTATATATATTTATGACTGGATAGAGTATTACTTTACATATATTATATATTCAAATTCAATTCAATATATTTGAATCTTATTAATCACATAATAAATAGTTTCCCATGTATTTAACGAAATCTTAAAAAGAAATTATATTTTATTCATGATGTATATATTGATTGCAAATGATTACATAAAATTTAGTAACCTATTTTTCCTAAAAAATAATAATCATCTCCTCATTTTTGCGCAGATAATAAAAACAACACAAGAGGTGAGGCGATTCGGAGCATCAAAGAGATTCCAAGGTCCAAACCCGCTAAAGAGACCTTTTTTAATTCCCCGACCCAACGGGGCTCCGACGAACATGAGCAAATTAGACGTCACCGACACACCAATACGGAGCCCTCGTCGGATTCTTCAAGTCGGGGCTCAACCCGACATGCCAGACGACACCGAAGCACAAATCAAGCCGGTGAGCTGACGTCAGAAGATACGACGGGGGTGGTGAAAGCGGCGGCACCAAAACATCATCGTCGGAGGAAGTCAAAGACGGCAAACGGAGATGGGTCGGGGAGGTCGTCAAGGAAATCTTCAAAAGGGAATTCATTGAGCGAGATCTCTTTTACGGATATGGAATCTGGGGACGCCACAAAACATTGTGAGAGTCTTGCTTGAGGCGACAAGGGAAAAGGGAGGAAGGTAATGAAGAAATTTTGGCTTGATGCCATCCTCTCTAGTCAGAGGTGGGCCTCAATCCTTTTCTTTTTTGGGTAATTGTGGCTTTAACTCCAGCCATTTCAATCCTACCTCTTCACTACTTCTTTCCCAACAAAAAATAAGATGGTTTTGCCATTTTGCTACCTGTTTTATTCTCTTCTTTTTCTCGGATATGTAATTGGAAGGAAAGAAGGATTAGACTTAATTCGACATAGATTTTTCCCCATAAGTTTATAAACGAATTTTTATAGAGTATTCATATCATAAATCTAATAGAAGAGCACTCAAAAGAAGTTATAGGGTTAAGTAGCAATTTTGTTCCAGAAGTACAAATGTGAAGCAATATTTCTTTGGAAGTTTTTTGTGCTCAATTTTGCCCCAAATATGTCCAAAAATGTAACAATGTTATCCTCCACTAACACGTCTGTCATGTTGGCACCCTCAAGTGTGATACCCTCACACTCAAGTGTGATGTCCTCCTCACTCACATTCACAGGCTAACTGTTGAGGTGTACGTTCTTCCAATATTCTTGTTCTTTTTCTAGTCAACCATTGAAAAGAATCAAGAAGATTATCAACACATACCAGGGGTTGATTAAGAAGATTATCACACATATATATAGATTGAAATTTGCAAGATTATCATCAAACAAAAAATAAAGAATATTATCGACGCATACCAGACTGGAACAAGGCACGATCAGGCCGATTCGAGGAGGCGACTTGCCTAAGATCGTGAAGCCACCAGTCCATCCGAGTTCGAACGCCTCAACTTCGTCGTTAGTCTGTCTTTCGAATGCCTCAGCTTTGCCGATCAGGTTTGGGTCTGCCCGGTTTCAAGCTTCTATCTTAGTAGGGAAGGTCTCTGTGAAGATGAAATGGATTGGTCTCAGCTCCGCAGTGGTTTGGGTTCAAATAGGAAGATGAGGTTTTCAGCATTTGGAGGAGCTGGGAGGTGCTTGTGGAGATGCATGTGGTGTGATATCCAGTGTGATAGTATCTTTTTTACTTTCTAACTTCTCAATTTCATTTTAATATTGTAATAAAATATAAGAAAAAAAGATCTCATTTTCTTTTCTATTTTAATATTGATCATGATTATTTATTAAAATTAATAATCATCACTGAAATTAATAATAAGATATTAAAATCTTATAATCATAATAAATAATAAATATTCCTATTTGAAATTCATAAATTAAATAGAAAAATGAAATTAATATGTATAAATTATAATCCTATTTGAAATTCAGAAATTAAGTAGAAAAATGAAATTAATATGTATAAATTAGAAATCCATTTTTAAATTTTAAATATTATAAAAAATTTATAACGGATCAGTTTATCACACCGGAAGAAGTTTGTACGGTAGTGAGTGAGTGAGTGAGGAGGACATCACACTCGAGTGTGCCAACGTGGCAGGCGTTTGTTAGGATCTCAACCGTTGGTGGAGGACAACATTGCTACGTTTTTAGACTTCCGGGGTAAAATTGAGCCTTAAAAAACCTCTAGGTCAACATTGCTCATGTGCGTGTACTTCCGGGGCAAAATTGCTACTTAACCCAATTATATATAATCCCATGTGAATTTCATTAGTATATTCTTCCAGACACCAAACCACAAGAACCAGAAATTGAGTGACAGCTCTCTAGAGCTCTTCCCCCTTCATTATCCGGCAACTGCTGTCAAATAACAAAAAGGGAAAATTATTTGTAACAAAGGATCACAAATTTTTGAAATTATTTCAAGGGAAGGAGGTCCTTCTTTTTTGAAAATCAAATGATTAATATGTCCTTTACATCAATGTAAAAGGCAACAATGTATATAAAAAAAAAATAACAAGGGAGAATAACAAACAAAAAACAATTAAAATTACAAAATCCCAAAATTTATAATCAAATTTTTATAGAGTACTCATATCATAAATCTAATAGAAGAGCACTCAATTATATATAATCCAATGTGAATTTCATTAGTATACTCTTTCTGACACCAAAGTGCAACAGGCACTAGAAATTGAGTAACTACACTCTAGAGCTCTTCCGCCTTCATTATCCAGCATTTGTCATGCACCGTAAGGAATGCCAGATGTTTTTGTGCAAAGACTGACAGAATGTACAAATAAAGAAAATGGTTAAATAAATATTTTTCTTTTATTTAATTGTATTTTGTAACTTAGTTCGCCTTGTTGGTTATTGTAACTTAATTAGCTTTGTTAGTTAACTTTCTGTTGTAACAAATTCATTGGGTCCACATGTGTATATTGGTTTTCAATATAAGGACAAGTAGGCTGTACAGGAAACACAATTTCAATAATATTTTTTCCTCAGTTTCAGATTTCTCTCTCTGCTTCATTTCGTTCTCCCCTTTCTTCCTCTTCGAAGCTCATCGATCACAGGTTCATTCTGGAACCTTAGATCGATTTTGCTCCTAGCTTCGGTTTGTTTCATGGTATCAAAGCCGAATCACCATTGTATTACACTGAAGCCAGGCAGAGTGCAAACTTTGATTTGTGGCACCATCGTTTAGGTCACACTTCACTTGCTACTTTACGCATTTTACATAAACAATTTCCTTTTATACACTGTCAATCACACTCTGATCCTTGTGATGTTTGCCATATGGCTAAGCAAAAGAAACTTTCATTTCTGTAAGCACATCCTCCGTAATAAAATTTTCTCTTTGATCCATACCGATATTTGGGGTCCATTTGCTGTCAATTCTATTAGAGGTTATAAATATTTTTTGACTATTGTAGATGATTTTAGCCGTTACACTTGGATTTTTCCTATGAAATCTAAATCTGAAGTTCGTGTTCATCTACAAAATTTTATTCTATTTGCTGATATTCAGATCATTCGGTCTGATAATGGTCTAGAATTTTCCATGGATTCCTTTTATAAATCCAAAGGCATCATACATCAAACTTCTTGTGTTGAGACACCTCAACAAAACGGTATTGTAGAACGCAAACACCAGCATATTTTGAACGTTGCTCGTGCACTTTTATTTCAAGCTAATCTCCCAAAGGCTTTTTGGTGTTTTGATGTTTCTCATGTTGTTTTTCTCATTAATTGTTTGCCTTCCCTACTCCTTCATCAATTGACGCCCTTTTCTTTGCTGCATAATAGATCTCCTTCCTATTCTGAGTTTCGGGTTTTTGGTTGTCTGTGTTATGCCTCTACTAATGCGGCAAATCGCTCAAAATTTGATCCTCGTGCTTCTAAATCTATTTTTCTTGGTTTTCCTAAACATACAAAGGGATATTTGCTCTTTAATGTTCATACCAATCAAATCTTTATTTCTCGAGATGTCAATTTTTACGAGTCTTCTTTTCCTTATCCTTTGCATTCATCACATGATAGTGTCATTCCCCTTCCCTCTGATGTACCACCCCTTGATGATCATTCTGTCATACCTGATCCTATTTCTGACAGTTCTGCCCTACCTGTTTCAGATTCTTCTCCTATTTCTGATCTGTCTTCCGCTATTTTTGTTTCTCCTCCTTTACCTACTTCTCTTGTTCCTCATAGAACACATAAACCACCTCGTTACTTGCAGGATTACTATTGTTCAACCTTGACTACTTCGGCTGTTCCATTCTCTTCAGGTGATAAGTATCCTTTCTCTTCTAAATTTTCTCCTTCTTTACCTTCTTCTTATCAAAATTTTTGTCTCACACTTTCCACAGATGTCATTCCCACTACCTATCGCCAAGCCTCTAAACATAAGCATTGGCGTGATGCCATGGATGCTGAAATAGTTGCTCTTGAACAGAATAAGACCTGGACTTTGACCCCTTTGCCGCATGGTAAGCAACCCATTGGTTGTAAATGGGTATTTACAAAGAAATACAAATCTGATGGTTCCCTTGATCGCTACAAAGCTCGGTTAGTAGCTAAGGGTTTTACCCAGACTGAAGGTATTGATTATTTTGACACCTTTTCTCCCGTTGCTAAGATGACCACTGTTCGTCTCTTGCTTGCTCTTGCTTCTGCTAATAATTGGTACCTTCACCAACTAGATGTAAATAATGTTTTTTTACATGGTGATTTGACTGAGGAAGTTTATATGGTTATGCCTCTTGGTTTTTACTCTACTGACTCTTCTCTTGTTTGTTGACTTCAAAAGTCACTTTATGGCCTCAAACAAGCTAGTAGACAATGGTTTCATAAACTCTCCTCTGCTCTTCTTTCTGCTGGATATGTGGAGTCCAAGGCCGATTATACCTTGTTTATTAAGGCTACTAGTTCTAGTTTTACAGCCTTATTAGTCTATGTGGATGATATTCTTCTTACTGGTAATGATTTGTCTGAAATTACTAGTGTTAAATCTACTCTGGATCTTCTTTTTAAGATTAAGGATCTTGGTTCAGCCCAATACTTTCTTGGTCTTGAGATTGCTCGTAGTACTTCCGGAATTTCCTTATGTCAACGCAAGTTTGTTATGGATCTTTTGACTGATACAGGTTATCTTGAGTGTAAGCCGGCTTCTACTCAAATGGATCCAAAGGCCAAGCTAAGTGTCAATTCTGGTTCCCCCTTGACTGATGTTACTTCTTATCGTCAACTTGTTGGGCGGCTTTTGTACTTGACCACCACCAGGCCTGATATTTCTTTTGCCACCCAACAATTGAGTCAATTCATGGCTGCTCCTACTGATCTTCATCTTCAGGCTGCTAATCTGGTTCTCCTAAGACTTGAAATCCACTCCCTCTCATGGCCTTTTCTTTCCTTCTACTTCTGATTTATCTTTAAAGGGCTTTAGTGATAGTGATTGGGCTGCTTGCCTTGATTCTAGACGTTCTATTACTGGTTACTGTGTGTTTCTTGACAATGCACTTATTTCTTGGAGATCAAAGAAGCAAAGTGTAGTCTCTATTTCCTCTTGTGAAGCTGAGTATCGTGCTCTTGCCATGACCACTTGCGATATCCAATGGTTATTGTATTTGTTAGATGATTTACGCATTTCCAGATCTCATGTTACACCTCTATATTGTGATAGCCAGTCCGCCATTCAGTTGGCCTCTAATCCCACATTTCATACTCGTACTAAGCACATTGACTTAGATTGCCATCTCATTCGTGACAAGGTCAAAGATGGTGTTATTCGCTTGTTACCAGTTCGTTCTCAACATAAGCTGGATGATGTCTTCACTAAGCCTCTTGCTTCTGGTCCTTTTCATTCTCTTACTTCTAAGCTGGGCATGATTGACACCACTGCTCCAGCTTGTGGGGGGCTGACAGAATGTACAAATAAAGAAAATGGTTAAATAAATATTTTTCTTTTATTTAATTGTATTTTGTAACTTAGTTAGCCTTGTTGGTTATTGTAACTTAGTTAGCTTTGTTACTTAACTTTTTGTTGTAACAAATTCATTGGGTCCACATGTGTATATTGGTTTTCAATATAAGGACAAGTAGGTTGTACAGGAAACACAATTTCAATAATATTTTTTCCTCAGTTTCAGATTTCTCTCTCTGCTTCATTTCGTTCTCCCCTTTCTTCCTCTTCGAAGCTCATCGATCACAGGTTCATTCTGGAACCTTAGATCTATTTTGCTCCTAGCTTCGGTTTGTTTCAAAGACACTTTGATGGAGGTTTCTAGATTGATGTAGATACTTGTACACAAATATAGTATTGTATAGAGAATTCTAGAACTCTCATGTAAAGGAGAAATATCTAGATATTTTGGGAGAAGGTTCTGGAGAACCAATCTCAGCCATAGGATATTTTAGATCTTAGCCGTTCATTAAGGAGGTGGTTTTCCTATAAATTGGAGGTGCCTCTCTCATTCGTAACCATCAAAAAACAATACAAGTCATTTGATGTCAAGAGCTTCTCTATAGAATTCTCATACCCTCTGTAAAGTTTTCTTAGTCCTTTGTGTTCTTTGCCTACTTGTGAGGGATCGGCTGACTTAGCCAGGATCAAGGGGAGTGATCAAGCTAAAGCCGACATGGTTTTGGGAGGTTTTTTCTAAGACCGTGACAACATGGTATCAGAGCTTTGGTTCGAAGCTTTGAACGTGGTTTGTGGGAGCCATTGTGTAGACAAGGATGTCGAGCACGACTGAGGACATTGTGATTGTTGGAGAAGAGAAGGGTAGGGAAACTGAAGCTCCTTACCAACCAAAGAAGGCTCGAGGCACGAGTAAGTCTCGCCAAGCTACGAATATTGCCACCTTAACAGTAAAGGTGGAGGCTTTAGAAGAGGCCTTACAAGATGTAGTTACTAGGGTGGATAAGGTGGAAAGTGACTTTGTAACACTTGAAAGCCACACCCTAGACCAATTAGACAATGTGAGGTTGGATCTTGATCCACACCTCAATGTCGAGGAAGAACGAGATGAGTCCATGAGGCGACTCAAGGCAAAGGTGATGGATGACATCACAGCCATGCAGGAATAACTTAACTCTCTTAAGAGTTCTTTGGAGAGTCAAGCCAAGACTCCATCGGTAGCTGGTACCAGTGGAGCAAGGGAGGTGATGTTAGGATCCGTACACGCAGAAGAATAAAAATTTTTCACGAATCCCATAGGCGGATCGCTCAATAGCGTTTAAATCTGGATTTAGGGTTTCCGAATCATACCTATGCGGAGGGTTCAACGTTCCGTTGGCATTTGCGCCTGGAACCTCATGCGCCGCAGACGTCGTACGTGTCGAATGAGGAGGCATCCTTTTCGTGCTTCTTGATCACGTGGGCTAACGCCTTCTTGTTCGATCAGACAGGAGCAGACTACGCGTGTCCTCTCCCTCTACCGGTATCCACACGAACGGCCTTCAACACTGACGTCAGCGTGCTAGCACCTCAGTATTCTTGCGTCTCTCTCTTTTTTCTCTCTAGGGTTTTGTGTTTTGCGGCCGTCTAATTCATCCGTAGTTTAATACGACTAGATCAGCATCTGTAGATCTAATCTAACTACTTGATCCGAATTAATAGGCCTTCAGATTTAATTTATATTAATAAATTAAATCAAGATATGATATGCTTATATTTAATTTAAAATGAGATCCGATATCTCAGTTCAAATTAAATCTGATATGCAATATCTTTATTCGAAAATTAAATCTGAGACACAATATCTCAATTTATTATAGTTATTTAATTTATCAAATAAATTAAATACTATATATAATAATATTATTATCAATAAATAATATCATAATTATTTTCGAATTTATTAGTATACACACACACACACACACACACACACACACATCCTAGATTAAATAAGTATTCATTAAATCTTAAACACATTTAAGATTCAATGAATCTGGACACACTTGCTCGTGTTGGGCCATTGTTGTGTGCGACCTCGTAGGCCCACATGAGATTGGCGGCGGGCCAATATCAGTATCAGCCCACAAGTCGCAAGCGGCCTCTAGCAAGACATTGCGACTACCCAATTCATATGGGATCGTTGATGCGATATAACCTATCGTACAACCATGTCACGTCCCTTTTGTCACGCGATAATTTGGTCAAGGATGAGGCATGGAGAAAGTCAACTTCCTGTTCTTGACAATCACTTTCTCGATTCTTGAGTAGTCTAACAATTGAGATGGAAACTCCTTTCCATCGTAGTATGGCCATACATTTCTCAGACCCACTCATTGAGGGGCCCAGTATTATCTCTCTACAAATGTGAGGGACAAATTCCATCTTGACCATTCACATTCCTCTGCATGAAAACCACCGATCCCGATCCAAGCCTTTATCATCACCCGGTCAAAGGTGACTTTTGACTAGGTCAAAGACCAGCGACTCATCATGTAGGAATCCATGATGATCTCAGGTCATAGGGCGTTGTGACGCGGTTATACATGAGATAAGCTTATGACTAAATCCATGCAGCTTTCTCATAGTGGGTCGGTCCAGCACCTTGTACTCTTACAAGTGCCCATGACTTTGACTCGTATCCCCATACTCATCAAAGTCACACTAGTCTTATTTCATCTTCGCTCCCGCGGAGATGACCGACCAGGGACATTTAGGATTATCTATTAGATATATTCAGGGATACAGTTATCACTATAAACATGCAAATGAAATGATAACTAAAAGAGAATACTTTAAATAACATTAACGTTTAAAGTACAATGACTTGCCCCTAGGGCATAATTTCCAACAGGTGAGACTGGAACTCCCTAAGCCAAAGGAATTTAAAGGTGCCCGTGATGCCAAGGAGGTCGATAACTTCTTGTGGCAAATGGAGCAGTATGTTGAGAGTATGAACTTGGCTGACGACACGGACAAGGTACGCATTGCTTCCTTATTCCTTATTCCTTATTGATAATGTTATGTTATGGTGGCGAAGGAAGCTTGTAAATATGGAAAAAGGCCTTTGCACTATTACAACATGGGAAGATTTTAAGAAATAGTTAAAAAAAGAAATTCTATCCTAAGAATGTGGTCTATGAGGCTTGAAAGAAGTTAAGGAAACTTAAACATAAGACCACAACTGTTGACTATGTAAGGGACTTCACTATCCTCATATTGCAAATCCCCAACCTGACCGGTGAAGAAACATTGTTCTACTTCATAGACGGTCTTCAAAATTAGGCCAAACACGAGCTTCAACGATGTGGAGTGACGGATGTGGATGAAGCAATTGAAATCGCTGAAAGCCTTACCGAGTATCAAATGGGAGAGAAAGGTGAGTCTTCCAAGCCTAAGTCTTCCAAACCTAATCAAGGAAAAGGTGAGGGAGACAAAGGCAAGGGGACCGCCAAGGGAGGAGCTGGGAAGTCTTTCCATAAGAACCAATATGAGGATAAGAAGAAGAACAAGAACTATACAATAAACCGCTTTGTGTGCAAAGGGCCACATCGCACCAGCAAATGTCCTAAGCTTGGTACCTGATAAGCTATTGTTGAAGGGCAAGATGTACCCAGTGATGAAAGTGTTGGGATCCATACACGCAGCGGAAGAAATTCATCCGTTAAATTTTTACGAACCCCATTAAGAGGATCTATCAACGACGTTTAAATCGGGTTAGTTAAGAAAAATCGTACCTATTCGAATTGGTATGCGTGCCTTGAGAACTCATGGGCTAACACATTCTTGCTCGATCAATCTCTAGGAGCCGACTCTACGAATCCACTCCCTCTACCGGTATCCACACCGAACATCTCTCCAACACGTACGATAGCGTGCTAGCGCCTTCTTACTTTGTGCTTCACGTTTTTCTCTCTAGGATTTCTTTCGCGGCTTGTTGGTTCGTTCTCTTAATATGACTAGATCAATATCTTTTATAGAGTTTCTAAAACCCTAATTGGGTTGTATTAAAATATTCAAGACTAATCTCAATTAACCTTAAATTCGAATTTGGATATTAATTAAATTTGTCCAATAGATCTAATCAAATCTATTCAATTAATCCAAATTAAAAGCCTGCTGATTTAATTTATCTTTATAAATTAAATTTCAGATATGATATCTGTCTATTTAATTAAATATAAGATACTATATCTCAATTTAAATTAAGAGTAAATACCCTTTTTGGTCCCTAAAATAACACGCGCTACCCATTTTGGTCCCTGAGTAAAAAAAATGTCATTTTTCGTCATTAAACAGTAAAAAAAAAGTCCTTTTTAGTCCTTTTAGTCATTTTTTGTGGGCATTTTAATCCCTCACAAATTCCCGAAAAATCGTTTTTAGTCCCTAAAAAGGACCAAAATGACATTTTTTTTACTCAGGGACCAAAATGGGTAGCGCGTGTTATTCCAGGGACCCAAAAGGGTATTTACTCTTAAATTAAATCAGATATATGATATCTCTATTCGAAAATTAAATCTGAGATACTATATCTCAATTCGAATTATATCAGATATATTATATCTCTATTTATTTTGGTTATTTAATTTATCAAATATATTAAATACAAAACAAATACTATATAATAATATCATTATCTAAATAATAATATTATTATTTGGTTTCAAAATTATATATATATATAGTAAATTATTTCCCCTGCAGATCTCTCATGACTTGATTGCAACCAAAATAGCATATAGTAAATTAGTAAATCAATCTCCGTCCTCGTTTCGGTGAATAGAGGTAGTAATTTCGTAAATGGGCATCGGAGGAGCGGAGGTTGGACTAGGGCATTTAGTCCGTGGGTGTTGGCCTCCCTCCTATATAGGTTGTTTTGGGAGTTACGCCTGTTTTCCTAACTCCCTTGTAACTACTAAATCCTAATTCCGTGCTCTATTCACCGGACGGTATATATATATATATATATCCTAGATTAAATGTTGTATTCATTATATCTTAGATATATCTAAGATTCAACGTGTACGCCCCTAATTTCTACGTCAATTATGATGTCCATTTATGTCCTAATCTCTTATTAGACTAATTGGTGTGAAATTATCAGAGTGATGGCATTAACAGATCAGAGTAAGTCACAACAGAAAGCATGCATAACGTTTGAACGAATGAGTGACTGATAACATATGCTGGTTGATTTATATTCCCAAAGGAATATAAGTGTGATACAACTTAAAATTCTTTGCGGTATATCCGATCGGCACGTTAGTGGTACAATTATCCGACTATTCAAAAATTATACATAATACTATCCCAAAATAAAACTCCGGCTGAGTCCTCACCCGTGCTGCTTACCCTTTTCTCTGGCTCCCGATCCTCTCGATCCTGAAGCTAGGTAAATTCTGAGATTCAATACCCATTGAATCTCAGGTAACAGTTAACCTCATGCTCAAGTATAACAATATATGTATGACAAATATTCATTACATTTCAGCATTAACCATACATAGCACACAACCAATTTAAAGTTCACAACACAACAATACATAGCACACAACACATGTAATGTTCACAACGTTTGCACTCACCAGTGCCACGCCTCCACGTGTCCTCAGAGCTAGGAAAACATACATACGACATTATCATGACTATAACCCGCACAAAGCTGAATGTATATAAACAGGTGACCTAAGACCGAGTCTTAACCATTGTGCATGACCCAAGACCTAGTCTTGTCCATGACTCTATGAATCATCCTATCACATATAAGCATACAAGACACATCAGAGTTAAAGTTACAGTACGCGTCCGTACCTTAGTCTGCATATCTAGCGGTACATTCACCTTTCGGTACTGATTCCTGACTTTCCCGGATATCCTATAATAGTATCACCACATTATTTCCCTTATAAATAATATCCTAAGAAATGTCATTGCCACTATTGACCTTTCTACCCCTAGTGGATTTGTTACTCCCTTTATGCCCTTTTTAATTATTATTAATTAATAATAACACTCTTTTATTTATTATTAATTAATAACTCCCTTTATTATTTATTCCCTTTTTACTAATAATAATAACAATATTTATTTATTTTATTATTATTATTATTAGTTTCTATTTATTACTTACTTATTTAATTATTTTTCTACAATTATTTAAACTCCCAAAGGCTATCCTAACACTTTAAATTAAGAGTTTACAAATACCATTCATCATATAAAATATGATTTAATGTTTCTCATGGTTTCCCAAAGCATTATGTTTCATCATATATATTTATAAAAATAGAAATCCTGAGTTTGATAATACACTAGCACCAAATAAAATACACTTCATATATGTGAACACCAATGAGGTTTAAAGTGATGCATAAAATCGGCTTTTTGACCTTAATAATTTTTTTTAAAAAATAATTACTAAACTAAAGCTGTTTGCAAACAATTTACCAAAATAAGTCTTACGCCATTAATGGCGTAAGGAAGGGTTGCGGGATAGGTGAGTTGCGTATGGATTTCGTGCGCCATCAGTGATCGAGGTCACTGATGGCGTCCAAAACTTTCACGCACCCAGGTGGCGTGAAAGTTTTTCACGCCACCCCGATGGCGTAAAAGTTTTTCACACCACCTTGTGGCGTGAAACCTGCTGCACAGCAGGTGCAGGCCTGCTGCACCTCCTGTGCAGCAGAGATTTCACAGAGACCAGGGCCCCCCCATTTTGACCGCACCCTCCCCCCTCCCCCACACCGACACTCTCTCCCTCCCTCTTCGTTTTCTTTCATTTTTATCTTCTGCAGAACCTCTCCCAAAAACCCCCCTTCTCTTTCATTTTTTTTTTCTTAATCACAGCTCCACTTCGTCTGCCTTTGAAGCACAGTTCCCCTTGTTTCATTTTTTTTTCACTCTTCTCCACTTTCCTTCTCTCTTTCAAAATTTTTGTTCACTCTCTCCCTCATTCCCTCCGTCCGCCATTTTCACATTCTTCATTCTTTTTCACTCCTTCCCTCTCCCACATTCACACAAACATACACCTCCTCATCCTTACAATCTCCACCTAATTTGAAGAAGAAGAAGAAGAAGGAGGCTCAATTTGTTTCTCACTAACTTTACCTCACGTCTTAACAGGTAACATTTAATTTTTTTGTTATGTTTATTGTGTAATAAATATTGGATTTAACTCTTAATTAGATACATTGATTTATTATAGATGTTTAATAAATGTATAACAGTAGGATAGATAGATGCTTAACATTTAAATTTTTTGTTATGTTTATTATTGGGTTAAGGAGTGATTTTACCAATAAACTATTGGGCCAGGAGCAACCAACACAACAAACTATTATGTGGACCTTATTTACCAATAAACTGTTGAAAGGATTAAATGGGCACAAAGACGTCAGTACTGTAGCAACGTCCGTTTGCTCCAATACCTCCAACCCATAATATCCCAAGCCCGACTCACCTTCTTCATTCTCACCCTCCCATCTCTCTCCTTCCTGCTGCAAATCCCTAATTTTAGATCCGCCACCACAGAGCTCGCCACCACGTTCTGGAAACATCCCGGAGTCGGAAGCTCCACCGCGAAGAGGCGGCGGAAGGAGATGAAGGAATGAGTGTGTTGAAGGGTGGAGAGAGAGAGAGGGGAAATGGGAGGTGAAGATGGGTTTCCAAAGACGGTCGGAGGAGGTCGACTTCACCGCCGCCACGCGACCAAGCTCGGGCAGAAAAACCTTTAATCTCCAATCGACGTTCCAGCCACCACGCGACCAAGCTCCGGTGATTTTCCGGTGATTTTTTTGTTGAATCAATGTCTCAGGAAGAAAAATTTTCAATCTCCAATCAACGTTCCAGCCACCATGCGACAAAGATCCGGTGATTTTTCCATTGTGGTTTCTTCCTCTGATTTCGAATCTGTGGTTTTTGATTTCCATTGTGGTTTTTGGTTTCTTCCTCTGATTGACCAAGATCCGATGATTTTTCCATTGTGGTTTCTTCCTCTGATTTCGAATCTGTGGTTTTTGATTTCCATTGTGGTTTTTGGTTTCTTCCTCTAATCGACCAAGATCCGGTGATTTTTCCATTGTGGTTTCTTCCTCTGATTTCAAATCTGTGGTTTTTGATTTCCATTGTGGTTTTTGGTTTCTTCCTCTGATTTCCATTGTGGTTTCTTCCTCTGATTTCCATTGTGTTTGGCGTTTGACATTTGGGCGATTTGTTTTTTTCCCTTCACCAGATTTCCACTCTTTCTTCACTAGATTTCCGGGTTCTTTATTCACCCCGTATCATTGCGTGTGCTTGAAAGATTTATTCGATAAATTGTATATGTCTTCGCCTTGAGTATATTCCTGGATTTTTTTCCTGTTTCTTGATCATCCTCTTTTTAGGGGAAAAAGAGGAGCAACGCGGGTGAACAAAATGGTTAGTGTATGGTTAGTGTTGAGGTTATTATTAGTTGATACAGTCGCATGTTGTTGGAGAAATCCCCAGCTTTACCAGTTTGTTTAATGGAAAGATGATGGGAGGACATTGAACAACCAGGAGATGAATAGTAACGGACGTTAATTGGTGGCAACGGATTTGTGCAGATTTTACATTTTAAATAGTTTGTTGGTATTTAAGGTCCAATCAATAGTTTGTTGTGTTGGTTGCTCCTGGCCCAATAGTTTATTGGTAAAATCGCTCTTTAACCCGTTTATTATTTAATAAATATTGGATTTAACTCTTAAACATTTATTTTTTTTTGTTATGTTTATTGTTTAATAATGGGATTTAATTTTAAACATTTATTTTTTTGCATGGATTATTGATTAATAATAGGATTAATAAATATATAACAGTAGGATAATGGGATTTAGTTACCACCCAAGTGTTGTTGTTCTTCGGTTTAATTGCTCTTACTCTCCAATCACAACCTTGTTCATGATTCCGACATTTCATTATCAACTTGGTTGTAGTACTCTCAACCACATGAGCTTCATGATGTTCCTTCATGCAATAATGTTTTATTGCAGCTTGCACATCACTCTTGGACCCGAACTCTTGTTTAAGATATAATCCATCTCCTCTTACCCACGGACCCCGGCCTTCATCCAGTATATCCTCATGTGGGTAATCTTCATTTACATCCTCATAATGTGGAATGTCATTCCAAAACGGTGTAATATCTGCATGCAAACACATAATACAATTTATGCGAAAACAAGGTAACCAATAAAAAATAAATTATATAATCATTACCTCGATATTCATCATCTGCATCACTATAATTCTGTTCATGGTCATTATCCAATAAAGTGTCTTCATCTTCTTCCTCTTACTCCTCCTCATTGTCAGGTTCATTTAGCATATAGTCGCTTTCTTCTCCATACGCAACAGTTGATTGTGTTGGCTGAGGTGTACCAGAATGAGGCATATAATCTTACGTCTCAATATCCACATATAACTCAGCAAATTGGGACGTACGGTTTTCCACGAATGTTTGTACAAAAACATCCAGATCCTCATCATCGGATATCTCAAAACCCGCATATTTGCGGTTTCCACAAGGTACTCTACCGCCATCGATGATATTACCCGATTTGGCTGCAACTTTAACTTTCGACGGATCTTTTCATGTAAATCTTCACAGACATGCTCGAACAATATACATTCCTCTTCTTTCACCTTCAAAGCTCATACCGTTTGGACCTATCTTTTAGAACCATTACAATATACAAATGAACGAATTTCATTTTTTTTCTTATTTTATATTATGAAAACGAAGATTAATTAAATTAAGATAAAACAAATGACAACAACACAATTGTAACTTAGCAGAAGAAGAAACACACTACTATATAAATGGAATTAGATAAAATAAAAATTCAAGAAACAGAATGATGAAGATGGAGGACAAAGGGAGTTTCCAAATGACAAAGAGTGAATGGTGATGGAGAGGACGAAGAGAATTTTCAAAGAGTTAAGGAATGAATGATGAAAGGGAAGCAAAGTGAAGAGCGAAAGAGTAAGGATGCAAGCAAAGGGAGTGAAGGAGTTTATAATTATAAGAGAGGAGGAAGAAGAGTCACGGACGAATTCGAATTCACGGGGAAAAAAAAAGCACGGTACGTTCTGATTTTACGAAAGGGAGCAGGGAATCTCACGCCTGATAACCAAATGGCGTGATGATTTCCCATGCCATTTGGTGATGAATGGCGTGAGGTTCCCTCACGCCATTGAGCACAAATGACGTGGGAAATCCTCACACCACTTTGTGGCGTGAGGATTTCCCACGTGTTCAATCAAAAATTTGCATAAATTCGTTGAGCTTTCTTACGCCACTTGTTCCGTAAAGTCAGACCACGCCACTAACTGCATTACTTTGGTAAATAGTTTGAAATGTGATTTATTCTGGTAATTATTTTTTTAAAAAAAATTTATTTTGGTCAAAAAGCCCATAAAATCTGTGCATATGTAAATAAATTTTCCCTTATTAATTTATCATTTATTTCCTTTTCTCTCTTTTTTTTTTCTCCTTAAACAACAACGTATATATTTGGTTTCAATTGACTTTATTAGCGTTAATATTAGCATACGTTATATATATCTAAAGAACATGACAGCAAAGTTTTTCCTATAATTCCTATGTTTTGGATTTCCTATATATACATGTATGCAAGGTACACACAGTAAGATTCCTCTTTTCATAAATAGCAACGTTCCCTTTTATTATTTCCCACAAGTAGAGATGTATATCAGCAAAATCAGGTATTTCCTTTCTTGAGTAGCAATATTTATATAACAAATTGGTTCTAAAAAAAAATTATCATTTAAGTTCATATTAGTTTCCAAGGTCTCTATATGTGACAGCCACGTTTGAGAGCAATTTCCTATTATTTTCATATGTAGCTACAAATATATTTCAGCAAGGTTTCTTTCAGTTATATATATATATATATATATATATATATATAACAGCAGATTTCCTTCCCTTTCCATGCGCAGTAACATGTATATTTAAACACATGACAGCAACTTTTCAGGTTTTTGGCTGAAGTTCAGTTCCACTGTGCACACACATCACCCTCAGGCGAAAAGCCAACCCCGTGTAGCACAGTGATCCACTAGCAACCGCTGATATCTCCTCTATAGATACCAGTGGACGCTATATCAGATCCAATATCGATCATACCTAGTCCCAGAGGCTAAACATTTGTGTTCTACTACAGAACATTGGCGCCGACCGTGGGGATCGTCAAACAACTCGATTCCTAAAATCATAAAGCTATTCGTAACCACTGAACATGGCCGCCAGCACTAGAAGTCGCACTAATGCGGCACGACCGCCGCTGCCACCACCAGACAAACCACAGCAGCCTTCTAACCCGGGGCAGCTGTCACAACACTCGAACTCGGTGGACCCAGAGGGAGATCGTGGGAAGAGACCGGTTGATATCGAAACTGAGGATACCGCCATTTCTCCCCACCCTAATCGGGGATCGCACCGGGGTCATCAAGAAATTCAGGTGGAGGGTCTTCCGCATCCCTCCCGTGAATTCCAGATGGAACATCCCGACGTCCGCCTGCTCCATAACACTATAGGATCGTTGATCAAGGCGTATAGATGGCATGGAATACCGACATGAGTTGCAAAAAGAGGAGAACATTCGGGTTATTCGAGAGGAATTGGAGCGTCAAAATACGATATGGAGGCAGGAGGAGCGGGAAAAGAGGTTGTATGAAGCAAAAGAAAACAACTCCGGAGTGGAGGCGAATGGCTAGGGTTCAAGCACGAAACGGTTAAGAGCACGGGCACCGAGGCTAGAAAGATGAACCCTCCGAGGGCTTCCCAAGCCGACTTGAGGGAGCACGAAGAAAGCCGACCTTTTAAGGAGCAGATCGACAGAGAACAACATAACTCATCCCCGCATGTCAAAAAGGCATCAGGAGAAGCGGATGAAGATAGAGTATTGGGTCAGTTCACGGACAAAGTTATGGCTGTGGTGTATCCCAAGGGATTAAATTCAAGGAAGTTACCGAAGTACGATGGAACCCAGGACCCCTTGATACACCTAAACAACTTCAAAATGGAGATTATGGTCAAGGGGATAAAGGGAGACGTCGTAGCCCGTCTTTTTGCTGGAACATTCAGGGGAGCGGCGCAATTATGGTTTCATTCATTGCAGTATTTGTCCATTCCAAACATGAAGACTTTGGAACAAAAGTTTCTGACTCATTTCGCAACCAGTAGGCGGCAACCGAAAACAGAGTTCCAGCTCGCTCAAGTTAGGCAAGGATCGGGAGAAGCCCTGAGCAAGTACGGATCGTTTTAACAATATAGCATTGCAGATTCCGGATCAAGGAGGAAGTAAACCTCGCACCGCATCATAGCCGGATTGGATGTTTCATCCCGTCTAAAGAAGTCTATCATGAAACGGCGACCTACAACCCTGGCTGACTTTCATGATAGATCAAAGCAGTATCTAGATCTGGAGCAAATGGAAAAGGCGGGAAACGCTGGGAAAGAAAGGGCTAAAAGCCCACCTCACCGAGGAAGAGACAATCGGGACGGAGACAACCAAGAAGCATACAAGAAAGCACCACGTAACCGAGATACCGGCGGCAAAACCCGGGATTCTAGGTACAAGAGATACACCCCATTGAAGGTCTCCCAGGCTAAATTGTGGAAGGAAGTAGGCTCAACCGAGTTGAAAAAGGTAGAAAGACCCGGGCTCGGGTAAAAGAGCTACTGGCGATAAAACCCGTTTTGTGAATTTCACAATCAACATGGTCACACGACCGAGCAGTGTTGGGATCTGAAGAATACGGTGGAGAAGTTCATCCGTGAGGGAAAACTCCAAAGATATGTAATCCAGACCCAGGGAAAGCAGGGCAGTAAGAGGCAGGTTGAAGGACGGGATAAGAGCCCACCGCCTGAAAAGAAGAGAAGAGAGCAGGAGAAGAAATCTGAAGATAGTGATGAGGAATTCCCTGATGCCAAGTACGACTGCAACGTGATTAGCGGAGGCTTTGGTGGCGGAGGGGATTCAACTAGCCAGAGACGGAAATATTTGAGAGAAGTTTTGTCGATCAGAGATGCTCCAAAATTTAAAGAAGATTTAAGCAAGCCCGAATCTCCTATGTTATGTTTCACAGACAAGGACTTAGAAGACGTGGCCCCAGGCACCATGACGGGTTGGTGATAACGGGAACCCCGGTCAATTGCCGAGTAAGGAAAATTTTTGTGGACAATGGAAGCGCCGTGGACATCATTCTCTGGGATGCGTTCAAGAGGATGAAGTTTGACTCCGACGTTTTAAAGCCATGCAAGACCATGCTAACCGGATTCAATGGGCAGGATACTCGACCAAAGGGGTACGTAGATCTTAAACTGACTTTGGGAGATAGGCACGCTTTCAAGACAGAGAGAGTCCGGTTTATAGTAGCAGACTTCCCTTCTTCGTACAACATAATCCTGGGTCGTCCAACGATTCATAATTGGGATATGTTGGTGTCATCCAAGCATCAAAAGCTTAAGATGATCAGTGATGAGGACCTTTTATCGTTAGCCTTGGGGTCCACAATCAACAATTAACCAAGGATTGCGTATAGGCAAACCTAGGATCGTTCTCTCTTTTCGAGGAGCCTTTTATTGAATCCTAAGTAATCTAAGTGTCATGCAAATGAAATGAAAACAAGGGGGGATTGGGTTTTGATTTTTAAATTAATAAACTAAAATAGAAATGTAATTTAAATGAAGCAAAGATAAAATAGAAAATAAGAAAATGAGATTAATTAGATAAACAAACGATTAACCTGCACTGGGATTCCATAACCTTCATCGGACAAAAAGATAATAACCAAACTCGTGATTGATTCTAGACAAACCGAAATCTCTCGCATTTGTCCAAATATTCCCTCGACTAGACGATCGCCTAGCATTTGATCGAACACGTGGCGAGCTCGTTGTGCGATCGCACAACGCTTTCTTAGAACCCGGTCCGACCTATGTCCTTGGGATATCAATCTAGGTATTAAATCTAATACCTAATCTGCAATTATAATCGGATCCGATTAAAATAAACAGAAACGAATTACGTTATCGCTTGAAGCGCTGGCCCTCTGGATTCACGAATTCCCAATCCATGGGTCAACCACAAAAGCTTAGCCAAGCATGGCTAGGAAAAAACGCAGAAGAAAAGATGAAGAAGAATATATAATATTGAGAATGTTGAGAATGTCTTTGTAGCCACCATCTAACCTCCTTATATAGGAGAGATGACTAAACAAAAATAGGAATCCCTAATAATAGGAAACCTCTAATAAATAGGAAATCTCTAAAGATTGGTCTTTTATTACAAAATTCGGGCAAAATAAAAATCCAGAAAAATGCATCTGTCTTTAGCTCCAATTTCGTCCATCTTGTTGTCCGAATCAGTCTTCCAAGTCTTCATAACAATTGTAGATCTCTGAATCATCTAAAAAAGGAAAGAAGAATCAGGCTAATCGGATATCTAGATCAAAAGTTATGGCGAAAATACTAAATCATTGTAAAACTAGAATTTAATCATAATAAATGAGTTCAATCCAATTAAAAGCTCAAAGCCCAATTAAGTAACAAAATTCATGATTTATCAATCAAACATTCCTAAATTTATTCACCAAGAGATACAAATAAGTGTAATAATATTCAATCATCAATCAGTAAGAAGAATAAGGTCGTTACCATAAGGGGAGATCAAAAAGAGTCTCGCCAGTGTTACTTTAACACGGTCAAGAAAGATACAACCCGGCCAATGCACCCGGAAGCGCTTTCTGGAGAAAAAGCAGTAAACTTGGTCGAGTTGGATCTGCGCAAAGAAGAGAAGATGAAAAAGGCGGAACCAAATGGAGAGCTGGAGGATTTTCTCCTCGGATCGGAGCCTGGTCAAATCACCAAAATTGGCAAGGCTCTGGATCCCGGGATGCAGGAGGAACTTGAGATATTCCTTAGGGACAATAGAGATGTGTTTGCCTGGCACCCATCTGAGATACCCGGGATCGACCCAGATTTTTATTGTCATCAACTAGCAATTCGACCGGGATCAACCCCGGTATCTCAAAAGAAGCGGAAGCTCGAGGAGGACAGGCGGAAAGCTTTGGAAGCGCATGTGGCAGAACTGTTAGAAGCTGGCTTTATCCGGGAAATACAGTATACCACGTGGTTGTCAAATGTGGTCCTCGTGAAAAAACCAAATGGGAAGTGGAGAGTCTGTACAGATTACAAGGATCTAAATAAAGTATGCCCAAAAGACTCTTTCCCAATGCCCAATATTGACCAGCTGGTAGATAGTTCTTCCGGTTTTCGGCTATTATCATTCATGGATGCTTATTCCGGATATAATCAGATCGCTATGCACTCTGAGGATCAGGCTAAGACGGCTTTCATCACCGAGAAGGCAAATTACTGCTACAATGTGATGCCTTTCGGGTTGAAAATGAGATTGGTCGGAACGTAGAAGTATACATTGACGACATGATTGTCAAGTCTGTCAGCGAGGTTAACCATATTGATGACTTACGGCAGACATTTGACAAACTCAGAAAATATAGGATTCACCTCAACCCGGCAAAATGTGCGTTCGGAGTACCTGCAGGAAAAGTCCTTGGGTTCCTGCTAACGAACAGAGGTATAGAGGTTAACCCTGACAAGTGCCAAGCTGTATTAGACATGAAGGCCCCGCGGAGCAAAAAAGAGGTTCAGCAATTGACTGGACGTTTAGCTGCTTTGACCCGATTTCTACCTAAATCTGCAGAGAATTCTCTCCCTTTCTTCAAGTTGTTAAAGAAAGAAGCGTTTGAGGGATGGACAACAGAATGCGAAGCAGCTTTTGAGAAAATTAAACAGTGCTTGTCTGCACCTCTGGTGTTAACCAGACCCCAGGCAGGAGAATGCTTAATCTTATATTTGTCGATAGGGAATGAGGCTGTAAGCGCTGTGCTGGTCAGGGAAACGGCGGAAGGCCAGAGTCCCGTATACTTTGTGAGTAGAGCCTTGCAAGGCTCAGAATTGCGTTATCAAAAGGTAGTGAAAATGACGTTTGCACTACTGATAGCAGCAAGGAGGCTTCGCCCATACTTTCGAGTCATCCTATCATCATTCGCACAAATCCGCCCATCCGACAAATCCTTCATAAGCCAGACCTAGCCGGGCGGATGGTAGGTTGGGCCATTGAGCTGTCAGAATTTGATATTACTTATGAGGCTCGGCATGCGATCAAATCTCAGGCACTGGCAGGTTTTGTAATGGAGCTGACCCGGTCAAAGAGGGGGATAATCGGGATACATGGAACTTGTTTGTTGACGGCTCTTCAAACGTCAAAGGAGGCGGAGCGGGATTATTGTTGAAAGCCCGGAAGGTTTTGCTCTTGAACTATCTTTGCGCTTTAATTTCTCAACTTCAAACAACCAGGCAGAATACGAAGCATTGATAGCGGGTCTGCTCCAAGCTAAGGAAAGTGGGGCTCGCAAGGTGCACGTTTCCACCGACTCTCAGCTGGTAGCGTCTCAAATCAATGGAACTTATCAGGCAAAGGGACCCTTGATGATCAAATACCTGGGAAAAGTGAAGGAGATTATCACAGAGTTTGACGAAGTCACTGTGGCGCATATACCAAGAGGAGATAATGTTAGGGCCGATGTCCTGTCAAAATTAGCAAGCACCAAGAGCCCTGGAAATCATCGCACCATTGTTCAGCAAAATCTTCAAGAGCCAAGTTGTGTGATGGTTATTTCAAATAATGACGATTGGAGAAAACCCATTATGGATTATATTGAAAGAGGAATTTTGCCAGACGAATCATTAGAAGAGAAAAAACTCATGAGAACGGCAGCTTCTTACACGATCGTAAATGACCAGTTATATCGGAAAGGAATACATTCTCCGATGATGAAGTGCCTGGCGGCAGATGAAGCCCAATATGTCCTGATGGAGATCCACGAAGGGATAAATGGTCACCACATGGGAGCTAAGGCTTTGGCCAGGAGGCGGAGGGCTGGTTACTCGCCCACCCTGGCGGCCGACGCCAAAACTCATGTCCAGAAATGCGACAGTTGCCAAAGGCACGCCCACACCATCAAGGCGCCTCCCGCCACGCTCTAAACAATCTCAGCGCCATGGCCGTTTTATAAATGGGGAATGGATCTTCTGGGACCATTCAAGCGGGCTCCCGGGCTATTGCGATGGCTCATCGTGGCAGTTGATTATTTCACAAAGTGGATCGAGGTGGAACCTATCGCCACAATCACATCGAGTAGGGTGCAAAAGTTCTTGCAGAAGAATATCGTAGCACGGTTTGGCATTCCAACAGAAATTGTTACAGACAACGGCACACAATTTATTGATAAAAGCTTTCAGAAGTTGGTAGCTGATTTTAATATCAAGCAGCACTTCACATCAGTAGAACACCCACAATCCAATGGGCAAGCGGAGGCTACTAACAAGATCACTGTAGATGGGTTAAAGAAGCGGATGGAAGATGCTACATCTAGCTGGGTGGACCAATTGCCTTACGTCCTATGGGGATATCGCACGAGTGTCCAATCATCAACCGGGGAAACGCCTTTCAAACTAACGTATGGGTGCGAAGCCATGATCCCGGTTGAGATTGGGGAATCATCTTGGCGGCGGATCACAACACTGCAAAGTGAAGAAGAGAATGGTCAGCGATCGCGGTTGAGTTAGATTTGATAGACGAAGTTCGAATGCGGCACACCGCCGAGATTTGGCAATAAGCAACTAATATCGAACTGTTAGAACAAGAAAGTCCGACCTCGGGGTTTTGACAAAGGAAGCCTCTTACTTCGAAGGGCAGATATCGGAAACAAGAACACTGCAGAAGGAAAGCTAGCTCCTAATTGGGAAGGCCCATACCGGGTCACTGAAAGCCTGGGTAAAGGCGCTTACAAGTTGGAAACCTTGCAAAAGAAGGCGGTAAAGCGAACGTGGAATGCGGATAAATTGAAGGCTTACTACAGCTGAAGCATACCGCTTGGACTTGGGCAGGCTCCATTAAAAGTGCAAGAATTGGTGCAGAAGAAGGCAGCATGTTAATTCTTTACCTTTTACTGTATGGCATTTTATAAACGCGAATAATCGAATAAAAGGATGACTTATCCCAATTTCTACAGAAGAGATTGCTATCTACTTTGTGTTAAAAGCATGTAGAGGCCAGGATATTTAAAAATCTGGCTTCCAAAATCGTGTAAGTTAAAAACATGTAGAGGCCAGGATATTTGAAGGTCCGGCTTCCAAAATCGTGTAAACTTAAAACATGTAGAGGTCAGGATATTTAAAAATCCGGCTTCCAAAATCGTGTAAGTTAAAAACATGTAGAGGCCAGGATATTTAAAAATTCGGCTTCCAAAATCGTGTAAGTTAAAAACATGTAGAGGCCAGGATATTTAAAAATCCGGCTTCCGAAATCGTGTAAGTTAAAAACATGTAGAGGCCAGGATATTTAAAAATCCGGCTTCCAAAATCGTGTAAGTTAAAAACATGTAGAGGCCAGGATATTTAAAATCCGGCTTTCAAAAATCATGTATGACAAAACATATAGAGGCCTGGATATTTCAAATCCGGTTTTCGAAAATCATATATGACAAAACATGTAGAGGTTTGGATAGTTAACAATCCGGCTTCCAAAATCGTGTAAGAATCAGACATGAGAAACCCAGGATAATTAAACTCGGTTTCAAAAAATCATGTCACGTTAAAGCATGAGGAATGCACGAAAATACTATCTGTTTCCAAAGATCATGAACATGATCGAAACATGTAGAGGCGGGATGTTAAAAGTCCGGTTTCAAAAATCATGCGAGATTTGACAAGTGAAACCAAGGGAAATTAACCCGGTTTCACAAATCTTTAAACAATAGAAATGTTTAAAATCTACACATGCAAGCTCGTGGACCAATTTTACCAAAAGGAAATGGGTGGATATAGCAGTTAATGTCTATACAGCAGCTTACAGAAGGCATGGCCTTTGGTTAAGGACATACAAAAACAAGATTGTTCAGAAGTTATAACTACAAAAAACAGGATTGTTCAGAAGTTATAACAGACATAAAGAAATTAAAGTTGTGAGTGCGTCTCGGCTGCTGATGGGGAGGCTGACTCGTCTTCACTGTCTTCTTCACCAGGAGGTATCAATTTTCCCTTGTTGCTAACATAAGCCTCGAGGTGTAGCCCGGTGGTATTCAAAGTAACGGCGGGATTGAGCACCCGGATTTGAGCCACCGCGTTCTCAAAAGACAACTTGCCAATTTGACCATATTTCGCAATTTGCGATATGGCGTGGGCGAGATCCGCGTCTTTTTCCTTTAGGACGCCGGTTAAATGATCGATGTCCGAGATCAGTTTTTCTTTCAGAGAGGCATTCTCCCGACAAAGACCTTCAAGGCGATGCATTTCGGCTTGGGCATCGGCCAATTTGGACTGCTTGGCAGCAAAATCGAGTCGTGCCACATTCAAATCACTTTGCATCGCAGATAACTTTGTTTCAGCCTCCGAAACCTCCTCCACTGCGGTAACAAACCTTTGATTAAGGGCAACCAGCGGTCGGTGCAATCTATCTTGTTCTGCCCGAGATACAGTCAGCTCTCTTTGGGCCAGATCCCTCTCCGCAGTAACTTTTGCCAGATCGGGGTTGCGTTTCAGATTTCAGCCAAACAACATTCTGAATTCTTAGGGCAGCATAAGGCCGTATTAGGGAAGCTACCCTATAAGCCTCTCGCTCCATATTGATCAGCTGCAGCTTCTCCTCTTTGGAAGGCATCGTAGGGAATTACAGTTGAGCAGGCGGACGCATAAGATTTCGGATCGCTTCATTGACCCCATCTGACCAAAGAACCCCTCCATTCATAGTGGTATGGCTATGAGGGGTAGAGAATGAGGACGGAACCGAAGTGGCAGGTGAAACAGGCGCAGGGGTTGACGATGGAGCCCCTCTTACAGGAGATGCCGGCACAGGAGTAGAGGTAGGAGCCTCTCTCACGGGTGAAGTCGGCACAATAGTTGGTATAGAGGCCTCTTTTGCTGTAGACGGGTTGGGCGTAGGAACCACAATGGTTTCCTCTCCAGCAATGTTCTTACCTTTGGAGGTCTGCACCCTTTTCTGACCACGCTTTAATTCGCCTTTGGGCGCAGAGCGCTTTCGAGGTGCCTTTGAAATAATCTCCTCCTCCGAGATAGGAGCTCCACCGCTTGCCTTAGGTTCATCCACAGGAGTATTCTCAGGATTTGCGGGAAGCGTTTTGAAGGCTTGAAGAAATTCAGGCTTTCCCATTCGTCGTCCTGCATTAAATAAAAAAAAAGGGGGGATGTCAGCATTAAAAAAAAAAGATATGAAGTCTGGATATATGAAAATTCCAACGGGCAATCCCATACTTCCTGGTCCGCGTCGACGAACTAAGGCAGTGGGAATGTAATCAGCAGGGTCCATCAGGGTCTGAAGGGTACTAGACAGCTTTGTAAGCTTCACTACGGCCGCTTCCTCAATTTCGGTGAGACTGGTCGGAGCGAAGTCTGCGGTTTTGAACTTGTGGTGGGCGTTCGTCCGATACAGCGGAAAAATACCTTCTAGTTCCCCCCTTTTCAACCCGAAGGAACCACGAGCATTGAAAAGGATGGGCAATAACCTTAACAAAGGAGGTCTTGAAGTGCTTCCAGGAGTCGCAAAAGGTTTAAAGAGCATATGCTCGCTTCTCCCGCGAAGAGAGGTCCATCCAAAAATGTCGTCGAGGCGACCGGAATCCACCTAGCTCCAAAGGGAGTAGAATGTCATAAACATCGGCACAAGCAGCAGATTTCTAGTTCCCGGCAGAGGCTCTCAAAAGCTAGGGCGAAGGCCCAACCATTGGGGTGAAGTTGGGTAGGGGCTAGATAAAGGTGATTCAGAAGGCAAATTAGAAACTCGGACAAGGGAAATGTTACACCGAGTTGAACGAAAACATCTCGGTAAAAAAAAGAAGAAATGGGGTTCATGAGGGCGGCTTTTACGTGATCGGACGGTGGCGACCGATTCTTCATCCAAAGGGAGCCTTATTGAATATCCATCCCCATCTTTCACGCCAAGTGATGGAAATTCCTCGACGGTCAAGGTATTCTTCACCTCGGTCACTTTATGGTGGACAGCTTTCTTTGGGGAGTTTGGATTCCGAACTGAAGTGGACGAACTACAATCATCGGCGGAAGGCGTAGATTGTAACTGAGAAGAGGATGCCATCTAAACCTAAAATGCAAGAGAATGGCAAGGTTAGTAAATCAGGCACATTCGGGGACTCACAATCATATCGGAACCAACAAAGTTCAAAACATGCTCCAGCATACGTTAATTTCCTGGGGAGGAAGCTGCGATGGGGGAGGAATACGACATTAGCCTAACCTAAGAATGAAAATATTCCTGGGATTGGAATGTGGAAGGAGCAGGTTCGGGGTAACCGAAATGAAAATCTATCCTAATCCACCGAAGACAGAAGAAGACGGTGAGTTTACTAGGGTGGCTTGGAGAAGGAATCATTCGTCTAGACCAGGAATGACAGAAACGCAAGCAAAATACGTTCAAGATAATGACGCAAATTCCAGAAACTATACGAACAACTAAAAAGGTACGAAAACCAAAGGAAGCATAGTTTTACCTGTTTGTGGAAGTCGACGAAAATAAGGCAAATGAAGCAGATTGTCGCGGAAGTTCTTGCAGAGAATAAAGGCAAAATGGAGAGTATGTCAAAGGTAATGACAAAACGAAGGAAGAGGAGATATATAGTTTTTGAATTTTAAGAGGTTCGAAGGAGCTCTTGAATTCGAATCGACAAAAGCAGTGACGGCCACGCGCGAGAAAGTGGGGGCCAAATCCCGAAAGTTGTAAGGATTTCCCTTTGAAGCGACACAAGCATTAATTGTGCACGGATTCCAAGCGCCTGTTGGAAGGCGCTCAGGTCTAGAGGCGCAGCTATACGTTACAACGTGTCAGTCTAGCAAAAAGGAGTATGTCGTCTCACGTTCGACCAAGGTGACTCCTTACTCCTTAATGAAGATTTCCTTGGGATGGTACATCACAATATTTTATTTCGATAAAATAGTCGATCTTGTACGTGGCGATCTCGGTCGAATTCTGCCAGCGAGGTTGTCTCGGTATGAGTCACAGCGGTCATAGCCGAGATGATAGGACATTACGGGATCCAGTGATGGGTTAACATAGGTGGCATAGGCATACGCAACGCCGGAATAAATGAAAATTTGGAGGACCAAACGGCCGAATTAGGTAGCAAACCAAACACGGAAAATGGGCATCCACGCAAGATAAAATGAACAAAAGGTACATGTGGAGAACAGGGCAACTTTATATTGATAATCGATAAGGTTACACGGTTTCTTACAAGGAAATAAGCTGGCGTACTCATTTACAAAGATGATTACAAGATCAAACTACAGCAAGCTGGGCGAAATTTGTAAACAACATTTATGAACCCACTAATTACAACAGTTGATGGTGGCTAGCTATCCGTCCCACTCGATCGGATTAGCTAGCGCCGGAGACTGCGTTGTTATTCGGTTGGATTGTCGTGTGGCTGGAATTTCGCCGAATATGGCGTCCACCACGGAATGTGTTTGAAGACTGGCAAATACATCTGAAGACAAGGCAATAACCCTTACAGGATGCTTCTCCGTTCGAAATCGCGTTCTTCTTCCCCACATGACTGGAAGAATGAGGCTCGGAGCTCTCAATGGCAAACTCATTACTCTCAAGAATACTTATCAAGGGAGAAAAGGGAGAGCAGACCAATGGTGCAAGAGGATGAGGAGTGATGTCAGAATTTATAGCCCAGGGGAATTGCAAGGGGCAAGTAACGGTAGGTGAAACTTTAAGTGGAACTGACGTTTCTGCGAAAAGGCGTGAGCAAATAGCGAAGGCTGCACGGCATTGAATGAGGGTCGATTGAAAATTGGCGGTGTAGAGTTCCAAGAAAAGGAATGAAGGAATGATGGCGTGATGTCAGAAAAGAAACGGTACGCTCATCAAATCGCCACATGCCACGTGTCTCCATTTCACCAAACATTGGGGGGGCGACAGCTGGGTAGGAAATCCCCAAAATGACAAAACCCAATACGAAAAGACAATCTTAGGTATTCTAGAGACACGGGGGCAGTTACTTCTAACCCGGTGTCGATCAGCACGCAAAACGATGAATGAATAAACCAATCAAGCCGTTCGTGAAAAGTAAAGTAGTGTTGGTACAAAGACGGCCATACATTGCGATAGTGGAACCCGGTTAAACGATTAAAAGGCCGAGTCATACATGAAAGGAAGAGCCCGAGATAGAAAAATCTCAGCAGCTCAGAAACCCGAACTCCTGAGCTTGGGGGGCAACTGTTATGGATTCAAATAATGGGCCTGCCAGAGGAAGGCCCAATGGGAGAGCTTCTGGCGGGAAATCTCCCACGAGACAGATACCCCTCGCCAGTTACCTTGCACCGTGCCGAGAATCCAGCAATCATGCAGGAAATGGAAGGCGCACGATCAGGACTGGAGAAGAGGCACGATCACAGGGAAATGGACTCAGGGTAAGGAGAACGAAACCCTAGGTAATCTCTATATATAGGAGGTTGCCTCCCAGGTACGCCTTCCACGTTGACTATTACATTCTTACAGTTCAGTTCCACTGTGCACACACATCACCCTCAGGCGAAAAGACAACCCCGTGTAGCACAGTGATCCACTAGCAACCGCTGATATCTCCTCTATAGATACCAGTGGACGCTATATCAGATCCAATATCGATCATACCTAGTCCCAGAGGCTAGACATTTGTGTTCTACTACAGAACAGTATGTCTACTATTTTCTGCCAAAATTTCAAGGAAAAACTCAGACGTTTGCCTATGAAACCGACCAGCGAAAGACACTCTGTTTTTCAGCCAAATAACAGAGCACGTTTTGTTTTCCTTAGTTTTCCTTCTAACCGCATGATACCCATTGACTATAACCCTGAGAATTAAAAGGAAAAGGCTTAAGGAACTCACCTTGGTTGATTCCTCAAGCTTGCACAATGAGCTCCTTTGTTTGCTCCGCCTTGCTCTCCCTCTCTACGTTTTTTTTCTTTCTATTTTCTTTCTCTGTTCTATGGGAAGGAATGAGAGTCTAGGAGCAACGGTTTTATAGAGGCTTAAGGGTATGGTCTGAGAAACATACACAGAGCATAGACCGATGGAAAAGAAGAATGACCAAGATGTATTCATTGTAGGTCTCGAGAGGCAAGGTGGTGTTCTGCTTCTATCGTGATTTTCACTGTATTACGCAACATTACTGTGCCTTCCGTGGTTGCGTGATATGGCCAAGAGATATAATGAGGATTTGCTGATTCAGGTGCGTTTTGGTGTTCTTTCATCCTCTTCTCTTTTTCTTTGTCGTGTGGCTTTGGGTCAGAATGAATATGGGCTGGAGTTGTTTTAATTGGTTGGAGTATATGGGCTTTTCAAATCTATATTGCTATTCAGCAAACTGATCACGTGTTGGTTGGAGAGAATAACAATGGAATAGATAATTGGGTTTAAGTATTATTCATGGGCTTTATACAACATTTTATCTTTTGCCATATTTTCCATAATTTGCCTATTACCTATTATAAGGAAATAAGTCCCTAATTATTTGTCCTTAAAGTATGGGAAAATATGCTTTAAATCCCAGTAACTAATTTCATAATTATTTTAGGGCACATTTCACAATTCAATTTTCCATATAATATTCAAATTTCAAATCCCAAAATTTGGGATGTTACATAACGAATCTGGACACTATTGCCCATGTTAGGCTATTCTTGTGTGCGACCCTGCAGGCCCACATGAGATTGGCAACGGGCCAATACTGTACCAGCCCACAAGTCGCAAGCGGCCTCTAGCAAGACACTGTAACTACCCAATTCATATGGGGATAGATGATACGATACAACCTATCGTACAACCATGTCACGTCCCTTTTGTCACATGATAATTTGGTCAAGGATGAGGCATGGATAATGTCAACTTCCTATTCTTGACCATTACTTTCTCGATTCTTGAGTAGTCTAACAATTGAAATGGAAACTCCGTTCCATCGTAGTATGGCCATACATTTCTTAAACTCACTTATCGAGGGGCCTGGTATTATCTCTCCACAGATGTGAGGGACAAATTCCGCCTTGACCATTCACATTCCTCTGCATGAAAACCACTGATCCCGATCAAAGCCTTTATCATCACCCGGTCAAAGATGACTTTTGATTAGGTCAAAGATCAACGACTCTCATGTAAAAATCCATGATGATCTCAGGTCCAAGGGCGTTGTGACGCGGTTATACATGAGATAAGCTTATGACTAAATCCATGTAGCTTTCTCATAGTGGGTTGATTCAGCACCTTGTACTCTTACAAGTGCCTATGACTTTGATTCGTATCTCCATACTCATCAAAGTCATACCGGTCTTATTTCATCTTTACTCCCGCATAGATGACTGACTAGGGACATTTAGGACAATCTATATGATATGTCCAAGGATACAGTTATCATAACAAACATGCAAATAATATGATAACAAAAAAAAAGAAATACTTTAAATATTAATAACGTTTAAAGTACAATGACTTGCCCCTAGGGCATAATTTCCAACAGAAAGGCCTAGTTCACAAATAGGATCTCTCAGACTCTTGAATGCTTTAAAGGCTAAACATGTGCTACCTGCTCCAAGAAGTAACAGACTGATGTATATGTAGGAAAAATTGAATGGGAAGCCAGTGAAGGTGATGGTGGACACCAGGGCAACCCACAACATCATTACTCGACCACGAGGAGGATGGTTGAAGATTGTGGACGCCCCTGTCGAACCCCTTAATGGCGTAGCAAGTGGAGTAGAGCTATGTCTTGGCGCGTGGAAGGGGACCGTGGATCTGTCAGTAGCCTCTATAAATGATTTTGATGTGGTATTTCGCATGGACTTTCTACATAAAGCAAAAGCATTCCTCATGCCATGTTATAACTCAGTGTGTATCATGGAAAAGGGGCTCGCTTGCACGGTACCTACAACAAGCAATGACTGGGTTGCTCACTTGTCAGCTATGCAAGTAGAAAAGGGAGTTAAGAAGGGGGAAGTCACCTACCTTACGGCTTTTAAATGAGGTAAATGCTAATGAAGAGGATAGTAAGAGTCTTTGACCTATCATCCAAAACGTCCTCAAAGAGAACGAGGATATCATACCACCAAAACTCCCTAAAAGGTTGTCACCTAGAAGAGAGGTGGACCATTAGATTGAATTAGAGCCGGGAGCATGACCGCTTGCCATGGCACCTTATCGCATGGCATTGCCTAAGTTGCAAGAACTAGGGAAACACTCATCATAAAATCCACATCGTCTTCTTAGTTTTTTCACATAGCTAGCCTTCTTCTTTTTTTCCATTAAGAATATCATTTAGGGTTTTTTCCATAAGCACTCTTCGTTTAGATTCCTGGTTGTCAAGGCAACCCCAAAACCTTGACAGTTCCAGGCTAAGATATTCATCGCAACTTCTTCGCATAAGAGACTTCAAGGCTCGGTAATTTTTCCTATGCCCTCTCTGATCATACAATCCTCCCAAACCTAGAGGTTTAGAAGGTACCCTTAAATCGACCATGGGTGACCTTTAGGAATGCAGACATAATCTTTGGAATCCCAAAAAATTGAACAAAAAGGCTAACTGACTACGATCAAGCTCATGGGCCTCCATACCATCGTTCCCCAGTTGCCACCCCTTCTTGATCATGGATATGACTGTTGGGATAATTATGTTTTTTCCTGTCAAGATTTTCCCAACTAGTTTACCCCCATGTTTCTTCACCTTCCTCTCCAAATTCAAGACCACTTGTTTCATACCGCTGGCACTACTGCTCTGCCCTGACTCCATACCACCAATCACCCCTACTAATTAAACACACGCACTCAAAGAAGCACTCCTATAAAGAAGAAAGAAAAACATGTAAATAAAGTTGATCGACATTCTGATAACGTCGATCAGATTGGTACACCAGGAGCCTTACCAACCCTCACACGGGAGAGAGAAAACACTCAAACGAGAGAGAGTGTGTGTGTGTATGAGAGAGAGAGAGAACCCTATTTGAAATTCTTGAGTGATGCCAATATATGTAAACATTGTTTAATGAATAAAGTATCTTTTTCTCGGGCACTTCTCTTAAGCACTGAGAGCTTAAATAATAAAAATAATATATAACAGAAAATAAAAAATAAAACTTAAATATTAGAAAATAATATATATATATATATATATATATATATATGTGTGTGTGTGTGTGTGTGTGTGTGTGTGTGTGTGTGTGTGTTACGGATCCAGATAGGGCCCAACTGAAGTAAGGCCCAACCAAGGGTAGTCGTGTCATTTTTTCCTCTGGACAAAGGAAACTCGAGTTTCCATTTACAAACTCGAGTTTAGATATTAATGAAATATGCAAACTCCAGTTTTGGTTACAAAACTCGAGTTTACATCGTAGATACAGGAAATCAGTTTACTCGCATTAAAGCTTATTTTGAATATTTCTTATCATCATTAACTATTATTCTTTATGGCTTTTAAACCCAGTTACTAGTGAGACAGATATTCAAAAAGGACAAGATACAAAACAATATGCTCATGATTTCGTAATCTCCATGATTCTGAAATAAAGACACTGAAATCATGGGAGATCTCCTTCAAACGGACAGTCAACCCCGAATCATGATACGACAAGAATCTCGACAATCAAGATGCTCCAAACGGCAATATCATTATGAAAATCGCAAAGAGCATCGGATCGAATATGGGCATTAATGAAATTCAATATGGGAGCATCTCGCAATGATCTTCGTCAATACATTATAAATAGATGGAGAATCATCTGCTCTAAAACAACACACTACAGAGAAAACGCACAAAGAGAAACAGAAAGATACTTGCAAGAGTCTAGTTCCGCTATACTCTTGTCAGATACTTTCGAATACCAATGCTCTGCAATACTTTCGATTGATATCTTGTAAAATCATATACTTCAGTGCTTAGAGTTACCTACTCTTACAGAGAGTTATTCTTCAATTATTATTTCCTTGTAAGAATCCCAGAGTAGTGGGACTTTGGGATTGGGTTATTTGATTACAACTTGTAAGGGGGAGTGTAATTCAAAAGAGAGGAATTGCTCCGAGTGTTACAGAGTGTGTAATCATTTGAACTAAAGTTAGTGAAATCCCGAAGTGTGTCTGGGGACTGGACGTAGGTCAAGGATTAGGACCAAACCAGTATAAATTGCCTTGTGTCCATTTCCTTCTTCTTCCCTTGACTCTTTTGTTTTTCCATACTAACAAGAAAATTTTATAATACCAATTCACCCCCCTCTTGGTAATATTCCAGCTTTCAACTACCCCGGAAATATAGGAGTACCTCCGCATAAGGATAGGCAGTTCGGATTATGGGCCTGAAATCACGCCAAAGCCGCTCCAGGTATGTTCTATAAATACCCGGTCAACAACCAAAGGTACACACGCTCTAACCTAGACTATTTACCTACCGTCACACTGAGCACACACCCCACTCCATCGGCTACGAGCCTAGTTGTGTTCAGTGATCCTATCTCCGTCTGTGTGCTTCCACATACGCACCCAGGTGGTGACCCTTGATCCAATATCAAATCACCAGCCCATACACGCGGCTGGACATCTGTGTTCTACACCAGAACAATATATATATATATATATATATATATATATATATATATATATATATATATATATATATATATATATATATATATATATCATTGTTAATTTTATTACATATATAATTATGAGAATAAAGATGATAAAGTTAAAACAGCTCAATTGGCAAAGGAATCAAGGACATGCGTAAGGTGATCTCTTGCCATGTGAAACTAATTCTGTCGGTAATTTGATTTTTTTTGTAGTGATATTAGCATGGCTTAGGAACTCGGACCGGAAACTGGCGAACCGTTCTGAATACCGGTCCAAGTTAGGTTAAACACGGGTTGACTCGGTAACTCCGGGTCAACTCGGACAACTCGGCCTGAATCGACTGAGTTGACAAGTTACCAAGTCAAAAAAAAAAAAGATCAAGAAGTACAGAGATCTAAAAAACAAAGAGTTGGGTTGAGACAAAGATCGAGATCGACGAAAGCACGGTGAGAAAGATGAGATCTTACTATTATTGGCAAGGAAGAGGGCGAGGGTGCGAAGTCACATGTTCGTCTACGCGGTGCCTCATATTCGCTGAAGAAGGTGACTTGTGAATTGTGGAGAAAAATCTGAAATCTCTCTGAGGCGAAGGAGGTGCTGTCCAGCGCCGGAAGGCTGAATCGCAGACTAGAGAAGGGAGAAGTGTGAGAAGAAGAAGAAGAAGAAAATAAAAAAATGGAGATGAAACGTCCGCTTGGGAAATACCGAAATAGTGAAGTACTGAAATAGGCTAGCGGTATAATTACTTGAGCAAAAGAAAGTAGAAATGCTGGCGGTATAATTACTTGAACAAAAGAAAGTAGAAAGGCGTGATGGACACTTGTACTATTGTATTGGGTTGCGTGTTTGCTTTTCTGTAGGTTTTTTATTATTATTAATTAAATAATATTTTTTAATCAATATCGGTCTGACTCACTGACCCTTGATCCAGTACCTCCACCGGTTCAATGACCAGTCCGGTTTTCAAAACCTTGGATATTAGCCTTTGACAACTTATTCAAAGGTGTCTCAATAGTCAATAATAACAGTAAGTAGCCCAAAATAATAAACATAATAACTCTATTAGTAAGAAGAAACCGCTCAAAAAAATTGTTTGTATGAACAATTAACCTTCAATAAAGAGAATTAATGAATTTTGTTTCTTTGATTCTGCTCATCCGATCCTATAGATATGGCTAATCAGCTTTTCTCACTACTGTTGTGGAGTGGAAACCTCACCGTCAACAACCCTTACAATCTAAGACAATTATTTGGATTTTGAATGAACAGAACACCAATATCAGTTGCAAGCTCTCGTATATTATTAGCTAATCACATAAATGGATGACGAGAAATTGTAGAAGTCTCAAACTCAAACATAAACACAAAATCATATCTCTACTCTTGGATTCTCATTTAATTTCTCGAAGCCCCACCACAAGCATAAATGAAGCAGCACAAACAAGTCATCAAGAGCACGACAAGCTACACGACGAACTGAGTGATGAGCATGGGCGGACCCATGTTGTAGAGAAAGGGGCAAGTGCCCCCCTTGAATTTGAGGTTTTTATTATTTATTATTATTTAATTTTATAGATAATTCATACATGTTTGAGGCATAGAGGGCCATCGCCTCCCCACCTAGTGGTCCGTCCAAAAACATATTTGTTGTCCATTTCCTATTTGAGGCTCATACTTGTTACCCAGGAACACGTTGTGAGTTCTTAGCTTCTAGTTACTTGTATGGAAAAAAAAAAAAAGCTTCTAGTTACTCAATTCCTGCCAATTGTACTTAACTTTAATCACCTTCACCCAGACCTTGATGGTCCTTAAGACCACATCCTCCACTTCTCTTTGGTTGACGTACATGGTACTCCATTTAAGGAGGTGTATGCTTTTTTGCTATTCTGAAGTCCCCCATACACTTGAGCAAAAAAAAAAAGTCCCCCATACAAAGTTGCGAATGAGTGACTGAAGTTTGGCACATGTTGATGGTAATCAAGCAATTATGATGGAATTTCAAAAAATAAGGTTTAGAAGGATGACATTGTAATTATTTTTATTGTAATATTATTTTTATTAAAATATATGTACTTGAACTTATTGAGTGTCCACCCTTCATTGTAATTTATGTAGCTGAATTTCTAACAGCACTTAACCTTACTTTTCTAAATGACATGTTTGTAAAATAATTGCCTCTCTTATTACATCATCAATATTCACTTGATTTCATGAATATTTTTTTGATATTTTTTTTCTTATTTATATTCTTTTATTTTTAATGCATTTAAAACTTTTCTTTAAAAAAAAAAATTCAGGGGCACTACCCCTGAATCCCCGAATCCCCACCAATGGTGCCCCAGTAAATTTCTGGGTCCGCCCCTGGTGATGAGTACCTAGCACTATTACAAGCACCATGAAGCAAAATATGAAGGTGACGAGATGAGACAGAAAGGCAAAGAAAAATTTCGGCGTTTGGGATTTAATTTTTATGTATGGAAATATATTGAAGAAAAGATGTGCAGGTGAAGAACATAATCAGAGGCCACGGTATAATGGGGCGATCGTGTGAGCCAAATATTTTAGGGATTAGGTTTTGTTGGAGCGACTATTTTGTCCATAAGGTCTAGAAAAATATTAAATATTTTTAATACATAAAAGATGTATAGACCTATTATAAAATTAAAAAGGCTAAAAATTATATTTATATATTATTTTATTAATTTTTTATTTTATTTTTAGACCGGATTTAATAAAATAAGGTTTGAAAAGAATCTTTAGACCGTGTTTAAAAATAACCGGTCTAAAGAGTTACAAATATTTATAAAAATATCACTGGTTATATATTTGAGATATTATCCTTCATTTTAAAAATGATAGTCTAAAAAGCCTACTTTGTACGATTGAATATAGGGTTAAGGAGCAATTTTACACATGAGCTTTTCCTCCAGGAGCGCCCAGCACCACGTGCTTTTTTCTGGAGCAAAAGTACACACGTGGTTACGTTTTGGGAGCGCCCAGCACCACGACAGTTAGTTGACCGTTAGTCAACCTGTTAAGTTGGATGGAAATGAACAGTAACTCGGGTGAAATTACACTTTTGCCCTTAGTTTTAAATAAAAATTACCCTTTTGCCCTAAGTTTTTTTTTTTAAAAAAAAAAAACTAAAAATACCCCCTCCTTGGTGGGCCCCACCGCCGGCCACCCCACCACCGGCACCGGCGGCCGACCGCCGGTTGGCCGCCACCGGCCGGCGGTGGTGGGGCCGGTGGTGGAAGGGTATTTTTAGTTTTTTATTATTTAAAACTAAGGGCAAAAGGGTAATTTTCATTTAAAACTAAGGGCAAAAAGGTAATTTTCATTTAAAACTAAGGGGCAAAATGGTAATTTTCTTTTTTTCCTACCATCAGCGTCCACGTCAGCGTCCATGTCAGCGTGTCAGTCCAAATAAGCGCCACGTCACGCCACGTCAGCATTCCATCCAAGTTAACGGTTGACTAACGGTCAACTAACTGTCGTGGTGCTGGGCGCTCCCAAAACGTAACCACGTGTGTACTTTTGCTCCAGAAAAAAGCACGTGGTGCTGGGCGCTCCTGGGGGAAAAGCTCATGTGTAAAATTGCTTCTTAACCCTTGAATATATGATTTGGGTTTAAACACATCTAATGAATAATAAATTAAATCCTAAATTAATTCATGTTATTTAATTTAGAAAAAAGATTCATTCAAACTACAACACTCACATTTTTCTACCTAAATTATGAATGTTAAATTTTTGGGAAAATTCATTTTAGGGCCCTTTTAACAGGGGAGATTGTAAAAAAGCTCTAAGATTCTGACAATCCTAGAAAAGGCCCCAAGACCTTTTTCTAAAATTTGGGTGAGTTGTTAACGGGGCTGATATAGTTGTTAACGAGTAGGTCTTTAACAACTAAATCATCCCTGTTAACGACACTTTTACTAACAACTAAATCAGTACCTTTAACAACTATTAGTATCTCATTAACAATTATATCAGCTCCGTTAACAACTCACCCAAGATTCTGAAAATATTAGAAAAGGCCTTCGGGTCTTTTCTGGGATTGTCAGAATCTTGAAGCCTTTTTTGAAATTTCTCCTGTTAAAAGGGCTCTAAAATTGATTTTCTCTAAATATTTTTAGAATAAAACTCTGAAACAGTACTAAATTGATTAGTTTCGTTGCATTCAATTTCATTTCATCGTATTCTTTCACAAATTCTCAGAAGCCTGTCCCGTCCTGATCATAATTGAGTTGGATAGCTGATGGATTTGCTAAAGATTTGATATTTGATGTGTTCATATATTAAATATATTAAGAATTCAAGAAATATAAGGAGTGTAAAATTAATGGAGGGAAATCGAATTAGTTGTCCACACCTGGCTTTTGACAGTGAAACAAGAAAAGGAAAAGAGAGGGGGTGGATCAAGTCAATTAATGAAGAGGACGGATTGGTGATTGCTTTAAATTATAAATTAAAGCAAAAAGGAGACAATTTGCAAGGGAAGTGGGAGAGAGAGGAAGAGAGAGAGAGAGATGGAGAGAGAGAATCATTTTTTGCTGAGAGGAAGGAGGAGAGAGTGGTCAAGCAAACACAGCCCCTTGTCACCGGCGGAAATGGAATCACTGGGAAGCATATGTGAGGCTCTGTTGCCTCCTCTCTCTCCGCCGTCTGAGTATTCTGATGAGCAGATCCGACTCTTCTGGCATTCTTCTGCTTCTCAGCTCTCAGTGACTCATCAGGTTCCTCATTCTGATTCACTTTCTTTTACATTTTGATTTCTCTGTTCTATTCGTTGATCTATGCAATAACGTTAACGTACACAATCGACTTGGCTCTCCAAGATGATCAAAGATGCGGATTGGTTTGGATAAGAAAATGCTGCTTTTTTTTTGTTTTTCTGGTATAAACGTAGGCACAGCCTTTTAATTAAAATCAGAAGATGGTGGGGAATGACTTCCCAAACAGTCGTTTAACACACGAGTCCTTGAAAAGGAAGGGCATGAATCAAAATGGCAAGAATGAGATAACACTTCGTCCTTAGCCAGCCTATCAGAAAATGACTGCTTTTATAGCTGAGCCCGTTGTGTCGGGGTGGATCCTCGTCATTTTTTTGGGGGGTGGTTAAATTTAGAACTGGAATGGTTTTTCGAAAACCAAAACGATTTTGGGCTTGAGGCTAAAAATTTTAATAACCTATATAAAAAAACACACCTTGTGAAAAAACCCAATTTTGTTTTTTATGAATTAGAAGTTATATGATATTATTTAATTATATATATATATTAGGGGGGAAATATTGAAATTGTAAAAACTCAAATTAAGTTTGTTACCAAGAGTTTATAAGAAAATGACGAAATGTGATGAGTAATTTATAACTTTTTTTTTTTAAAAATGTCTGATTTGAAATTTTATAAATTCAAAAAAAAAAAAATCTATCTTTTTTTTATGACATTATTTAGGATCAGTAGTATTATTTAGGGGTGGGAATAGGCCAAGCCCCAATCAAGCGACCTGTAGTTTAGCTTGTTTAGGGTCTGGTCTGGCCTTTTATTTTGACACTAACATGCCAGAACAAGACATATTTAAATGTCTGAATGTGTTAATAGGTCAGGCCTATTTTGTTAAGGCCGGACTTGTTTACACATTAAATAAATATAATTATATTTATATCATATAAATAACATAATATTTATTTATTTTCATTCTTATATTCTACTAAAAGCCTACATTTAATATAGGTTTTGATAGACTGAAATTGCACAAAGCCTTTTTATGGCCTACAATATAAGACCTTTTTAAATCCCTACATCGTAAGTAGGCTTTTAACAAGACTTTAGACTCGACCAGACCTTATGAAAGCTTATGCCTGAGCTTAAAAAAATACATGCACTCAGACTTAGGTTTTCTACTTTCATTATAGGCTCAGACTTGTTATGCCAAAACCTAGCCTGACCTAACTAATTTCCATCTCTATAGTATTAGTTAATAGAAAACTTCAATATATGGTGTTATTATCCTAACAATTAGACTTTTTATGATTTTATTTTTATATAATACTCTCAAATCCTTTTTCTAAGATCCAAATGTGTGGTTTAATAAATATGTTAAAATTAATTAAAATAATAATAAATTTATTAGAAATATTATTTTTTTCAAACATTTATTTATAAGAGAGAAAGTGAGAAAAATGTACCTTTCTAAGTGTTTTGGCTAATATCTGGAGTAAGTGGTAGAGAATAGATGAAAAAGAATGTAAGGAAAAAATTATGGAAATAAAATAGAATTATTAAGAGTAAAATTCGTAAAAATACATTTAATATCTGGACAACCCCAAATTAAATCTTATTAAAAAGAAATAGGTCAATTTAAAAATGCGGATATTGTATGAAGGATGGGAAGAAGTATTTTATAATAATTTTTTGTCCAAAAAAATATTATATAATTTTAATTTGTTTCCCGAATTAAATATTATATAATTACTAGATGATTCGTGCACGCCAATTCAATAGGTTGACCATAAAAAGTGAGTTGAGACCACTGAACTAGTACGTGGCTTCTCCCTTACCAAAAAAATATTATATAATTTTAAACTTTTTCCCGAATTAAATATTACATTATATAATTACTAGATGATTCGTGAACGCCAAGTCAATGGGATGTCCCATAAAAAGTGAGTTGACCCCACTGAACTACGGTGGCTTCTCGCTTATAAACATTAATTTAACTATCCTACCATTTCTCTCTCTAAATCTCAATGGTCAATTCCAGCTGGATAGCGCCGCTTGAGTCAGAGAAAAACAACTTTTTTTAAAAAAAAAAAAAAATTAGGAGAGGGGTTAGGTTCACCGACCACTCTGGTCCTATTTATAAGTCTCATTTGGTCAAAAGATTTGGTCCTATTTATAAGTCATCTTTTAGGTAATAAATGAGATTGTGACAATTTTGCCCATATTAATTATACCAATGAAAATAGAGAGAGAAGAAAAAGTTGAAAGATACCCAATGAAAATAGAGAGAGAAGAAAAAGTTGAAAGATACCCATTCATAAATGAGAGCAAAGTTGAAAATTTACCCCACAATCATTGAGCTAACTAACTCTCCTTGGTATGTGTGTTTTGGTCAAAAGGGACTTATAAATAGGACCAGAGTGGTATAATCTAAGAACAGGACGTTTGGAGTCCACTCTATGATAAATTTAGAACTAAGAGTATACATGCCTCAATCTTAGCTTGGGTTACCGTTGTTTCGTAGACTCCTAAGATGGCTCCCCACCTGTCAACATTTTTGTCTATCCTCTAATACTTTAATTTTTATGCATACATTAAATATTGACTTATATATTCGGAATATTATTAGTATTGATATTGATGAATAATAATTTTATTCAAGTTATATTACACTTTCATTTATTTTGAAATATATTGATTTTATTATGATTATAAAAAAAAAATTATACAAAAATAAAGTATAATAAATGTTATCTTGATCCTTAAATTAAGTTGAAATGTACTTTATAATTAGAAATGTATTTCATTATTCCAAACAAAATACATAGAATTTAAAAATTATAGAATAAAATGCTCTATTTATAACTAATGAGATGGATATATTTATAATACATTTGTGTTTTGTTTTCTTACCAACTATAGAATGAATTTTGAATGTTTTTTATATTTTATATAAAAATATTGATACATGTAAATTTACTGTTGAAATATAAAGAAAATATGCATACTTTATGATAGTTCATCATATGCTTACGATTTATTCCATATTTGTTGAGTCCCATTTAAAAGAGAGACGACAAGAAAAATATTGAGCTTTATAAGAGTGACATCATGTTTATGAAAAGGAAAATTTTAAAAAATTCACATTTTGGTATCTGAGTAGAGAATATAAGATAGGATACCAAACTAGGGTTAAAAAATGTCCCTTATGCTGCTTCTATTCATTATTTGTGTCTAACTTTTCTACCTTTGTGCTCGTTCTCTTTAGAGTAAATACCCTTTTTGGTTCCTGACAAAAAACACGGACCACATTTTGGTCCCTGACAAAAAAAAACGACCATTTTTTGTCCTTTTTATGGGACTAAAAATGACATTTTGGAAATTTGTGAGGAATCAAAATATCCACCAATCGACCCTTATTCGTCCTTATTATGGACTAAAAAAGACATTTTTTTGTCAGGGAACAAAAAGAGTATTTACTCCTCTCTTTATGTCTTTATTTATGGCAAAGAGTAATATATTAATAGAAGTTTTCGTGGCTAGTTAGGTTAGGTGGGAAAACTTAATTTCTTTAAATAAGATCAAGAACTTTAAATAGAAAAAATGAAAAATTAAGATACTGCCTCAAATATTAATCTAGTATAATAATAATAAAAAAATATTATAAACTTGTATAAAAATTTTAGCATATATTTTCAGGCTAGCAGGAAACTTACTAATTGTGCCGTCAATTTGTATAGAGTTTTTATGATAAATTACAAAACTCATGAAGAATATGTGATGTTTTTTTAAATGTTATATATATTTGGCACATCTTTTTTTTTTTTTTTCATATTAAAGATGGCGCATCTTAAGAGGGGCCGAAAATGAGGGATAATAAGGGTAAATAAGTAAGTAAATAAATAACCAACATGTGGTTGGTCCAGCGGAATGTGGCGCTGGATTTCCTTAAGAGGTCTAGGGTTCGAGCTGCGGTAAAACCACTCGTAATCCGCCTTGTATGGAGATACCACTGTTGGGAGGGTCGTCCTTGCCACTGCAGTACCCGGAGTGGTTGCATACTTGCTACCATTAAAAAAAAAAAAGTAAGTAAATAAATAATAATTTTAGGAGCTGGTGAGTTGGGCGGTAATTTGGTTTAGTTTTGTAAGTTTGGACAATTGTCTAATACTGTTTTTTATGTGATAATAGTATGATACTCTATTTTGCTAATAGTTTTATATATGAATAAAAAACCCTACGAGACTTTTTCTTTTTTTTTTAGATATTTCTAAATAGATGAAAAAAATTAATTTTAATAATAGGGCCTCAAACCCCACATGAAAGTCCTAAAACCCACATGTCTGAGTGTTGAGCTTCAAAACTAACATGATTCTAGGTGGGCAGGCTTCGTCAAGGAAACTAGTTTCCCTGCCTTTTGCATTTCATCTAGATTATTTAGATGAGATCTGAAATGTTCACATTTAATTTTTTAGAATGAAAAAAAAAGCATTTTTTTTTTTAAAATTAAGAGATTATCTTGATTTTACATTTTCTACGCATTAAAATATTTTTTTATGAAAAAAAAAGAAAAAAGTATGGACCATCTAAATTAGATGAGCTCCTTGTGCCTATAATGTAATATACATTAAAAAAATCAAGCATATTTTTTAAATTTTCCATAATTATTTATGAATAGTAATTTTTTTTCATTTGTATTGTATAATATAACTCTAATTAATTAAGATGTATGACTGATGATATTAGATTAAAAGGGCTGAATTGTGTGTTTTAGAAATGGTTGTCAATTGTGTGCTAAAAATTCAATAAAGCTGTAAAACAGAGAAAAAGCAAGATACAACCAAAAATTGCAAGATATACAATTTTTGTTTCTTGTTTTTCACAGCATTCTATTTTTCCCAGGCAAAAGAACTTCATTAAATAATGTCTCCCCTCTTCTTACCCGAATCACATTTTACACTTGAAATGGATGCAGGTTGCAGAGATGCTTGTGAAAAGAGCTATAATAGAGGCATTAATTCTAGTCAGGGTGATTCTATGGATGCTTGCGACCAGATTGGGTACCTTATTGCTTTGTGGTTCTCTTTGTTTTACTGATGCCTGGCCATTCATCAATAACTTCTCAAAAATATCTTTGAAGAAAAGAGAAAAGATCGTGCAAAAGTGGCTCAAGCATCGTTTCCTCACACCAATTAGGCTTGCATTTCTTTACATCAAAGTCCTCTGTGCCTGGGTCTTCTTCTCTCGGGTAATCCCTCATTAACGTTTCGTTAATTTATAGTCTTGCTAGACACTTGTCTATGACAGTTACCACAGTTTTTTATATTTTTCTTTTTGTTTGTTTGTGCTCTAAATTTGCCTTTCGTACAGGTTGATGAAAATGGTGAAAACCCTGCATGGAAAGCCATTGGGTATGAAGTTTCTGCTGAATTGAAGAACAAAAGCAACTTTGAGAAGGAGAGGCCTCTTGAGAAGGGAATGGTAGAAGCTATGTACGAAACAAACTCGAGTCTACCAATATCACTTTCTCAGAAAGGTCTCAAAGTTGTTACGGATGCTAAAAGCAACGTCCTCAGAGTCAAATGTGATGCGGTAATTGTTGGGTCTGGCTGTGGTGGAGGCGTTGCAGCCGCCGTTCTTGCAAGTTCTAGCCTGAAGGTGCTTGTTCTTGAGAAAGGAAACTACTTCACTGCGATGGATTATTCTTCTTTGGAAGGGCCATCCATGGATGAACTTTATGAATCTGGAGGAACTATGGCGACTCTAGATGGCAATATGGGAATATTGGCAGGTTCAACAGTAGGTGGTGGATCTGCCATTAATTGGTCAGCATCCATAAGAACACCAGAATATGTACTTAAGGAATGGGCAGAGGAGCATAAGTTATCACTGTTTGGGAGCTCTGAATATATTTCTGCCATGGACTTGGTGTGTGAAAGAATTGGAGTTACAGATAAAAGTTCAATGGAAGGTCTCCAGAATCAAGCCCTTCGAAAAGGATGCAAGAATCTTGGTCTTCAAGTTGATTATGTTCCACGAAATTCATCAGAGGATCATAACTGTGGCTTCTGCAACTATGGTTGCAGGCAAGGGAATAAAAAAGGGACTCAAACAACATGGCTTGTTGATGCTGTGGAGCATGGTGCAGTAATACTAACCGGATTCAAAGCTGAGAGATTTGTGTTACAAAATAATAAGGCAGGAACATGTGGGAGGAAAAAGAAGTGCTTAGGTGTGATGGCAAAATCATTAACAAAGAATATCACTTGGAGGATACAAGTTGAAGCCAAAGTGACAATCTCAGCAGCTGGCGCTCTTTTTACGCCGCCTCTAATGATCTCTAGTGGGCTAAGAAACAAGAACATTGGCAGGAACCTTCATATGCACCCGGTGCTAATGGCGTGGGGCTACTTCCCAGATTCAGTGTCTGATCTTAATGGTAAATGCTACGAGGGAGGAATAATCACATCTGTGCATAAGGTGTTATCAGGAGACTCCAAAGTAAGAGCTATAGTTGAAACACCTGCATTAGGGCCAGGTACTTTTGCTTCATTGTTTCCTTGGGTCTCTGGGCTCGACTTTAAAGAAACAATGCTGAAATATTCAAAGACTGTTCATTTCATAACGATCATTAATGACAAAGGATCAGGGGAAGTTAGGAGAGAGGGAAGAGTAAGGTATGGTTTGGATGAGGAGGACAAAGAGAACCTCAAGGCTGGATTGAAGCAGGCGCTGAGGATTCTAATCGGAGCAGGAGCCGTCGAGGTAGGCACGCACCAGAGCGATGGGCAAAGGATTAAGTGCAGGGGAACGAGTGAGAAGGAAGTGAACGAGTTTTTGGACTCCATATATGTGGCAGGAGGGCCAATGTCACTTGAAGAAAAATGGAACGTGTGTGGCTCAGCTCATCAAATGGCAAGTTGTAGGATGGGCAAGAGTGAAAAGGAAGGTGGTGTTGATGAGAATGGGCAGAGTTGGGAGGCAGAGGGCCTATTTGTTTGTGATGCAAGTTTACTTCCAACAGCCATTGGTGTGAATCCCATGATCACTATCCAATCTACAGCATATTGTATTGCTAAGAGAATTGTGGAGTATTCTCCCAACTAAACCTTGTCCCAAAAATATACTTTTCTGTGTCAATTTTCTTATATTACTTTGAACTCTAATGCTTCCTTGATGTCAGATAAAGCCATGATTCTGTATTCTTGTTCTATATATACCGTGTTGATGTAATATTGTGCCACAATAATATATTCACTTCTCCTTCCATTGATTCGTTTTGGTTTCCTTGAGTTTCTGCATCTGATAACAATTTCAATTGGATTTTGATAATGGTTTTTTTTTTTTAAAGAAAATTGTTTAGATTTCCGTGTTAAGGGGCTTTTTTTTTTTTTTTTTTTGGGGTGAAATCTGTGTCAATGTTTTAATTTCATGAATTTTTGGACTTCGCCTTGGGTAAAACATTTTTGGCCTAAGACTATATTAGCTTATAAAGATTTCCCTTTTAAAGTTGAGAGCGTAAAGGGTAACCTTTCCCTATAAACGTGCTTTCGGAAATTTAAATTTGTGTTTTCTTTCTTACAATGACGAGATTACTTATCACCCCAACTAATAACTTGTTGGTAAAAGGGACTTTATTTTCTATTTAATGAGAATTATATATCTGAAAAAAATATATTACTTATTTGTTATTTGTAGTGTTTGGCGAGATAAATAAATCATCCATCGGTGTGATTACTTGAGAAAACTACTATAAAGAAATTTTAAAATTTCTTCTTGAGTTATTATTCAATTTTCTACTTTATGAATTTTTGGACAACATCAAATATTATATAGTCATAACTAATTCGATAAAAATTATTTTAGGAGTCCATTGGTATAATAGATTTTGAGAGGAAGAAAGGGAAGAGAAAAATTGCATGGGTTGGATTAATAAAATTGAAATAATGTTATAAAATTATAATGAAGAGAAGATGTATAATAAAAGAGTAAGAAAAGTTAATTAAAATATTTTAACTCCACTACTCTAATATTTTTTTTTTTAAATCCAACTTAAAAAGCTTTCTGTTCTGTAATAGAACACAGATGTCTAGCCTCAGTGGGCTAGGTATGATTGATATTGGATCGGGTATAGCGCCCACTGGTATCTATGGAAGAGATATCAGCGGTTGCTAACGGATCACTGTGCTACACGGGGTTGGCTCTTCGCCTGAGGGTGGTGTGTGTGCACAAGTGAGACTGAATGGTAAAGAATGTACTGGTGAACGTGGAGAACATACCTGGTGGGCAACCTCCTATTTATAGAGATTACCTAGGGTTTCGTTCTCCTTACCCTGAGTCCTTCCCACTGTCGTCGTGGGCCTCCCACGTCCTGATCGTGCGCACTCCATATCCTGCATGATTACTGGATTATCGGCACAGTCAAGGGTGATTTGTAACATCCCAAATTTTGGGATTTTGAAATTTAGGTAATTTATGGGAATTAATTATGTAATTTTGGTTTAAAATAATTATGAGATTAATTATTAGAAATTTAGGTTTATTTTTCCCTTAATTAATGTATTGTGGGAAAAAGAGTAAATTCAAGTAAGGAATAATTTAGGCCTAAAAATTATGGAATTAATATTTTATGGCCTAGAAGAATTAATTGGGAAAGAATCCTTAAATAAAATTTAGGATTTATTTCTAATGTGTATCCAATATTTGCAAATAATTGAGCTAAGGACTTAATTGCAATAAAAGCCTTGTGGAGAGTTTAGTGGGATAATTATTTGTTTCACAACACATAAAAGTCATTCTTACAATTTATATTTCATATTCCATTAGCCCAAGAATCATACTGGACGTGCATCACCTATTGAGCCTATTGAATAACAAATCCCAATATTCACCACCTATCAAAACCCACGCAAAAAAAAAAAAAAAAATTTAAAGCCCCTTTCATTTATATTTAACACCTCAACCCACACCATTTGGCCCAAACCACAAACTTAACCTATGCAGCGTTTTTACTCCCTCCAATACCCATTCAGCCAGTCCACACCGAAACTGTACAAATCACCATGACAAGAAAGGAAAAAAAAAAAAAAAAACAAAAGCGCAGTAGCAGAAACCCATACCAGTTGCGTCAATTTACACAGCGGAGGGAGACTGATCAAATGCGCAAATACATAGATAACCCAGTATCCCAAATCACGGTCAAACCTGGCATCACAGAGTGAGATCATGTAAACCAGCAACGACATGCTTCCCACAACAGGGACAACTCAGCCCCATGCATCTCGACCTTGATGCTTTAGACCGTTGGCATATTCCCCTTAGACTGGACCCTCAGTTTATTATATAACCCATGCTCCTTGCTTGTTAATCATCCACAAGGCCAAACGAAAAACCAGAAACGCTGAGTGAGAGAGTGAGAGGAGAAAGAGAGAGAGAGTGTGTGTTGGAGGAGTGTGGGTGTTTGCTCTGCTTCATCCAACCAAAAACAGAGGCATATTTTAGCTCTTCTTCTTCTAGTTTCTATGATTTTTCCAACCTAAGTTTACTTCTGTCTATGCGTTGGGAAACGTATGAATTAGTACATGAATCCCCTGCTCAATGAATATTAAAACAGGGGTGGTTGCTAAGTATAAATGTGTGTGTATTCAGAAAAAAAAAAACAAAAATGCTTGCTGTCAAGTATTGTGAGGAGAGGAAAGGAAAACTTGGCTGCATAAGGAAGAAAACTGTGTGCTATATATATATATATAAATGTGAGTGTACGTATATATATGGAGCGTTGCTGAAATCTGTGTTCATTGCGGTGTGTGTGCTTGGTCATATATCTATAAAGTAGACGTTGCTAATGGACTTAGAAAGAAAAGAAATAAAAGCTACTTTGCTCAATGGTTAGATAAAAATATATAAAGGGAAGGAGCTTGCTGATATACATTGCCACACATGGAAAACAAAAGGAAACATTACTGTGTTTGTGAGTGTATATTGCTGCTCATAAAACCAAAGCATTGCTGATTTATTGTTCCACACACACGTTGCTACAAGAAGGAAACAATATAGAAATGTGAGGTATAGTGTATGTGGGTATATGTAATTGCTGTTATGATTATTTATATAAAGAAAACCCATTGTTTTTAATGTATATGTATATACATGGAAGAATTAAAGCTTTTGCTTTACTGACAGTTATAGTTGGTGAGATGCTGCATATATATATACGTATTCTACATAAAGAGCATATAGGATATATATAAGTACAAACTAAATGAATTTCGATTTATTTGTTGTATTTAAATCAATTACCAACAAAATCTGTAGTATTGAGTGTGTGTGTATATATATATATATATATTTATAAATATATATATCATAATTAAAAATATTTTATTGTGTTAATATTATTAAACTCCTAATTTAAAATGTTAGGATAGTCTCTGATAATTTAAAATAATTAAAGAGAAATATCAATAAATAGTAATAAAAAAATGAAATAAATAATAATTGTTATTGTTAAGAAAGGGAATAAATAATAAAGGAAATTGTTAGTTAATAATGAATAGAAAAGGGTACTATTAATTAGTAATAAATAGAAAGAGAATTAACAGTTACAATGGTTTCCCTAATTTTTCAGTCCCGTCATAATTTGCCCACTTCAAGCATTCCAAATGTATTATTATTAAAATTTGTATACTTTTAATGTTATGAAATTATAAGTTATAATTTTAATTATGTAGAGTTTTAAAACAGTTATTAATGATTAGTAAATTGGTTGTGGTAGATTGATTTTTGGCGTGTGTTTGAGCTCTTGGATTAGGAGCAGTGTGATAATAGTTAGTTTCGGCGAGAGGTAACCACTTTCCACTTATTATGTATATTAGTATGTTGTTTGTGAGTATTTTGTGAAATGATTATTAATATCTTAATAGAAATTGCCTTGTGGAACTTTATGATCTGAATTGTGAGATATATACATATATTTATTTATGAATCTTAGAAAAATTCCTGTTGAGTTATTTATTATGATAATTATGGAAAGGGTTGAATGGGGAAGAGATGGAGTAGTTTATTCCACCACGTGGTGAGGCCTCCATTGGTGCACGATGGTTGGCTTGTTATTGTCCCACCTGTTCAATGAGGGACCAGCCCACTAGTTCAATGAGGGCTTACGACACCCCACTAGTTCAATGAGGGGAAAAGGCCCATGGTCTGGGACATGTGCCCTGAAGATTTTGGCCGAATCTCATCACATGACCAGTGAGCTTTTGAGTAACCAATAACATGGATGTAACTTAGCCCATGGGTCTAGTCGGAGGAAATAAGGCGGTTCGGTTGGATTGGTGGGAGGCATATTGGGAATTGTGAAAACTGTGATACAGAATTTATGACACAGACTTCATGATATGAAATTGGTAATATGTATATTCGTGAAATATATTTTTAATCATCTGTTATATAAATTGTTCTACTTGGCACCTCACTTGCACATATTAGTATTCGTAATGAGTTGGATTGATGGTTACCACATTTTTCAAGTGATAGTTCTCGTGCGGGTCCATCAGGGAAGACCTCGGAAGCTTAAGCTACTCCGCTAAGAGTAGTACTTCTGTCTTTTGGGTTTATGTTGGATGATTGTATATTGCCACGATAGGACTCATTCTGCATACTCTGGTTTATTTTGTATATTTTGGTAATTGATGAAGTATTACTTAGTGGTCAATCAACTCTTAATTAGTCATTATGTTAAGTAAAAAGGAAGGACGTTTCATGATTGGCAAATTACCTGTTTCATGGGAGGTTTCCCGCCAGAGGCACTCCTATTGGGCCTTCGTATGCCAGGCCCATTATTTGAGTCCATAACAGTTGCCCCCCAAGCTCAGGAGTTCGGGTTTCTGAGCTGCTGAGATTAGTTGTTCCTTACATCGAGCTCTTCCTTCCGTGCATACCTCGATATTGTCTAAGTTTCAAGAACTAGTTCCCGACTTGCCTATTTACCAGGCTCCTTTATCGTAACGCTTGGCTGTCTTTGTAACAAGCACGCCATTGTTTTTCGTGACCTAACTGGTTCAACCGTTTGCCGTTTTCCATACTCGTCGAACCGGGTTAAAACAATTACCCCGGTGTCTTTATAGCACTTGAGATTGTCTTATCTGGATTGTACTGAGTTTTGTCGTTTTGAATTCCCTACTCGCATATTGCCCCCAATCTTTGGTGAAATGGAGACACGTGGCATGTTATGATTTGATGACCGTTCAGCTTACTTATCTGACATCATACTATCACATCCTGGCGTTCATTGGTCATTTTTAGCCGTTCTTGATTTTTGCATGTAATTAATACTCACGCTTTTTAACAACAGTTATGATTTCTTTCTTGGAACTTTGCAACGCCATTTCCATTCAAGCATCATTCACTGTTGCGTGGCCCTTGCAATCCGCTTGGCCTATAAATTCTCTCATCGCCTCTCATTCTCCTACGCCACTAGTCTGCTTTCCTTTTCTTTCCAGGATAAATATTCTTGAAAGCGTGATGAGCCCCCTGGTGAGAGTTTCAAACTCCATCATCCGTTGGCCAGCTTCCATTTTTCCAGCCATGTGGGGAAGGAGGACGCGATTTCGAAAGAAGAAAAGTCATTTTTGGCCGTGCGGCTTTACCTTCAGATGTATTTGCTAGTCTTCAAGCACGTCGCGTGGTGGATGCTCGGGATCCTGGATGTATTTGCCAGTCTTCACATCTGGTTCAACTTCGTATGGGATCTTGGGAAGGGGTTCAGGCTTTTATCTGAGCATCTTCTAATCTTACATCTGGGCTTCTTCATTCACCATGGGAGGCCCGAACATGTTTGCCAGTCCCCCTGGACTTGTCTAAACTTTTATAGGGTCTACGGCATATTCGTGAGGACCTTCAACAACATGACGTCCTTGCTGAATAACGATTCGGTCTCCGGCGCCAGCTATCCCAACCAACGTAGGAGGGATAGCTGGTTATCATCAACTGTTGTAATTAGGGAGTTCATAAATGTTGTTTACGAATGTCGCCTGATTTGTCGTACTTTGATCTTGTAATCGCCTTTGTAAACGAGTAGGTCGGCTTTATTTCTTTGTAAGAAAACCATGTAACCTGATCAAGTATCAATATAGAGTTTTTCTGCTTTCCACACGTGTCTTGGGCTCGCTTGAGCATATGCAGATGTCGATTTTCCTTATTTCTTTTGCCAACCAAGTTGGGCTGTTTTAGTCATCCGAGTTTGTCATTTAATCTGGCATTGCGCATGTATACGCAGCATATGTTAACTAACAATCTGATCCATTCGCGCCATATCACCCCGGCTATGACCGTTGTAAACTATACCGAGTTGACAACGTTGGATAAATCCAGTTGCGGCCATTAAGTATCTGAACTAAATTCTCCTCACAATAAAATATTTTGATGTATCATCCCAATTAGATTATCATCAGTAACTCTTAGGAAAATAGGATGTACCTTGCCCGAATATGAAAGGACGTATCTCTTCTCGCTAGACTGACGCGTTGTAGCATATAGCTGCGCCTCCAGGCCTGGGCGCCTTCCAATAGGCGCTTGGAATTCGTGCGCAATTAATGTTTGCATCGTTTCAGAAAACACATCATTGCACCTTTTGGGATTTGGCCTTGATCTTTAGCGTGCGTGGCCATAACTGCCCCTGCCGTTTCGAATTCAAAAATTCCTTCCAAACCTTTTGAATTCAAGAACCTATAAATTTCCCCTTTCTTTGTTGATTCGGCACTTTGCACACTGAGCGTTTCGTCTGCCTCTCCGCAACAATCTCCACGATAGCCTGCTTCTGTTTGCATTCGCTCAGCTTTCACCGAACTTCTTATCAGGTACTTCAACGGCTCTTTTAACTTTCATATTCTTTGAGATTCCCACCTTTGCCAAAACTCTAGTATCTAGCATTTGAACTTTTCTGGTTTTTTACTACTGCTGAGGAAGTTTTTCTGTGAATTCTGGGTTTTCTGGACTGGCTCGTGCTCTGCCCCACCTTTTTAACCACGAAACTCCTTTCCTTCCCCCACTCTCATTGAATCACCATCCTCATGCGCCCCTAGGCATGTATGGCCAAGATGCTTCTGAGCACTTCCCTGACCTTTAATACCCCGACCGACTGCTCTCCCAGGTATAAATGATATTCTCTAATTTTACCCTTTTTCCATTTTTAGGTCTGGATGGCATCATCATCACAGTCCCTTGTGTCATCCACAGCGGATGAGTGCAGTTCGTCTGGTTCTGTTCGAAATCCAAACTCCCCCAAGAAAGCTGTTAGCGTAAAAGTGACCGAAATCACCAACACCCTAACCCCAAAGGAATTTGCTCAAATCGGTGTAAAAGATGGACCCGGGTATTCTGTAAGGCTTCCACTAGATGGTGAATCGGTAGCCACAACCTGTCCAAAGAAGAGCGAGCCCCACGAGCCCCATTTATTTTTCTTTTACCGAGATGTTATCACCTTGCTTGGTATGAGGTTCTCCTTCACCGACTTCCAAATCTGTCTTTTAAACCATTTGCACCTAGCCCCCTCGTAACTTCATCCCAATGGCTGGGCCTTTGCCATTGCTTTTGAGAGCCTTTGCCGGAAATTGAGGATTTGTTGTACTGTCCCTGTCTTCATGACTTTTTACTCCCCCTTAGAAACGAGTTGTTTCCCGGGTAGTGGTACGTTCTGGTTTGGGTGGACGACACTCCGGGGAAGAGCGAGCACATGCTCTTTAAAGCTTTCATTGACTTGTGGAAAAACTTTAAGCCAGCTTTCGTCAAAGTTATGGCCGATCCCTTTCAATGCCCATGGTTCCTTCAGGCCTCCGATTCCGGGGTGTTAGAAGGAAAGTTTCCTTTGTATTGGACAAATGTCCATCACAAGTTTAAATCTGGAGATTTCGCTCCCAACCCGGCTAGCCTAACTGAAGTTGAGGAAGCGGCCGTGTTAATGCTCACCACCCTCTCCAGTTCCCTTGATTCATTGATGGATCCCGCCGATTATATACCCACCACTTTAATTAGACGACAAGCCCTAAAGAGTATGGGATTAGACCTTTACATGCTTCCATGGTCATGGATGGTCCATTTGCCATTATTTTCGTTTCGTAGTACTGACCTTCTTTCTTTCTTTTTTTTTGTGTAGGACAACAAATGGGAAAGCCTGAGTTCATCGGGCTCTTTAGGGAAGTCCCTGCAAATCCTGAGGAGGTTGAAACTCCTTCTCTTGCAGATGATCCCACCGTGGGAAGCCAACCTATTGTTCCGGAGGTGGCTGCCACTACTAAGACTCCTCGCAAGCGCTCCGCACCCAAAGACGGATGAAAGCGCGGAGAGAAGAGGGCGAGGAAATCCAAAGGTAAGTAGGTTGCTGAGGATCCGCCTGTTATGACTGCAGGCCCTGCATCGCCAACTCCCTCAAGCCCGACCACATTCTCTACACCTCTCACTCATGAGACCATGTTTGGAGGGGTTCTCTGGTCAGATGGGGTGACCCAGGCACTTAGGGATCTTATGCGTCCGCCTGCTCCACTTTACTCTCCCTCGCAACCCACCAAGAAAGAAAAGCTTCATCTGGTCGACATGGAGCTGCACACCTACCAGACTGCCTCCTTGATACGGCCTTATGCCGCCCTTAGAATCCAGTGTGCCATGCGGTCGAAGACTCTGAACGATATGACCAAACGAATTTCCGAGATGACCGGCATTCTTGAAGGAGTGAGGAAGGAGAGGGCCGACCTTAAGGCTAAGCTTGATGCCTTGAAAAGTAATGCTGACCTGACGAGGGTCATAGAGGAGAGGAACCAAGCTCAAGGGGAGTTGCAAGCCTCTAAGATCGAGCAGGAGAGGTTACGTCGAGAGCTGGTTACTTCCAACGGGAAGCTTGAGGTGGCAGTTGATGAAGTTGCTGCGGCCCAAACCAAGTTGGACGCAAAGCAAGCTGAGTTAATCGCAGCACAAGCTGAACTTCGTCGCCTTGAGAGTCTTCGCCGGGAGGATGGGCTACTAATGCAGAAGATGACCTCGGATAATGATCACTTGAGTGGCGTGCTTAAAGACAAGGATGCAGAGCTTATTACTGCCAAATCCAAGCTTGTGAAATATGGGCAAGCCGCCAGACTGTCCTTTCAGAACGCTGTTGATCAAATCCGGGTTCTAAATCCCGATATCACTCTTAACATGGCTGGGTTGCATCTTGAGGCCTATGTCAGTGATAAAGGGAAACTAATTGCACCTGGAACGGAGGAGGGTGAAGATGAGGAACCTTCCCCGTCGGCAACCGAGACGCAGTCACAAATTTAATTGCTTAGCATTTGTGAAAGGACTCTTTGTTTGTCCTGTTTTTGTATGCTCCTGGCCGTAGGCCATAACTTTCTGTATGTAAGATGTTGCTTGCATAGATAACTATTGCTACATACGCCTTTTCTCTTTACCAGGATCGTGGCATCGAGCTGTGTATTTTATCTTTATCGCCATGAATCCGAGCCCGCTTGTTTGTTAAATGATTTTTAACAAGCAAAGTCATTATCATTAGCGAGTATGTGCATCGGGATGTTGGAAGACGAGCTTTATTGCTCAGAATTCAAACATATCAAAGTCATTATCATTAATGAGTATGTGCATCGCGATGTTGGAAGACGAGCTTTATTGCTCAGAATTCAAACATATTGTGCCTCGTACGATATGTTGGAGGATGGGTTGCATTACCCTACCCCTTACACGCTTAACCGGGACATGATTTTTGAAACCGGGTATAATTACCCTAGATTTATCATGTTTGAACTATACGTGCCTGTGGATGCCGGATTTCACTACCTCGACTCCTACAAGTTTACGTTATACATGATTTTGGAAGACGGGTTTCATCACCCTGTCTTCTACATGTTTCATATTTACACGATTTCTGAAGGCGGATCTTATTATCCTATATTCATCATGTTTAATTGTGACATGATTTCAAAAGGACGAGTTTCATTACCCTGCCCGTTACATGTCTGGACGGGACATGATTTTTGAAATCGGGTTTAATTACCCTGGGTTCCTCACGTTTAAATCGTACATGATTTTGGAAGCCGGATTTTTAATACCCTGGCTTCTACATGTTTAAATCGTACATGATTTTGGAAGCCGGATTTTTAATACCCTGGCTTCTACATGTTTTACTATCAAAAGGAAAACAACGATCTCATTTGTAGAAACTGGGCTAAGCCATCCTTTTATTCAAATATTCGCGTTTATAAAACGTCGTACAAGAAAACATAAAGAAGTAACATGTCGGCTTCCCACAAATAAACTCATGTCATGCCCTTTTAATGAAGCCGCCCTCATCCGGGCTATACGCTTCAGCTATAGTAAGCCTTCAAATTGTCAGCGTTCCATGTTCGCTTCACAGCTTTCTTTTGCAACGTCTCCAACTTATAAGCTCCTCTACCGAGGTTTTCAGTAACCCGGTATGGGCCTTCCCAGTTGGGAGCCAGCTTTCCCTCTGTGGCATTTTTGTTGCCGATGTCCGCCCTCCGAAGGACGAGGCTCCCCTTGTCGAAAGACGAGGTCGTACCTTTTTGTTATATCGGGTTGATATAAGCTGTTTAGCTGCCAGATCCCGGCAGTGTGCCGTGATCCGAACTTCGTCTATCAAATCTAACTTAACCGCGATTGCATTACTGTTCTCTTCTTCATTTTGAAGGGCTGTGACCCTTCGCCAAGACGATTCTCCAATCTCGACCGGGATCATGGCTTCACACCCATAAGTTAGCTTGAAAGGCGTTTCCCCAGTTGACGATTGGACACTTTTTCAATATCCCCACAGGACATAAGGCAGTTGGTCTACCAACTAGACGTAGCATCTTCCATCCGCTTTTTTAATCCATCTACAATGACCTTGTTAGCAGCCTCAGCTTGCCCATTAGATTGCGGATGTTCCACAGACGCTAAGTGTTGTTGTATATTAAAATCAGCTACCAGCTTTCGAAAGCCCTTGTCAATAAACTGTGTTCCGTTGCCAGTGACGATTTCGGCCGGTATGCCAAATCGTGATATAATGTTCTTCTGTAAGAACTTCTGCACCCTAGCCGATGTGATCGTGGCGACAGGTTCTACCTCAATCCATTTTGTGAAATAATCGACTGCACGATGAGCCATCGCAATTGTCCGGCCGCCCGCTTGAATGGTCCCAATAGAGCCATTCCCCACTTAAAAAATGGCCACGACGCTGAGATTACCTGAAGTGTGGCGGGAGGTGACCTGATGGCGTTAGCATGCTTTCGGCAGCTGTCGCATCTTTGGACATGATCCTTAGCATCCATCGCCATGGTGGGCCAGAAGTAGCCCACCCTCACTGCTTTCCTAGCCAAGGCCTTAGCTCCCATGTGATGACCGTTAATTCCTTCATGAATCTCCATAAGGGCATAGTGAGCTTCATGCGCCACAAGGCATTTCATCATTGGAGAATGCAACCCTTTTCGATATAATTGGTCATTAACGAGCGTGTACGAAGCTGTTGTTCTCATGAGCTTTTTTGCTTCCAGTGGCTCGTCCGGCAGGATTCCTCTTTCCAGATAATCCGCAATGGGCTTCCTCCCATCATTAGTCTACGAAATGACCATCACACAACTCGGCTCCAGAAGGCTTTGCTGAACAATAGTACGGTGATTTCCGGGGCTCTTTGTGCTCGCCAATTTTGACAAGACGTCGGCCCTTATATTGTCTCCTCTTGGAATGTGCGCAACGACTACCTCATCAAATTCTGTGATGATCTCCTTCACCTTCCCCAGGTACTTAATCATTAAGGGCCCCTTAGCTTGGTAGGTTCCATTGATCTGAGAAGCTACTAGCTGAGAATCGGTGGAAACATGTACTCTATGAGCCCCACTTTCCTTAGCTTGGAGCAAACTGGCTATTAATGCCTCATACTCCGCCTGGTTGTTTGAAGTTGAAAAGTTAAAGCGTAAAGATAACTCCAACGAGATACCTTCGGGGCTTTCAACAATAATCCCAGCTCTATTCCCTTTGATGTTTGACGAGCCGTCTACAAACAAATTGCAAACATCCTGGTTGTCTCCCCCTTTACCGGGGTTAGCTCCATCACGAAATCTGCCAACGCCTTGGACTTGATTGCATGCCGAGCCTCGTAAATGATATCAAATTCAGATAGCTCAATGGCCCAACTTACCATCCGTCCGACTAGATTAGTGCGAACGACAATAGGATGACTTTGAAAGTATGGGCGTAGCCGCCTTGCTGCTACAAGTAGCGCAAACACCATCTTTTCTACTTTCTGGTAACGTAATTCTGAGCCCTGCAAGGCCCTACTCACAAAGTACACCGGGCTCTGGCCATCCACGGTTTCCCTAACCAACACGGTGCTCACAGCCTCATTACCCACTGATAGGTACAATATCAAGCTCTCTCCTGTCTCGGGTCTTGTCAACACCGGAGGTGTAGATAAGCACTATTTAATCTTTTCAAAGGCCGTTTCACACTCCGCATTCCATCCGCCAGATGCTTCCTTCTTTAGCAGTTTGAAGAAAGGAAGAGAATTTTCTGCTGATTTTGGCAGAAAACGGGTCAGTGCAGCCAATCGTCCAGTCAGCTGCTGAACTTCCTTTTTATTACGTGGGGCCTCCATGTCTAATACGGCTTGGCATTTTTCGGGGTTCACCTCTATACCTCTGTTTGTCAGCAAGAACCCAAGGAACTTTCCTGCAGGTACTCCAAATGCACATTTTGCCGGGTTGAGGCGAATTCTATATCTCCTCAGTTTATCAAACGTCTGCCGCAAATCCTCAATATGATTGACTTCGCTCAAAGATTTGACGATCATGTCGTCTACGTACACCTCCACGTTCTGACCCAATTGATCTTCAAAAACCCGGTTCATCATCCTTTGATATGTTGCTCCTGCATTTTTCAACCCGAAAGGCATCACGTTGTAGCAATAATTTTCCTTCTCGGTGATGAATGCTGTCTTTGCCTGGTCCTCCGGGTGCATTGCGATATGATTATATCCAGAGTATGCATCCATAAACGATAGTAGTCGAAAACCGGAAGAGCTGTCAACCAGTTGGTCAATATTGGGCATTGGGAAGGAGTCTTTTGGACATACTTTATTTAAATCCTTGTAATCAGTGCAGACCCTCCATTTTCCATTAGGTTTCTTGACGAGGACGACATTGGACAGCCATGTGGTGTATTGTATTTCTCGGATGAAACCGGCTTCCAATAATTCGCCACGTGCGCCTCCAAAGCTTTCCGCTGTCCTCCCCAAGCTTCCTCTTTTACGGGATACGGGGTTGACCCAGTCAGATTGCAAGTTGATGACAGCAGAAATTTGGGTCGATCCTGGGTATCTCAGATGGATGCCAAGCAAACACATCCCTATTGTTCCTGAGGAATTCTTCGAGCTCCTCTCGCACCTTGGGATCCAGTGCCTTGCCTATTTTAGTAACCTGGCCGGGCTCTGATCCAAGGAGAAAATCTTCTAATTCTCCATTTGGTTCGGTTTTCTTCATCTTTTCCTCCTCGCGCAGGTCCAAGTCTACCAGGTTTACCGCCTTTCCTTCTGAACTTGCCTCGGGGGTTTTGTCCATGGTGGCTCGTGATAACCGGGTTGGATCATTCCTGACCGTATTAAAGTAACATTGGCAGGATTCTTTTTGGTCTCTCTTCACGGTAACAACCTTGTTCTTCCTATTGATCATCTTGAGCTTTTGATGCTTGGATGACACCAACATATCCCAATTGTGAATCGTTGGACGGCCCAGGATTATGTTGTATGAAGAGGGGAAATCTGCCACTACAAATCGGACTCTTTTTGACTTAAAAGCATGCTCGTCTCCCAAGGTCAGTTTGAGGTCAACATAACCCTCCGGACGGGTATCCTGCCCATTGAATCCGATTAAAGTGGTTTTGCATGGTTTCAAAACATCGGAGTCGAAGTTCATCCGTTTGAACGCGTCCCAGAGTATGATGTCCACGGCACTTCCGTTGTCCACACAGATTTTCTTGACCCGGCAATTGACCAAAGTTCCTGTGATCACCAACCCGTCATGGTGTCCGGGGGCGACGTCCTCTAAATCCTTGTCGATGAAACATAGCATAGGAGACTTGGGTTTACTTAAGTCCTCCTTAAATTTTGGGATATCCCTTATTGATAGTACCTCCCTGAGGTATTTCTGCCGTTGGCTTGCTGAATCTCCCCCACCACCAAAGCCTCCACTAATTACATTGCAGTCGTACTTGGCTTCGGGGAACTCATCATCGCTGTCTTCGGGTTTCTTTTTCTGCTCCTTTCTTCTTTTTTCCGATGGCAGGCTCTTACTCCGGCGTTCACCCTGCCTCTTGTTGCCCTGCTTTCCTTGGGTCTGGATTACGTACTTTTGGAGTTTCCCTTCGCGGATGAATTTCTCGACCGTATTCTTTAGGTCCCAACATTGTTCGGTTGTGTGTCCATGTTGATCGTGGAATTCACAAAAATGAGTTTTATCAGCAGTGGCTCTTCTACCGAGGGGTCGAGGTCTTTCTACCTTCTTCATTTCGGTCGCACATACTTCCTTCCACAACTTGGCCTGGGAGACCTTCAACGGGGTGTATTTTTCATACTTAGAATCCCGGGTTTTACCATTGGTGTCCCGGCCGCGAGGAGTTCTCTTATATGCTTCCTGATTCTCTCTTTCTCGGTGTGGTGGGCTCTTAGGCCGTTCTTTCACGGTGTTGCCTGCCCTTTCCATCTGTTCCAAGTTCAAATACTGCTGTGATCTGTCATGAAAATCGGCCAAGGTTGTGGGCCGTCGTTTCATGATAGACTTCTTTAACCGGGATGATACATCTAAACCGGCTATGATGCAATGCAGGTGTACCTCCTCCTTCAACCCCGGAATCTGCAACACTATATTATTGAAGCGATCCAGGTACTTGCTCAGGGTTTCTCCTGGTCCTTGCTTAACTTGACCGAGTTGGAACTCAGTTTTGGGTTGTCGCCTACTTGTTGCAAAGTTTAGCAAAAACTTCCCCTCCAGCGTCTTCATGTTTGGAATGGACAGATATGGCAAAGAATGAAACCACAATTGCGCAGCTCCCCTGAATGTTCCAACAAATAACCGAGGTACAACATCTCCCTTTATCCCCTTAACCATAATCTCCATTTTGAAGTTGTTTAGATGTATCAAAGGGTCCTGGGTTCCGTCATATTTTGGCAATTCTCTCGAATTTAAGCCCTTTGGGTACACTACAGCCATAACTTTGTCAGTGAACTGACCTAGGACTCGGTCTTCGTCCGCCTCTCCCGTCTGAGCTGATACTTTATTGAGAGGCGGGGACGCGGTTGGTCCTTCTTTAGCGGTCTGGTCGTCGGTAGGCTGCTTTTCCTCATGCCCCTTCAAGTCGGCTTGGGTAGTCTGCGGAGTGTTTACCTTTCTGGCCACTGTGTCACCACTCTTGGCTGGTTCGTGTGTTGCCTTGTGATTGGTTTCCTTCCCCTGGTCTTCTTTTTGACCTTCGTTGACTAAGTTCTTTCCCCGAGATTCATCTCGGTTGACATGCATAGAGGCCGAGCCGGCGATCTGGCTTGAATCATCGCCATTCTGCCCTTCATCTCGGACTTGATTTGCTTTTGCTTCGTACTGTTCCTTTAAACTTTGCTGCATCTTTTTTCACTCCTCCTGCCGCCATATTGTATTCTGACGCTCCAATTCTTCTCGAACGATCCGAGAGTTCTCGTCTTTTTGCAGCTGATGCCAGTTTTCCATGTTGTCCATACGCCGGATCAATGATCCTAAAGTGTTGTGCAACAAGCGTATGTCGGGATGGTCAATCTGAAACTCGTGGGAGGGATGAGGGATACCCTGCACCTGAACTACTCGCCGGCCCCCATGCAATCCCCGACTAGGATGGGGGGAACGGGCTGTGTCCTCGGTTTCGATCTCAATCCGTCCTCTCTCGTGATCTCGTTCTGGGTCTACCGAATTCGAGTGCTGGGACAACTGCTCTGGGTTTGAAGGTCGTTGTGGTTCTTCTGGCGGCTGTGGCGGTCGAGGTAGATTAGTGCGACTCCTAGTGTTGGCAGCCATACTCAGCGGTTATGAGTAGCTTTTTTGATTCTGGGAATCGAGATTTTTGATGTCCCCACGGTCGGCGCCAATGTTCTGTAATAGAACACAGATGTCTAGCCTCAGTGGGCTAGGTATGATTGATATTGGATCGGGTATAGCGCCCACTGGTATCTATGGAGGAGATATCAGCGGTTGCTAACGGATCACTGTGCTACACGGGGTTGGCTCTTCGCCTGAGGGTGGTGTGTGTGCACAGTGAGACTGAATGGTAAAGAATGTACTGGTGAACGTGGAGAACATACCTGGTGGGCAACCTCCTATTTATAGAGATTACCTAGGGTTTCGTTCTCCTTACCCTGAGTCCTTCCCACTGTCGTCGTGCGCCTCCCACGTCCTGATCGTGCACACTCCATATCCTGCATGATTACTGGATTATCAGCACAGTCAAGGGTGATTGGCAAATTACCTGTTTTATGGGAGGTTTCCCGCCAGAGGCACTCCTATTGGGCCTTCGTCTGCCAGGCCCATTATTTGAGTCCATAACACTTTCCCTCCCCTCATACCAAGAAAAACTCATTACAGTGCTTCAAGCCTCCAATTAAAGATCTTTAAGTCCTCGATTCTTGGCTAGAAAAAACACCATGTCAATTGGTACAGTAAATTCTCGAATATATATTTTTTTGCCAATTTTGCCCTTACAACTTCTAGCTTTAACGTTCGTTCATTATTTGACTATAGAATGATATATTTTGATTTCCATGCTTTCTCTTAACATTATTCTTGAATTATGATCAAACTTGGAGTGTTTTCTAAAAATATTAAAATATTAATACTCATTTCTTTATGTAACACCCCAAAAACTCCTCCGAATTTAAGAGCTTAATTGTTTTAAAACAAGTCTCAATTTAGGAAATTGTGGAAATGAAAATTATAATATCCCAAACTGTCATTTCAAAATATTAAGGATCAAAGATGGCCTTACAAACCAAGCCCAACTCCGAAAGATTAAACCTACAAACAAATGATTCGAAGCCCATTTAAAGCCATTACTAAAAGACTCTCTAAAATTTACAAGAATAGCCATTGAATAACACAACGCAAGTTGTAATTAGGCCGAAATATTCACTCAGTCACCATTAAATGGTTCTAAACAATATCATTTTTTTTTAGGCTAAAGTATACGTTTGGTCTTTTATGTTTGCCTCTGGTATCATTTTAGTCCCTTAAGTTTGTAAAGTACACCTTTGGTCCCTGAAAGTTAACACTGTTAGTTTAACTTAACGAAAAATACTAACTGAACAATTTTTAACGATGACTATACAATTAAATGTTGACCAAACATGTTTATATGTTAGTATTTTAATAAATTAATATTTTAAATCCTATTAATTGAAAAATATTTAATTTTCACGGACTATTATACGGTTTTTCACTGTTTGTAAAGATTAAATACTTTTTTTTTGTCTGTGAAGATTAAATATTTTTCAACTAATTAGATTTAAAATATTAATTTATTAAAATATTAACATATAAGCATGTTTACTCAGCATTTAATTGCACAGTCATTGCTAAAAATTGTTGAATTGGTATTTTCCGTTAAGTTAAACTAACGGTGTTAACTTTCAGGGACCAAATGTGTACTTTACAAACTTAAGGGACTAAAATGATACTAGAGGCAAACATAAAGGACCAAAAGTATACTTTAGCCTTTTTTTTTATTACAGAACGGAGCAAAAGGTCAAGATCAATTATTTTTTATTTTTTATTTTTAAAATAGCAAGTCATGCAATGCAACGGTTCTATATATATATATCGGGTTAAGGTGAAATTTTACACATGAAGTTTACCCCCAGGAGCGCCCAGCACCACGAAGTTTTTTCAGGAGCAAAAGTACACACGACGTTACGTTTTGGGAGCAAAAATACCACGGGCCGTTAGTTGACCGTGAGTTGACCGTTAACTTGGATGGAAGTGAACAGTAACGTGGGTAAAATTACACTTTTGCCCTTAGTTTTAGTTGAAATTACCCTTTTGCCCTAAGTTTTTTTTAAAAAAAAATTAAAATAAAAATTAGCCCCCCTGTGGGCCCCCACCGCCGGCCGCCGCCACCGACGGCGGCGGTGGTCGGCTGCCGGTGGTGGGGCCGACCGGGGGGAGGGGGTATTTTTAGTTTTTATTTTATTTTTTTTTAAAACTAAGGGCAAAAGTGTAATTTTTACTTAAAACTAAGGGCAAAATGGTAATTTTCTCTTTTTTACTTACCATCAGCGTCCACGTCATTGTCCACGTCATCATCCACGTCAGTGTGTCAGTCCAAATAAGCGCCATGTCACGCCACGTCAGCGTTCCATCCAAGTTAATGGTCAACTGACGGTCCACTAACGGCCCGTGGTATTTTTGCTCCCAAAACGTAACGTCATGTGTACTTTTGCTCTTGAAAAAACTTCGTGGTGCTGGGCGCTCTCAGGGATAAACTTCATGTGTAAAATTGCTCCTTAACCCTATATATATAGGTTTACACTTGGCATCATAGTAAAATACATGTATAACTTACTGTAACTTATTGTAACATCCAACATTCTTGAGGCTAAAATTCAGTGAAGAGATAAATTATGAAGGTTAATAAGGCCCCAGGTTGAACAGAAATGGCGGCAGCTTAGAGGGGTAAAAAGGTGGAAAGGATTTACAAGCTTAAGGAGCTGTTTGGTATGAGGGGAGGGGAGGGGAGGGAGGGAAAGTTAGAGGAGAGAAAATTTATTTGAGTTCGATTAAAATAAATTAGAGACATAGGGTTAAAAGTTTTTAATTAATTTTTCTTAATTTTTTGTCTTATATATTCTTTTTAATTAAAATTTTAGAATCTCATATTTCCAATATCGACATTCAACTCATAAAAAACCTCCAAATCCCTTACCAAACAGAGCATAAGAGTTAGGAGGACCCCAAAAATTACTATTCACAAAAATTTTCAGGTATCCTTTGAGTAAATAATGAAAAATCGAGGGGGAATCTTGAAAATAAGAAGGGCATCGTTTGATTCCCACTTGGCAAAATAGACCAAGATATGAAAAGTGTTCCGGTAGTGGAGTGGGACTTGAGGCAGCTTAGTAGGAGAAAAACGTAATTTTGGAAAAATTTACTAGATCGGGTGGAACATTAGAGGAAGAAAGTCCTAAGGGGCTAAAATGGAAAAGTAGAGAAGTTCTAAAGAGTAAGAAAAAAGCTTTAGCGGCTAAAATGAAAATTTTAAATGTTAAGATCCTTCAGTGTAAATAAATTTTGAAAATTTTTCGGAGGCTAAAAACCGGACCTGATGCTAGCATTCCTATCCCTGGAAGTGTCCCTAAGCCGATTTTTTTTTTTTTTTTTTTATAACAAAGAGTCTAAGAAGCCAAAATTACAACATAAAAACAAATTACAACTCAGGGAAAATTAATCCCAATAAATCACGATCCAATCACGTCCTCAACTGTGCTGGGCAAGTTCCCAATATAGCAGATTTCGAAATCGCTAGTTCTGCCAAAGCATTCGCAAGAGTGTTGAACTCCCAAGAGATATAGCATAATTTAACTTGCCAATCTTTGCAAAGCATCAGCTTGATCTGGTATAAAAGAAGGCTACCAGATTGAAAGTTCTCATCAGCGAGATTGATGATTAAATCACTAGCATCAGACTCCAATATTAATTGCTTCAATCCAAAGTCCCAGGCTATTTTCAGACCCTCAAGCACCGCCCATTCCTCAGCTGAATAAGCATCGCATAACCCAATCTCTTTCATGTGACCAACAAGCCATTCACCTCTACTGTTCCTAATAACCCCCTGCAGCCAGCCTCAGAAGTTCTGATAGACATTGCATTATCAACATTCAACTTATACCAACCTTCTGGTGGTTTCTGCCACAGCCGCTGATTAAATAGGGAATTAGCATTCAGAGAGGTGTGAGAAAAGGAATGTATATCCTGAGGTATTATAAAGCTTTTCCACACTTGAAGAATAATACTCTCAGGATTAGTTGGCTTCTTAAAGTTATTTTAAAAAATACTAGAATTCCCCAACCCCATAGTTTTCCAAATAGAAACCCCAAAAATCAAATTCTAGCGGGTTCCTAATCAATCCTAAATTACGTTTTAGATTCATGGCCATCCAATCTTTCAACCTAGCAGCAAAAAAGGATGAAACATACCTTGGTTGAATTAAATTCATCCATAAACGTTTAGCATAGGAACAATCTCTCAAGATATGAAGAACATATTCCGGATCCGCATTGTAGAATTCGCACAAAGGAGAAGAATTAGACCAAGTGCTTCTCCACACCTTCATAGGCAAACGGTTCAAAAATGACGTCCACATAAAAACTTTAATTCTTTCTGCTCCTTGCCATCTCCAAATCTCCTAGAAAAGTGAATGCCTCAAGAAATAAGCACTCTTAAATGAGAATTGGCTATTATTTGAAGCCCCCCACACCACCAAATCAGCCCTTGCATTAGGTTTAGGAGTCATATAAGCTGTAAGTCTGGCGAGAGCTCTTGGATGAAGAATAGCTTTTAGACGCAACCAGTCCCAATCGTCACCTACCCAATAAACCACATAAGAGTTTTTTTAATCATCAGTAAGGAGCCTCATGTAGGAATCAGTTAATTTTTTTTCCATTGATGAGCCAATCAACATTGAAAAAAAGAACAGATTGTCCGTTCCTCACTTGCCACTTAGTTCCCAAATCAATAATATTTTCCTGGGAACAAATGAACTTCCACACTTTTGAGTCTCCTGGTCTAAAGGACAGTAAGGAATCCTCCTCCCTAAGCATGTATCTTTGCTGAAGGATATAGGACTAGAGACCTTTAGAGCCCATAATTAACTTCCATGTCAGCTTTGCTCCACAAGCTTTGTTAAATGATGAAACTTTGTTGTCAACAAAACAAGTTCAAAATTGTCAGAACAGTATAAAGCATGAAAATATTGCACCACTAAATTCTTTACATCCTCTTCTCTAGTAATCTAGTTTCCTTTTTCATCCTTCAAGGAGACAATCTTATTTCTCCTCCTCCTTATCTTCGTCTTCAGATGATAATACCGGGTATTCTGATCACCTTTAGCAATCCACTCGGATCTAGATTTTTGAAACCATTTAATTTCTTCGATCTTCAAAATTCTATTCAAATCCTCCTGGAGTTCAATTTCCATATTACACATAAAATCAGAATAAGGGTAAGCGGAAGAATTTTGAATTCCCCTTAGTCTAGCTAAAATTAATTGCTTTTGTTCCTCCACTTGGCCAAAGACCTCTTTGTTCCAGTGACCAATAGATTCCTTAAACTTGAGTAAAGCAACATTCAAATCATGTCTCTTGCCCAATTATCAGAAAGGAATGACTTATAGCTATCATGATTAATCCACATAGCCTCAAATTGAAAAGGGAGGTTTCTTAAATGATAATTGAAAGGCTCCCCAAATTGAAGAATAATGGGATTATGATCGAAGAACTTAGTTTGAGATAAAACCTGAACATAGCAGGAGGAGAATTGCAGAAGGAAAGGAGTATTCGCCATAACTCTATCAAGCCTTTCGTAGAGCCTTGCGCAATTTTCCATTCGGGGGCCACGCTAGGTATATCTAGGACAAATGAAACCCAGGTCGGAGAGATTACAAGCTTGGACTCGGTCTTGGAACAATCTTAACCTGGACTGATTAAGAGTCGAACCCCTTGTTTTTTCAATCAAGGAGCTGATGTCATTGAAGTCTCCAGCAATGACCCACAGTTCCGATATATTGTTTGCAAGATTCATCAATTCTCGCCATAATTCTGTTTTCCTCATCGATGAAGGGATCACATAAATTGCCGTAATAAGAAACGATGCCAATCCCCTAACAGAGCAATGAATATGCACAAAATGTCTCTCCAATCTGAGAGCTGTTACTTCTATTTGATCATTCATCCACACAGCCACTAAGCCTCCAGAGCGTCCCACACTTGGAATGAAGACGAAATCATCGTAGCCCAGTGTTCCAAGTTTTCGAAATTGAGAGTTAAATTCACACTTCGTTTGAATCAAAAAAATCAGACAGGGTTGGGATTTTTTACAAACCATTCTCAAATTTTGATTAAGGTTTTTTCCACATGCACCTTTGATGTTCCAAAAGAGAATATTAGTCATTAATTGGCCTACTTATACCCGAGGCAATAGATCCCAATTAACACCCAAGAGATAGCTGGGTTTCAAACACCATAGTGTCCTTTAAATGATCACTATTTCCCTCCAAGCCCATATCACAATCAGGGTCTAAATTAGTTAGGCTGGATTGTAATTTGCTAGATAGCCTACTGAGCATTTTTGCCTCACCAGGGTCATGAGGCCTTTCGGTAAATGGGTCCACATCAGGATCAAGATTACCCTCGTTAGTGGTCCTCCTCCAGACTGCTCCTTGTTAGTCAGCGCCAAAACGTTCTCATTCCTGTCAAATACCTTGTTTGTTCTCTCATAAGTCAACCTCAACGGCTCGCTGCACTTATCTCCTCCCCTCACCATATCCCTTGTCCTTTTCTCTTTCCTTGGAACATGGTGCCCTTACACTTGTGAGTTACTTTCCCCCTCCATTCTCTGATTCTTGCTTTTTTTCTTTTTTGATTCACATTTCAGGTCGCAGATATCCTTCTCAGGTTTAGACCAAAGCGTTATGCTCTTCTTGACTGCATCGTCCAGTACGAAAAAATGCCCAATCTCTTTTTTGTTGCTGAATTTTTCGTTTCCTCCTCGGTAAGAACGCTGAACCTGGATCCACCGTCATCTTGCCGGACCGTCCCTTGATGCTTCTCCTTACTCACTTTTTTCTAGCGGCAAGGTCTTTGCACCACTTTCCATGTGTCTTGTTCTACCTTCGTTCCATCTACCGTGGCTACTCCGGTGGCCTCCATCATCCCACTAACAATATCCCCCTTATCAGCATCAGCATCGGCTTGAGTCCCTATTTTAGCAACACTAGCTTTTATTTTGCAATCTTCAGATTTATGCCCTACTTCCCACATCTAGTACAAAGCCAATGTAACCCTTCATACTCCAAATAATGGTTTTCTCTATCTAATGAGAACCGGGACATTAACTGGTTCCCTAGATCAACAAGGACATAAATTCTTGCAAAATGTCCTCTAAGATGTCTAAAATTATTAATATCAATTTTTATAGTCTCCCCAATTCTATCTCCAATCCAAGTCATCGCTTCCCTATCATAGTATTCCAGAGAAACATTTGGTAATCTCACCCAAACAACAACTTTGTTAATGGAAGCTGATCTAGACTGGAAATGAGGTTCCCAGGGGCGTATTGTTAGATAGTGGTCAAAGAGCATCCAGGGACCTCCAATAAAGGCATTAAAATAGTCTTCCCTATTAGAGATTTTAACTACAAAAAAACTGTTACCAATGTTGATTAAGTTTAGGACTCCTTTTTTAGCCCAGAGTTTTTGAAGAATGGACAAAAGTAACCTATATCCAACGTTCCTCCCTAACAACTTCATTTTAACCACTTTGTTCCAAGCCTTATAGAGGCGTTTTTTTCATTTTTCCAAAGAATGAAAATGTTGGGAAATTTCCAACAGGGTCCTCAGTAATTTCACAGTGGTTTTCTATCTTCTTTGTCTGATTCCATCTGGTTATCTAAAAGGTTATCTCCAGGCAGACCCATCTCACAATTAGGGCCCTCCTCACTCATGTTATCCTTGTTCATACCTTGGAGTTTTTTCCCAAATGTCTGACTTGGAGTCCATTGCCTCTTCACCTCTGTACCCAGCTTTGGCCATTCTTCATGATTACTACATTCTCCATTTTTGCTTTTCTTTGTGCTTTGTTGCATTAAATCATCTTCCTCTCTGGGCAAAGAAACTTGAGAGGGAGCTTTCAGGGAGAGCGTCATTTTCCCAAAACTTGTAACTGTGTTCCCTAAGCTGAATTGATACCAAGATCAGTTGTCAAAATGCCCAAAAATGTTGAAATGACCATATTATTTTTAGAGAATGGTCTAAAAATAAAACGGAAGGGTAGTATTGGAAAATTGGGTCCAGTTAAAGAGAAGCCGAAAAAGAAAAATCAAAGGCACAAAATCCTAATAAGGTCAAAGTACAATTTTCTTGATGAAATCTAGTTCAAACATTGACAAAAAATCAAGTCCAAGCAAAACATAAATAAGCCTAACATGAGGAGCAATTGTTTTAATAGAAAAGACAATTTATTTAATGGACAAAATTTAGGTCAAGTTTCCTCTATCTTAGGTAGGCATAAAAATAGGCCAGGAAGGCTAGACTTTGGCTAAACAAGTTTGAGCCTGTAATGGGTCAAAAGGCCTGAGCCTGAGCCTTAGCTTAAATGCAGGCTTTTTCTAAGGCTCAGGCCTGGTCGAGTCTGAAGCCTTTTTAAAGGCCTACTTACAATGTAGGCCTTTAAAAAGGCCTTATATTGCAGGCCTTAAATGTCATAAGTATGCTTTGTGCACTTTGAGCCTATCAAAACCTATATAAATATATGTTGTTTAGTAGGTTTCAAAGCATAATATTTACAAATTGTATTCTTTAAATAAGTTTTTAGCCTACATATAATTAAAATAAAATCTTATTAGCTAATAATATAACATTATTGTTATTAAAGAGAATAGTAAGCATGAAGCCATGAATAGTTAAGAGGATTTTCGAAAGAAAATTCTATGATATGATTTGGCAGCTTACTTCATTTTCTCCAACTCTTCTTCCATCATCTTTCGTTCGAGCTTTCGATAACCACCTCAAGACATGTAATGCTGGTACTTATTTCTTGCTTGCTTTGCTTTATTTGCTTCAATTAGTTCCTGTAAAATGAAAACAAAGAAAATTGAGTCAATGATGTCAAGTAGATTCAAATAAAAGATAAGATATGAAAGAAATTTTACATGAAATTGGGGATCTTGCCGTGACGGCACAAACAACCTCTAGTCCTCTGAAGAAATGTATGTATATTTCTTACATGGATCCTCATCCCTCCTTGCCCCTCGAATATACCTTTGGGAGATCTTGTTCTTGAAATCTTTCCATTGTAGGCGAACTTCCCCAATTCAGTTCTTGTACTTCACCTGTTTGTCTGGGACATCGTACGTTTGCTGTAAGGTAATGATAAGATAATTACATTTCAAGCAATATGACTAAAGATACAAATGCAAATATATCGAGAGTTATATACCAAAATTTGTTGCCAAATCATGTCCTTCATTTTCGGTGGAACCAACTTCCAAGTAGGGGACACAATGTGAACTTTGCTTCGAGCTAAATAGCCTATATAGCTAATGAATTTTTCTTCCTCAGCACCAATTGTATTCATATTAGCATCAAAGTCCACATCCAACCTCTCCCATTGTTGTTGATGACGTGCAACCAATGCTCACATCTTTGTGCCGCCTCTAACCCTTCTCACAATGGGTTCACCTCTATCGCTTTGTGACCCATCAGAGTTGTCCATATTCCTGTTAAGACAAATCAATGTTAGATAGGTTATTAAATTGTAATTAAATGAATAAAATAAACTAACAAGTAAAATCAAAACAAAAATCACACAGTACTATTTCATAACTTAAGGTCTTACTTTATATGGTTTCCCATATTCTTTCACAATGATCATTTCTTATAGTATATTCTTCATCATCTACCAATTCTACTTCAATTGTTGTAGGTGGATTTGTTGTAAAATGTGGTATATCGTCAAGGTTAAAGGATTTTTCACCATACTTTTGTTTTTTACTTTGAAGTACAATGAACATTTTTTTATTTGCAAGGTCTGTGTCATAAAGCACTTGTTTCGCTTGGCTTGCTAGAATGAATGGCTCATCTATCTGACCAACTCTTTGAAGATCACTTGTTACAACAACATTATTGCTAACCCACTTACATTTCAATAAAGCAACTTTGAACTTATTGTAGGTTATCTCCCATATTTCTTTAGTAACTCCATAATAAACCATTGATGCTAATATGGGGTTTTTGTCTTTCAAACTCAAAAAGTGCATGGATTCAGCTTCAACCATCACCCCACTATTTTGCATATAACTTATGTCATCTAGGTCTTTTGTGTAGAAAGAATACCCGTTTATATCATAACCATTCCAAGTGATGACTTGAAAAGAAGGCCCCAAGCGAACCACTCGATTATATCAGACACATCGGTCTCGTGGAACACCTTTACCTCGAACCACTTTATGAATGTCGTGAGCTATCTGCAAGTCATTATTCCTTGGATTCATATTCTTCAAACTCTTTCTGTGTTCATCTATGTATGGTTGAACTTCTTCCATATTATTCAAGATATACAAGTGTGCTTGTAACACCTCTTCATGAGGCATATTCTTTACTTTGGGTCCTTGTGTTCCCTTACTTATCCCTTTGTCATGCTGAGATTGTACCGTCGCCCCTGATAAATAATTTTTACAAAAGTCTATAGCCTTTTCAACTACATATCTTTCAACTATTGAGGCTTTCGGTCGATAAGGATTTTTAGAATACCCTTTTAAGATCTTCATGTATCGCTCGAAAGGGTACATCCATTTAGGTAAACTAGACTGCAAAGCCTTACCTCCTTTACCAAATGAACTATCAAATTCTCAATTATATCAAAAGATGTGGGACAAAAATGCATCTCTAGTTGGGACAAAATAATATAATCCTCATTTTCCAATTCATCCAAGTTTTCAAACTCAATGAGTTTGTTATAGATAGTATTAAAGAAAATACACAATTTTGTTATAGTGGTTCGTGCTTCATCTTTCATAATGCCTCTAATAGCTACTGGTAATAGTTGTTGTACCAACACATGATAATCGTGGGACTTGATTCCCACTAACTCCAAATCGTCCATTGACACACATTCTCACATTAGAACAATACCCTTGTGGAACCTTAATGTCATATAAACACCCACACAAACTTTTTTTCTCCGCTTTTGATAGTGTATGCGCTGCTGGCCCCATGTATGCCCTTTTACCATCTTCTCTTAGCTGTGGATGTTACCGTTCTCTTATTCACATATCAACTAGGTCTAGTCTCATACTAATTCCATCCTTAGCCTTCCCTGGTATGTGCAAAAGCGTACTGACAAGGCTATCACAAACGTTTTTCTCCACATGCATCACGTCAAGACTGTATCTCACATCAGGACTACACCAATATAGAAGATCAAAGAAAATTGATCTATTCTTTCGTATGTTCTTCTCACCCGTAATCCTTTGCTTCTTACCCAAGATGACATTGATATGTTCCACCAGACTATAAACTTCCTCTTTGGTTAATGCCTTTGGAGCCTTTCTATGCTCCGATAACCATTAAAACGCTTTCTTAATCTACGATATGAGTGGAACTGATGAAGAAGCCTCCTGTGACTGAGTTAGACCATTTTTTTCTCGTGCTTTATTTGATGGAAGTGTATCTGCTTCACATATCGGACATGCTTTATGCCCCTTCACACTGTACCCTGACAAATTTTCGTATGCAAAAAAGTCATTTATCGTGGTAAAAATCATTGCACGCAGCTTGAAGGACTCCTTCTTATATGCATCAAACACATCTATGCCTTCCTCCCACAACTTCTTCAAGTCCTCAACCAAAGGCGCCAAGTACATATTGATATTGTTCCGTGGTTGTTTTGGTCTAGAAATAATCATAGAAAGCATCACATATTTGTTGGAAATTATGCCCTAGGGGCAAGTCATTATACTTTAGACATTTATGTTATTTAAAGTATTCTCTTTTAGTTATCATTTCGTTTGCTTGTTTACATTGATAACCGTATCCTTGGATATATCTAATAGATTATCCTAAATGTCCCTGGTCGGTCATCTACACGGGAGCGAAGATGAGATAAGACCAGTATGACTTTGATGAGGTATGGAGATACGAATCAAAGTCATGGGCACTTGTAAGAGTACAAGGTCTTTGGATCGACCCACTATGAGAAAGCTGCATGGATTTAGTCATAAGCTTATCTCATGTATAAGCTGCGTCACGACGCCCTATGACTGAGATCATCATGGATTCCTACATGATGAGTCACGGATCTTTGACCTAGTCAAAAGTCATCTTTGTAGGGTGATAATAAAGGCTTGGATCGGGATCAGTGGTTCTCATGCAGAGGAATGTGAGTGGTCAAGATGAGATTTGTCCCTCACATTTGTAGAGAGATAATACTGGGCCCTCGATGAGTGAGTCTGAGAAATGTATGGCCATACTACGATGGAAAGGATTTTCCATTTCAATTAGACTACTCAAGAATCGAGAAAGTAATGGTCAAGAACAGGAAGTTAATATTATCCATGCCTCATCCTTGACCAAGTTATCGTGTGACAAAAGGGATGTGACATGGTTGTACGATAGGTTATATCGCATCAACGATCCCTATGTGAATTGGGTAGTCGCAATGTCTTGATAGAGGCCGCTTGCGACTTGTGGGCTGGTACAGTATTGGCCCGCTGCCAATCTCATGTGGGCCTACAGGGTCGCACACAAGAATAGCCCAACACGAGCAAGAGTGTCCAGATTCATTGAATCTTAAATGTGTTTAAGATTTAATGAATACTTATTTAATCTAGGATGTGTGTGTGTGTGTGTATATATATATATATATTATTAAATTTGAAAATAATAATGATATTATTTATTGATAATAATAATATTATATATAGTATTTAATTTATTTGATAATTAAATAACTATAATAAATTGAGATATTGTATCTCAAATTTAATTTTTGAATAAAGTATTGTATATCAGATTTAATTTGAATTGAGATATCGTATCTCATTTTAAATTAAATATAAGAATATCATATCTTGATTTAATTTATAAATATAAATTAAATCTGAAGGCCTATTAATTCGGATCAAATAGTTAGATTATATACATTGAATGATTTAATTAATACTGTTTAATCCAAATTAAAAATTTGAAATTAATTAGATTAATTTTGAATATTTTAATATGACACATTAGGGTTTTTGGAAACTCTATAAGTGATTCTGATCGAGTCGTATTAAACAGACGAATGAATTAGACGGCCGCGAAAACAAAAAACCCTAGAAAGAAAAGAGAGAGAGATGCAAGAATACTGAGGCGCTAGCACGCTGCCGTCAGTGTTGGAAGCCGTTCGTGTGGATATCGGTAGAGGGAGAGTACACGCGTAGTCAGCTCTTGTCTGATCGAACAAGGAGGCGCTAGCCTACGTGATCAAGAAGCACGTATAAAAGATGTCACCTCGTTCGACACGTACGACGTCTCAGGTGCACGAGGTTCTAGGTGCGAATGAGAACGAAACACAAGCAAGCTCGCATAGGTACGGTTCTAAATCTAACCTTGATCTAAACGCGGTTGAGCGATCCGCCTAAGGGATCCGTAAAAAGTTTTTTTTTATTCCGCTGCGTGGTCGGATCCCAACAATACTTGCATTTCATACATAGCTAGGGAGGTAAGTTGTATATTACAAGGAGAATTGGCTATGCACTATGGTGCTACTAAGAGTGCCATATGGATTGAAGCCATCTATACAAAGCCCAAGCCAAAGGTTTCTTGGCTTACTACCAAATTGAGGGAACATTTCGTCTATTTTCTTTCATTGTGGAGAGTCAATCGGGTGCCGAAGATATTTTACACAAATACTTAATCCGCTGTATTATTGGAATATAACACAACGCCTTTAAAGGTTGGATTTTTGTTTTCTCTTCTCTAGAACTACCATCTTTCTTCAATTTGTATTGTGAAGTTTTACACTTCGAACACTTACTAAGGCCTTTATACTCCTTTATGTACAATATGCAGTCATTAGGGCAAGAGTGTATCTTTTTATACTCCATACCCATCGTAGAAAAGATTTTCTTCACTTCATACATACGATTTGGAAGTACATTATCATTTGGAAACATATCACACAACAATTCAAGTAGCATTGTGAAACTACTATCGATCCACCCACACGTTGACTTTAAGTTGACCAAATGTAAGGTCCCTGTCAACCGTGTATACTTAGTACACCCAGGGAACAAAAGTGTCTTTGCATTACTCCGCACATTGTCTTATACACGCAATTGTGCAAAAGATTCTACCTTAACATCATGAATCATTTTATCCATTCTATTATCATCTACCTCAACTTCATTTTCGTGGGACACACATGTAGTTACTTCCTCACCATGCCATATCCACGTTGTGTATTGAAGGTGTATTCCTTCACAAAGTAGATGATCCCTTATATTAGCAATATCCCATCGACTCTCATTTAAACAATTACTATAGAGACAAAATACATCCCATTTTTTGTAGCCACATTCCTTCTAGCAAATTCAATAAACTCTTCCACCCTATTCTCATATTCTTTACTAGTCCTCAAAGCATTCATCGAACTATGATCCATTTTTTTACCACCTAAGCCATTTCCAGCAACACTGAAGTTTAGGACAATTAAATAACTGATGAGCACAATTTATGCCATGTTTTTCCTATGATGTGTGCATGTTTTGTATAGTAAGTATGAACTTAAATGCATTTGATCTGAGCAATTATGTCATAATTCACACATATAGGGAAATGTAGGGTGAATCTCACAAATTTTGGTAATTGCACAAACATCCCATACATGTGCATAAGAAAAAAACAAGTTTGAGGTTTTATGTGAAAAGCACATAGCATAGCCGATATAATACCATAGCATTGGGCCAGCCATAACAAGCCGTAATACAATGCAACCCGAATGCTATAGCAGCGTAAGTGAGGCGATGCTATGCGCTATATACTATGACATCTCCTCAAGGTTGTTTCAGGAAATTAGGTACAGGACGTTGGACGGACGTTAGGCAACTGTTGATTGCTGATACATGGAATTAGAAGATGCGGAAGATCAAAGTTAAGATTTGGAGAATCCTGTAATATCAACAGAATTACTCAACCGAATTTGGGAAGTGGACCAGTTGGACTTGACAGATTTGGAAAGGCCCAGCTCACTGAACGTACGTTGCAAAGAACCCTTGTTGGATATGATTAGTTTTGATGATGTCTTATATAGATGTCATTATTAAGAGCAAAAAGATTGTATAATATATTTATCTCCTACACTAACTACTATGTATTTAATGTAGATTAGTTCAAGAAGAATTATAGAGATTAATCAAGAAGGAAGAACTTGCTAAGAGATTACAGAAAGAAGAAATTGCAAAAAATGTCAAGCAAGAAGTTATCAAAGTATTTTGGGAATAATCAAGAAGAAGAGGAAATATTGAAGAAGGAAGAACTCACAAAGAATGATTAGTCCAAATTAAATTATGGAGAACGATGAAGAGAAGAGAAGAAAGAATTGAATTCTGGAACATGATCAAGAGAAGTAGAAGAGAAGAGAAGAAAGAAAGAGTTAAATTATGGAGAATGATCAAGAGAAGAGGAAAGAAGGAAGAACTTGCTAAATGGAATGAGAAAATCATTATACAAGTTTTTAGATTGATTCTACAAGTCTCCACGATCAAATGGAAGTTGAAATGGCTCAAATCAGAGTTAAAATCCTGACTATAAAAGGAAAAGACGGCCAACCCTAAAGGGGATCGAGTCGTTGGAGAGTCAAAAGAATTCTTATTCGGCTAGACTCGAAAGAAGAAAGAGAGAAGTTATGAAGTACGAAAGCTCCAGATGAACCTAGAATCCTCCCCCGTAGTGAGACGGAGACAAGAAGACGTGGAGTTGTCACGTGACAGGTTTCTTCTACGCCGTCAAACCCTCTGACGAACTTTCTATTTTCCTTAGTTGATTCTTAGTTTATCTTTTGTCATGGGCTATTTTGTTGTGATCTGTTTTGGGTTCTATCGTCAGTCATGAACTAATTATCCTTTGGCTGAGTGAGGATGAATTCTTGAGTGTAAAATGAACCCAGTTTGCTAGTTCGTTAATTAAATAAATTCAGTTTGTTTATCATCATTTTAACTTCTTGTCGATTAGCAGAAGCTAAGGGCTAGATCAGTGGCCTCAGCTTACTGGAAGGGAGTCGGAGTTAGACATCTAATAGGTAGTGTTTGCTGGGCAAGCTGATGCAAGGCTTGACCTATCATTATAGGCTTTAGGAATGGGTCTACCGCTCATAGCCATGCACCTTGATTAGGAATGATAACCCGAACTAGAAAATCGCCATAGGAATATGGGAGAAGTAAAGCTAGGATTGTACGTATAGGACGTGGAAGCTTTTGTACATCATAGTGGTGGGTTAATTGAAGAACGTTGTGAAAGGCGGCTATGTTGTAGCATTGCAGAAGCTGTGCAACATAATTGCTATAGCAATGTGTTAAGGCAAACTGGGGGAGTGATATGCTTAGGATGAAATCTGAGCTCAGCCTATCTTTTAACTGATATCTTCTTGCGGCTATGATCAATTGTTTATTTTCCTGCTTTATAGTTATAATCCCAAAACTCCAAAACCAACTATATTTTTATTTTCCTTTTAAACACAACTATCTTTGGAAACTAGTCTCATCATCAGTGTCTTGGACTCTGTGGGACGATACTTCACTTACTCTTTATTACTTGTTCGACTGGTTCACTTGCCATCACGGAAATTGACCAACAATAACATTCACATAACTTTCCTACTACAACATTTAAACATTGGAAAGCCTTGAGTAGTAAGTTCTAAATTAGTTCCAGGTTCAAATATTCAAAGCTCAAGGTTTTCAAAAATATATTATTAGTTACAACATCATTAAGAAATTTTACTTTCTTAAACTTGAATTCAATGAAAACGAATTAGAGCCATAGCTTATAGGTATCACAAACAGCCTAAATTTATGATGGAAAAAAATGGGGAAATAAATCAAATGTGTCTAATTCATCATAAATAACGATTCAAGTTCCAAAATAGTGGAGATTGTACAAACATGATTTGTTATAGGCCCAAAGGAGGAAAAAAATCATTGAAGAGACATACTAACCTTAATTAGATCAGACGTGTTGGAAATTATGCCGTAGGGGCAAGTCATTGTACTTTAAACGTGAATGTCATTTAAAGTATTTTTCATTTAGTTATCATTTTCATTTGCATGTTTATAGTGATAACTGTATCCTTGGATATATCTTATTGATTATCCTAAATGTCCCTGGTCGGTCATCTACGCGAGAGCGAAGATGAAATAAGACCAATATGACTTTGATAAGGTATGGAGATACGGATCAAAGTCATAGGCACTTATAAGAGTACAAGGTACTGGACCGACCCACTATGAGAAAGTTGCATGGATTAAATCATAAGCTTTTCTCATGTATAACTGCGTCACAATGCCCTTTGACCTGAGATCATCATGGATTCCTACATGATGAGTCGCTGATCTTTGACCTAGTCAAAAGTCACCTTTGACCGGGTGATGATAAAGGCTTGGATCGGGATCATTGGTTTTCATGCAGAGGAGTGTGAATGGTCAAGATGGAATTTGTCCCTCACATTTGTAGAAGATAATAATGGGCCCCTCGATGAGTGAGTCTGAGAAATGTATGGCCATACTACGATGGAAAGGAGTTTCCATTTCAATTGTTAGACTACTCAAGAATCGAGAAAGTAATGGTCAAGAACAGGAAGTTGACATTATCCATACCTTATCCTTGACCAAGTTATCGCGTGACAAAAGGGACGTGACATGGTTGTATGATAGGTTGTATTGTATCATAGATTCCCATATGAATTGGGTAGTCGCAATGTTTTTGTTGGGATCCGTACACGCAGCGGAGTAAAAAAAAATTTACGGATCCCTTAGGCGGATCGCTCAACGGCGTTTAAATCAAGGTTTAGGGTTTCTGAATCGTACCTTTGCAGAACAATTTGAACTGGTGGGCTACCTTCTCGATCGCGCGGCCGACTCTTTAGAATCGCCTTCCTCTACAGGTATCCACACGAACGACCTTCGAAACACGAACGGAAGCGTGCTAGCGCCTCTGAACTGTGTGTCTCTCTATTTTTTATCTAGGGTTTCTCGCGGCTTTCTATTACGCTCGACAAAATGTCCCGTAGGTTTTTCTAAACCTAGCAGGCATATTATATTCAAAACAAATTTTGAATCTGGATTAAAAAATATATTAATTAAATCTATCTGATAGATCTAATCAAATCTATTTATTTAATCCGAATTAAAAGCCCTCTGATTTAATTTATATTTATAAATTAAATCAAGATATGATATCGTTATATTTAATTTAAAATGAGATCCGATATCTCGGTTCAAATTAAATCTGATATGCAATATCTTTATTCGAAAATTAAATCTGAGATACAATATCTCAATTTATTATAGTTATTTAATTTATCAAATAAATTAAATACTATATATATAATAATATTATTGTCAATAAATAATATCATTATTATTTTTTTTGAATTTAATATATATTAAATCAAGATATGATATCATTATATTTAATTTAAAATGAGATCCGATATCTCAGTTCAAATTAAATATGATATGCAATATCTTTATTCGAAAATTAAATCTGAGATACAATATCTCAATTTATTATAGTTATTTAATTTATCAAATAAATTAAATACTATATATAATAATATTATTGTCAATAAATAATATCATTATTATTTTCGAATTTAATATATTTATATATGCATATATATATATATACACACACATCCTAGATTAAATAAGTATTCATTAAATCTTAAACACATTTAAGATTCAATGAATCTGACACTCTTGCTCGTGTTGGGCCATTCTTGTGTGCGACCTGTAGGCCCACATGAGATTGGCGGCGGGCCAATACGTACCAGCCCACAAGTCGCAAGCGGCCTCTAGCAAGACATTGCGACTACCCAATTCATATGGGGATCGTTGATAAGTACAATGACTTGCCCCTAGGGCATAATTTCCAACAAACTCCCACTTGCACTAGGTGCAATCATTAATTACCTTAATTCCCATTGCCCTAACATGACGCTCATGTTTTACTTGTGCAAGCGGCTTAGTAAGAGGATCAACGTCATTGTTTATGCGATATAACCTATCGTACAACCATGTCACGTCCCTTTTGTCACGCGATAATTTGGTCAAGGATGAGGCATGGAAAATGTCAACTTCCTGTTCTTGACCATTACTTTCTCGATTCTTGAGTAGTCTAACAATTGAGATGGAAACTCCTTTCCATCGTAGTATGGCCATACATTTCTCGGACTCACTCATCGAGGGGGCCAGTATTATCTCTCTACAAATGTGAGGGACAAATTCCATCTTGACCATTCACATTCCTCCGCATGAGAACCACCGATCCCGATCCTAGCCTTTATCATCACCCGGTCAAAGGTGACTTTTGACTAGGTCAAAGACCAGCGACTCATCATGTAGGAATCCATGATGATCTCAGGTCCAAGGGCGTTGTGACGCGGTTATACATGAGAAAAGCTTATGACTTATTCCATGCAGCTTTCTCATAGTGGGTCGGTCCAGCACCTTGTACTCTTACAAGTGCCTATGACTTTGACTCGTATCCCCATACTCATCAAAGTCACACTGGTCTTATTTCATCTTTGCTCCCGCGGAGATGACCGACCAGGGACATTTAGGATAATCTATTAGATATATCCAGGGATACAATTATCACTATAAACATGCAAATGAAATGATAACTAAAGGAGAATTCTTTAAATAACATTAACGTTTAAAGTATAATGACTTGCTTTCTCCGGGTACTTTGCATAATATTTCTTTTTTTTTTGTATCACCTCTATCATTGATTTCTCTGATAAGATGAAATCGCTTGAGTATATGGTTGGTCCTTTGATGTGACCTAGGCTCCTTGGTGCGCAGAATAGCGCCGCTATTGTCACGAGAACAAGTCTATTGGATTTGAGATGGTAGGAACCACCCCTAGTTCATTAATGAACTTACTAATCCAAAAGGCCTCCTCGGCTGCATCGATCTTGCTATATACTCATCTTCTATTGCGAGAATCAGCTACGGTGCTCGCTAAGAGCTCTTCCACTCACCGCACCACCATTCAACAGGAATACATATCCCGATTGCGATCTTGAATGATCTTGGTCGGTTTGGAAACTCGCATCTCGTGTAACCAGTCACAGAGCTCATCCTCCAAGCCACCATATACCAAGAATAAGTCCTTAGCCCTTCTTAAGTACTTAAGGATATTCTTGACAAGATCCAGTGATCCTCATCGGGATCTTGTTGATATCTGCTGGTCATACTCAAGGCATATGAGACATTCGATCGAGTACATAACATGGCATACATGATAGATCCAATGGCGGAGGCATATGGAATCTTACTCATGCGGTCTCTTTGATCTTGTGTACTAGGACACGATTCTTACGAGATGGATGCCATGAGACATGGGCATATTACCCCTTTTAAATCCCGCATCTTGAATCTATGCGGTATCTTGTCTATGTATGTGCTCTGACTTAGGCCTATCAGCCTCTTAGATCTATCTCTATAGATCCTAATCCCAAGGATGTAAGTGGCTTCGCCTAAATCTTTCATTGAGAAAGACTTTCCTAACCAAGACTTGACACTCTCCAAGGTAGGAATGTCATTCCCAATGAGTAGGATGTCATCAACATAAAGCAATAGAAATACAAGCTGTGCTCCCACTAACCTTCTTGTAAACACAAGGTTCATCTATGTTTTGAATGAATCCAAACTCTTTGACTACTTCATCAAAACGATGATTCCAGCTCGAGATGCTTGCTTCAAACCATAAATGGATCTTTGAAGCTTGCAAACTTTACCGAGTCCTCTGGACGCACAAAACCCTCGGTTGTGTCATGTACACATCCTCGAGGAGCTTTCAGTTAAGGAAGGTTGTTTTGACGTCCATTTGCCATATTTCATAGTCATAATATGATGTAATGGCAAGAAGGATTCGATTGATTTGGCCATTGCAAGCGGGGAAAAGGTTTCATCATAGTCCACACCATGAGTTTGAGTGAATCCTTTTGCAACCGATCGTGCCTTGAAGATATTTACTTTGCTATCCATGTCGGTTTTCTCTTTGAAAACCCACTTGCACCCAATGGTTTTACACCTTGGGTGGATCGACTAAGGCCCATACCTCATTGTCGTACATGGATTGCATTTCGGACTTCATGGCACTAAGCCATCTTTCGGAGTTGGGTCCCACCATGGCCTCGCGATAGGTAGTTGGCTCATTGTGCTCAATGAGCAAAACATCACGGCTTCCGATGTCAAAATCCATATCTCGAGGCTGTAGCTGTGTTCTATCGGACCTTCGTGGGTCTTGTGTTACGTGAGTAGGCTAAACAACTTGTTGTGAGTCTTCTCGGTTTCCATCTGTGGTTCTACATTGTCTGTGACTCTCGAACTTCTTCGAGGTTCACCTTACTCCCATTGGTTCTTTTAGAGATAAACTCTTTTTCCAAAAGACACCATTCCGAATAACAAACACTTTGTGATCGGTAGGATTGTAGACATAGTATCCTTTAGTTTTCTTAGGATACCCCACAAATAGGCATTTTGAGGATCTGGATGATAATTTATCAGAGGCTTAGTGTTTAACATAAACCTCACATCCCCAAATTTCAAGAAAGGACAAACTGGGTTTCTTCCCAGTCCATATCTCATATGGTGTCTTTTCAACTGCCTTTGACGGAACACGATTTAGTGTGAGCCTTGGTGTTTCTAGGGCATTGCCCCAAAGGAAGGTGGAAGATCTGTTTGACTCATCATAGATCGAACCATATCTAATAGAGTTCGATTCCTCGCTCAGAAACACCATTCCATTGAGGTGTTCCTGGAGGAGTAAGTTGCGAGACGATCCCACAACTCCTAAGATGGTCAATGAACTCTTGCTCAAATATTCACCACCCCGATGAGATCGAAGTGTCTTAATTGTTTTGCCAAGTTGATTTTGCACTTCATTTTGGAATATGTTGAACATTTCAAAAGATTCCGACTTATGTTTCATTAAATAGATATATCTATATCTTTTGAAATCGTCTATAAATGTAATGAAGTACACATGACCTCCTCGCGAGATGTATTCATTGGTCCACACACATCGGTATGTATGAGGCCCAATAAATTGGTGGCTCTCTCACCGTGTCCGAGTAAAAGGTGCCTTTGTCATCTTTCCCAATAAACAAGACTCGCATGTATCAATTGATTCAAAATCAAATGAGTTAAGAAATCCATCTTTATGGAGTTTCAAAATGCGTTGCTCATTTATATGGCCTAGACGACAATGCCATAGATAGGTTGGATTCAAATCATTTGACTTGAACCTTTTACTAGTTATGTCATAGATATGTCCATTCAATTTTTCTACGTCCTTGAGATCCTACATTTATTCAAATGTGAGATCCACATGTAGTATCCAATACCCATGTTGAGGAAGTAGAAAAGCGAATATCTATGACATAGATACTTGAAGCGATAGCCCCGCTATCCTTCTTGTTCTTGTCCAGATCTTCGAGGTAGAGTTTGCAATTTCTTTTCAAATGACCAAGTTCATTGTAAAAGAAGCAGACTCTATCCTTCGGAGGTTTTGCCTTCTTGGCTTTCGGTTTCATACCCCTTCCTTTCTGAATGGTCAAAACAGTATTGGGCCTCTTCGTAAGGCTTAGCTCAGCAGTTTTGAGCATTTCATGCGGTTCGAAATTGATTCCTCCATGTTGTTCATGTTGTAATCCATGACAAAGTTATCATAACTTCACGGGAGTGAGTTGAAGATCACATCTATAGCTAACTCCTGGGACATGGGAATTCAAGCCTCTCAAGCCTTGCACATTCTTGGAACATTTCCGTAGGATGAACAATCATCTCAAAGACTCCACATGTTCTAGATCTTTATTGAGGTCTAGAAGCATAGTGGCAAGCATCGAGCATCCTGCATCCACGAGTCATCTTTATGCTTCCTATAAGCATCGGTCGAGCTCTTGGATCGGTAGTTGAAGGCTCGTCAAGAATGGGTTGATTGATGAGATACTCTTTTCTTTCGTGTTTAGGATCAACGCTTAAGTCCCAAACATGTCAAGAGAGTTTGTCTCATCGAGTTCGTCCTTCTCAAGGACTGATCGCATTGATGGTGTTGAAGTATTACTAGACTACATGATTCTACAACTAAAGGTATGCAAAGTTTAAGTAGTAACCTCCCACCGAATTAACAACCCTCATTATAATTAGTGGGCTAAGATCCATATTTGGCTTAAATTTAAGTCCGCTTTGGCAGGACGCTTAAATTAAGTTATTTAGGTAGGCAAACCCCTTGCCAATTACATCATATGTAACTCTTAGATCTTTATGGGATTTAATCATCATATGACGTGGCATGTTTAATCCCATCTAATGCCTTGAGATCCAAAACCGTTTTGATAATCTCAATTAAATCAGGACAATAATGAATATTGAGTATCACCATTACTCACTCTTGTCTCACCAAGATAACTCGGATGCATCCACTTTGGTGGAACATACAAATAGGCGATCTAGGTTTTGACAAGTATTCATTTATTGGTGGCATTATGACTTAAGATTTTATTTAGAGGGTATAATTAGATTAATCCTATTAATTATACTTATATGAATGCAATCACTATTGTATCTCATATAATATCTAAATTAATTATGAGTGATCTAGTCAAAATATAATTAAAACTCTAAATTGATTATGAGTGATCTAATCAAATCATAATTAAAATTCTAAATTAATTATGAGTGATCTAATCAAAATATAATTAAAACTCTAAATTGATTATGAGTGATCTAATCAAATCATAATTAAAATTCTAAATTAATTATGAGTGATCTAATCAAAAATAATTAAAATTCTAAATTAATTATGAGTGATCTAATCAAAATATAATTAAAATTCTAAATTAATTATGAGTGATCTAATCAAAATATAATTAAAATTCTAAATTAATTATGAGTGATCTAATCAAACCATAATTAAAATTCTAAATTAATTATGAGTGATCTAATCAAAATATAATTAAAATTCTAAATTAATTATGAGTGATCTAATCAAACCATAATTAAAAATTCTAAATTAATTATGAGTGATCTAATCAAAACATAATTAAAATTCTAAATTAATTATGAGTGATCTAATCAAAACATAATTAAAATTCTAAATTAATTATGAGTGATCTAATCAAAACATAATTAAAATTCTAAATTAATTATGCAATGATCAAATCAAGACATAATTAAAATTGTGACACAACATGGCTCAACCTTAACCTAAAATCCTCTCAAGCCAATGAGAGGACTTCTCTAAAACAAAAGAAGTACATCAAGAGTATTTAGAGAGAGAGAGGCATGACTCACGAGGCCATATTTAAAATTTACAACAATTGTAAAACTCTAGAGCCATGTTGTTCACCATACCCAAACAACATTTGAAAGGTAAATCACAACATATATTAAGTCATACAATTATGAAATAAAATATTATGATTAATCTTATCATGATTTAAATTTTCTAATTTATATTATATTATAAATATAATATAATATCATGATTTAAATTCTCTAATTTAAATTATATTATATACTATATATAATATAATATCATGATTTAATTCTCTAATTTATATTATATTATATACTATATATAATATAATATCATGATTTAAATTCTGTAATTTACATTATATTATATAAAATATATAATATAATATCATGATTTAAATTTTCTAATTTATATTATATTATAAATATAATATAATATCATGATTTAAATTCTCTAATTTAAATTATATTATATACTATATATAATATAATATCATGATTTAATTCTCTAATTTATATTATATTATAAATACAATATAATATCATGATTTAAATTCTCACGCTAGGACAATCAGCCGGGATCCTTACGGCGGTCTCGTTAGAAATTTCAAAATAAAATATTATTTTCGAAAATAATTTCCCAAAAAACGTGATTTTTTTTTTCCCGAAAATTTCAAACCTAACAGGCGATCGACATCGGATCGAACGTTTGGATCCACGCGAATCGGCTACACGGTCAGACTTGGGAACGCAATATCGGTAGAAACCCTAACGCGAGTTTTGAATTTAAACACATTACTGTATTCGGTTTTAACTATACATGTATCTCATACATAAACACACGTATAAAACCTAATTTAAACGCTCTATTGAGTTGGCTCTGATGCCACTGTTGGGATCCGTACACGCAGCGGAGTAAAAAAAATTTACGGATCCCTTAGGCGGATCGCTCAACGGCGTTTAAATCAAGGTTTAGGGTTTACGAATCGTACCTTTGCGAACAATTTGAGCGGTGGGCTACCTTCTCGATCGGCGAGGCCGACTCTTTAGAATCGCCTTCCTCTACCGGTATCCACACGAACAGCCTTCAGAAACACGAACGGAAGCGTGCTAGCGCCTCTGAACTGTGCGTCTCTCTATTTTTTATCTAGGGTTTCTCGCGGCTTTCTATTACGCTCGACAAAATGTCCCGTAGGTTTTTCTAAACCTAGCAGGCATATTATATTCAAAACAAATTTTGAATCTAGATTAAAAAATATATTAATTAAATCTATCTGATAGATCTAATCAAATCTATTTATTTAATCCGAATTAAAAAGCCCTCGATTTAATTTATATTTATAAATTAAATCAAGATATGATATCGTTATATTTAATTTAAAATGAGATCCGATATCTCGGTTCAAATTAAATCGATATGCAATATCTTTATTCGAAAATTAAATCTGAGATACAATATCTCAATTTATTATAGTTATTTAATTTATCAAATAAATTAAATACTATATATATAATAATATTATTGTCAATAAATAATATCATTATTATTTTTGAATTTAATATATATTAAATCAAGATATGATATCATTATATTTAATTTAAAATGAGATCCGATATCTCAGTTCAAATTAAATATGATATGCAATATCTTTATTCGAAAATTAAATCTGAGATACAATATCTCAATTTATTATAGTTATTTAATTTATCAAATAAATTAAATACTATATATAATAATATTATTGTCAATAAATAATATCATTATTATTTTGAATTTAATATATTTATATATGCATATATATATATATACACACACATCCTAGATTAAATAAGTATTCATTAAATCTTAAACACATTTAAGATTCAATGAATCTGGACACTCTTGCTCGTGTTGGGCCATTCTTGTGTGCGACCTGTGAGCCCACATGAGATTGGCGGTGAGCCAATCTTTGTACCCGGCCACAAGTCGCAAGCGGCCTCTAGCAAGACATTGCGACTACCCAATTCATATGGGGATCGTTGATAAGTACAATGACTTGCCCCAGGGCATAATTTCCAACGAGTTTTGCTAGAGGCGCTTGCGACTTGTGGAACATTACAATATTGGCCCATTGCCAATCTCATGTGAGCCTGCAAGGTCGCACACAAGAATAGCCCAACACGAGTAAAAGTGTCCAGATTCATTGAATCTTATATATGTCTAAGATTTAATGAATATTGTATTTAATCTAGGATGGATATATATATATAATTCGAAAATAATAATGATATTATTTATAGATAATAATGAGAAACACATTTCGAAACTCCATCAAGATGGATTTCTTAACTCATTTGGTTTTGAATCATTTGATACATGTGAGTCTTGTTTATTGGGAAAGATGACAAAAACACTTTTACTAGGCATAGTGAGAGAGCCACTGATTTATTGGGCCTCATACAAACTGATGTGTGTGGACCAATGAATACATCTGCCAGAGGAGGTCATTTGTACTTCATTACATTCGTAGACGATTTTAGTAGATATGAGTATATCTATCTAATGAAACATAAGTCTGAATCTTTTGAAATGTTCAAAATATTTCATAATGAAGTGCAAAACCAACTTGGCAAAACAATTAAGGCACTTCGATCTGATCGGGGTGGTGAATATTTGAGCTAAGAATTCATTGACCATCTTAGGAGTTGTAGGATCATCTCACAACTTACTTCTCCAGGAACACCTCAATAGAATGGTGTTTTTGAGAGAAGGAATCAACCTCTATTAGATATGGTTCGATCTATGATGAGTCAAATAGATCTTCCTCCTTCCTTTTGGGGCCATGGCCTAGAAACAACTGCCTTCACACTAAATCGTGTTCCATCAAAGGTAGTTGAAAAGACACCATATGAGATATGGACTGGGAAGAAACCCAGTTTGTCATTTCTCAAAATTTGGGGATGTGAGGTTTATGTTAAACAGCAAGCCTCTGATAAATTATCATCCAGATTCTTAAAATGGCTTTTCGTGGGGTATCCTAAGGAAACTAAAGGATACTATGTCTACAATTCTACCGATCACAAAATGTTTGTTATTCGAAATGGTGTCTTTCTGGAGAAAGAGTTTATCTCTAAAAGAACCAGTGGGAGTAAGGCATACCTCGAAGAAGTTCGAGAGCCACAAGACAACATAGAACCACAGATAGAAAATGGAGAAGACTCACAACAAGTTGATAAGCCTACTCTTGTAACACATAACCCATGAAGGTCCGATAGAACACGGCTACAGCCTCAGAGATATGGGTTTCTGATTACTGGAAGGCGTGATGTTTTGCTCATTGAGCAGAATGAGCCAACTACCTATCGAGAAGCCATGGTGGAACCAAACTCCGAAAGATGGCTAAATGCCATGAAGTCTAAAATGCAATCCATGTACGACAATAAGGTATGGACCTTAGTCGATCCACCTGAAGGTGTGAAAACCATTGGGTGCAAGTGGGTTTTCAAGGAGAAAACTGACATGGATGGCAAAATAAACGTCTTCAAGGCACGAATGGTTGCGAAAGGATTCACTCAAACTCATGGTGTGGACTATGATGAAACCTTTTTCCCAGTTGCAATAGCCAAATCAATCAGAAATCTTCTTGCCATTGCATCATATTATGACTATGAAATATGACAAATGGACGTCAAAACAACCTTCTTTAACGGAAAGCTCCTTGAGAATGTGTACATGACACAACCTGAGGGCTTTGTGCGTCCAAGAACTCTGGTAAAGTTTACAAGCTTCAAAGATCCATTTATGGATTGAAGCAAGCATCTTGGAGTTGGAATCATCGTTTTGATGAAGTAGTCAAAGAGTTTGGATTCATTCAAAACATCGATGAACCTTGTGTTTACAAGAAGGTTAGTAGGAGCACAGTTGTATTTCTAGTGCTTTATGTAGATGACATCCTACTCATTGGGAATGACATTCCTACCTTGCAGAGTGTCAAGTCTTGGTTAGGAAAGTCTTTCTCAATGAAGGATTTAGGCAAAGCCACTTACATCTTAGGGATCATGATCTATAGAGATAGATCCAAGAGGCTGATAGGCTTAAGTCAGAGCACATATATAGACAAGATATTGCATAAATTCAGTATGCAGGATTCTAAAAGGGGTTACATGCCCATGTCTCAAGGCATCCATCTCAGTAAGGATCTGTGTCCTAGTACACAAGATCAAAGAGACCGCATGAGTAAGATTCCATATGCCTCTGCCATTGGATCTATCATGTATGCCATGTTATGTACTCGACCAGATGTATCATGTGCCTTAAGTATGACCAGCAGATATCAACAAGATCCCGGTAAGGGTCACTGGACTGCTGTCAAGAATATTCTGAAGTACTTAAGAAGGACTAAGGACTTATTCTTGGTATATGGTGGATTGGAAGATGAGCTCTGTGTGACTGGTTACACAGATGCGAGTTTCCAAACTGACCAAGATGATCTAAGATCGCAATATGGATATGTATTCCTTTTGAATGGTGGTGCGGTAAGCTAGAAGTGCTCTAAGCATAGCACTGCAGTTGATTCTGCAATAAAAGCTGAGTACATAGTAGCATTGAATGTAGCTAAGTAGGCCGTTTAGATCAGAAAGTTCATTACTGAACTAGGGATGGTTCCTACAATCTCAAATCCAATAGACTTGCTCTGTGACAATAGCGGCGCTATTGCGCAGACCAAGGAGCCTAGGTCACATCAAAGGATCAAGCACATACTCAGGCGATTTCATCTTATCAGAGAAATCAATGATAGAGGTGATATAAAATTATGCAAAGTACCAGGAGAAGACAATGTTGCTGATCCTCTTACTAAGCCGCTTGCACAAGCAAAACATGAGCGTCATGTTAGGACAATGGGAATTAGAGTAATTAATGATTGCACCTAGTGTAAGTGGGAGTCTGTTGGAAATTATGCCCTAGGGGCAAGTCATTTCACTTTAAACATGAATGTCATTTAAAGTATTCTTCATTTAGTTATCATTTTCATTTGCATGTTTATAGTGATAACTGTATCCTTGGATATATCTTATTGATTATCCTAAATGTCCCTAGTCGGTCATCTACGCAGGAGCGAAGATGAAATAAGACAAGTATGACTTTGATGAGGTATGGAGATACGAATCAAAGTCATAGGCACTTATAAGAGTACAAGGTGCTGGACCGACCCACTATGAGAAAGATGCATGAATTAAGTCATAAGCTTTTCTCATGTATAAACGCGTCACAATGCCCTTTGACCTGAGATCATCATGGATTCCTACATGATGATTTGCTGATCTTTGATCGGGTGATGATAAAGGCTTGGATCGGGATCAGTGGTTTTCATGCAGAGGAATGTGAATGGTCAAGATGAAATTTGTCCCTCACATTTGTAGAGAGATAATACTGGGCCCTTCGATGAGTGAGTCTGAGAAATGTATGACCATACTACGATGGAAAAGAGTTTCCATTTCAATTGTTAGACTACTCAAGAATCGAGAAAGTAATGGTCAAGAACAGAAAGTTGACATTATCTATGCCTCATCCTTGACCAAGTTATCGCCTGACAAAAGGGACGTGACATATGGTTGTATGATAGATTGTATCATATCATCGATTCCCATATAAAATGGGTAGTCGCAATGTCTTGCTAGAGGCCGCTTGCGACTTGTGGGCTGTTACAATATTGGCCCGCTGCCAATCTCATGTGCGCCTGCAGGGTTGCACACAAGAATAGCCCAACACGAGTAAACGTGTGCAGATTCATTGAATCTTATATATGTCTAAGATTTACTGAATACTGTATTTAATCTAGGATGGACATATATATATATATATATATATATATATATATATATATATATATATATATATATATATATACATATATATATATATATAAGTTCAAGAAAATTTCAAATACAAGTTCAACTTCACAATTGCAATGCAAGTCCCAAAGAATGACAGCAAAGAGAGTCAAACAATCCCTTTCAACTAGCTAGTAACAAATCCACACAACCCACAAAACAATGAATATGAGTTCAACAAATTAATAACAATTTCTCAGCAAGTAATCAAGTAAGGTGCACCAATATAATGAATCACAATTTTGTTCCAAAGTGAAAAATGTAATCTCAGCAAGTAATCAAGTAAGGTGCGCCAATATAATGAATCACAATTTTGTTCCAAAGTGAAAAATGTAATCAAATCTCAGGTGCAAATGGTCTAGCACAGTTGATAAAAATTTAGACTAAAATTCTTGTCCCAAGTTAGATTTAAATAAGCTGCACAGATTTTAGAGATATGACAATGCAAAGAAAATAATCGAAGAGACATACGAACTAACCTCAACCAAAGTACTCCTTCCAGTACTACTCAAAATCGTCGTGTTGTAATAAGGGATTGACACAAAGAGAAGCTGAGAAAGGGAGTAATAAAAATATTGAAAACAACCTACACTTTGGAAAAAAAGGCTAAGCTCAACCAAAACATAATAGAGAATTGAAAATGGGGAAAATCAAAGGTGGAAAGAGTTTAATAGAAAAAAATAACATTTAATACAAAAACTTAAAGAGTTACGGGTTATAACTCATGAGTATTGTAAAGAGTTACGGTATAATTCATGAGTATCGTAGAGTTATGGGTTCCTCAATCATAAACAGAAACCACCTTCAGGTTATAAATTATGAGCACCGTAAATAGTTACAGGTTCTCATGAGTACCGTAAAGAGTTACGGATTATAACTCATGAGAAATAATTTTACTATTCAGGGCTTTTAATAATAATCTAATTTTTGCAACGATTAGGGAAGAACAAATTTTTTGTTTTTCTACCTCATGAGTAGTTTGTCACACATAGAAAGGAACGATGGATATTTTGCTCGCATAGATACTCCGTATCAAAGGGAGGTTTAGACTTCAAGCATGGACAAGTCTAGAAACTTCCTAAATGTTGTAGATATATGTATATAGAGGTAGAATTGTATAGAGAATTCTAGAACCTCTTGTAATTGTGTAAATATCTAGATATTTTAAGAGAAGATTCTGGACAATCCTTCTCCATTGTAGGATCTTTTAAATCTTGATCGTTCATTGAGGAGGTGGTAGGCTATAAATAGGGGTGTTCTTATCATTTGTAAACCATCCAAGGGAATTTCAATAAAGTGTTATTCAAGAGCCTCTCTCTCTAGAGTTATCTTTCTCTCTCTAAGGTTCTCTTGTTCTTTGATTTCCTTGCCTACTCGTGAGGGTTCGAATGACTTAGTGAGGATCAGGAGGGGTGATCAAGCTAAGGCCGACAAGGTTTTGGGAGGTCAAGTCCGAGGCCATGGCAACGTGGTACAAAGCTTTAGTTTGAGATAGCTAGGTTCGAAGATGTAAACGTGGTTTGCGGTAGCCATTTCGTAGGCAAGAATTTTGGGTATGAATGAGGAAGTTGTTGTTGCTGGAGAAGAAAGGGGTAAAGAGACTCAACTTGCTCATAAAGTAAGGAAGACCTGAGGATTAAGTAAGTCCTACCAAGCCGTGGATATTGCCACCTTGATGGTAAAGGTTGAGGCCTTACATGGGGTGGGTACTAGGGTGGACAAGGTGAAAGGTGACTTTGAGACACTTGAAACCCATACCTTAGACCAATTAAAGAATTTGAGTTCGGATCTTGATTCACACCTTAATGTCGAGGAGGAGTGAGCTGATTCCATGAGGCGACTCGAGGCAAAGGTAATGATGCCATTATTGCCATGCAAAAATAACTTAACTCTCTTAAGACTTCTTTGGAGATGCAAGCCAAGACTCCGTCAGTAGTCGGTACTAGTGGAGCAAAGGAGGTGAGGTTGGATCTCCCTAAGCCGAAGGAATTTCAAGGCGTTCGTGATGCCAAGGAGGTCGAGAACTTCTTATGGCAAATGGAGTGATACGTTGAGAACTTGAACTTGGCCGACGACATAGCCAAGGTACGCATTGCTTCCTTATTTCTTACTGATAATGCTATGCTATGGTGGCATAGGAAGCATGGCGACATGGAAAAGGGCCTTTACACGATTAAACATGGGAAGATTTCAAGAGGGAATTGAAGAAGCAATTTTATCCTGACAATGTGGTTTATGTGGCTAGAAAGATGTTAAGGGAACCTAAGCACAAGACCACAATTCAAGACTATGTGAGAGACTTCACTACCCTCACATTGCAAATTCCTAATCTTAGCTGCGAGGAAACATTGTTATACTTCGTAGATGGTCTTCAGAATTGGTCCAAACATGAACTCCAACGGTGTGGAGTGATGAATGTGGATGAAGTCATTGCTATTGCCGAGAGCCTCACTGATTATCAAAAGAGAGAGAAAGGTGAGCCTTCCGAACCCAAGTCTTCCGAACCTAAACAAGGGAACAATGAGAGAGACAAGGGTAAGGAGTTTACTAAAGGAACAGCTGGTAAATCCTTCTGTAAGAACCAATCTGAAGAGAAGAAGAGGATAATAAGTTGCTACGTGTGCAAAGGGCCGCGTCGCATGAGCAATTGTCCTAAGCTCGGTAGCCTGTCAGCAATCGTCGAAGGGAAAAAAGGATCTAATGAGGAGGAGTGTAACATCCTGAATTTTGGACCTTGAGAATTGAGAATAAGCCTAAAGTAGGCGAACAAATAAGCCCAGTTTGGGAAGAGTCCCAAGAATGTTGAGAGTTAGGAAGCCTCTCTGGGACTAAGTAACTCGACTATATGGGTTAGTGGACCTAGTATGTTCAAGCCGTGGAATTAAAGTGCTAATGGAAAAAGGGCACAGAAGACCTATACGGTGTAAATCCGGTTGGAAAAGATGCCATCTAACTATGTACTGAGGTATAGGACAATTGGTTGAGTGAAAATATGCCGGTATAAGTAAGTATACAACGTTTTCAGGGCAATCAGGTATGCCCTGCGTTTTTAAGAAAACATCGGTATTCGTGAAGAAAACCTAATAAAAGGGATAGTGAGAATATTCCCCCTGTACTGAAGAAGAACGATGACCTTAAGGCAACAAAACTTCAGAGGGGGTTGCCGCTTAAACGAGAGGTGGACCATGGGATGGAGTTCAAACCTGGCACGACTAATGTAGTAGGTGATACATTGAGCTGAAAAGCTGAGGTGAGGTGACAAGATCCTCCCTTGTCAAGGCAGACAAGAAGGTGAGGAAGTTTCTGAAGAGGAAGAAGCAAGCCTTGAGACACCAAGTGGGAGACATAGTAATAGTGAAGCCTCTTCCTCAACAATCCAAAGTGTTTCGAAAGCAGCACAAGGGCCTTATCTGTGAGTATGAAGGCCTATTCAAGATCGTAGAAAGGGTAGGGAAGGTTTATTACAAGCTAGACCTACCCCAAAACTTGAAGATTCATCATGTCTTCCATGTTAGCATGCTGAAGCCACTTCATGAAGACGAGGTGATCTTGATCTGGTATGGGATGAGTCAGTAACAAGGATGTCATTAGATTAGGTGGGGGAGAGTGTCATGCAGAGAAAGGAACACTGGATATTTTGTGTCCACAGACACTCCATAATCCGTATCAAAGGGAGGTTTAGACTTCAAGCATGGACAAGTCTAGAAACTTCTTGAATGTTGTAGATATATGTATATAGAGGTAGAATTTATAGAGAATTCCAGGACCTCTTGTAATTGTATAAATATCTAGATATTTTAGGTGAAGGTTCTGGACAATCCTTCTCCAGCATAGGATATTTTAAATCTTGACCGTTCATTGAGGAGGTGGTAGGCTATAAATAGGGGTACCCTCCTCATTTGTAAACCATCCAAGGGAATTCAATCAAGTGTTATTCAAGAGCTTCTCTCTCTAGAGTTCTCTTTCTCTCTCTAAAGTTCTCTTGTTCTTTGATTTCCTTGCCTACTCGTGAGGGTTCGACTGACTTAGTGAGGATCAGGAGGGGTGATCAAGCTAAAGCCGACACAACTTTGGGAGGTCAAGTCCGAGGCCGCGATAAGTTGCTTGAATGTCAGAGCCAGGCTCATTACCATAAACACATGGATACTATTATTGAATTCGATTCAATTATAGTTTAGGATTTGCAAAATTGCTTGCACGTGTTTTTTCTAACCTTTGGTAGGTACAAGAAAAGGATGGTCATTAGTGCCTCAAATGTATGATTTAAATTTTTTATTTAAATTTTATTTCTTTTGGTAAATGAGATTGTTTTGTCCCAATTTAAATTTTCTTTTAATTTTTGGTAAATGGGATTGTTTTGTCCCAATTTAAATATTGCATAGAAAATTGTAATAAGAATAAGAATGTAAACTTTTAGATCATGGATCTATACAAGAAGACTTTACTAAGAGATCATTTGGCCATGATGAAAGAATGGAAAAGATTTGAAGTCCTTAATAATCCAAGACATGAAGATGTTTTTGATGGAAAATCGGAAGGTACCATGATCATCTACAATATAAATGTACTATTATTATGCATGTTTTATTACGACTAGTATGTATGATAATAGTAAACACGATCATCATACGACTAGTATGCATGAAAGATACAAGCTGTTTAAAAATTAAACTATGTGATAGTTGATTTATTTGTATGTCTAATTATGCATGCAAGATAAAATCCCTTCTAGCTTAGGAATTAACTATCTATTAATTAGTTTATTAGTTAGTTATTTAGAATGAGACCGAAAAGAACCTTTACAAAAAGGGTAATGGTGTAAAAATAAACATGTGTTTTATTCTGAGGAGCGCCCAACACCAAATATTTTTTTTAGGTGTAAAAATAAAAATGTGGCTATCAAATTGGTGCAAAAATCACACCACCGTTAAATCTTGCTTAACAGTGTTAATTTTGGGGTAGGACCCACACTATTTTCATGAAAAATACTAAATGCCCCTAATTAAAAAAGAAGAAGGAAACCTGAAAAACATCTTTAGCTACAACTGCTTGGTGTGCTGTAGTAAAGAGAGCAAAACCCATAGGTTTATCCCCTTTGAAATTTACTTGTGAAGCTTTATATCCAGGCAACCATCTCAGCAGATTCAACAATTCTCTCTTTTTACATCATCAGGAAGACCAGTTATGAAAATGGTTCGAACCTACAAACAGACAATTACATCACCATATAGTCAATTAGAGATTATTGTCACTCGCCATACGAAAAATTTAAACTAAAAATAAAATCCCTTTTGAACCACACTTTTCCTACTAAAAATTTGATTATTCGTGGAGATCAATAGGTTATACTTTCGGAGGGTGAAATAAAAGACAAGGGTTCCTCGTCGGAAAGGGGAGGAGGATGAGGATGCGGATGAGGGAGAGGAGGAGGCAGAGTGGCGGCAGGGGGGGCTGGTGGTGGAGGAGGAGGAGTGGTGGCTGCCAGAGGCCATTGCTAGTGATATGGATGGATCCCTGCACTAGCCATGTGTGAGCTCAAGGTCCTATTGCTGGTGATATGGATGGATCCTTGCAGACTTACAAAGTATTTTTTTTTTTTTAATTAGGGGTATTTTAGTATTTTCATGAAAATAGTGTGGGTTTCACCCTCAAAATTAACACCGTTAAGCAAGATTTAACGGTGCTGTGACTTTTGCCCCTATTTTATAACCACATGTGTATTTTTACATCTAGAAAAAACACTTGGTATTGGGCGCTCCTCAGAGCAAAACATGTGTATTTTTACACCTTTACCCCCTTACAAAAATTATCTAGCGCGTTTGTTTACCTCCCATCATTTATGGTGCTTAAAAACCCTTCGACATAGTAGTGCTCTCTAGCTTAGCTAAGACCTATTTATTTCGAAGGGTAACAGTGCTATTTGTAGTGTATGACACTTAGGATGATGGTTTGTGCTAGATTAGATGTGTAGTTTGTAGGCTTAGCCGGGTCTATGCATTTGGGGCAAGATGCCAAGTTGTTACATAGTGATGTGACACTAAGTGACAAGGTGTTGTCAACCTAATGATCTAAGAGAAGATATGGAGATGTTGTTGATCAAATCAACCCATTGGTTAAGTTAGTTTTGTAGGCTCAGTCGGAAACTAATGATTCCAATCGTTCTCTTAGCCCACTACGGATATCCTTATGAAGGATAACCCTAAATCAATAACTGAGGGTCATTGATTCTAGAGAAAATATTGGGAGGGCCACATACGTTTCAATAGTCTCCGTATATGGTTCATGAAATACTTACAAGTCCATTTTTTGTTTTTTCAGCATTTAAGTCATGACCGGGAACATTAATTTGTACTTTATTCTAGATGCTAACAAATTAACTAGGCTTAACTTTAAGGACTGGTATCAGAATGCAAAAATAGTTTTACATTTTGAGAAAATAGTATATGTTTTAGATTCTCCAGTTCCTGTTGCCCCTACGAAGGGCAAGATGGGTTGATCAGTTTCACTGGGAAGCCCATAAACAGCACCTGGCAGACAATGAGCTGGCAGTTTGCATACTATTTGCATCTATGTCTGCCAAACTCTAACGTTAGCATGATCATATGGATGCTCCTTCCACTATCTTGCACCTGCCGACATCATCCATCACATCGTCATTCACATTTAGTCGAGAGCAAAGATTGAGTATCATCTCTCTTAATTGACTAAATATAGCTTTTCACGGAACAATGAATCTTCTTCTATTGACTCTAAGACGAATCAGGACTCTTCATGATCGCATGTTGTGTATAGACTCTTGAGTCAACTAAAAGTCATCCAAGCTGTACCGGTCTTGCAAACAACTAATCCCTTGTAGGGGATTGTGAGTCCTTTCAGCATGTTCATCTATATTCATGTATTTGAGTTACACCCAAGAGTACACTGTTCTCCCCATTCTTAGGCAGATAGAGTTGTACAGTCAAAGTATAACCCTATGACATAGTGTTCAATGACATCCTCAAGTCTAGGATGATCTGCACTACTAAACGATGAGAGACTTTACATATCCAATGATACTCTCTACAATGAATCTTTATGGAGTCTCTCGGCAGGTCAGTTCAGTGCTATTTGTTCACTAATAGATCCACCCATGACATCAGCTAAGGCATCACCATGCTTGTATTCCATGCAGTCCCTACCTTGTATCCTTATTCAAGATAATGGATCATATCCATATCTTTTAAATTATGTTTTGAATTCGAAATTCAAGATTACTCTTTATCCAATATTTATTCATTCTTTATCCAATCTTTATTGGATATATATATTTATATATTAAAAACATAAATCCACTTCAATGTCTATTTTCATAGAAAGAGATGTGGAAAGTCATACTTTCTATGTCTGTTACAAAACGAACATAGACTCAAAACTTACAACTTCGCTCATATTCACTACCCTTTGAAAACAAACATAGAAAGGCCAAAATAACAAACATTAAAAGTGTTTTTTGTAGCAGTGCTTGACAATCACCCCCTCCCAAAGGAGAAGAGCATGATGGCTATGATAATACTCGAACTGAGACACCACACTGGTGAAGACCACTTGGGTTTGGAGATGAATCTCAGCTTATAGTTGAGTATGGTATATTCGCATGTAATGTCATTGATTTTGAAATGTTTATTGTTTAGTGTGGATAGTGAGGTGCCCTTTTTCAATTTTATTGCAAATAATAATAGAATGGAATAAGATAATTAAATTTGCACATTTTTAGGGAATAAGATTTAGCTGAGTTAAAATATATAAATTGAGTTGGACTGAGTTGAAATTTAGGCATTGAATTACAATTGAATAAAAAGATTAATTTTCCATTAATTTATGTTAACACTTATTTTCTTACATCATTTGTATCAAGAAAAAAAGTAAAAATAATGCAATAGCATAGTCATTTTCAATTATATTATTATCATTGCTGAATGATTTTTATGAGATGAATTTTTTTTAGACATCGATAATCATTTCCATATGGTCCTAGTTCTATAGTATTCAACACTAAAGGTATTATTAATTTTTAATGTTCATGTACCCCGTAGGAGAGAAGTAAAATCATTATATGTGTGTGTGTACACATACATATATATACCTATATATGTGTGTGTGTGTTATAATAGATCAATTAGATCAAATTTAATTATGGTTTTTATATTTCATTGTGGAATTTAAATTTAGAATAATGTTCTTGGTTTGGGTATATAGTAATCGATTAAGGATAATACTCACATGAAGTTGCTGGAAATGTTTAAGCTACCCTTTGTTGTTTGAAACTTTAATTGGGTTAATAGTTCATGTTTAAGCTCCCCTGGATGCTCGTTTAGCTAATAGTAAATTGATTTGATTAAAATACCTCTATATACTGAATCCTTATGTATGTATTTGCAACATATATTTAACAGTGTCATCATTTGAGTTTATAACCAAAACTTAGACCACTAACTTTTTACTCTAAACCTTAAAATTCTTCAAATAGGTTACCCCTTTTTTCCATAGAATACTCCATGTATTTTTATTATTTATTTGGTGTTTTAGTAGTCTTCATTTACAATATATACTCAAATTAATGTCATATTTCCCTTAGAAAAAAGAAGGATTAAATATCATTTTTGCCATGGAAGTTTAGCCTAAGGAGCACTAGTCACCCGAAAGTTTTTTTGGTCTCATTTTTGCCCCACAAGTTTAAAAACATAGCAATCTTACCCATCAATTGATCTTGACCATTGAATTGTTGCTCTTCTTTGTAAACTTTTAGGGGCAAAATTTCTCCTAAAAGAAACTTTCGGGGCATATTTGCTCCATTTTGTTAACGTCCGGGGCAAAAATGAGACTAAAAAAACTTTTGGGTGACCAGTGCTCCTTAGGCTAAACTTACATGACAAAAATGGTATTTAACCCGGAAAAAGAAAGGGTTAATATAACTTTTGGTTCCTCATTTTAGTTTTGGTTCCTCACATTTCATTTTGTTTGAAACATAGACCATATACTATTTTTCTTCTTAGGGGATCAAAACCCCTAGTTTGAAACTTGAAGAACTAAGATTAAAATGAAAACAAACTTAAGGGATCAAAGAAAAAGAAAGAAAGAAAAAACTCACCAACAACATGTTAATTTCAGATCTTGTTAGCATATTAAGACTTGTTAGAGTTGCTTTGAAAATTGAGACTTTTACCAAGGGAGGAAAATGAAAATGAAATATATGAAAGAGTTGCTTTGAAAATTGAGACTTTTACCAAGGGGGGAAATTAATTTACAAAAGAAACGTCTTGTGAGACACATTTAACTTGATGCCTCTTGAGAGTGGAATGACTTTTAGCATCAAATGATTGATGAGAGGATTCTAAATTCTCAATGTTCCCTCATATGTCAGAACACTTGTAAGTAGAGGACATATTCATCAATTACGTGTAAGAAAACCAGCTCAATGGTCAGAATCAATCTCTCGAAATGGCAACGGAACTTCCTTCACTGCTCGAAAATTACCCACGTTATTTAAATGCTCATTCTCCAATCTGTAGGGATGGTAAATTAACTACTTGATTAGATGAAGAAGATGGAAACTTTATATATACTAGTTACTCACATATTGAGTTAATCAAATTAACCTGTAAAAGTTCCAATGCCCTCGACGAATGACTTCCAATGAAGCTAACAAAAACTCGAACATTCTTGACTGATCAGGTCCAACTTTGAGATGCATCAAAGTTTCAACCCAAGCCACTCTTAGGACAACATTCAAGGCCTACACACACACACACACACACACATATATTGTCAAATATCCAAGATAGAGACAATACTGATATGAGGGAGTTAGAGTTACCATAGATATGTAGTATATGCTTTTGTCCTTTAGAATAAGATCATCTCTTAGCCATGGGTTTGTTGAGTTGGGATTTAAAAAGCCCCAATCCTTAACAAAATCCCAATACAATTGATAGATAGTGGACACAACAGAAGTTATCAATGCCATAGCAAACCACAAATTATCTCCTCGCCTGCCGTGTGTTACTCTTGCACTTACTGCCACCATTGCTGAAACATACTTCCCCATGTTCGCCAGATGGTTCCAATCTTCTTGATCATCAAACCACCTCCTTGCACACTTAATTGTATCAACATTCACACAACTTAGATTATTATTTGAAAACATGATAGAAAATAATGATCAAAGAAGCATACCTAATAAAAAAAAAGCGCCAATTTAATTAGTAAGTGAAAGAAAAATGGAAAGGCATGTACATACTTGCAAAGCGCGCCAATAATAGGGCAAGAACGATATGATATATGTTATTTCAATGTATAATCTTCCAGAGTGACAGGCCTCAGGGTGGTATGTATTGAAGATTCTGGCAAATAAGTGACAAGCTGTGGTTTCCAAATGTCTCAACAATAGAATCTACAATAATAATAGTTATATTATATGTATGTGTGTGTGTGTATAAATATATATATATGTGTGTGTGCGTGAGTGTGTGTGTGTGTTTGTATGTATATATGTGTGTGTATTATTGATGTACAATATTTCAAAATTAATGGATGATAATAGATAGAATCAACTTGTCTATTAATTAACCTGGCTCGTTAGTTGGTCAGCCATAAAGAAATCTACCAGCAAAACCTGCATGTACCAATGATGAAACTCTCAAAATCATGTATATTGAATAATGACAAAGAGTACTATGAATATATATAGGCATGTGCGTAAATGATGATATCGATCTCTAATTAGGAATTTCCTGAATCTATCGTGATCTAGATTTAGAATTCTAATCCTAACTACTTAAGGATACTAACTTTATAATAATAATAATAATAATAATAATAATAATAATAATAATAATAATAATAATAATAATAATAATAATAATAATAATAATAATAATAATATATTATTCTTCACTCCCGACCCCCTCAAGTTGACGCATGTAGATTGACAATGCCAAACTTGCTTTTGAAGTACTCAAATTGAGCTTTCCTTAACACCTTGGTGAAGAAATCTGCAAGTTGCTCCTTCATCCAAATCTTTGTTGGTTCTATTTCCTTTGACTGGACCCGTTCTTTTAAAAACTAACAATCCATTTCAACATGCTTCGTTCGTTCATGAAAGACTAGATTTTTTGTGATGTGTAGAGCTACTTGGTTGTCACAATGCAAGGTAGTTGCACTACTTTGTTATGCTCCCAACTTCTAAACCAGCCACCTTAGCCATATCAACTCACTCACTGTATTTACCATAACTCTATATACATTGATTTTGCTGACGACGGTGAAACCACAATCTGTTTCTTGGTTCTTCAGGATATAGGAGATCCTCATAATTTAACAACATATCTTGTACACGATCACATAACTAGCTAACATCTTCCCCAATCTACATCATAGTAGCCCTTAAGTTCTAAATTTCCACCACTTCTTAATAATATATCTTCTCTAAGGGTGGACTTTAGGTATCATAAGATTTTTTCTACGACATTCATGTGGAGCTACTTTGGTTATGAAGAATATTGACTTAGGACATTCACCGGGTAAACTATATTTGGTCGTGTTATGGTTAGATATATTAGTTTCCTAATGAGCTTGTGATAACATTTCCCAAGTGCTTTGGAGCTATCCTAGCATGTTGTTCTCTCCTTAGCTCATTTTGGCTTTCTTCGAGCTCATTCATCTCATTCACTTAATGGACATGAACTTCATCTCTTTCTCTCAGATCTTGAGCAAACATTCTCAATTCCTCTTACTCATTAACTTCAATCTAATTCATAAATTTAATATCATTGCCATTGCTGCTAGCTATAAGTCTATGCTTGGGGATGCAACAGTGCATATAACATCTTTAAATGGGAAACTTTGTTCAAAGAATGTCACATCTCGTGATACAAAAACCTTCTTCTTGTCTTTGTCAAAAAACTTTATAGCCCTTTTGTCCAAATGGATACCCAATGAACACACACTTCCTCCCCCTCACCTCAAACTTGTCAAGTTGGTAAAGTCTTGTGCATATGTGAGACACCCTAACACCCTTAGATGATCATAACTAACCTTATTTCCCATGATAAATTTGTAAGGTATTCATTTCCCAATGGCTATGTTAAGCAATCTTTTAATGAAGTAAACGATGGCCAAAATACAAATTTCCCAGGTTCTGTTGGCACGTTTGATTGAATTTGTAGAGCCTGCACTGTCTCAACAATATATCTATGCTTGCGCTCAACCACACCATTTTGTTGAGGTGTGTATGTGCAGGATGTTTGAGTTATAATGCCATTTTCATCACATTATTTCTGCAGCTCAAGAGATTTAAATTCCATACCATTGTCTATTCTCAAACACTTAGCTCACTTGTTATGTTATGTTCTTGCCATGTTCATGAATTTCATCAAAAGATCATTCACCTTTGATTTTGTGTTTCATTAAATAGACCAAAGTAACTCTTTTAAAATAATCAACAATAGTGATAAAGTATTGAGCCACTGTTAACGAAGGCACCTTATGTGGTTCCAACATATCACAATGTATTAAATCAAAGCAAGAAATACTCTTTATTGAACTATCTCCAAATAGCAATCTAGTGCACTTCTCCTTATTAAGAATCACATATTTCATTATCATATAAACAAAAGTTAATGAGTTTCATCTTCTCTTTTGAAGCATGCTTGAGCCTCCAATGCCACAGTCGTGAATCCCCAGGTTTTTCTGCCATCAGTGCAACTCTTCTCCCTGGTGCTCATTCTAGAATGTAGAGCCCATAATGGTATCTCCCCATTCCAATCACACTGTTCGTGCGCAAGTCTAGTATTATGGATAAGTTCTTAACAAAGAGCAATAGAAGATTGTCATCATGATTGAGCTTACTAATTGATAAAATATTACACTTAAAATCTGAAATTTCTAAACCGCCTTTGAGCAACATCTCATTTCATAATTTTAACTTTCTAGCTAGATGACTTCACCGATATCTTTTAGCCATTTAGCATTAGCACGAGCAAGTACATTCGAATCCTTTCATTCAATAAAAATTGATCATCACAAATTATGTACTCATTTTCCCCTGAGTTTATTACCCATATTTTATTAGAGTCAAAGTTCATCGAGTGCTTACCAGCTATGTTAGCCACAAGTTGGTTTGATGACCCAATAGTGAAACCCTTCTGCCAGTCCATCTCACTATTCAACATTTGCATGAGTTGTTCATACTATGGAAGCGTGAGACTAGGATTGGATTCTCAATTGTGTTCGCATATGCTGCCTTTGGTCCATTGCGCATGTCATTCCATGAGCCTGATTTGTCTTGTCACTCTTTATTTGGCTTTCTCCAATTGGAAGGATAACATATGATTTCATAGCACTTACCATTGGAATATCCAAGATTCTAATAGTGCTCACATCGAGGTTTTTCTTTCCTATATATCATCCCATCGTTCTTCACGTTTTGCACCTAAAAGGACATAGTCTTAGGGTTTGTTCAACGTAACGTAGATATGTGTTTCTGCTTCTCGTCTTTTAAGCCCAAGTGATATGTTGCCCCTCAATCATCATGGGTTTTATGCTAAGAATATGGGTTTCAACTATTATAAATTCCTCGTATAATCCCATGAGAAACTCATACAATTGTTCCTTGTCCTTGGCTTCCATTATTTTCTTCTCAATGTCACATTTGCAACTCTTGCAGGTACACCTTAGTGGAGGTGTCAAAGACATTGCCTTATCCCAAAGTGCCTTCATAACTTACTACGTCACAGATTGTTTGTCTTGTCGGAGGCATGCTATATCACATCAAAGTTTGTACGCCCTAGGAGCACTACCCTTCCCAAAGCGTTCCTCAAGGTCCAACCATATCTCCGTCACCGTTTGAGCGTACCTAGCGATCTTTCAAAGCTCCTTGTCCATTGCATTCTAAGCCATCCTTTCACCATGGCATAACATCGAATCTAATTAGAAAGATTGGTTGAATCGATTCCAGGCTTCTTGATGAAACCATTAACGAATCCAAACTTGTTTTTAGCCAAGAGCGCATTTGTCATGTCCACCAGCCATTCTAAATAGTTAGTCTCATTTAGCAACTTGTTGACGAAAACTTGCCCTAGTTGTCCGAGGCATGCAGAAAGATAGGAGAACTTACATCCAGACTTAAAGCTATCTCTCTTAGTGTTTACTCTCTCTCTCTCTCTCTCTCTCTAAGAGCTTTAACTTAGATTCAGAAACCTTGTGCTCTGGTACTATGATAAATCTGATGTAACTCTCTAAAGTATGTATATTGAATAATAACAAAGAGTACATATGAATATATAGGCATGTGCATAAATGACGAGATCGCATCAAATCTTTTATTGGGAATATCCTGAATCTATGGTGATCTAGATTTGTAATTCTAATCATAGCTATTTAAAGATACTATCCGTATATAATAATAATCGTAATAATAATAATAAAGATATTATTCTTCAACAAACGATCAAATGAGCCAATTATTCGCTCTGATTATTATAGTAGTCAAAACAATGAGAGTTAACAAATAAATGGTTTACCTTATAGAAAGGAGAGCAGACAATATTACGAATAACTCGAATGAAGCAATAACGTGTGGGGCGATAAAAGATGTCAAATGGGCAAATGAGTAGGACTATGAAGAGCTGCAAAATGGCAGAAATATGTGTGCATTATTAGGTAAATTATAATTAAATATATATTTATATATATGAAAAGCAGTAGATCAAATTTATATTCTCCCAATTGCTTTTAAATATAGAAGCTAGCCAGCTTTAAATATAAGATCTTAATCTACTTTATCTCCCAAATTTATTTATTTTTCCATCAAGAGTACGGTAGTTGCAATGCAAATGATTAATTATAGGGAGTGTATTAATATAAATTTTTTTAAAATACCTAATTTAACTAATCTATGTAACATCAACAAATTAAATTATTACTTATATAGTTTTTTTTTTTTTTTATTAAGGACAAGAGAGAGATATAAAGGGTGTATTTCACAGACCAGTAGAAGAATTGGTGGAATGGCATCAACTTGGGAAGCAGAAAAGCCGGCAGTCCTACACAGGAGGTGGATGACCATTGCTCCGATCACAGCGGTCAAGGTGGTAGTGCATATGAGAAAGGCGTCTCTGTGCTTTAGTGACGTGTTTGGTGAGAACTCAAATATGAAATTGTAGTTTATTCTTGTAATCTTCCACATGAACAGGTTGCATCCATACATAAACATGTGCAAGCTTAACAATACAAACACACTGCACATTGAATTAATATATTGATATATATTTTAGACATGGCCTGAATTGCGGGCTTTAGTTCATTTAAAATATAAATTTGTAAATATTTATTCATCTGCTAATTAAATAGAGTACCTGAAAACAGGGTAAACAGTTTGCATATAAGCTGGTTCTGTGGAAGACGAGAATAAACCACACAGATGAGCCAAGATTCCATACACACAGAACAATGATGCAAAGCTACCTGTAAGCAAACCTGTATGCATATATGTATATATAAAAATAAAAAAAACACTCATTTAGCTTTTTCTCCAACATGTTAATTATTTCATAAAATTGGTAAGTCAATTTGTCAATTTATTCTCGAATTTAGAGACTGACTCAATATATAGAATATACATAGGGAATTGGCACAAGGGGTAACTTAATTAAAACTAGTTTGAAAACCGGCATGATTAAGCTCGTGATTTTCCACTTGCAAGAATGATACTATTCAAAAGTCACCAACAAGGTGGTGTCTCTTAATGATCTCTGTCTAATATTTTTAATTCTTCTTACTATTCTTCATACATTTCACTAGGTTCATCAGTGCAATTTGTTTCTATTCATTTCAATTTTCTTTTTCATGTATTTGAATAGTTTAATTAAATGCTTAGAAAATACTGAAAAATGACAGTTAAATACCATAAATTCAATTTAATGACACCAAGTCTTTTAAAACAATTTATCAAAAAACCAATAAAAAATCATGATTCAAAAATTGTAAATTATGAGATGTAACTGTCATTAATTTATATTAATTTTGCATTATTTTAATTCATAAAAAGCCTAACTTTTTTGGCTAGTGCATATGTATTTTCCAATTGAAGGTAATCAAATGAGATATTATTGGACACTAAATATGAACACTTTTCTTATTAGATTCGAATAACAAAATACAGACTTTTTATAGTATTTTCCATACTTGTAGGTGCGTTTTTAGCCACAGGACTTCTATCAAACATTAATTAACATTATGAAGAATGATTACTGCGCGAACACACACACACACACAGAGATTACCGACAAAAAAGGTGGTCATGTGAGAATCTTTGTTCTGTTGGGGTCTTAAAAACTTCATTGCTTGTTTTCTATCATTGTTGGCGAAGTGCTTTGTGAATATGGATTCCACTTCGTCCATAAGCCTCACGACCTATTCCATCAAAACAAAACATATATACTTTTTGATACTTTATAATATTACACTAGCCACATCTTTGTATATAAATATAGCCCATATCAATCTTTCAAGGTGGTTTATATTTAAAATTAGGTCTTCATAATTATTCAGACCCACGATCGATCCATACCTTGTCGGAACTTACGAAATGGGATCTCTTCACTTCCTTTAAATAATTTACTGATGCTTTCTGACAAGATACCTGCTCACAAGGAAATTTAAATGTCGAATTTTATAATATATTGGCTCAAACTGTATGTGCAATAATATACGTGTTGGTGCATGTTAAAGAAAGATTAGGAATGTTCAAATTCTGTAAGCGCGCGCGCGCATATATATAAAGAGAGAGAGAGAGATCGGGCAATACTCATTTTCTCCTTTATTTCTCTCTCTACTAAATAAAAATGTTTTAAATGCAAGTTCAAATATTCACTTTCAACTGTGAATAAGAGACATCATAATGAAACATGAAATAAAATGAATAATATAACATAGATGTCAGTTTGAATTTACACTTCAGGTTAAAAAGGAAAAAATATTGATTTTTCATTATTA